>JAPDNY010000007.1:33742904-34363097 GCA_029375565.1 Gekko gecko
CTTCCAGCTCAGCCTTAGGAACTGTAATTGGTGGAGGGATCATCAAGGAGATACAGCCCTAATGCTGTCATTACAGTTACTCTAATATAAAATTGGTTTGCACTGTACTGTTCAATGTACAGGATTTCAGCAGACACACACAGAGAGGCCACTCTGCATCCGTAGACAGTAAGAACCAATGGTGGCTTTCAGCTGAAGTTCAGGTCTTGCATACTGCTTGTCGTTTCCTATTTATATGAGCAGCTCTGAAAGTTTTTCCATGTCTTTCTCAGCCCTGTTCAGTTGGCATCTGGCTAGAAGATATTAACCAAAAAGGCTGTTTCCTGTAGGTGTCTGTTCAAGATCCCTGTCAATCAAATATTAAGACTGATTAGAACTTGGGCCCAGGCTTATAGAATCAGCTACCCTCTGAAACTTGACCTCATAGGGTGACCTCATACAGGTGATACAAGTTTTTATTCCTTAAGCTTCCTTTTAAAGTATAGCTAATAAAAGTCTCCCTGTATTGGATGTGAGATGACGGAAGCCTCTACAGGGCATAGGTGGCTTGCCGCATGTGCTTAGGAAAAGAGATTGTTCAGCATGTGGTATGTACTAGTGAGGGAAGAGGGAAGAGTTTGTGGGTATGTGAGAAAATTCTGATAAAAAGGGGGATCCTCCGGTTGCTGAAGTTTGAGGACCATGAGGCTAGACATTTATTTCTGGATTAAAGCTTGAGGTTGATCTGATTTCTCAATCAGCATGATGGCTTTTTAAAAAAACCCTCCATATTCACAGGCAGTATAGTACACATTTGAATACAAGGCTTTGGGCAGAAAAAAACTGGACAAGGCTGTTGCTTTCATGTCTTGTCCCAGAGACTTTTGGACCCAGGGATTTTCTTTGGTTTTGAGTATGAGGCTGTGCCACCTCCATAATTTTTCTCCTTTCCCTGCAATAGGAAATTACTTTTGATCCATTTTGCTGGCATTGCCAAGAAACTGATGTATTCAGAAGATGAAGATGAGTTATTATCTTAGTCTTTCTGCTGTGTTTGTCTTACGGTAAAGGGGCTTCCAGCTAGAAAGACTAGGAAACACCTTTTATTTATCCTATGACATGCTAACAAGAGTGCTTCCTTTACAGCTCCAGTGGAAATACTGAACACTTCATAAACTATGTTTTGAATGATTAGAGGTGTAAAAAATGTCAGAAGTTGTGTGAACAAAGGGAGGAGTGAAATTTCCATGCAGTAAGCATTCCATTAGTCGGCACATATTTTTACTTCCTTCTGCTGGGAAGCAGAACATTTTAATGTAAATGTGGAGTTTGGGTGCTGCATTTATTCATGTGCTATTTTCTTTTTTGATTTTTTAAAGGTCTGTAATTCCTCCAGTTGATTTTAATTGTAAATGAAAGAGGCATTGCCTCCATGCATTGTAGGTTTAAGAGCCCAAACCCAAAAGTTTAATATAACACATTACTTTTAGAAGATATAATTTTCCCCCCGCAAAGAAAGGAAGCAAGGCCAAAATACACCCAACTGTCCATTTTATGGTTTGTTGTGCAAGGCAAAGAACAGATAAACATATGTGCAAATGTCTTTGTACTTAGTCATTTACCAGTGCATAGCTGGTAGCTTGAACCATGGCCGGTTCTCTGGTCAAGCTAAATAAACAACTGTTTGAGGAAGAGTGGTAATGAGTGTGAATATGAGTTGCCTTATACAGAGTCAAGTCATTGGTCTATCAAGATCGATATTGTCTATTCTGACTTCCAGCTGCACTCTGGGGTCTCAGGTCACAGTCTTTCACATCACATCAAGACAACAACATAGAGAGAAATTTTCTCCCTCTTCCATAATACTAGAACTTGGGAGCACTCAATGAGCCTGATGGGCAATTGTTTCAGGATGAACAAAAGGAAGTGCCTTACTGAACGAGTAATTAAATTGTGGGATTCACTGCCAATGAATGTAGTGATGGTATAGATGCCTTAAAGAAGGGGATTAGACAGATTCATGGAGGACAGGTCCATCAGTGGTGAGTAAAGGGAATCCCCATATTCAGAAGCAGTAAACTTCTGAATATCTGTGCTAGGACGTGACATCAGGGGAAAGCCCTGGCCTCTACTCCTGTTTTGTTGGTCCTCAAGGGGAACAAGGCCATTGCGTGAAACAGGATGCTGGACTAGATGGACCACAGGTTTTATCCAGGAGGGCTCTTCTTGTGTTCTTATCACCTGCTTTTAACTGGAAATGCCAGAGATTGAGCATGGGAGATGTAGACGCTCTACCATTAAGCCATGGCCTCTGCCTCATAAATAACTAATTGAACCACTGACTGAGTGGAGAGTTGAGCCAAGGCCATTTTGGTCCTGGTCTTAAATAATAACAATTACCCCTAACACTGACTCGGTGTGCCTCACAAATGCTCCCATTCAGCTATAAGGGGCATTGACAACTATGGGCACTGCTTCCTGGATCCAGGTTGCTGCTGGCTGGGTCCAAATTGAACCCATGTGGCATTGCCACTTAGACTCAGCTGGTGGCAGTGCAAGAAGAGACCATAAGCATAACTTACTTGGGACAATCAGATACCCAGAACCTGCCCTGATCTGAAAAGCCATGTCACATTTTGTCAGGCAACCAGTAATCAAGAGTAAAAATATAAAAATCTGTGTTCCACACTGTTCCACTGACCCACCAATTGCCACCAACTTATACCCATAATTCTGCATGTTTCATCCTGGTTCTGCCACTAGACCGTCAGTTCCCCTTGACTTCTCCACAAGCCCCACCCAGAGCACCAGTAATTTTTTTTCAAATGGCAGGCCTCAGTGTACTAGTGCAGCAATTGTGTGTTTACACTGGAGCAATAAAATGCCAAAGATTTACATCTTACACCTGCCTTGTGTAAAGCCTCATTCTGAAAACACACCAGCTCTACAGTCTTCAAAGATCTCATTGGTTTTTGTGCTCTGCAGCTTGGCCACACCAGGGTTGTTCCTGGGATGGCTGAGCTGCAGCATCAGAACTGCCATGAACAGGTTCTTCATCAGTTTGATCTGGGCAGCACTACAGGAGGCAGTGAAAGGCTGTGACTTGCCTAGTGCACTTCCTTAGCTTCATGGCTAAGAAGGGATCTGAGCCCATGTCCAATGCGCCCTCTAAACAGTGGAGTCTTCTGAGCAAAAATTCTACTTTGAGAGCTACCAGCATTAAAGTTGTGAGTGAGTGATTTGGCTACTGCATAAATTAATTAGCTCTGGAGCCATCCTTCCTGAGCTAAGGCAAAAATGTGTGAGCTGGAGGCTAAAAAACTGCGAGCTAGCTCACACTAACTCAGCTTAGAGGGAACACTGCCCATGTCTACCCCATGCAAATGCAGCATTCTGTCCAGTTATACCTGCCTGCTGAGGCTGCTAAGATATAGCAACCGCTCCTCTGAAAGGCTACATTCATGCAGAGCTTACCAGATCCAGGCCTTTACTGATTCCAGCATGATGGTAGGTAATGAGACTCTTCCAGCAAAATCCATGGTTTCCTATTTTACCTGCCGCCCCCCAGGAGACCAGTAAAAGAAACCATCTGTTTTCATTCCAATAATTCATAGAAAACAGTCTTACAACACCTAAGTGATTGGTTTCCCTGTGTAAAAAGAAAAGGTCAGTCTCTGTCCTGCTCTCCCTTAAAGAAACACCCCGCCGTTGTGTTGTCAGGGCCTCTGGCGTCAAATCAGCTTCATGATAGAGAATGTGTAGTGTGCTGGGCCCCCCTGTATGCAAGTATGCTTTAAATTAAGAAGGTTTGCTTTCCACTGTTGATATGAAAACAATGAAATGACTCTTGGCAAAGGTACCTTTCTACAATACTGCACATTCTGTTCACAAGGACTCTCACTGATCTGTTCCGATGATACTACAAAGGCTGTTAGAACTCCCCTTAGGATGCCTGTGGACTAGCCATGTATTTTTTTCGGCAGGGGGAGGAAACTTGGACCTTCCTTGAATTTGAGCCAAGCTGAAATGGAAGGGTGCATTTGAGGGGGGGATCACTCCCTTCCCATTTTGGAAATTATCGCTGGGGTGCTGGTGGTACAAAATAGCACAAGAAAGCACTCCTCTAATTTTGTTTTGTTTGTTTGCTTGCTTTTTGCTGTTATAATCTAGCCAAATCTGATTGTCTACAGAGCACCAAGATATCAGCTACCCTGCCTGGATCATGCCTCCAGCAAGAAAAATCTTCCTTTAAAAACTGGTTCTAAGGCATTCACCAGAAGGGACAGCAAATGGGAATGGGAAAAAAAGCATCTGTGGAAGATTTTGAGTGGAAAATAATCATCACAGGAAACACCCCACAACTGTTCGCATACTGGATTTTACTTTTCAGACTCAGGTCTGTTTGTCAAACAAACAAACAGAAATGTTTTGGGGGAAACTTGTTAGCACAGGGCATCGCCTGTAGTCTGGCCCCAAAAATGCTGCCTCACAAGACTTTCCTCTCCCAAATTTCAGGGTATGTTGCAGACATCTTACCTGTCTACAGTGTCCCTTCTCTAAGCTAATTGCACAAACTACTTACTGTAGTAGACCTAGCCAGCCAGGCAATGTAAACTGCCCACTGAGTCCACACTGAAGAGCAAATGTAGTAGCGTCCAGTGAGTTATCTCACCTGTTGCTGGACTACACCACCACAGGGTTGCAAAAAGGAAATCCAATGTTGGAATGCCTTCATGAAAAACACCACACTAAACTCACATTAGCCTTCTCCCTGACATACTAATTTTATATGCACCATTTTTTTCTACTATAAGAGAGCATTTAATAACATTTAATTCTCTACCCCCCCACCCGCTGCCACAGTCCTATTGTATGAAAGTGGCATAGTTCATCAGGCAATGATTCACATGAGGTTGCCAATTATGCATTTCAGATCTAAAAAGTCCGATAACATGCTGAAGATCAGAGAACCCATCTACTCTGTGCATCATCAGGTTAATCAGAGTATAGCTATTCTTGTGCAATTTCTCAGTGAAGATAATGATGCCATCCATTGTGATCCCTGTAAGTAAACTTACAACTATGACCATCATAGAACAATAAAAGCATCATATCCAAAACATGCAATTTATAAATATTTTAAAACATCAATACTGCTCATATGATAGAAAACAGAAACAACCATATAACCAAGCATGAACATCGACTCCCCAACAAAGCTCTTAAGAGCCACCATGGACCTTCCAGAAAAAAGATTCTTTCTGATCCCACTCTTACCTGCCTCCGTCCACCTAAAACATATGAAAATGAATCCTATGACTTCTCCAGCTCCATGGAACCCCAAGTCTGAGCAAGGGCCCCTGGATTTTTCTCAGACTAGCTCCCCTCTTGGTGACCCATCTCCCAAAGAAGAAATATTAAACAGCGTTCTAAAGCTAAACATGGGAGAAGCCCGTTGGGCCTCACTGAGGAACATTCCAAAATTCAGGCACCTCCCAACAAAAAGGCCCTTCCTCATGGAAGACTCACAAAGTTCAGTGGGAGAAACTGCATAGGGCACAAGCTATCAATACTGCCATGTTGAATTTGGCCCAGAAACAAATGGGCAATCAGTGGCCCTGTCATATGAGAGTCAGTTTTGTATAGGGGTTAGAATGTCAGACTAGGATCTGGGAAAGCCAAGTTCAAATCTCCACTCTGCCATGGAAGCTCGCTGGGTGACTTTGGGCCAGTCACACACATTCAGCTTAACTTACCACACAGGGCTCTTGAGAGGATGAACTGGAGGAAAGGAGAATGAGGGAAGCTGCTTTGGGGAGGTAAGCTGATTTGGGTCCCCACTGAGGAGAAAAGAGGGGTATAATGGATGTAAATAATAAATAAATGATATATAGGGTCTAGTACCAAATTCATACATGCCGCTTAAAGCTCTTTTCAGCACCTGTTGTGCTATTGACATGCATGGTCGGAAAACAGAAAGGCAGTTTTACACACGTTTGCGTCAGGTTTCTGAACTGATTGATGTCTATGCAGGAGGTTTGTTTTGTAATCCATCCTCCCTGCACTTTACAATGGACAAGTGATTTTGATCCATGTGGATGGCAGAAGCAGAGCATAGTACGGAGGAATTTTAAAGTTGTGTATGGCAGCAAAAGAACAACGTTTGAGTCCGGTGGCACCTTTAAGACCAACAAAGCTTAATTCTGCACACTTCTTATACCCAGAATTAAACTTTGTTGGTCTTAAAGGAGCCACTGGACTCAAACTTTGTTCTGCTGCTTCAGAACAACATGGCTACCCACCTGAATCTATGTTTATGGGAGCAGTTGCACATTCTGCAGGACCTGCAAGATGGAGCTCTTCCACCAGGTTTTCAGTTGAGGCTGCAAGCATCTCCCCCCCTCCTTGGGTTGGCCCCATTTACAGATTGGGTCGGCCCCTGTTTTATAGCCTGAGATCCCAAATTGTACAGATCTCTGGGAAACTTATTCCCAGTACTATCAACCACTGAGGCATCTGGCCTTTTATAAGAGCTGTATGTTTTACATGTTTTAACGTGGTTTTAATTGTATTGTATTTATTTTGTTGTATTATATTTACATTGTTGGAACCCACCCTGAGCCCATTAAGGGGAGGGCAGGATACAAATCCAAATAATAATAATAATAATAATAATAATAATAATAATAATAATAATAATAATAATAATAATAATAATAATAATAATAATAATAATAATAATAGTAATAATAATAATAATAATTTCAGAGAATGGGTATATTTGGACCAGTGATTAACATGTTTCATATGAACCCACCTTGATCAACAAGAATAGTTAGAAATTAGTAGTAACAAAATGATCATGATCGTGACAGGAAAAGAGAAACCTCCCACAGATCTCTGTTGGTAAGGGCTGACCCTCCCAGTATTAGGAGGGGATAAACAGCTTCTGTTTCACAGTACTACAGTATTGATAGTGGCTTGCCTTTTCCCAAACCAAACTGAATGGCAGCAATCATTCACTTCCATGGGAGAAAGGTTCATACTCAGAGATCTGTATGGCAACAAATCATGTCTCTGCTGACCCCAGTCACTGAGAATCAAACCTGTCCCCACGCTAACAGCCCTGCCTCCTTATCTGTATACTTCCCAATCCAGGTTTTGATCCTTGAGCACTCTATTTATTTATTTAAAATGTTTCTATGCTGCCTTTCCACCCAAATAGGGTCCCCAAGGTGGCAACATTATAACATTTAAAGTGAAGTATATATAATATAGTTAATTAAACTGTAGAATTAATAATGATGTACCATTGAGTGATGAGCAAGGGTGGTTTGCCATTACCTTCCTCTGCATAACAACCCTGGTCTGTCTTTGGAGGTCTCCCATCCAAGTACTGACCATGGTTGACCCTGCTTAGTTTCCAAGCTCTGATGAAGTTGAGTTAGTCAGGGCTACTCAGGTTGCTTTAAACATACATAAATACACATCCCTCAGAGGATACACAACCCCCCCCCCCAGCAGTTCCTTCTGATTGCAAGAAAGTTTGTTTCCAGTGGTCATAGGGAGGAGGAGAAGAAGAAGAGTTGGATTTATACCCCACCCTTCACTCAGAGTCTCAGAGCAGCTTACAATCTCCTTCCCTTCCTCTCCCCACAACAACAAACACCCTGTGAGGTAGGTGGGGCTGAGAAAGCTCTGAGAGAACTGTAAGTGGCCCAAGGTCACGCAGCTAGCTACATGTGGAGGACTGGGGAATCAACCCCAGTTCTCCAGATTAGAATCTGCCACTCTTAACGACTACACCAATCTCCTGACTGGGTATTAGTCCACCTGGGTCCACCATAAGAACATAAGAACATAAGAGAAGCCAATGTTGAATCAGGCCAATGGCCCATCTAGTCCAACACTCTGTCACACAGCGGCCAAAAATACCATGTGCCATCAGGAGGTCCAGCAGTGGGGCCAGGACACTAGAAGCCCTCCTACTGCTGCCCCCTCCAGCACCAAGAATAGAGTGCATCACCTGCCCCAGACTGAGAATTCCCATCTATACCCTGTGGCTAATAGCCACTGATGGACTTCTGCTCCATATGTTTATCTAATTCCCTCTTGAAACTGTCCATGCTTGTAGTTGCCACCGCCTCCTGTGGTGGTGGCACCTCCCAACAGATCTGGGAGTCAATTTTCTTGGGATTAGAAGGCACTCCTGGGGGAAGGGAAACATGGGGCAGATTGCTAGATTCAGCCTCCCCACTACCCTGCCCTGCTTGTGCTCACTGACCTAGCTTCAGTATGTGGGGATGCACAGAGCAAGGGCTCACAAGGTGGCCTCACTGTGTGAGCATGTACATATGAGAGAAGGCAGTCCTTCAGCTTCGCTGGTCCCGGGCTGTATAGAGCTTTAGAGAGAGATGTTCTCTTGTGAATCCACTATTCTCGGGTAGTAAAATATTTGAGGCATACACAACTCATAGGGTTGCAGACCTCCAGGTGGAACCTACAGATCTGCAATCCCAAGTCATCTTCACACGACAGAGATCAGTTCCCCTGGATAAAATGGCTGCCTCAGCGGGTGGGTTTGTCAGTGTATGAAAG
This sequence comes from Gekko gecko, assembly GCA_029375565.1. NCBI lineage: Eukaryota > Metazoa > Chordata > Lepidosauria > Squamata > Gekkonidae > Gekko > Gekko gecko. The sequence continues at coordinate 33,751,482 of JAPDNY010000007.1, forward strand.
ATATGAGCTGTCAGATTCAGATCATGTCCATCTAAGTGACAGTTAACAGCTGCAGGCTAGTGGCTGTAGCTGGAGCAAACCGGTTCTGACCAGCACCTCTCCTGGAGTGTCAGAGTGACTCAGCAGTCAGTGCTGATTGGTCAGTCAGTGTATACAAGCATTCTATGTACAGTCTATTCAACTCTCTCTTTGTATGTGGAGGTATGGTGGAGCACTTTCTTGGACTGACTTGTGTATACCTGCATCACATAACAGTGTAAATAAAATCCTTGTCTATGTTTCCTCCCCACTACCTGTGTGGACATTGGACTTTGTGGGACTTAGCTCTGCAGCACGCTGTACTACTCTGCACTGATGAGGCTTCACCAGACCCTTACACCACTCCCTGATAGGGTTCTATGGCATTACACCCTGCTGACATCCCTTCATAACCCTGCCCTCCTCAGGCTCCACTCCCAAGTATCCAGGAATGTCCTAATCCAGAGGTGGCAACCCAACATGCATTTTACATGAGAAAACTCTTGGTTGTTCCTTAGGAACAACAGAAATGCAGGTAAAATCTGTTCAGGTGCCTATAAATTTGGAATCACTTCTTTCCAAGCTGAATGTGAGATCCAGTCCAGATTTGGCCGATAGCAGGAGAAAAAAAGTGCTTAAAACAAACACGAAGCGTTTCTGTTTCCTAATGTGCAAATAATGAGAAGTTAAATTATTGAGCCATGGAAGGCAGATGTTTGTCATTAATATATGGGCAGAATTCTTCATTTTTTCCTCTCCATGTCACGTGTCTGGTCTCTTTAAAATAAAAAGGGGGCCTGAATCAGCTATTCTCCCACTAGCCCTTCTTCCCATCTCAATATCAGTTTCACTATACTATGGTACAGTCCGAAACTGCTAAATGGGCCCTTCCCTCCTCCTCTCCTGTTTCTCAGCTCCCTGGAAGGATACATCAGTCCAGCTTTTTTGACATTTTAATTGTCAATATGGTTTGTGTACATATTTTGATCTGCGTACAGCACAGATTATCAAAACATATCCTACACTTTGCTCTGGGAAAGGTAAGTAGCCCCATCAATTGCACCAATGGCCATTTTCACAAATATCAACCCGACCAGTCAGAGCTGGGGCAGAATTTTATAAAATCCTCGATGACGCTGCTAGTCAGGGGTTTCTCTGAAACAGCTGGATTTCATAAAGCTAATTCTACAAGTTACAAAAGGGCATGTATGGCATTGTTTCAGCCTGTCAGCTAGTGTATTCTGAGGATAAAAATACACCAAAGGCACTTGTGGGAACGTTTCCAAGTCCTGCTTCAGTAAATGTGCAATTGAGACCTAGCCACTGTGCCAGTGAACTTGAGACTTACGATATGTGTCCACAAGTATGTTCTCACCTAGGCATTCCCACTGCCTGTCTGTATCTATACAGTTTATGAATTCCTTCAGATGCTTGCAGTGAACATAGTCATCCCAAGCAGAGTGATAACCTTCTTCCACAGACTTCTTCTATGGACTTAGAAGGGTGCAGTTCTGCTTGCTTGTGTGTAAAATGCTACCAATTCACAGCTGACTTATGATGACCCAAGCAAGGGGCTTCCAAGGCAAGTGAGAAGCAGAGGTGGTTCCTCTGCAGAGTCTTCCTTGGCAGTCTTGGAAGTACTGACCCCGTGACTCTGCTTAGGGTGGCACACCCATAATCATAATTGTTTGAAGGGTTATTTTTTAAAATAGAAGAGGAGATTGGATTTATACCCCACCCTTCACTACCCAGAGGAGTCTCAGAGTGGCTTACAATCTCTTTTCCCCTCCCCTCCCCATGATAGACACCCTGTGAGGTAGGTGGGGCTGAGAGAGCTCTCTTGAGAACTGCCCTTGAGAGAATAACTCTGAGAGAACTGTGACTGACCCAAGGTCACATGAGCAGCTGCGTGTGGAGGAGTGCAGAATCAAACCTGGTTCTCCCAGATTACAGTCCACACTCCTAACCACTACACCAAACTGGTGTTTGGCACATTCAGACAAAAATGATAAAGTAAGCAGCTGGGACACTTTCAGCAGAAGTATCGTATGAATTCCGAATGGTCTCTTGTCCCTCGTTAGCATTTCCCACTGTCCATTGTTCCTATACTAGCATGGAGTGTTCTCATTGTCCAGGACTACAGTGCTTCCATTAGTTACTTCAGAAATGATCAGTAAATCATTCAATGCAGCTGTTGACAAAACGTAGCACTTTAGAGTATGGGGGGGGTAGTGGCTACATATTTAAATGCTTTTTTTTCTTGGGGAGAAAGAACCAGGCTTGGAAGAGCTGGAATGGTGTCCTATGATAACACCATCATTCCAAAGCCCACAAACATCTCAACACTGTAATTAATTATATCAGGTGGATCAAGTAGCAGCACACGGCTCTTGCACAGCTGTTGCTGAAGCAGTCTTTGAAGAAGTGGGTGAACAGCTGAGGTGGAGATGCTCGAATACCTGCTGGTTCAGTTCACAACCTGTTTGCTGCTTCTGATCGGGGATCTGATTAACCAACAGGCTGTCCTGGTGTTCACAGACTGTTCATGCTGCTTGGCACCAACAAGCTGGTTGCCCAGGGCAGATTAGCCATTAAGTACATTGGGAAGAGCCCCAGTGAGCTGATAGCTTGTGGGGGGGGGCCTTCCAACCCACTTGTGCCACCTGAGCTTAGAGAGGTGCAAGCTGGAGGCAGGGTGAAGGCGGTCTTGCCATAGTGAGGGATGCACCTTCATGGACCCTCTTGTCCAGCCTGGCCTTGCTGCAGCAAGGGATAAGCCAGGCTTGCCAGGTCTCACCAGGGTGAGGGCTGGCCTCATGCAGCCACCAAGGTTGGCCAGGGACTTTCTGTTTGGAAGCAGACAAGGAGGTGCTCCCTCCCTTTTTCAGGAGTGGTGCTGGGGTGGCCTGGGGGGTTATGGCCCTTCTCCAGGGCCGTTTTGCTCCTTACAATCCACCCCTGCTAGTTGCATCGTGAGATCTGAACCTGACTCCCAACTAATCCCCCATCAGCTTCTGATCTTCTTCTGGGGAAATTTCACTGGCTCTCAGTGTTGCTGCAACCCAAGGAAGGGAGAAATGCAGAAGCAAACTCACAGCTGATTGCCAGGATCAACTAAGAGTCCACTCCTGATGTCTCAGCCCTGAAAACATTGCTGCTGGAACACAGCGAAGTGGGGGTTTTTTTGGAAGGGGGGATGACTCATAGCAGATCAGCATCTGGATTCCACTTTGGATAACCCCCCCAATAGCTCTGTTTTGGAAAGACAGCTGGGAGGAAGACCCCTGGAGCCCCCTTAGAACTGGCTTGCAGCAGGAAGGGTCTAAGAGGTGACAACAGATCCAAGCCATACTCATTATATCCTGCTGTGGTGCTACTTATTGGGAGCAAGCCAAACCTCAAAGGTGTATCACTGCCCCCTTTTGCTTATGGCACCCCACAAGCCTGCTTGGGGTGCCCACTTGGCTGACTTCCTCCCTTTGCCTTAGTTGGTCATTGTGCTTCTCTGTTGCTTTTACTTGGCTATTGAATGAATGAATACGTTTATCCTTTTTTAAAATCTATAGTATGTGCCTTTTGATGAAAGTCAAACAAACAACTTACAATCCCCCTTCCAAACCAGTTCCTAGGAACTCATTCATGTATTAGCATGTTATACAGGATATTTGGAACTCATGTTATATCACCCAGTACTTCTCTTTGCAGCTGCTGATCAAATGCTACAGTGTTTTCGCCAAGCCCCACTGACAAATTTCTTGCCTTTCAATATCAAGCAGTTGCCATGGATGAAATGTGTATGGCAGGTGTGCTGTGTCATGTGACCTACACTGTGTCACATGACCTGCTTTCTTCCTATGTCAGAACATGTGATTACAGACGCAGTGAGATGTGGTGGGGTGTTGCTCAGTGGGCATTTCTTTCTCAAAGGAACATGATGATTCAGAAAGATTGCTGACGCAACTTTTAAAACTGTTTTCAACAAGAGAAGTGTGAGTTTTCTGCTCATGCTACAATATACAATAAATATCCAATGAACATATCTAGATTCCCACTGCAGACTGATGCCGGTGGGCATCTGGAGCTGCAGGAGGAGAGGAGGGCAAGGAAGTCCCATTCCACTGGCAGAAATTTCTTCTGTTAGTGGACATTTTCTGTGAGATCCAACCTAGTAACTGTACAACAAGTATTCACAATCATCTATATATCTATAGATACTTAATTTCAGGGACTGGAGCTATGAACAGACAAGAGAGATCTTTCTGCATACCTGAAATATGCCAGAGGTTTGCAGAAATATCTGAAATCTTAAACAAGAATACATTGGGGAGTTAACCCCCCAAATAATAAAATCAGCACCTGTAGCTTTAAGAAATGAATGCCCTCAGTGGTAGTAGTTAGGCAACCACAACAATATTGCCAGCCTTCCAGCCTTGGTTTATGTTAGGAAAAGGTGGGGGGGGGGTAAGGGCTCTTTTAAGGACTGTTTTGACCTTTAAGGGAGGACTCACTGGGGCCAGACCCCACAGCAACCACTGATAAACCATGTGATCTGCATGATTCACCCAGCACTGACTGCTCACTACCGTTCAAAAGCAGCCACCCCAATAAAGCCAGTGTTGTATAGTCACTAGGTCCTGGCCAGCAATGCATAATTAGGCCATAGTTCTCCCAGGTAGAGGCTGTCAAGGGGTGAGATGGAGGGAAGGCTGAAGAGGGGCAGATAAAGATAGGCTTGCTGGTAAGTGGGAAGGAGAGAAGAAAAAAGGGAGAGGCTATGGGTGCTTTCAGGGAAGGGAAGGAAGGAAATGAGATGCCCACTGCAAGTCTAGAAGATGAGGCAAGGTGAATGTTATATGTAAGGGTGTTCTACCACTCTGGAGCTGCTTCAGTCTGCAGCTACTTATAATAAGAACTTCATCTGGTTCATCAAATTATTTAGTTGGTGCCACTTAAGGATTTATTATGTATTAGTATTGTTCTAGAATGGATAGATTTTATGAATTGTACTATATCTTAAATTTTCATATGTTTTAAGAATGTTGTAACTCACCCTAAGCCTGCTGTGCAGGGAAAGGGAGGGCTAGAAATTGACAGAAATACAAAAATAAATATTTTAAACCAAGTCAGTAACAGTGGCTCTGCCTTTTATTCTAATGCAAGTTATCCATTATGTGCTATTCACTTTCATTTACCTAATTTATGTAGTCATCAGACAAGGTGCATTATCTAACAGTTGGAGGTGGTCATCAGCTACTCTGAGCATACTGATTACTGGATCTTGTTTCAGACATCTCACCCTACTATCCACACACTTTCTGTTAAGAATATAAAATACATAAGCAGGGGTCCTGTTTTATTTTGGAAGGCAATGGGTTAAATCCAGTTAGCTTTTTCATTCAGTCTCACCTAATTCCCCTCCATACTCGGTACTACAGCCCTGTCTAACGTGGCTTTTGTATATGTTCCCATAATGCTCAGCATAGCCTTTTTTAGTAGTCAAAGGGGACCACTCTTCCCTCTTTTGGCAGCAAAAAAGCTGGCTAAATCCCATCCAATATATTGACTTGTTCCTATTCCTAGACTATCACGGTGATTGTCAGTTTGCATTGCTAAATATTAACTCTCTATCATTACTTAAGAAGTAGAAAAGTGCAGTTTTATAGAAATTATTGCTTGTATACATGTGAGTTTGGTCCCATGTCTAAACAAATATCCGATATGGTAAAATACTGTTGCTTCATTTAGCACAAGGGATGCCAATTGTTTCTGAACAAAGCATTCTTGACTTCTCTCATTTGGAGAATATATATTTATGAGCATCTTAACCCAAGTTTTCACATGTTCGTTTTTACAGAGCTTTCTGACATGCTTAAGTACTCTGCTGAAACCAGTAGGATACAGACACAGTACATTAACTTTGGCTCGTCTGTACTCATTTTCCCCCAGTGCACTCCTAAACAGTGTTTGTGGGCTTAGAAATGGAATAACTCTGCTTTGGACTGCATTGTTGAATTCCATGAAGTCATAGCCATTTGGCTGCAATCAGCCCACTTCTGTTTAAATATATTTTGTAGGTAATCAGTCACACAAGCAAAGCAATGTAATAATCTCAACTAGGATCAACATGGCTCTGTGAATGAGTTTGTTCGTTGTCTTCTAATTCTGCATAATTTAGTTGCTGTTAACTGGAGAGGTGTGCATTATTCATAAATAATGAAGGTGTGGATTAGTTTCATGGAAGGGCAAGCAGCGTAAATAAAACCTCTCAAAAGCACTTAATGTATTATTAATCATCGCAACAAAGTAACTTATAATGGACACAGGTAATAAAGAGTTTTGAAAGCTGAGGCCCTCGGATGAAGACCAGCGACTCTAATAACTGAGGATTGCTAATGGTGATAAAGGCACTTTCCAAATAGAATATCCCTTTTATCCACATCCATGTCTTCCTTTTAACTCTACAAGTACTGTATATTATTCTAGCAGCAATATGCACAGGGCTTGTTTTGAAATTCTTTTTTATTACTTACAATTTGCATGGTTTTTATATTCAGTGTGTATGTGTACACACAATGTAATTTAACTGATTTAGGGAGTAATCCTGAGCAATTCTATGAAGAATCCTACTCAGGTTTATTCAATCAGGCTTACTCCCAGGAAAGTGTTTGCAGGATTGCACTGTTATTGAGACACAAATAACTTTGCAAATTCGTACATTTTACAGAAAACAGAATATGTTATGGGAGAATCACAAGTCTGAGAGACACATAGATTGTGTAAAATTAGGAAATAGGGTGCAAATTCACACCATATACACAGATTAAGGCTTTTCTTCAACTGCCCAGGTACAGAATTTTAATTTTTTAAAATACAAGTTAGCCACAGCTGTGGTTATCGCCTCAGCTCACTCCCTGTGGCTTCTTCATCATTCATAGATTCTGCCTACCTTTTAGGGATGACTTCAGATTTTTCATCTCTGTTTTTGAAAATCTCCATTTTGATTTTGCAGCTAACACCTGTGATTATTTTTTGTGCATTTTCTGTTTCCTTGCATGGCTTTTGCTCTGTGTAAAGATGTGGGTTGCCCTGACCTGGAGGGCCCAGGCTAGTTCAATCTCCTTAGATCACAGAAGCTAAGTAGGGTCGGCTCTGAATAGTGTTTGGATAAGCAACAATGTCCAGGACTGTTTAGGGTTGCTAGGGGTTGGGTAGCATTGCCAGCTTTGGGGATGAAGCCTGGGAAGGAAAGGGACCTAAGTGAGGTACAAAGTCACAGTCTCCACTCTCCAAAGCATCTGTTTTCTCCAGGGGAACTGATCTCTGGTGCCTGGAGATGAGTTGAAATTCTGGAGGATTCCCAGGTCCCACCTGAAAGTTGGCATCCCTAGTGCAGAGCCAGGCGATGGCAAACCCCCTCTGTTAGTCTCTTGCCTTGAAAACCCAGTGGGGTCGCCATAAGTGGGCTGCGACTTGATAGCACTTTCAACCAACAAATACATTTTCGTATACATTGCTTATACAAATTGTATAGAAAAAGGCAACATATTTATTTATTTACACCTGCATATCCTTTTTTTCACTATTGGATGAGCAACATTCACCATATCAGCCTGTACTCAGAACTTAAAGCTCATTCTACCAGTATCAGAATCTGCAAAGAACCTTCAGTTAACATCTTTGGCTTGTGAGGTCAGGCAGGCAAAATGGGGAAGGCTGGAATATGAGAAAGGCCAAGCAGCCTCCTCCTCACCAAAGGAATAAAAAAAGCCTTTTTTGTAAGTGATTTCTCCTCTCATATTAGATGGTGGATATGAGAGGGGCATCGTTAACAGCCATGGGAAAGCACTGTGAGAACACAGCTGGGAAGAACATTTCTAACATAATTTAGAACAATTTTGAGTGCTTGACAATTTGTAACCCAACTGCAATTTGAGCAGAAGGGCGTTAGTAACGTATGTCGCTACTCTTTATGCATACCTTAGGAAAAACATTCTGGGTTCATAAATTATCTTCTATCCCATCTTTCCCCTTGGCTGTATTTTTTTCAGGGGGGGGGATCAAAACAGCATAATGACCTCTTCACCCTTGAAGACCCCTTCTCCATCGAGCATCAGCAAAGATACACCCCATTTCAAACCCTTCTTCTCTGATGCTTCCCAAGTTGTCCTGTCGACACGTGCAATTTAACCCTCTCTGATGGATCAGCCAGCCTGGCTACTTTCAATGGAAAATTCTTTGACTGCCTTCAGCAGATTGGTTTTCATTTGTTTGCATACACATACTAAATTCAAAAAAATACCAAGCATTTCTTGAAACCTATAGTGCCCTTTGTAAAAAAGAAAAAAAAGCTTCATTTAAAAAGGGGTCTAACTTAATTAGTGCCCAAGTGAGCATGATGCTTTTATACCCTTTTAATATTCTCATTGCAGAGTGATACTTGCTTGGAGCTGAAGTGTTTTTGATTAACTCCCCAAGCTAATGAAAACCACGAGAAGAATGAATGCAGGAGTTCACGCTCTTTCTGATGTTACATATGAAACTGTAGACACTTTACACATGGTAGCCTCGCCAGTCCTGTATGCTTCCCTTCCTCCTTTGTTTCTCAAAGCAAGGGCTTGAGCTTATCCAAAGATATGTCTGTTTGGCTGAAGTAGGCCTAAGTGAAGAGTTCAGCCACATTGACTGAGGTAAAGAAGACAGAGGGAGTCAAACACCTCATGAGGTGAAGATTGTGCTATTGAGTTACAACATGAAATCATAGCATCAAGGGAGATAGCTTGCACATAGAGGGAGCCAAAAGAGGAAGAAGAGAAGAAGAGATTGGATTTATACCCCACCCTTCACTACCCAAAGGAGTCTCAGAGCGGCTTACAAACTCCTTTCTCTTCCCTTCCCCACAACAGACACCCTGTGAGGTAGGTGGGGCTGAGAGAGTTCTGACAGAAACTGCTCTTTTTCAAGAACAGCTGTGCCAGAACTATGGCTTGCTCAAGGTCATCCAGCAGGTGCAAGTGGAGGAGTGGGGAATCATAACCGGTTTTCCTAGGTTAGAGTCCGCGCACCTAATCACTATACCAAACACATGTTTTGAGAGAATTATTAAACTAAATGCTGTTGACTTTGTTTACCTTCTGAACTTCAAGGAAAAAGAAAAAAAAAATTACAACCACTAGTCTAGAGGGACTGGGAAAGATGACCAAGTGTTAGCAGGTTAAAAAAATAGTAATAACTGTTGACTCAGGATGCAGCTGTGTGTTACCTTAAGGCTTCCTTTTTTCTCGGAATTCATGGAATATGGCACAAAGCACACATCTAGCAATAGGTGTTCTAAAAGAATTTGGTCCTCACCTCATATCAGAAGATACTGATGAAGTAACAGCTATACTAAAGCAAAGCTTTTTTCCCTATATTGTGTGTTGGGGGGGGGGTCAGAGTACAATGAACTTTTTGGGAATCTCTAAAACCCCATTCTAATGCACCTTGTATCTTTTCTTACCAAAACAATTCAGTAAGGCAAGAAAATGTAACCAAATGCAGAGCCCATATATTTACCTAGTATTAAAATATTCCCATCTCATCAGATCTCAGAAGCTAAGCAGGGACAACTCTGATAAGTACCTGGAAGGGCAATAGGGTTGCCAGCCCCCAGGTCCCAGCGGGGATTCCCCTGCTTTTGGGGGCTCTGACCCACTGCTGGCCAGCTGGCCGGTGGAAGCTACAATAGAAAAGCTGCAGGCTTTAGTTCAAGCCAGGTGTGCTATTAAATAAGGTCTACAACTAGCTATATGAAAGCAACCATGTTCTTCCACCTGTCTGCCAGTTTATCATTAGCACCATCAGTGATGGATGTTGGAGTGGTATACACATAAGTTTTTACAATGAAGCACATAATGGCTTCACAGGGCTGTTTTAGTTCAGAAAAGGAGCATGGTGGGGAGGCCCTTTCCTTGCAGCCCCACGCATCTGATAATTATGCTTTTAAAAAGCTAGGAGCTGTAGAAATGGGCACATGTGATTTGGTCCTCAGGTTTTGGTATCTGGGAGAACTAGCAGTTCTAGAGTTGCCTACCTAGCTCTGACAACTGACAAGATACTACAGCAATTACACTGGCTACCGATCCACTCCAAAACACAACTCAAGGTGTTAGTTTTGTTCTTTAAATCCCTACATGGCTTGGGACTAGGGTATCTGAAGGATTGTATTCTCCCATTCCCTCCTGCTCAGGAATTAAGTTGACAGGGAGGGACCCTCTTGACTGTCCCACCAATTAAAGACTCTTGTTTCATGAGTGCACGAGAGAGGGGCTGTTCCATGGCAGCCCCACAATAATAGAAAACCTCCTCAGGGAAGTGTGCCCGGCCCACTCTTTGTCAATTTTCAGAAGGCTGATGAAGACAGTTTTATTTAGGACTGCATTTTGATTGATTTAGCTTTTAATATTGACAGTCCTAATTGTAGTTTTTAAATCATCACTTTTTATGAGTTTTATAATATATGTCATAGCCCAGCTAGTCTCGCAGGCTCCAAGTCCCAGTCCAGGTCACGCAGGCAGGAACAGGGCAAAGGAATGTTCACAGAGTAGTCCAGACAGCCCAAGGTCAGTTGTTACAGTCAGAGAGAATCCAAAAGCAGAGTCAAGCTGGTCCAAGAATCACAGGATTAGAGCAGAGTCAGGGGTTGTGGTCGCAGGATAGACTGTGAGGTGACGTGTTGCTTCCACAAGCTGGCAACAGCTCACACCCAGCTTTATGTTGCTTTTCCATAATTAGTCTTATCTGCAGCTGGCAAGTTAGCAGGGCTCCTGTAATGACTCATCTTGTAGCTGTTGACGGGCCATTAATCTTTCACTTTGTCTGCATTCTTGCAGTTGCCTTCTGATCTTAGCCCTTCTTTCTATTAGTGGGGGTGGGGGAATCTGGGGGAGTTTCGGGTGCCTCCGGGGGTACTTGCTCCCTTACTTCAGCCGGCACAGTATTATTTGACTCTAGTTGGTAAGTGCTGTGGAAAGACCAGTTCTTGCTCCTTGAGTTTCATGGTTTGATCTACTTTTAAGCAAGGTAAAAATAGGCTTGATGGAGGGAAGATGGCATGGTACAGCCCAATCTCGTTGGATCTCAACAGCTAAGCAGGGTCAGCCCTGGTTAGTACTTGGATGGGATATCTTGAAGGAAGGCTGCAGAGGAAGGCAATGGCAAACCACCTCTGTTTCTTACTTGCCTTGAAAGCCTCTTGCTGGTGTCATCATAAGTCAGCTGCAACTTAATGGCACTTTACACACACACACACACAAAAGTAGGCTTCACTATTTTTTTATTTCTTTCAGTCTATCCAGCTTTCTGTTCTATTCATCTGCCTGAGCCACTGCCAATTCATGTATCCAAATCTGCTTAGATTTTTTTTTAAAAAATAACACTGACTAGAAGTAGGTAGAAAGAACAAGGCGAGAAGTACAATGTTCCCATATCTATTGGATCTATCTCAAATAACCGTTATCTCAGTGGTGTCCAATTTTTTTGGCACAAGTCAAGTCCATGTGTTAGATGGTCCCACTCTATATTACTGCACATGATACGCTTTCCTCCCTCAGGGATGAGTTTGCTTCATCTACCAGGTGTCAGGTGCCACGGGAGGCCTGTGGATCAGGCACTTGATCCCTGCTTCCTGTGCCATCTGCACTGCTGATCTACAGGCATTTCCAGCTAGAACATTCATTCAGCAGCTCATCATTTTCTGGCCTGTAGAGTCGGGTGAGATTGTCCAGTTCCACCGGCTGCTACTAAGATTCCCAGATCCGTTGCTCTCTGTCAGTCTTGGCAACTTGTCATTAAGGGAGGCAAACTAGTCCTTCTTTGTTTCTCCAGACTATGGGCCCTCAACCACTGTCTGTAACCTAGGGTTGCCATTCTCCAGGTGGGGCATGGAGATCTCCCGGAACTACAACTGATCTCCATACTACAAACATCAGTTCCCCTGAACAAAACAGCGGCCCTGGAGACTGGATTCTATGACACTATGCCTTGCCGAGGTCCCTCCCCTCCTCAAACTCAACCATTTTCAGGCTCCAGTCCCAAATCTTCAGGAATTGCCCAACACAGAGTTGGCAACTTTACTTAACCCTAGGCCCTCACTTATCTCAATGCTAGGCACTGAGCCAGAGAACAGGAAATATCAAAGGGATGCAGACAGATGAACAGGCCTCACTTTGGGCCACTGTGAGCTAGAAGAGGAGATTTGATTTATACCCCGCCCTTCACTCAGAGTTTCTGGGCGATTTACAATCTCCTTTCCCTTCCCCTCCCCACAGCAGACACCCTGTGAGGTAGGTGAGGCTCAGCGAGCTCTGAGAGAACTGTTCTTGAGAGAACAGCTCTGAGACAACTTGTGACTAACCCAAGGTCACACCAGCAGCTGCCTGTGGAGGAGTGGGGAATCAAACCTGGTTCACCCAGATTAGAGTCCACACCCTTAACCACTACACCAAACTGGCTCTCACAATCCTTTCTTTATTATTTATTTTATTTAAAACATTTTATGCCACTTTTCCACTCAAATAAGGTCCCCAAGGCAGCATATGTTAAAAAATTAAAGCATCTGAACATTAAAACAGCATTTCGAATAATATGTAAAACATGCACAGTCCATTTCAGAGTCTATGACATTTGTGACAGTCATCCACGTGACCACCCCTAAGTGAGTCCATCATATCTCAAGTCAAACTTTAAAATGTATGCTACAACAGCTAACTCTGGCCTGAGGTTACAAAATCTCCAAAGCTGTCCCTGAGGCATTCAAGGAGGACCAGTTCTTTATAAGCAAGGCGTAGCAATGACTCACATTGCAATTAAGTCTGTGAGCGTATCAGAGTTCCAAAGAAGGTAACTGCTAAAAAGGGATGAATGTGAAGCATTCTTTAATCGACAATATTAATGAAAGCAAACCTGTAAGGGCTACAAAGCTGCTAAATGAGATTTCCCCCCCCCTTAAATGGCGCCATCTTAAAAGAAATCCATTTTGGTTCATTGAAGTCTAACATCTGAAACAACTAAGCTATCTGTTTCTTTATACTGCTGCACTACAAAAGAGAAAATTACAGGGATCAGCTTAACTCTCTATACATCCAGGTTAGGCTTTTGTCTGAAGGTAACCCCTTCATGTTCAAAGCAAGCATGTTTATTTTGGAAAAAAAAATGTGTTTGAAGGTAATTTTGTGTTTCTAAAGCAGCAGTCCCACTGATCATCAACAGCACATTAGATACAGATTTTCTTTTGATGGGATAACATATCGGCTCAAGTTTTTCGCTTGGCGTTCTGTCATGTGCAACTTTGACTGCTGGCATCCCTACCAACCCCCTGAAGCCATTTTAAGCCCAAGTCTACTCCTGGTGCTTAAAACAGCCAGAATACTTTAGCTGTCCAAGCCCTAATTGTTAAATACTGGTTTACACTGAGACAGGCAGGAAGGAAACATCCATCCAGTTCATTGATGTGAAGTAACACTGTATTTATTTAGTTAGTTAGACACAGGATTGCCAACCTCCAGGTGGGCCCTGGAGATCTCCTGCTTTTACAACTGACCTCCAGCTGACAGAGATCAGCTCCCCTGGAGAAAATGGCTGATTTGCAGGGTGGACTCTGTGGTGTTGTCCCATGCTAAAGCCCCTCCCCTCCCCTCCCCAAACCCCACCCTCTCCCAGAACCACCCCCAAAGTCTCCAGGGCCGATTCCGCACTAATGCTTTGCTCTCCGTTCTCCTCGGGTCTAATTGGCTCAATTCTGTTGGGGGAGTTCTGCATTAAGGAACTCTGACCTGGGTTTGTCGCCTTGCCCCGAATCTAGTGCCCCCTCCCCTCTCTGCCCCCTCTTTTTTTTTTTTTTTGATCAGGGGCGTGGTTATGTTGTAACCCACCCACTGGAAAACAGGCGTGCTTTACTCATGCATAGTTGCATTGTGCCAGATCGAAAAAGGGAGGGGAAAGGGAGAGGGGAGGAGGGAAGGGAAGGGAGGAGGAAGGGAGAGAAGCAGACATGCAAGGCAACACATGTAACCCCTGCGAAAATTGTGTCCATACCACCTTGCCACCCTCAATGTCTCTTTTTAACAGTTGCACTACAGCCCGTAGGTTAGCCCCACGAAAAATTTTGTACATGCCTCCATGTCACCCTTAATGCATCTTTTTAACAATGGCACTATTTTTGTAGAAATAGCAAATTGCAACACAGAAATGGGGAAACAGCAGAGGTACATTTAAAAGGAAATTTAAACACCAGTCAACAATAGATCAGTATTGTGTTGCAACACAACATGGCGGGGGGCAAAAAAACCCCTCGTGCCAGGGTGGGAAAGGGAGGGGAAAGGGAGAGGGGAGGGGAAAGGGAGAGGGGAGGCGGGAAGGGAGGGGGAGAGAAGCAGAGAAGCAAAGGGGCATTGAAGGGGTGGAGAGAGGCAGGAAAGGGAGGGAAAGAAGCAGAGGGGTGTTAAAGGGGTGGAGAGAGGACAGCCACGATTCACGAGTTCCCCACTACAATGCCCCAACTTCAACCCCGCAGTTAAAAGAGTCCTGAAAATAGTGTAGACGGAAAATCCAGGGAGAAACGCCATTAGAATCGGGTCAATTGCCGATCCGGACCAACATGTGGGGAACTGATCAATTTCCCCGGATATTATCGGGGGGTGACACCAGGGCAAGTGATTTTCCAACCCAGACCTGGCAACCCTATTTAGACATTTATGCCCCATTTTTCTCCATAGCGGGGACCCAAAGTGGCTTACATTGCTCTCCTCACATTCACAAGAACAATCTGGTGAGGTATGCTAAGCTGTAGGAAAGAGTGTCCAGCCCAAGGTCACCCAGTAAGCTTCCATGGTGGAGTAGGGATTCAAGCCTGGTTCTCCCGGATCCTAGTCTGACAGTCTAAGCACTACACTGCTCTGGCTTTCCCAGCCAGCTTCATAAAAGTCTGGGGAGAAGCAAACAGAAAAGAAATGAAGACATAGACTTCTAAACTTGGAACATCAACATGTATGTGACGTATGTGTTTCCACTGTGAATACATGATGCTAGCAGAATCAGACTCCCATTTAGCTCAGCATTGCGCTTCTAGGACAATATTCTCTTAACTGACTGTGCTTGTCGGAATATGGAAGGCCTATAATGCAGCCTCCTGAAGAAGATCTGAAGATCATCCTACAGGGGGACAGCTGAAGGACTGCTAGTTAGCATAACTAGCCTAGAGACTCCCCACCTTTTCAAATTGTGTCCTTGCCGTCTCCTGATTGGCTCTTCTGGAGACTTCCGGCTCTTGTAGAGCTTCTTACTTCTCTTTGCTCCTTTTACAGCAGTTAGACTGGTAAGTTTAGGGTTGCCCTTTGTATGTTCTATAACAGTTTGTTCTTCTTTAATAAACCTACTTATTTTTCTCTAAACAGTCAATGCTCCCCTTACTTGCATATTTATACTCTGCCAACAGTTTAGAAGGTGGTAGCTGGGCAGCCTACACCAGCCAGGGCAAATCTTTTTTGCACAGCATGATGCTGGTTATCCAGTGGCTTCTATCCCTGCTGGAGGTGTGTTTAGACTGCAGAACATGTCTAGAACCACAGTGCCTTTCTGCATAAGCAACATAGTTATGTAACAGAATTCATTACTTTTGTTATTCATTGGTTGTGTATAGCATGAGGGGAAAGGAGCTGTGGCTCAGTGGGAGAGCCTCTGTTTTGTATGCAGAAGGTACCAGGTTCAATCCTCAGCATTGCCGGTTAAAAGAACCAAGCAGTAAGTGATGAGAAAGACCTCTGCCTGAGATCCTGGCGAGCTGCTGCCCGTCTGAGTAGCCAACGTTGACTTTGATAGACCAAGGGCCTGATTCAATACAAGGCAGCTTCATGAGTTCATGCAAGCCTTTTCGAGACTGGATAAGATGCTTTCAGAAATTATTAAACCATTAATATACCCCAGCCAATTATTCTGTAAATATTTAACTTTCTGATAGAGCTACATCCATGTATCAACCATTCAATGCAAAACATCTGTAACTCTTAAAACTTCATGCCTACTGTGCATTCCAGACCTTTATAGCTTAATCTCCTGTTTGTTTTGACAGCATCAATTTTTACCGAAGGAGGGAATAATTTTTTTTTTTTTAAAACAACTCATTGAAAGGCCAGATCCTGCAACTCTTCATCATGTGGGTAAAACTGAACCCCAAACCTACTTAACAATGTAGCAGCTGTTTTAAATTTCCATGTAGGAAATAAGTATAAGATGTGGATATTGTGGAAAAGAAGATAAATATTAGTGGGGAAAATATGGCGCTACAGAGGTTGCATAGGTAATCAGTCAGGGTTGTTAAATAGCTAAGGAAAAGGAAACAGTTTTAAGGGGATGATTCACTGAAGCCTAAATGTCCCTATGTAACTCGTGACACACTGGGTTGAACCCATGGCTCAAGATAGCACCTACATAGTCCATAACAGCCCTGGACCCACATACCTGCTGGACCAACTCTCTGCTATATTCCATCATAACTGCTGTGCTCCTCTGAGCAGACACTTCTGAAGGTGCTATCCTGCAAACAGGAAAAACCAGCATGCACATTGTTAGTGGTGGAATATACATTCAAGAGGACATTCTTATAAAGGGATCAGAACTATATTGCAATGGATCAGCTCAGAAGGCTGCTTCTGTAAGGGACAAGCGGGGACCCGAAGGAACTTGTGGGGAGGTGGCATTCCCATTCTCCCTGCCTTTCCTTGCTCCTCTCCTCTCTCATCCTCACTGCTCTGCCTATAACTTCATCCTCATTACTATGGCTGTTCACACCCACCCCATCCTGGGAACCACCTCCTACTTTCCTTTCTCCCCTTCTTCTCCCCAACCCCCATCCTCACTGCTCTACTCCCTACCTTCACTGATCTTGCCTTCCCACCCAACCTCCCCCATTCTCAGCACTCCCATTGCTCACCTTCCCTCAGTGGGGGGCAGCTCAAAGAGTGGCAAGCCGTGTCAGGTCTGGAGGCCATGACAGCAAAGATGCTGGACCCAGGGGTGGTGACAGTGGGGCTGTGGCAGTGATGCCACCACCACCCGTCATTGACATGGCACAGTTACAGCTTCCCCCCATCACTGGCATGGCATTGCCCTGGCTCCCCCCCCCCATCATTTGCACTGCCAAAGGAGGAAGCCTCAAAAGAAGAAGCCTCACCCTGACCTGGATAGCCCAGGCAAGCCTGATCTCATCCGATCTTGGAAGCAAAGAAGGGGCAACTCTGGATGGGAGACCTCCAAGGAATAACAGGGCCAGGATGCAGAGGACAACAATAATGTCCAAGCCTCACTAGGGGTTGCCAGAAGTCATCCATGACTCCCAGGTGCGCCTGCACACACAACCACACGCACACACAGAAAACAAGAAAAAGGAGCCTCAAAGGTAGGGCAGGTGGGGGTAATTCTCATGGCAAGGAGGGGGCTCCACACTGGGCCACATGGTGGGTAGTGGTTCGTCCTTCCCACCAGTTTGGTGTAGTGGTTAAGTGCACGGACTCTAATCTGGGAAAATCGGGTTTGATTCCTCACTCCTCCACTTGGTACTGGATAACCTTGGGCATGCCATAGTTCTGTCAGAGCTGTTCTTGAAAGAGCAGTTGCCAAAAGAGCTCTCTTAGCCCCACCTACCTCACAGGGTGTCTGTTGTGGGGAGGGGAAGGAGTTTGTAAACCGCTCTGAGATTCTGAGTGAAGGGTGGGGTATAAATCCAATCTCCTCCTCCTCCTCCTCCCCCCACACTGCCAGCTCTCCTGCTCATAGCAGTGCTACATCTTTGTTGTCTGTGCTCACACATGCAATGCTCTTGGTTGGGGGGGGGGATTTAAACCCTCAATTGAAATTTTTTAAAAACATTTTCAGGGTTTGGGGTTTTTTTTGTAAACCTGCGGTCCCCCAAGTTTGCAAAACTATCTGTTTTCTGTCAGCGTGGCCCTGATCCACAGATTTAGGTATCCACAGATGGTTCCACTCGTGAGTGGCAATTTTATTAGACTAAGGGCAATGTCTTACACATATCAGTCCTAAAAAAAATTGGTTCCAATCCAGGTACATAGATATTGGAAGACAACTGGCAATGACATCAGTCAGCAGCTTAGACAGAACAGGAAGTAGAAAGAACAAACTAAATCCAGTCCTTGTTCCCACTTCTAAATAGTTGCTTATTGCTGTCCTAGCTTAGTCTCAGCAGCTGGACTGAGTAAGGAGCTGTGCACACATCCTCATCAATAAATATATATACCAACAAAGCCTGCTTCTGTACATGTCTGATCATAACTCCTGGCAGCACATATACAAACTTATCATCAGGTGTCGAAATACTCATTGATCTCCTGTTATGTATGCAGACTGCCATGAGGGGTCCGCGGATAAAGTAAGGAGCTTGGGTCCCAAACACAATGGGACCTCGGATCCTAGACGACCTAGTGTCCACCAATAGGCCATCTGGCAGAAAATTCAAACCTTCCAATGGGACCATGGGTGTACTGGGTGGAATGTATATAGTTGACCCTTGCGGGGTTGGTTTTTCAGTCTTGTGTGTGAAGTACACTAAACATGTCTGAACACATGTCGTAGTCCGAGTCCATGCAGCGAACCCAGTACTTTACATCTCCCACCTCAGGGCAGGAAAGCATTGTGTCCACCACCAGGAGGTGGTGGTTCCACTCTATTCTGCTATGGTCAGGCCTCGCCTGGAATATGGTGTCCAGTTTTGGGCACCACATTTTAGGAAGGATGTTGGCAAGCTCGAGTGTGTCCAGAAGAGGGCAACCAGGATGGTGAGAGGGTTGGAATCCAAGTCTTATGAGGAAAGGCTGAAAGAATTGGGTATGTTTAGCCTGGGAAAGAGAAGGCTTAGAAGGGACATGATGGCAGTCTTCAAGTATTTGAAGGGCTGTCATGTAGAAGATGGAGCAGATCTATTCTCTCTTCTCTGGATTGCAAGACTAGATCTAATGGGTAGAAATTAAAAGGGAGTCGTTACCAGCTAAATATCAGGAGAAACTTCCTAACTGTAAGAATGGTTGAGCAATGGAACAGATTGCCTCAGGAGGCAGTGGATGCTCCCTCGCTGGACGTTTTTAAGTGGAGGCTGGATGACCATCTTTCAGGTATGTTGTAGGGCTATCTTTTGGCTATGCTCCTGCAGAGTGCAGGGGGTTGGACTAGATGACCTGCAGGGTCCCTTCCAACCCTAACATTCTATGATTCTATGAAAGTGGCACACACTGAAGGCTGACATCCCTTCTCCCCACACATCATACTCCTGATCCAGATCATACATTACATGTGGGGAAACAGAGGAGAACCCACAACTCATGTCAGACAAGGTAGGAACTGTCACATGTATAGAGCAGTTGCTGGTCTTGATTAAAGAAACCATTGGAAGATGATTCCACAGGCTAGAATCAGGGCTGGCCTGGTCTCTCAGCTAATATGCCAAATACAAACCCAAAATAGATGAGCCTCCGAGAGGCATGAAGAACAAAGGAGCAACAGGCTAATATAGCTTCCAGCAGATCAGAAAAAAATAATAGCAACAGATATAACATGTGCTGTGGCCCAGGTGTGAAAAACATCTGAGAACATCAAGAATGACTAACTAAATACAGAAGTGAAAATACAATTTCAGAGGTGGGGTGATTTGGTTGGGGTCTAATAGATAGTCATTTTTAATGAGAAAATTGTAATTGAGAACATTGTAACCACTATTTTTTATGTTCTTTGTTATGATTAAAATCAGTAGACATGCATTAACAAAGCATTTATGCCCTGTATTCTGCAGGCAGGGCCAGTCAGGTCTCCTCGAGTCGTAGCGCTCTCAGGCTTGGATAGCAAGGCTCAAGCATCAACAGGCACTGGAGGCAAGGAATAAGGATGCAGGATTATGCCTAGCGGACCAGTTGATCCAGCAAGCTCCCCCTCCCAGTCCAAGGCTTAAATAGGCTGAGAGGAAGCTGCTCAGCCTGCCATAGAAACAGCAGTTAGGGCTCATCTTGCCAGGCTTAACTGGGGCCACAACCCTGCCAAGGATTACATCCACCATGGTCTGATCCAGAAGGTGGAGCACAGGCTGCCAGCCTGGTACTCAGGCCCGTAGCTGCAGGGGGCATCTCGAGGCTAGGCCCCCTGACTTACTGCCAAGACCCCACAACTTCCCATCCAGCCCAGGGCCCTAGAGCAGTGGCAGGTGGAGGGAAGGAGATGGGTATTCCTTTAATCTGATTATCCAGTGCCCCCTAAGAAATTTAAATGCCCCCCAACTTAAAAAATCCTAGCTACGGGCCTGCTGGCACTACATCTTTGCTGAGCTATCTCAGCACGAGCCCTCTGCCTCTACTACTTCTGCCGAGTGGAGGCGGATTCCAGTAGGCTTGTGGACTGAGTCCTGGACAGGACCTGGAGGGACAGAGTGAAGTCCTGACAGAGAAGCTCTTACTGCAGATTCCTCAGGGGCTAGTGCAAGGGTCTCCCCCAGGCCACATCCCTGGCACCTCAGATGCTTCAGAGTCAGATCAATGCCAGCTCAGTGGGGGTGATGACAATTTAGATATTTGTAGAAGTTCCATAAGTACAGATGAATTTCTGTGGTGTTTGAAGATGTGAGATAATTAGTTAGCCATGAGTGTGAACCACTTCTTATAGAACTGTTAACTATAGAAGATCGTTTTGAAATCTGTAAATATGGGGGTCTGAAATGTTCTGGAGCTTCCTCTTTGAAGATGTTCATTGCCTTGTGAAACCTGCTTATTTTCAGGTAAGATATAATTAGGGTTGCCAAGCCCCTACCAGGGGCAGGAGATCCCCACTCCCAGGTCCTGTTGTAAGAGAGAACTTCTGGGTTTACCATGGAATTTCCAGTGATTCCTAGATATACCCTTTGTTACTTCAAGGTAGCTCTAGGAATCACCAGGAATTGTATGTTAAGAACTTTCTGAAAGTAGACAAGGGCATATTTTTGAATTCCTCCCCCCGGCATGCTGCCCCCCAGCCATCCCACTAGCTGCCAGGTACTGCTCAGCGACCCTAGGTATAATGTTTGGGACTCATGTAATCACACTCCTTTAATTATTTATGTAGAATCAATGGATAAGGTTGCCAACATCCAGCTAGCACCTGGAGATCTCTAGCTATTGCAAGATCAGTTCCGCTGGAGAAAATGGATGTTTTGGAGGGTGGACTCTATGGCATTATACCCTGCTGAGGTCCCTCCCTTCCCCAAACCCTGCCTTCCTCAGGCTCCACCCCACAAATCTCCAAGTATTTCCCAACCCAGAGCTGGCAACCCTACTCAATGAATAATACTATTGCATTATCTTACGTTAGCCAATCTTAACAATAGAATTACTGTGTTTTAATAAAATGGTCAAATAGAAGCAAGAATTCTCTAGTAATATTTTTGTGTACTATATGACAAACAAAGAAAAAAATGTTGAAACGTTAACAGGAGATTAATAATTTGATACTGGAAAACCAACTAGATACCTATGGCTTCTTATGCACACTTATATCTGAATAAGTGCCTGAGCACAGTCATCCAGAACACGATCCCATACCCTACATGATTAGGGATGCCAGACACCCCCCCCGGTGGGGGCAGGGGTCCCCCACTGCCAGGCCCCACCTCTCTACTATCAATCAGCTGGCTGGCAGGGGAGATTGCCCCCAAAATAAGGGATGAACACCCAACATTTCAGTGACATTCCTACATGACTTCAATATGACCCGGAAGTAATGTAGGCACATCAGGTACGTCGGGGCAATGCTCTGGATTTTGGGCAAAAACTCTATGGTAGAGGCTAATTCTGTTGTGTCCTGGGATCAGAAGGCAGAGCTGGCAAAATACAGCCAAGCTTCGCTCTCTGAGAACAATAGGGACTAGGTTCCTGAGCTCGCCAGTAGAGAACCAATGGCAGCATTGGCGGGCAATTCAAACCCGCCAATAGGAATATGGGGCCGTCCCCCCCGTAACTGTATATAGTTGGCCTCCGGCCGTTACTGTTTGTTCTTGTCTTGTGTGAAGTACGAATAAACGCGTCTTCTCTTATGTCGTCGTCTGAGTCATGAGGCCCGAAACCCAGTACTTTACAGTGGCGACGAAGGTGGGATTTCAACGCCTTCCGTGACTCCATGAGCGACGAAAAGGACACCGCCGAGCATCGCATCGCTGACCCCGAGAGCAGCACCGCACCGCTCGCCCCGGCGCACGCCTTCCCAGACAGAGCCATGGCCGCCTCTCATGTAACACTCGAGCGCTTCGATCCGTCGCAGCCAGAAACCTGGGACGCATGGGTCGACCAGCTCATCAGTTATTTGGAGCTCAACGAGATCCGCCACCCAGACAAGAAACGATCACTCCTGCTGAACGCGTGCGGCACCCAAACCGTCCACCTCGCCAAAAGCCTCTTGGTGCCCCGCACGGCCTTGGAAAGCTCGTTTGGGGAGATCCTGGACGTCCTCAACACGTACTTCAGCCCCCGGCCGACCTTCCTGGCCAAGAGGATGGAGTTCCAGAGGCGAGTCCAGGCCCAAGGGGAATCCGTTGCCACCTTCCTGGCCGCGCTGAGGGCGCTCGCGGTGGACTGCGGGTTCCCGAAGGTGGAAGACAACTTGCTGATGCAGTTCGTGTGGGGCCTGGCAGACTCCAAGCTGCAGCGGAAGCTGATTGGCTACCGGAGGCTCTCCCTGGACGAGGCCATCGACGCCGCAACAGCCCACGAGGCCGCTGAAGGGGAACGCCCGGCCGCGGCCGCCCATGTGGTCGGGAGGAGTCCCAGCCCCGGGAACTCAGATACCGAAGAGGTCTTCGCCCTCAGACCCCAACACCGCCGGCCAGCGCCGTTCCAGCAGGCCAACAGGGAGCCAGCCAAGCCTTCCGGCAACCGGACCGTCTGTACCAGCTGCGGGGAAGGCCACGGAAGGAAATCCTGCAAGTTCCGGGATGCTGTCTGTCACGGGTGCGGGAAGCAGGGACACCTCGCACGGGTCTGCCGGTCCAAGGGCCCCCGGAATTCGAGATCGTCGGTCCCACCGCACCGCGCATCGTCCACCGCCTACGAGACGACGGAAGAGGTCGCCGAGTTGTACCATCTCACCGACCAACCGCTGCAGGTACTTCGCCTCCCCAACCCCAACCTCTCCTCTACCCCGAAGATCCAAGTAACCGTGCGGATCGAGGGGTTCCCCTGTTGCATGGAAGTGGACTCGGGATCGGCGGCGTCCATCATTTCCATGGACACTTTAAAAAGACTTTGCCCGTTAGGGGACCCCTCTACGTCCATCGCCACTAAGCTTGGTGGACTTTCAAAAGAACCCTGTCCCCATCCGGGGAGTCGGCACTTTCCGAGTGCAATACCGAGACTTTGAGGGGAACTTGGACTTGGTGGTGGTGGAGGGAAATCTCGTGAGTCTCCTGGGGTGGGCGTGGTTCGAGGCCCTAGGCATCACGATTGGGGGAGTGAATAAGTGCGGGATGCGTGACTGGGGGCGGTGTGCAAGGAATTCCCTGAGGTCTTTGACGGGAGACTGGGGTGTTATAAAGGGCCCCCGGTGGTGCTCCACTTAGACCCCACAGTGACGCCCATCCGACGGCGCTTCTGCACCGTGTCCCTGGCCCTCCGCCCTAAAATAGAGGCCGAACTGGACCGGTTAGTGGCCCAGGGAGTCCTAGAGCCCGTCCCAAACGCTCGATGGGAGACCCCGATTGTGACACCCGTAAAGCCAAACGGGGAAATCCGCATCTGCGCGGATTATAAGTGCACCATTAACCAGGCACTTCAGGCGCACGCATACCTCGTACCCGTGGTCAGCCACGTCTTAGCCACACTGGCGGGGGCGCGCATATTTGGAAAGCTGGATCTCGCGCAGGCATACCAGCAACTCCCGGTGGATGAGGCCACTGCCGAGGCGCAAACCATAGTGACCCACCGGGGGCCTTCAGGGTGAAGCGGCTGCAGTTCAGGGTCAGTGTGGCCCCAGGGATCTTCCAAAATCTCATGGACGATTTATTAAAAGGGATCCCTGGAGTGACGCCGTTCTTCGATGACGTCCTCATCGCCGCGACCACCCCTGAAAGCTTCGCTGCCCGCCTCCGAACTGTACTGGGACGCTTCCAAGCCGCGGGGCTGAAAGTGAAGCGGGAAAAGTGCCTCCTCGGGGTGCCGGAGGTGGAGTTCTTGGGGTACCGGGTAGACGCAACAGGCCTGCATCCGGCGAGGGACAAGGTGAAGGCCATCGTGGAGGCCCCCGCCCCGAAGTCCAAGGCAGAGCTCCAGGCGTTCTTAGGCCTCCTGAACTTTTACCACGCCTTTCTCCCACACAAAGCCGCCGTGGCCGAACCCCTGCACAGGCTGCTGGATAAGGCGACACCTTGGGCATGGGGAGCGAGGGAGGAGGCGGCGTTTCGGGGGGTTAAAGTACTCTTGATTTCTAACGCTGTACTCGCCCACTTTGATGAAAAGCTCCCGGTAATCCTTGCGTGTGATGCATCACCGTATGGGGTCGGGGCGGTCTTGGCCCACAAGCTACCAGATGGGAGGGAAGTCCCGGTGGCTTACTACTCCCGCACGCTGTCCCTCGCAGAGCGGAACTATGCGCAAATCGACCGGGAGGGCTTGGCACTGGTGGCGGGGGTTAAAAAGTTTCACAACTTTGTGTACGGGCGGCCCTTCACGCTCGTAACCGATTATAAGCCGCTCTTGGGACTGTTCGCGGCGGACAAACAAACGCCGCAGGTACTGTCACCCCGGGTGTTGCGCTGGTCCTTGTTTTTAGCGGGCTACCAGTACCGGTTGGAGCATCGGCCGGGCAAGGCGCTGGGTCATGCCGACGCCTTGAGCTGCCTGCCGCTGCCGCATACAGGGGAAGATCTGGCCCCAGCTCCCGCAGTATTGTTAATGGAGGAGCTGCCAAACCCCCCCTTCAGGCTGCAGACGTGGCCGCCCGCACGTCCCGAGATCCCATTCTCTCCCGGGTCCTAAACTGGGTGGTGAGGGGATGGCCAGCAGAACAGACAGGGCCAGAGTTCACGGCATACAAAGCCAGGAGGGAAGAGTTATCCGCCTTGAAAGGGTGCTTACTATGGGGGGACAGGGTGGTCATCCCGGGGCCCATGAGACAAGGGGTTCTAGAAACGCTGCACGAGGCCCACCCCGGCATTGTACGAATGAAAGCTCTGGCAAGGAGCTACGTGTGGTGGCCCGGGATGGACGCAGAAATTGAAACCTGGGTCCGAGGGTGCACACGGTGTCAGGAAGTCCGCCCCAATCCCCCGAGAGCGCCAACCCAAAGCTGGGAGTCTACCCACAAGCCGTGGTCACGCCTACACGTAGATTTTGCCGGGCCGTTTCAGGGGCTTCAGTTCATGGTGACGGTAGACTCCTACTCAAAGTGGGTGGAAATAAGCCCAGTGTCTACCACCTCTGCCAAAGCGGCAATAAGGGCCCTGCGGAAAATATTCGCTACGCACGGGTTGCCAGGCACAATCGTGTCGGACAACGGGGCAGCGTTCACATCTGCTGAGTTTCAAGCGTTCCTCGCAAGGAACCTAATCAGGCACATACGATCAGCGCCCTTCCACCCGGCAACAAATGGACAGGCGGAGAGAACGGTACGCACCGCCAAAGAAGCCCTGAGCCACATAACGGAGGGGGATTGGGAGTTCCGGCTGGCCCGCTTCCTCCTAACACACCGCACCACCCCAAACCCCATCTCCGGGCATTGCCCCGCAGAACTATTGATGAGCCGCCGCCCCACGACTTTGTTAGACAGGCTCCACCCGGACCGAGCCCCAGAGAGAAAGCTGGTCGAAACCCGGGAGGCACCCCGAAGCTTCCTCCCGGGGGAACCTGTCTACTTCCGGAATTACGGGGCGGGGCCTCAGTGGTTGGCCGGGCGCATCCTAAAACCCACTGGGCCAGTGTCATACGAGGTCCTAGCAGATGGGGACAGGGTCCTCTGTAAACACGTGGACCAGCTCCGGAGGCGGCAAGACCCCGACACAGGGATCCAGGCCCCGTTACCGGGAAACGCCGCGGCCGCCCCAGCATCCGATCGGCTGCAGGCACCGCCAGCGGAGCCAGCGCCTGAAAGACCATGGAGTCCGGAGGGGTCCCAGAGACAGCTGAACCGCCGCCGCCGCCGTTACAGCCGCCACCGTCACCACCACAGCTACTACCGGAGATCCAAGCTCCTTGTGCGGGAGGACCACCCGATGGGGGCCCCGCCAGTCCGGTACCGGCCCCCGACGATCACTAAGGGAACGGAGGGCACCAGCATACTTAAAAGACTACGTCACCTGATAGGAGACGAACTATGGGGGGAGGGGTGTTGTGTCCTGGGATCAGAAGGCAGAGCTGGCAAAATACAGCCAAGCTTCGCTCTCTGAGAACAATAGGGACTAGGTTCCTGAGCTCGCCAGTAGAGAACCAATGGCAGCATTGGTGGGCAATTCAAACCCGCCAATAGGAATATGGGGCCGTCCCCCCTAACTGTATATAGTTAGCCTCCGGCCGTTACTGTTTGTTCTTGTCTTGTGTGAAGTACGAATAAACGCGTCTTCTCTTATGTCGTCGTCTGAGTCATGAGGCCCGAAACCCAGTACTTTACAAATTCTACCATAGAGTTTTTGCCCCCAAACCAGAACTTCGCCTCAACATCCCCAGTATGCCTACGCCACTTCCTGGTCACATTGGAAGTCATGTGGGCATGTTGCTGAAATGTGTGAAGAAACTCCCAGCTCCCGGTAAGCTCAACCCCTATTCCCCGCTAGCTGCCCAAAGGGACCTGGCAGCCCTATATATGATCCATAGTGTCTAAATTGACTATTGTCTTCACAGTCTTTTGGAATATATTAGGCTGAGAGGGCATGACTGGGCCGAAGTCACACAGTTTCATGGCAGGTGAGGATTTGAACCTGGGCATCTGCAGGCCCTAACGCCTACACAACATTCTAAACAATATGTGATATCGGACTGCTTACCCCTGATTAACCTAATTCATGTCTGATCAGTAACACTTGAAAAACAAGATCGTATATGTTGATCCAATTACTTGACCACTGATAGGTGTGGTAAGTATTGATCAACACATCTTAATGTGGTTGCGTTTTTCCACCCTAAATCTCATTGGTTTCAGTAAAATGGGATTAAAGCTGCAATACTATGCGCCCTTACTGAGGAAGAAACCTCACTGAACTCACTGCATAAATTATGATCATTTTTCAGCCTGCTGATTTCAATATGAATGAATGGTAGCTAATATTTCTTGGAATGTGCCTAAAACATGAAGCTGCCTTATACTGAATTAGTCCTTTTGTCTCTCAAGGTTAGTATTGTCTACTTTAACTGGCAGCAGCTCTTTAGTGTCTCAGCTCAAGATCCTTCCCACCCTGTACTAAACCGGAGATGCCAGGGGCTGAACCTGGGACCTTCTGCATGCAAAGCAGATGCTTTACTGAGCCATAACACCTCCCCAGTGAGATACTAGGACTGAGGGACTTGTCTAGAAATTGCAAATTGAATTATTACAACGGCATGAAAAAGTTTAGCCTAAAGTTATAGTAAGAGATAAGGCACACTATGCTGTGATTAAACCTTCTTTAGCCATTTACCTGAACTGCCCCCAAGATGGGTAATATTTGACTGTTTAAATGTTACAGTGGAACTCCAGCATCAAATACAACAGCCATAAAAATCCTAATTAAAAGCTCGCTGAAGCAGGTGCAACCTTTTAAGAAATTTTTAAAAAGGATATAATGTTAAAGGAGATGAAAGGTGAATGATTTTTGACAACAATGAATAAAGTTCAAAAGGGCTCCCCTTGACTTTTTCTGATGTGGTCTGGATGCCTAAGCTGTTTAAGAATAAACATCTGTTGTCTGCACTGATTTTTATCTTGAAGGATTGATGTGAACCAGCTCGTATCAAAACACAATCCTGAGAACCTTGGCTCAGTTAGGAGAAATGATAGGACCAGGCCTTTTGCTTTGTTCTTAACCACTTCTTAGCTGGCATCCCTTTCGAAGTGCGGGGTACATTTTATTTGTGTCTCTTGCAGGGAATGGATTAACTTTGTGTCGGCTGACATCCACATGCGAACACTCACAATTTTGTGAATGGTTCCAAATAAATGCGTCTTTTTTGGCATTGGGAGGCATATACAAATGAATGCTGTCAATCTCATTTAAGTGACTGTCAGCATTTACCAACACATTTCCGAGTTTTCAAACATTCACTGAATTTGCTTAGGATTGCCAAGATTCCCCATGAATCTGTTACTGATATATTCCTCTTCCATGATCAGCTTTTATTATACAGTTGTAACTTAGGGCCGCGGTGGCTCAGAGGCTAAGGTGCTGCAGACCAAAAGGTCTGTAGTTCAGCAGTTCGAAACCCTAGTGCCGCATGACAGAGTGAGCTCCTGTCTTTGGCCCCAGCTCCCGCCAACCTAGCAGTTCGAAAGCAAGAAACTGCAAGTAGATAAATAGGTACCACTTCAGTGGGAAGGTAACACCATTCTGTGTACTTTGGTGTTTAGTCTTGCTGGCCACATGACCATGGAAATGTCTTCAGACAGCGCTGGCTCTTCGGCTTGGAAACGGAGATGAGCATCGCCCCTTAGAGTTGGATTCGACTAGCTTTTGAGCAAGGGAAACCTTTACCTTCAACCTTTAACTTAGGACCAAACCAGATGGGACTGAGAGATCCATGAACGGAACTTCCTGCATTCCGCCCCCCCTTTAAATAGTCAGGTGGACAAGGGCTTGATTCACATTGGGACCACAGTCTAAGAAGAGGGGAAGTTAACCATTCCCCTCCCAATATGTTCCCAACATGAAACTGTCTTTCGGTGTTACCATTAGCCCCGCTGGGTAGCATTGATACGGGCACCAGCATGAGACAAATGGCAATGCGGTTATGTGGACTGGGGAAAAGGTGCTTAATTCCTTTGTGTAATAATCCAAATCTGAATCCCCCCACCCCCGGTATTTACTTTCTATTTAAAGAGGGGGAAACACTCTACTGGTAGTTCTACTCAAGGGACAGTCAGCGGCATGCCTCGATTGCTCCTCATTTTCAACAGTATATATGACACAGTAACCTGGTTCATTCAGTTACTTGATCTGATCAAAAGAAGGCAGTTTTTGAAACGGCTAATAACATTTTAGAGGGGAAAGACAGCACTTTATAATTCCTATGGAGTATCCATTTAGCCTGCTTCATATTTTTTTTAAAAAAAATCTTCTACCTTTCCTAATATCCTGTTCATTAAAAAACGTGCAGTTACATTCCATCCTCAAATTAGCAGGCATCTGAGGGAAAGGGGAAGTATTTTCCCCAAAGACAGACTTTCCTGCACCTCTGGTTTGGAAACCAAGGCATTTAGGATATTTTATGTTATCTAAATAAACCACCTCTCAAATGCCCACGTTCTCTTTCCAGAGCCTTCTTGTTTATTAGTTTCCAATCAAGGTATCTATAAATAGCAAGAATATGGTTTTGATACATTGGTATCAGTCCCTCTGACATTCAGTTTACGAAATCTCGCTAAGCCAAAGTGCGACCAGCAATTTCCCAACTCTGCTGTCACTTCCCATTCATGCAGCAACAGTAAAGGCAGAGGGATGTTGTAAAAGGTGTGGAAGGCTTGAAGCATACTCACCCTGCAGGGCAGAGAATAAAAATGATTGCAATTGTTTAACTTCCCATTCTGGATTTTATTAATGATCCCGAGTTCCTGTGGAACCGTAGGCTGGACTTCTCCTGCTGTTAGCAGGGCCTCTGGATAAATTGGGGGTCACCAAACTTTCTGCACCTAAATCAGCTCAGCATTACCCTGAAGTTTTCTCTCCAGTGAGTCGAAGTACAAGCGATCAGGGTGGGATTAGGATGACAATAACCCAGTGGGACAGTTTGATTCCTGAAAATTGCCTCCTGGGGGGCTAGTGTCTTATCGAAAGCTGGGCTCCCCGCCCCCCCAGCTGTAACCTGCCTGCCTCAAGTCTAAAGTGACACAGCCTACAGTGCTGTAGCAAAGAGACACAGTGCCGTGGTTCCAGATTGTTTTCCTGTAATCCCTCTTGCAATCAGAACCATACAAAACACAGCCTATGCCTCAACTATCTCATTGTGTTTCAAGTGGAAAGCAAAAGGCACTGTCTAAGTGGAGTGTTAAATACCATACCTGCAGGGTATATAACCATGCGCAGGGAGCCAGCGTTTGAACTTTCTACTCTTTATGATGCACTTCAGGTATCGTTAACCAAAAGAGAAGGGGAAAACGGAACAAGCTCCTTTTGAGGGAGTGAAGTTCATGGCGAACCCGATAGCTTTCTGTTGTAGCACTGTTAACAAATGTAAGATGGCTTTAAAAGACGTCATGTTATATTTGGGTCTCTCAGGTTGAATTTAACCAGTGTCGATGATGGTGTGCTTAAAAATATAGTTGTTAACATGACCATCTGGGGCCCTAACCTATACGGCTTTCTTTTGGACTGAAAACCCTGGAAACTGGCTGAGCTTTCAGTTTGAAAAAGGAACCCTGTATTTATATAATAAAAACAGCACCATTCATCAGCTGAGTCACTCCACTCACATACTCCGATGTGTTTGCAAAAAGCCTAACTTATGGGGAGTAATAAAATTGAAATGACTTCCCTTCTCCTGGGGATCGTCCACCTCCTGTTCCTTCAGTTTCTTTCCAGCCCTGTTCCTTGGGGTCCATTTAAAAACTAAGAAGGAGAATGCAGATAAAAAGAGTTGCAAAGGGAAAGATGATGCTGAGAGCTGGATCTGAATGGCAGGTGACAGTAGCAAAATGTGAAATCCCACAATTGCGACCACATGCATTTTTTCTTGAAAATGCTGACTCCAATGTGACCTAAACATGCTTAGGGCTGGGTTTCACAGCAGCACATCTAGGCATGCTTAGGAGGAAACACATTCTTTAGAATTCAGGGGATTTTAAGCCACATTCACATTTCAAAGTATGGAGGCTAAACACATGGGAGGGAAGGGGAGTGACATCAAATGTCCCCACCCAGCTGACTTCCACACATTTCAGCGGTGCGGATAGACATGTCTGTAGACTCTGTGACCCTGACTTTGGCAGGATATCTGATTATGCTGAAGTCTTGGTGGTAAGGTTACCAACTCCAGGGTTGGAAAACTCCTAAAGATTTGGGACTGGAGCCTGGGACAGATGGGGTTTGGGGGGAGGAACTTCAAGGGGCTATAATACCATAGAATCCACCCTCCAAAGCAGTAATTTTCTCCAAGGCAGCTGATCTCTGTACCCTGGAGATCATGTAATTCCAAGAGATCTCCAGGCCTCACCTGGAAGTTAACAACTCTGTTCTGTGTATCCAATTCTGAGTTCGGGATGGGGACAGTTTTACGGAGATCCTTCCAAATAATGTGTCTGAAAATCCGATTTAGCTTTCCTGTAATGCCTATAGGTTTGCCAACCTCCGGGTGGGGCCTAGAGATTTCCTGGAATTATATTGATTCCCAGGCTACAGAGATCTTCTCTGGAGAAAATGACAGCTTTGGAGGGTGAACTCTATGGAATTATAACCCAGCCAATGTCCCTCCCCTCCTCAAACTCTGCCCTCTCTGAGTTCCACCCCCGAATCTCCAGGAATTTCCCAACCTTGAGCTGACAGCCCAAAATGTTCCCTTGAGTCAAGCAGCCGTTATACTTGTAGTGATGATTTGTGCACAATTTTATATTAGCAGTGTTGTTACTGTGTTTGCAGCTGCACAGTTGTCGGCATTAATCAGGTGAGCAATAAACAGTTGGCGTATTCTCACAACCTGCTAGATTGTTGGGTTGATGGAAATGTTAGTTCTCTTGGCTTTCTAAGTTAATTTGTAAGGCCATAAAAATTACACTTGCTATCACCTCTAACTCCAGGTTGTGAAATTCCTGGCAATTTGTGGGGAGTGGAGCGTGGGAAGAGGGCACAGGAAAGGTTTTGGGATGGGATGGGATGAGATTCCACAGTGTCCCTCCTTCGAGGCAGCCATTCTCTTCAGGGGAACTGATCTTTGTCATCTGGAGATCAGTTGTAATTCCAGGAGATCTTCAGGAGGACCCACATGAAGGTTGCCAAGTCTACCTCCAGGAGTACCTGACTCTTTGTCTAATTTTAGAGTCAGGACCTGCCAGACTCGGTTTTTAGGTTCATGGGACACCCAAGAAGAGAACAAATCACTTCCAGATCTTTTGAGATGTCATGCCATCAGGCTAACTGCTGTCCACACATCTGCACAATCCCCATCAACCAGAGCAATCCAAAGACCTCAAGGTTGCTTGATGATCTTTTCAAAAGTTGCTATCACCTAATTGTGCTTTTCTACAGGCAAGTTGTTTACTGTCCTCACCATTAGCTCTAACTATGTACTAATTTGCTGGGAATTGGCAGTGCAGGGCTGATGCCTGAGATAGAGGAAAAGAGGACACATGGAAGGCATTCATGGGCTTCTGTCAAGATTCACTATCTCCTTGCCTTATTATGGTCTACTGTGCATAAGCCCTCTGCAGTCACACTGGGGAAGTTTTAATAATTTACAGGAAAGACACAGCTCATGTGGGGCCTATCCTCCATTTAGAAATGTCTTCTGGAGCTGGTTTCTACTCTCCTTTTCGAAAGTTAGTTTTATAGCTTGGGGAAGGGGTGAATTATTGGGGGAGCATTACTGGCTGGGAGGAGCAGGGCACATGATTGGATTTCCATGTGCGTATTAGGCTTGGCTGATCTTTTGATTGTAATAAATATTGATAATGATGATACCTGTGTTAGGGTTGCCATGCCTTCCACTATGGAAAGAGACCTCCCGCTAGCAACCCTTGTTATCCGTCACTTCTCAGAGTGGCGATAGGAGAAAAAATGTTTTTAAAAAGCTGATGTCATTTCCAAGGAGAACCTGAAAGCAATGTTGTGTTGCTCTAGGAATCCCTGGAATAGAGTTTCCAGGGATTCCTAGAGCAACATGATGCTTCTTCTGGCTTTTCCTGTAAGGGACATTATGGCACACCCTTTTCTCTTGAAGAAGAACTGGTCTTGAGCTATGTTTGACATATTAGGTAGGGAGTTAAAAGAATATCCTGTGACACCCAGTGGAATTACAGCTTTTCTGTTTGATGGGGCATAACCCTCTTGCTGCAGGGCCCCTAAAATTTAGAAATTATATTATTCTATTAGTACAATTAACCCAGGTCATCTGTATGAACAGTAGACCCCATATCTGAACCAGCTATAACCACAGGTCAAAATTCATAAGAACATAATAGAAGTCAATGTTGAATCAGGCCAATGGCCCATCTAGTCCAACACTCTGTCACACAGTGGCTAAAAATACCAGGTGCCATCAGGAGGTCCAGCACACTAGAAGCCCTCCCACTGCTCTGGGGTACTTTCAGTTCACTGGGGGTACTTTCTGTGCCTTGTCTGTTGATATGCATAGGCTCTGCATTTATGGCTGCTTTAGGAGGCTGACTGCTTCTGAGCTGTTCCATTTTGTTTTTATTGTCAGGTCACAGCTGACTTATGGAGATCTCTTGGGGTTTTCAAGACAAGGGAATTTGGAGGTAATTTGCCATTGCCTGTCTCAGCATCACCATCTTGGAGGTCTCCCATCCAAATATTAACTGGGGCTGACCCTGCTTAGCTTCAGAGATCTGATGAGTTCAGGCTAGCCTGGCCTATCCAGGTCAGGGACCTGAGTAAATTGACTTAGCCCAAATCAGTTGTTCAATTACATGTTCACTTATGATGTAAGCTTTTGGAACAGATAACATATTATAAATACTACCCTTTTATCTTTTTGAGAAGGGAGGGGGAAACTACTTTATTGGATAAATCTGTCCATCTCTGTGCATTGTTTTCTTCGGAGACTCAATCGCTGGTTATAGCAGGCCAAATATTGTCGTGCTGGGCAAAAGGAATAAACATGGAGCAATGAGTAGTTCTAGTTGACCAAAAACACCCAATAAAAATGATTAAATGAAATGAACACCACTCGAAATAATCCCAATTGCTTTTCTGCCACAGACCTTATCTGCACACCACTGAAACATAATCTTAAATGAATTAAGATCCCAACACACGGTGGACTTTTCTGCAGAATGCTTCCAGCCTGTCCTATAACACAGTGTTCATTGGAGAAGGTTGTGGTTTAAATTCTCCAAACCTAATTGGTTTTAGAGATAACACTCCACCAGTTGTCCTTTCGTACAGCTGAATATTGTAAACAACAGTAATAAAAGAGGAAGTGTGTAGCGTTTCGTATAACAGAAGGGAAATCACAGACAAACATGCCAAGATGAATAGATATTTCTAAAATAAGAGAAATGTTTTGCATTTCCAGATTATGGATACAGTTCCAGGCAAACTACAACTAGTTCACATCTCATAGGAACATTTTATTTATTTATTTAAAATATTTATAATCCACTTCAGCACAGCAAACTGAAGGGGGCTAACAGAACAGCAGAAGCTGTGAGGACACAAATATCATAAACAAGCTAAAAACAGTACACAATTAAAAGACACAATTTAAAAGACAGACAAAACAGTTTACTGTCTACCAAATGCCTAGGGTTGCCAGGTCTGGCTTGGAAGATACCTGGAAACTTTAGGGGTGGATCCAGGAGAGGGTGGGGTTTGGGGAGGGGCCTCAGCATGGTACAGTGCCATAGAGTCCCTCCTTCGAAGTAGCTATTTTCTCCAGGGGAGCTGATCTCTGTCACCTGGAGATCAGTTGGAAAAGCAGGAGATCTCCAGGCCCCACCTGGAGGCTGGCAACCGTACAAATGCCCTCTAGAACAAAATAGTCTTACACACCATACTGAAGTGAAAGTAAAGGCACCCACTATACACATTCCAGAGGAACATGAGAGATTTCTTGCTGGATTAGACTATGGACCATCTAATCTAGCATCCTGTTTCACAAAATGGCTAACTAGCTACCCAGGAGGGCCAACAAAGAGGTCATAGAGACCAGCCTCCCTTGATGTTGCCTCCTACTAGTGGTATTCAGAGGTTTATTGCCTCTGGATATGGAGGTTCCCTTTAGACATCATAGACAGTAATGGAATGGTCCTCCATTGGTCTGTCAGATCCCCTTTTAAACTCATTTATGTTTGTGGCCTACATCCATTGTCGAATAAAAATCCTTGACTTTTGCAGCCACCCACTTTACTTATTACTTCAGAAGATAAGGTATGCAAACTGGTGGGCAGTTTCATATGGGAACAGGTGGTCCTTCAAATAGCCTTGTTTCAACCCATTTAGGGATTTAAAGGTAATAAGCAGCATGTTGATTTGGGCCTGGAAACAATTGGCAGCTAGGTAATTCTCTGAAGACTTGCAAGATGTGATCCTTTTTTAGTTGTGGCAATCAGCAACCTCACAGTTGCATTTTGTACTAACTGAAGTTTCTGAATCATCTTCAAGGGCAGCCCCACATAGAACACATTACAGTAATCTAATCTCAATGCGATCAGACCATGGACAACCATGGCCAAATCCATTTATCTTTCACCTTCCTGCACAGTAGAAGTGCCAATATCTTTCAAAAGAAGTCTTCTAACCGATCCCTACAAAGTCCCAAGAATTACATTTTCTTTTGGAGCTGGATCTCAAGATGTGGGTGGCCTCTGGCACCTTCACAGACAGCAGTCAATAACTGATGTCTGGATTCTCAGTGAATCTCTGTCAGAAATTGGTTTCAACATTGTG
Organism: Gekko gecko; assembly: GCA_029375565.1. Taxonomy (NCBI): domain Eukaryota; kingdom Metazoa; phylum Chordata; class Lepidosauria; order Squamata; family Gekkonidae; genus Gekko; species Gekko gecko. The sequence goes on from JAPDNY010000007.1 coordinate 33,787,285, forward strand.
TGTTGACATCTATGTGTTGACATTGTGTGTTGACATTGACATCTATGTCTTTCCTGAAGCATCTGAAATCTGTAGCCACTGTAACAGGCCAGAAGACAAAAGCATTTGTTTGACTGATTTGATGATAAATCCTGACCTAATATGAATTGACATTATTACTCTTTGTTTGTTTCTGGAAATAGATTGCTGTGCTTCTTTTGGCTGGAGCGCCTTTGTAATGCCAGTGTCACCATTGACTAGCTCTCACCTGGATAGCCCAGGCTAGCCTGATCTCATCAGATCTCCAAAGCTAAGCTGGGTCAGCCCTGGTTAATATTTGGATGGGAGATCTCCATGGAACTTCAGGGTCACTATGCAGAGGCAGGCAATGGCAAAACCACCTCTGTTAGCGTCTTGCCTTGAAAACCCTACAGGATCGCCATAAATTGGCTGGAACTTGACAGCACTTTACACACACATACACACACACACACACACACCATTGGCCAAATGAGGATACAGACTTGAGGACAATATACTTCTCAAAATTATACTCGCATCTAGCTGAGAGACATGTCTCCACTAATTCAATAGTGTGACTTGGGTTTAAGTTCTCCTATACTCAGTTCAATGTTTATTTTGGAACTAGCAAGCATAGGAATAAACAATAACTAAATTTAAGTGATTTCAATTAAGCACCTGCCTTTCAATTGATGAATCAACTTTCTATTATTTTCTTTCTAGTATTTTCTTTTTCATCCATTCTAACAGAAACACAAGACAACCAAACCATAACCTCGGAAGCTTAAGTGAGCCCTTATCTTGCAGGTTTTAGTGATTAAATCCTGTGACTAATCAACTAAAGCTTTAGTCTGGCTTACTAAATTACAACCAAGAGATTGGGGCTATCTCTTAAGTTCCTGATAACGTGAGAGACAAGGCAGACTGGCAACCAAGCGATCTGTTCTCATCTCACTCTTCCACCAAGAAGTTCAGGGCAATTTACATGATTCTGCCCTCCTCTGCTTCATCCTCAGAACCACAGTCCAGAGACGTAGATTAGTCTGAGAAAGAGTGACTTGGTGATTTCATGACTAACTAGGAATTTGAACCCAAGGTTCTTCAGTCCTTGTTTAACACTCTAATGACTGTCCTGCACAGGTTCTCCAAAGCATGGCTGTTGTCACCCAATTCTCACTAGTTATCTTTTCATCCAGCTTTTCTCCCCTGCCTGCTGTGTATAGCATACAGCAAATGAAGAAGGGGATGGAGGGCCAGAAGCTGCAGCCACCGCCTCACTTCCCACTTCACTGGGGAATGTAAATGTACAGCATTAATCTCCAGTGAAAGCTTATGGCTCTATGGCAAGAGGCTAGTCTTCTTGGCATAGCTTGTCCTGCACAAACCACTTATAATGCTTGATGCAGGACAAAGGTTGCATTTTTCCAGGTTACCTTGAACAGGAAAGGTGTTCTTCTAAACCACACACTATTTTACCACTCCTCAGTTTTTCAGCATTCTACCTTAATCTGGCAAGATCATTTAGATGCAATTTTTAATGCATTAAATTTTAATTTAACGATCATGTTCACAAAACAATGATGAGAGCACAATTTCTCCCCCGCTCCCATAGTCTTTAAATGGATGGATCACACAAATAAACCTGAATACAGCTACCAGGTTACTGGGTTAATGAGCACCTGCCCATATCAAGTGTCAAAAGGAAAAGACAGAGAGGGAGGGAGAGGGAGAGAGAGGGAGAGAGAAAGTTGATCTTTGTAACGGGATCCCATGAAAGAAAACAACCCACCAATCACAGGCAGTTAAAATATTTACAGCAGTTATTCCCTGAAGAAACTAGTGTTTGAACAGATGCATGAAATGGATCTTTCAAGTGAATACACAAAGCTGCCACATTCGGAATCAGACCATCAAGGTCAGTACTGGCAGAAGCTCTCCTAGGTCCCAGGAATGGGTCTCCTGCATCTCCTCTTACTTGATTCTTTTAAATAGATGTGCTGGGGAATGAACCTGGGGCTTTTTGCATGCAAAAGTCATGACCCTGCCCCTTTGAAAACAGTGTGCCCTAAATAGAACACTGTGCCCTTCCTCTCTACAAGTGCTGCCACCATTACTTGTGTTGACTGCTAGGATCTAAGACAGGCAGAAACAGTTAGAGATCTGTTGTGTCAGAATGCTTTGGTCCATTTCCTTTGGGGAACTGGTAGAGAGACTGTGGTTCAGTGGCAGAGCATACATTTTGCATGTAGAAAGTTCTCAGCCCTGGCACTTAAAGGATCTTAGCAGCAGGTGTTGGAAAAGAAGTCTCCTTGTACCCAGTTTCACATATGTTGCCAACCAACACCTTGAATTATGCCTGGAATTGCCTCTTGACCGTCATATGAACTCATAGACCAAAATATTCATCGATCACGATTCCATAGAAATTGGGGGAGGAGGCCCACAATTCATGACTGGCTGATAAAAGTAACAGAGACCTACACACTGGGGAAACTAATGCCCTACCAACAAAGTAGAGATACTTCCAGGTTAGACTTGTTATGGTCAAGGGCTGTGCAGAGGATGGAACTTTGCCTCCAACATGTGGAAAACAGAGTTTATAATTACACAGGGTTTTTATGGTTTTGGGCACACATGTTGGCCATGTATCCAATATGTATACTTTTTATTATGTATATCTTTTTATTGAAATAAAAAAACCCATTTCATTAAAAGGTCAAAAATTAATAATCAAAAAGAAATGTAGAAAAAGAACAAAGGAACAGATTACCAGATCCTGATAACGTAGCAGCAACCGTAGCACACAAAGAAGAGACATAACTTTCCCAAATACAGTATGATAAACAAACATGAGTACCCTGTATGTACTTGAACGCCCTCTTCAAAGGAAGATGACCCTGGATGCAACATGCGAGTCAACCCCCTTAAACGGTTTTACACACACAAAATATTATTGGACATGACTGTAATATGTATGCAAACATAAGATGACCCTCCTCCTTTTGATGGCATACCTATAAACAAATCTACTCTTGGATTTGAGTAAATACGGTCCCTGGCCTCACTGTGCTATTATTGGGGTTATTGTGAAATATAGTATCAGTTGCCATGAATATCATGCATATATTTTCAGAACAATCACATTTCCATCATAACACACCCTCAGAATCACTTCCCCCTCTAATTATGTCTCTGAGATGGATAATCTTCAGATAATTTCATATCCTTTTTCTTTTTCTTCCTTTAAAATTCATAGGGCAGTTTTGAATGATAAGCTGGGCTAAATCGTCACATCTTTGGGTGACTTTTCTGGACTTCAAATTTTATGTTCCATTATGTTACCACTATGAATAATACTCTGCAGGTTCTTTAAAAAAACCTTATGTAATGCATATTATACTTTTATAGCTCTTCCTGAGACTCTAGGGTTTCTACTAATGCAGTTCTGAAAAGACTCTATTTATCCGAGTACACTATAATATCTTTATTTTTATGCAGTTCCACATGTGAAAGCAAGTGACATCATGTGCCCCTTCTTTCTGCATGCTTGTCGAGAGAGCTCCATTAACCACCTCTTGCGGTAAAGGGAATGATCCTCCCATCAATTTCAAAGACTTTACAGTAATTCCCATAATACACTGATTTTTAATTTTGTCTTGATTGTGATTCACAGCTCAGTAGCGAAAGGATTTTCATAGTGTTTTGGTGTCTGTTCCATCTTAATATAACACTGCAAACCACAAGATCCTGCACAGGCAATGAGCAGACACAAGACAAGCATGTGCCTAAGTACCTCTGTTGCAGTTTTAAAAATTAGGGTCTAGTGCTTGTGTCCACTGCAAAGAGTCTGTATCAGATGAGAGCTATGAGAAGCAAATTCACTCACAGTTACGAACTCCAAATAACATCGGATAACTTTGTCCATCCAGGCGGAGGGTCAGGAGGTTACTAGGCAGAGTCTGAGTGGAACCAGCCTGGAAGAGAAGGCAGGCAGTGGAATGCAGAAGCTGGGAGCAGATTACAAGGGGCTGGCAGGGTCAGACTTGAACCATAGTTGCAGGTAGGGTTGCCAGCTCTAGGTTGGGAAACACCTGGAGATTTTGGGGGTGGAGCCTGGAGAGAGCAGGGTTTGGGGAGGGGAGGGGCGTTCTGTGGACTGAAGGCTCCAGTGGGGGGATTTGGGAGGGGGGGCGTTCTGTGGGTGGGCAGGGATGCCTCAAGAGTGACCACTTGCCTGGCCACCCCTAATGTAGCCAATCCTCCAAGAGCTTACAGAGCTCTTCTTACAGGGGCTACTATAAGCTCTTGGAGGATTGGCTACATTAGGGGTGTGTCGCCTAATATGCAAAGGAGTTGCTGCTACAAAAAGGGCCCTGGCTTCAACTGATCCATGGGGATCACGTGGCCTATCGACCAGCTGGAGGGCCCTTTAAATCTAGCAGGAGGGAGGATGCTTGGCTTGCAAAAAGACCCTTTAAAGGGTCTTTTTGCAAGCCGGGTGGGGGCCATGGTGCACAGGGCTGGAGGAAATCTTATGTAATGTATGCCTCTAGTAATCAAAGACCTAGAAGAGCTTTCAGGTACAGCAACAGCTGATCTGAGAAAGGTAGTCCTTGTTCTATGCCACAAGGGTGAATTATCATCATTTGCAATGAATAATGCCGATAGTGATTTCTGAGAAGGTCTCCAAGAGCTGGGAAATGAGCGGAAGGTGTCTACATTGTTCCAAGTGTCATGAGAGTTTTAACCACATTCCCCATTCGTTTTGTTTTGCCAGGGTTTCTATATGCGCAGTGCCTCATGGTAAATATTTTTTAAACCTTTTGTGGTGAAATGTCAAAAATTAATGAGAGAGAGAGATTTTGTGTAGTAGGATTACTTACTGAGAGACTTTTAGCCCAGCCTAACCTACCTTGAAGGGTTGTTGTGAAAGTTAAAGGGAGAGCCATGCATGCTGTCCTGATCTCTTTGGTGAAATGGTAGGAGGAAAAATGTGATGTGTACACTGGACTCTGAAAGAGAGAGAATGGGAAATTGTTAAACTGAACAAGGACGGAAGGCATCTTTCATCCTTTCTGTCATTACAAACTACTTGTGAGACTATGAGAGCAAGCCTAAGCAGCCTACTCATAAGTAAATTCTAGTAAGTTCAATAGGACTTACTCCCAGGTAAGTGCATATAGGATAATGACACAGGATTTCCAGCTCTGGGTTGGAAAATTCCTGTTGATTTTCGGGGTAAAGTCTGGGGAGGATAGAGTTTGGGGAGGGAAAGGACTCCAGCAAGGTACAATGCCATACAGTCCACATCCCAAATCAGCCATTTTCTCCAGGGGAACTAATCCCTGTTGCCTGGAGATGAGTAGAAATCCCAGGTGATCTCCAGCTACCACCTGGAGGTTGGCAAACCTGGTCATACCTTTAAAACACTCTTACATTTACTTCACTGTAGTTCTTGACACTGAAATCTTCTCTATGACTTTTTCTAAAAAATAAGCTGTACAACTTGAGACCTGGTTTTCACATTAACAGTATGAGAGTTTGCACAAACCAGTGCATATAACCCCATTTTCCCAAGCAGATACGTTTTGACAGCTCATTCTTCTTAGAACAAGCAGAGCCTCAGGTGCTGGCAGGCCTTCCATCAAGCGCACAACAGGCTGCTTGGTCCCATCTTTGGATTCCAATACCCAGTCCTTGCCAGAAGGACTTAGGATCTGTGAGTCCTCCTCTGAACACCTTCATATTGCAGCATGGTAGTTCACATGTGATGCATGTTTCAGGAAAGGGTTGCCAGACCCTCTGGTGGAGGCAAGGATCCCCTGTCGCCAGGCCCTGCCTCCCTGCTGCCAATCAGTTGGCCAGCAGGGGGGATCTACCAGTAGAAAGAGGAAGGCCCAGGCTGTGTTGTCAGCATCAGACCGGAAGTGACATCGTCATGCCAGCAACTTCCAGGCAATGTTCTGGTTCTGGGGCAAAAACTCTATGGCAGAAGCTGGTTTTACCATCCCCTGCCAGTTGCCAGGAGGGACCTGGCAATCCTACTACATAGTAACAGCTATCTTTATATCAGAGCAGATAGTATCATTGATGTTTACTTCATAAAGTTTTTGGAACCTCAAGAAGACACATGAAAATCTCCAGGATTTTTTCCCTGTTAGCTTTGAAGATTGATCCAATCTTGGCCTAACTCTTATCTTTGCTGATGGTCAAGATTTTGAGAACACCCGGCCTTCATTTTGCCAGCTAATGCTCATCCAATGGATGCATACAATGAATTATAGCCCTTACATACACCTCTGAGAAACCTTGACTTGATTTTCCCAATGTCAAGCACAGTGGGGCACAATCTACTACGACTTCTCAGGAATAAATGTGCTGCTTTATTGTCATAAAATCACAAGCGCATGGTGAGAGCTAAACAAATGTAATCCTTTCAACCTTAAAAGGACTGGCTCAACATGGATAGTCGTGTTAGTCTGTTTGTAGCAGCAGAAAAGAGCAAGAATCCAGTAGCACCGTAAAGACTGGCAAAATATGTGGTAGGGTATGAGCTTTTGTGAGTCACTGGAGTATCTGAAGTATCCACGTATTTTGTTAGTCTTTAAGGCAGGCTTCCCAAGAACTTACTGTAATTCGGCAGGGGATGCATACTTCTTGGCAGGACCATTCTCGGGGAGGGGGGCAGACGTGGCATATGATGCTGTCGCCAGGAAGTGTTGCTGGGTGACACTCTGGCAATGGGGCTGGAAACTCAATGGTACAAGACATTTCTAACAATATATATTGAGTAGTCCCAAAGTAAACCTGAACTTTCCCTAGAAGCTAAAATGACTAAACTGAGGCGATCTTACTTTGATCACACTATGAAAAGACAAGACTCAATGGAATAATGCTATGAAAAAGAAGACCCAAGATGGATTGACTCAGTGTAAGATGCCATGGCCCTCAGTTTGCAATACCTGAAAGGACATTTTGGAGGTCATGAATTCACAGGTCACCATAAGTCAGAAGCAACCTGACAGCACTTAAAACGCACACAAATCTATGGTGAGGAAATAACTCACTCTCTGGGATCTATCTCATACACTCCAGAGAGGTCTAGATGCTTGTGATGTAGAGCCTCTATATGGGCTCTGATAAGTGATTTTACAACATGGCAGCAGCAGACTCTTTGGAACAAAAGTCCCACTCCAGAAGACAGGTGCTCTTCTACTAACTCCCTCTGGAACTCCTCCTTTCATGGAAATCCTCCTCAGGAAAAAGATCACCTTAAGCTCTTCAACTGTCCATTTTCTCTAACTGCCATCCTCCTGAACATTCCGAGCTCTCTGCCCATTGCAATCAGAGGAACTTCCCGCACAAGCTTGCTGTGCCTTTGTCATGATCCTAGGCCTATAATAGTGCAGCCTAGAGGCTCTAGGAAGGCTTAGTGGCTCCAGGGAAGCCTGCACTAGACTAGTGTTATGCAGGGCTTTTTTTTGTAGAAAAAGCCCAGCAGGAACTCATTAGCATAATAGGCCACACCCAACAGCAGAAACTCATTAGCGTATTAGGCCGCAACCCATGTTACCAGAAGTGTGGTCAGCCAGCCACATCCACCTTTTCCTTCTTATTCTGTTTACCTTCTTTGTTGTCAGGGCTTTTTTTATGGCAGGAACTCCTTTGCATGTTAGGCCACACACACCCTGATGTAGTCAATCCTAATGAGTTTCTGTTGTTGGGTGTGGCCTATTATGCTAATGAGTTCCTGCTCGGTGTGGCCAGCTCGGGAGCCAGCCAGAACTCTGTTCCTGTGCGTTCCTGCCCAAAAATGGCCCTGGTGTTATATGTGGAGATACGTAAATGAAAGAGCTTGATTCCAGCTCCCATTGAAACCTGGTATCCTAAACATCACAAACTGGACACTTTGCACAGTTGTCCAATCAGGAAACAAGATATGTGCAGGAGGGAAACATTATGATTGGTCTTTATCTCTGTAATGTGATTGGTCTTTTCTGTACTTATGGGTGTGGCTTACCAAGCCCAGACTGTTTAAAAAGGAGCCTGTTGCTCCCTAGTTTTGCTGTCGTCCTATCTTGTCTTAACCTCTGTAAATAAAGCTGATTTCACTGTTTAAGAGCTGCTGCCTCACATCTAACAACTAGCTATCAGGGTCTACATTTACCAGGTCACCCTTTGGACCCTGTGATTAGCTAACAGGGGATTTGCAGGGAAAACTTACACCAGTAGAATAGTAGAGGATGTTGCCTGGGAAGAAAAGATAAAAAGCTTTGTCCAAGGTGGAAGGTGGTTCACTCCCAGGGAGTAGAGCTGGTGTGAAGCTGTTGCAGATGGAGGGAACCCTCATCCAAAAGGGGTGAGTCAGCTTGAGGCCAAATACTTAGAGAAGGCTAGGTACAGGATTGTCAGATGTGTTAGGGTTTCTTATTTTGCTGGTTTACCTACCTTTACTCATTTTTCCTACATGTCATTGAATTACAGTTCTTAAATCTCTTTAATAAAAATAGCTTTTTACTCTGCCTAGGTCCTCACGCCTCATTCGGTCACTTATAAGGAGGAACCTGCTGGAAAAGGAGTGTATAAAGGGATAGGGTGGGTGCCCTGAGCATTGGCAGCTATTAGAGAACCTTTCTACCCGCTGCCTGCAACAGCCCTTACACAGAGATGACCACGGTTACTTCACAGTGTTCTACAGCAGCACAGACTGCACCAAGCAGATTGGTGGGTTTACCCTAAGCAGGGCTTTTTTTTGTAGAAAAAGCCCAGCAGGGACTCATTAGCACTACAGGCCACACCCAACAGCAGAAACTCATTCACATATCAGGCCACACCCCTGACAGCACAGCTCATTAGCATATTAGGCCATACCTCTGTGTTACCAGAAGTGTGGTCATCCAGCTTCTTATTCTTTTGCTTCTTATTCTGTTTACCTTGTTTATTGTCAAAACCCAGGGCCTTTTTTGTAGCAGGAACTCCTTTGCATGTTAAGCCACACAGCCCTAATGTAGCCAATCCTAATGAGTTTCTGCTGTTGGATGTGGCCTGTTATGCTAATGAGTTCCTGCTGGGCGTGGCCAACTCAGGAGCCAGCTGGAACTCGGTTCCTGTGTGTTCCTGCCCCAAAATAGCCCTGAACCTAAGGAACAGTTATGAATGTTATTTGGGAAAGACAGCCACAACAATTTTGTGCATGGCAATCAGGAAAAGACCCCACAGTACCAGAATTGATGTTGTCTTTAACACTTACCAAGAGGGAGACAGGCTGACCTTAACTGACAGAGAATCACCAGCTCACAAACTGTAAGGGAGAGTGGAGGAAATTTCTGTTGAAATTCAACAAAACACCCAGCCCAGTCACATTTCTCCTTAATGAGTGGCAGGAGGCAGAGTACAGAGAGAGGCTGGGAGAGGAATTGCTCATGACTACAGTAAAGGAGAACAATGGGCAAGTGTCTTCTTTTTGAGATTGACAGTTGAGTAAATCCATCCTGAGCGGTCGCAAAATCTGGATCTAGGAAATTTAATAGTCCAATTGAATACAGCCTTCAAAATTCCTCCCCCCCCACACACCTCCACGAAGTACAGTGTGGTTCATTTGTTTCAGATTATTGTATGAGGTATTTTGCTGGCTGAAGGCAGTTTCGGTGCTGTGTAAGTCATTTGGTGTTGGTCTTCTTCACTATAATCTGGGTGGTTTTTATTAATGCAGAGGAAGGCTGCTACCTATTAGAAAGAAGAACATGCCGTTGAGTCAAAGCAAACTTATGGTGAACCCATTCATAGGGCATTCCAGGCAAGTGATGAGCAGACATGGTTTGCCATTGCCTTCCTCTGCCTAACAACCCTGGTCTTCCTTAGTGGTCTCCCATCCAAGTGTTGGCCATGGCTAACCCTGCTTAGTTTCCAAGGTCTGACAAGCTCAGCTGACCTGGGTTAAAGCTTCCATTAATTGGCCTTCAAATCAGTCCTAGCCTTATGGTACTGTGTAGTCTGCAGTAAGAAAATCCTTAAGAGTTACTTTGTTCGTTTCAGTAGACTTTGAAGGACATAACTCTTTTTTAGGACTGCACATAGAGAAACCCACATCTCAAACACTATTCCCCCCAGTCTCTCCAAAACTAAAGCCAACAGCAGCTGTCTGACTAAACCACTAAAATTGTACTGAGGGTGCTAAGATCCTTGAAAAAGCTCCTTCCAGCATAAACCTTATTTTGATGAAAACTGAAACTTATGAATACCCAGGCTGTACAGTTATACATTTCATCAAAAGGATTCCATAGCTGGAGCTCTTGAAGGAGTCACACAAGTCTAGATTAACTTTATTGGTCAACCCAATATAAGCCTGTCCTTTGTACTGCTGTTGAGCGAACCCTGCAGATTTTTTGTTTGCCTGCCTGAAACTTGACACATGACTTTTTAGGCTACTTGCTAAGCCACATTGAACAGCTGTATAAAACCTGGAGCCGCTGGCACTGTGCATTTGATTGCACATAATAAAGCCAGCGTGCGTACATTTCACTTCATCTTGTGTTTTGTTTACTTGCTTACATGGGGTTCACCGCAGGGCACTGTGTGTGTTCTCAGCAGAGCAGAGGGATCGAGCATTGCATGATCCCACCAGCAGCAGTCAGACAGAAACGTTTTAAAGCAGCCTGGGCTGTTTGCATTTGACACTTGATTGCATGCTTTCAGGGATACAAGAGAAGGAACTGAAAAGAGCAAGAGTCCAGCAGCGCCTTAAAGACTAACAAAATATGTGGCAGGGTATGCGCTCTTGTGAGTCACTGCCCACTTCTTCAGGTATAAGGTGCCACTGCTCTTTTCTGCTGGTACAGACAGACTAACACGGCTACCCATCTTGATCTATCTCCACGGAGAAGGAATCCTCACCCTGTAGAACCAACCTCAAAAGCATGAGGGTTTGTCACACAGCAGAATGGTCTAAGAATATGTGGATGATACTGAAGGAAGGTGTGGCAACTGAGCTGTTCATTAGGTCTTTTTGAGGGGTGCTCAAAAGCAAGCGACTGTGCAATTTTGTCTTGTACTTTGCAAGGCAGACATGCTACTGTGCTCAAAGCAGGAACCAGATACCACTCTATATTTAAGAAAAGTCTATCCCTGTCGCTGTCTTCATTCTTCTGCCCCCCTTTTCTTGCACATCAGACTCCTTGAAAGAGTGATTTTGAGCCTCAGACTACAGAAACTCTAAATGGACACACCTCTGAACACAGAACAGGAATCATGGGTTACAACACCTGGGCTACAGCAAGTCCAGTACCCATCTCAAGGCACATGACAATGCTACAGTTAGCTGCTTAATGTTTATTTTGTGCTAGAAATTAACTTCAGTATAAAGTATATGGCACATTTTCTAGGTGCCAGTTTTGATCATGGGAAAGGTGCAACCCCTTCCCCCCCATTATGAAATTCACTGTGTGGAATTTGAAAATTCACAGACTTTCAACCTAATGTGCTACACCAGGAAGGTTAAGGCACTGAATCTAAGGTAGGATACCTAAATGTAGGTGTACAGAAACCTGCTGGAAACATTACCTTGGCATGGAATTTAAGGTAATGAGAAATGTTGTTTGGAATGCTTAGCATAGGCAGGCCTGAGAATTTCCTTTCCACTTCCAGCATAAACTGCATAAGTTTTTGTCAGTGATCCAGAAGTTCAGAGTTTCAGCTTTGGAGAGACAATTTACAGATTGGCAAGAACTAGATCTGCTGTCCACTGTTAGAAACTGTTGTGTACGTCCTGATCTGGATAGCCCAGGCAAGCCCAATCCCGTCAGATCTTGGAAGCTAAGCAAGGTTGACTTTGGCAAGTACTTGGATAAGAGACCTTCTTGAAATACCAGAAGTGGGGGCAGGCCCCACTGATGGACCTCTGGATGGCACCGGGTATTTTTGGACACTGCGTGACTGAGTGTTGGACTGGATGGGCCATTGGCCTGATCCAACATTGGACTTCTCTTATGTTCTTATGTTCTTTATTCAGCACCTCTCTGAATATCCTCCAGGCCCCCAGTAGGGGTCAGTCACCAGAGATCACCATGACTTCCAGGTGTGCATACATGAGCGCGCATGCACACACGCATGCACACACACATGCAAAGAAAAGAAAAAAAGAAACTTATGCAATATAACAAAGTTTGAGTGCAGTGGCACCTTTAAGACCAACAAAGTTTAATTCTGGGTATAAGCTTTTATATGCATGCATACTTCTTCAGCATGTGCAGTATGTTACATTGAGTTATGAATAAAGTTGGGAGGTGAAGAGTAACATACTTTTTATATTTCTTTTTTTAAAACAAAGATGTTTGAATTCTCAGTGTCACAGTATACAAACAATATAAGCTGGAAATTATGCCATAACATTGCACATCATTATGTGACATAGCTCCTCACCCCTTTCTCCTGCCTGGAATCCCAGAGATGAGGGTTTGCCTGGGATGATGGCCACTCTGTGTGCATTTGCTCACATAACTGGGGCCATATAAGCTAGCCACATTCTATTGCTCCTGAATTTCTCAGGTCTGCAATTCAGGGGGACCATCTTACGCTTTCTGCAAAGGCTCTGGTAAGAATCTTAGAAATTGCAGTTCATTTTAAATTCAAGTTAGGTAGAATAAGAAATGACATGCATGCCTATTTACTTTTGATCTCGTTGACATATGTTAGTCTTGTTTACTTAATCATTTCAAGAATAATTAGATTAATTCTAAATAAAATATATGTAACACTGAGTGATTCTTGGCTGGAGAATCAAGGTTTTCACCCAGCACCTGGAATAAATAAAGAAACTTCTGATCTCCTTGGTCAGGAGACTGGGACCTGTTCAAGAGTGATCATTAGAGGAAACAGCCATTCTCCACAGAGCACTGTGTATTAGTGCATATCCTTAAGATAGCCTGTGAGTAGCCTGTGAGTCCGATCAGACAGCTCTTTAGATCCGCGCGAGGCATGATTGCCTCATGGATCTAAAGGTAATGTCCAGACACAAAAATCTGGGAAACGTCCCTCTTCCGTGGTCATCCCATTTTGCCGCACTTCAGAGCCGTATTTAAAGGATACCACTTTAAATCTGGGGTTTTCAGCTACCCGCGGGACAATTGCGGACTTTCATCTGTCTGATCATTCCACAAGCACACAATTCTCCCAAAGGGGTGGTCTGCCATCAGACCATCCCGAGCAGGTGCCATTTTAAAAAATCTCTACACATGCACGGATCAACAAGGACACGCTGTCATGTCTATGCGCATGCGCAAAAAGTTTTTTTTAAAAACCCCACCGCGCGCCACCTTCAACAAAGACGTGCTGTGATGCCTATGTGCAAAAAGTTTTTTTAAAAAACCCACCATGCGCGCCTCCTTCAGTGGATGCCGTCTAGACAATCCACAACGGAGGCAGTGTGGGGTAAGGCGATTCCCCCGGGGGATGTCTGGTTGTGCGACAATGGATTAAAAAGATCGGGATCAAATTTGAGCTGGCATAATGGCGGGATTAGTTGCCTGTCTGAATGTATCCAAAGATACTTTTAGTTTCCATCTGGCTATCTTGAAGTAATGGTCCCTCACAAGTGGGTTTTGTAACCATCACAACCTTATGCCTTCTATATAGATCTGGCCATGAAAGAAAATTCAGGTGACTATTTTATCGATTACACATTTGTTCAGTGCAGTCGGTGAGACTTCTTTGCAGTGGCATCAAAGCTGTAAGTTGGAACTTCTTTCCTATAGAAGGTCTCTGTCCCATCCTTATGGGCCTTTACATTCCAGGCCAGGGGTCCCCAATCTTGGTGAGCCTGTGGACACTTTTGAAATTGTTAGAGTGGGGCATGGGCATCACCACAAAGTGGCTGTCATGGAGTGCTAGGGCCAATCACAAAATGTTGGGAGGTTTATTTATTTATTTATTGGATTTATTAATCACCCAATCCCTGCTATTGCCAGTAACCCATAAAACACATCCAGGTAAAACCATGAAAACATTAATAGAAGAAGAAGAAGTGATTGGATTTATACCCCACCCTTCACTACCTGAAGACACAAAGCTGATGATGGAGCTGCGGTGGCTCAAGTGGTTAAGACGCAGAACTGCAGGCTGTGGAAGGTCAGTAGTTCGGCAGTTCGAGACCCGGGTGCCGCATGACGGGGTGAGCTCCTGTCTCTAGTTCCAGCTCCTGCCAACCTAGCAGTTTGAAAGCAAGAAATTGCAAGCAGATAAATAGGTACCACTTCGGTGGGAAGGTAACAGCGTTCCGTGCACCTTGGTGTTTAGTCATGCCGGCCACATGACCACGGAAACGTCTTCGGACAGCGCTGGCTCTTCGGCTTTGAAACGGAGATGAGCACCGCAACCCTAGAGTCGGATTCGACTGGCTTTCGAGCAAGGGAACCTTTACTTTTACTTCACTACCCAAAGGTGTCTCAGAGCGGCTTACAAACTCCCTTCCCTTCCCCTCCCCACAACAGACACCCTGTGAGGTAGGTGGGGCTGAGAGAGCTCTTGACAGAAACTATTCTTTTTTCAAGAACAGCTCTTATCAGAACTACAGCTTGCCCAAGGTCATCGAGCCAGGTGCAAGTGGAGGAGTGGGGAATCAAACCTGGTTCTCTCAGATTAGAGTCCGCGCACTTAACCACTACACCAAACCATCTACTTAACCACTACACCAAATAGCACATATTCGAAGAAAAGAGATGGCAAATACTAATTAATCCGATTTCAGACTGCTGGCTACTTTGTGGGCAGGGAAGGAAGAGGGCAAAATAAGGGTAAAGAAAGTTGCAAGCCAAGCATCTTCCTAGGATGGAGGTGGCTGCTTCCAAAGGAGTATTACCTGAAGACACAAAGCTGATGTCTCCTGGGTTCTTTTGTAGTGCTCCTGCTCCAGTGAAGTGGAGGAAAGACAGGACAGGACTGGCTCTTTGGAGGAGAGCTGCCTTGTTGAAGCAGCAAATGAGCACCAGGAAATCCACTGATGGTTACCATGGTGCCCATGGACATAGGGAGGCCATCCTCCAAGTGGGATCCAGAGACACCCCCCTCCCGAATTACAACTCATCTACAGACTACAGAGATCAGTTTCCCTGGGAGAAAACTGATGCTTTAGAAGGTGGACTGTATGACATTGTACCCAACTGAGGTCCCTGTCTTCCCCCGGCTCCACTCCCAAATTTCTAGGAGTTCCCCAACCTGGATCTGGCAACCCTACCCCCCCCCACCTCCACCAGTGGCCAGGGGGGATCTAGCAACTCTACATGGACGCCATGTTGGGGATCAGTGTTCTAGGTGAATGCTGTGCTGTCTCCGGGGATGCTTAGGATCTGATGTGTATGTCTGGTATCAGTTCTCCACTAGGTTTGCTTCTAATTTAGTATGAAGCTTGCTGTTTTATTCTGATGATTACTGCATATTTTTTATTATTTGATGATGATTTGGTTTTATGCTGTACACTTTAACTGATTGTGAGCTGTCCATTTTTCCCTTCGCAAGACAGAAAGTAGATATTTTAATAAATAAAATATAATCAGCTATGATGCATGTTAGTACCATTGTATGGCCAGGGTTGATTTTCAGAGGTGTAATTTTGGCTCCAAGAATGAAGCATTAGGCAGCAGTGGAACAACAGCTGTTCAACACATGTTCACCATCCGGAGCTGATTCACACATGCAGGTACATGATTGTATCTATCACGACATGGTTACTTAACACTTGATGACTTACAGCTGAATGTGTGTACTGTCTCCATTCAAAAGCATGGTGTTTGAGATATGGCCGATATGGAAATTTATCTGTGATGGATGTTTTACTCATTCAAGTCATCATTTGATGATACACTTAATGAATGATAAATATGCGTGAACCTGACCACATGGAGAAGACTCTTAGCAGGGGAAACTGGTGACCTCATCTATATTTCTGTAGCCACATTACTTACATGCAAAATGTAACGGTTGTCGTTTAACGGTGATCCAACAGTAGATAACACACTGAGCCAATATAAAGGCTAAATTAAAGCAAGCAACCATATAGTGAATACAGCATTTGGCACACACTGAAGCGATCTGAATTCATTCAGCACATGCTAACTTGCAACTGAATCCATATTTAGAGGACTGCTATAAAGTCACTAGAGAACACATCCAAATGCCACTAAAGTCCAATCCATATGGCTAGAGAAGTGTCAAGATAACCGACATTGTATAGTGGTCAGTGTCTACTAAGGATCTGGGAGACCCAGGTTCAAATCCTCACACTGTCAGAGAGTTCCTAGACCCCCTCCCCTGGTCACGCCAAACCCCATCTGCCAATCAGCTGGCCAGCGGGGGGGAAGACTTACTGGGAGAAAGGAGATGGCCAAAGCCTTGTGGCTGGTGTTGCACAGGTAGTGACATAATCACTGGTATTTGGGCAAAAACTCTACAGTAGAAGTAAATTTTACCATAGAGTTTTCCTCCAAATACCAGAGCATAGCCTGGACGTCACTGGTGTGATGTCACTTGCTGTGCAATGCCAGCCACAAGGCATAGGCCTTTCTCTTTCTCCTTGTAAGTCACCCCCATCCCCTGCCAGGGGAGCTCATTATGTAACATTGGGCCAGTCACTCACTCTCAGCCTAACCTACTCTGCAGGATTATTATGAGCATAAAATGTAGGAGGGGGAGAACAATGTTGTAAGAGGGCTCTGTATCTTTTCATTGGGGAGAAAAGACCAATTGGAACAGAAGGGTCAATAGGTAAAGGAATGGGCTGGTCATTTAACTTGCAGGGAAGTTTCCTCCAATGGCTGCTGCTCTAGATGGTGGTCAGGAGAGTAAGCAGAGCCAAGTCTCAGCAACTTCTCCAGAACCCCAGGAACTGCTTGGCTGAGGCCCACAAGTACAATAATAATCAATGTCCATTCATCAGATACCACCTCGTCCACCACTGCTTCTTCTTAGCAGTGGTGACAATAAGCTGAGTGGCCCTTGTGGTGTTGGCTCTTTGGGCTGTAGGCACCAGGCAGCTTGGCTTCCTCCAGAGCCATTTTAACTTCCCAAACTACTCCTAAGCAGCTAGGTAGGTGGCTGGGGGTCAGCGGACAAGAGGTGTGGAGATCTCAGTTGGGATCCTATACTTTCCTTCTGCTCCTCAATGCAACCCTCTGTTGCCTGATTGGTTCCTTGCAGGAACAGAAAGTGCTTAGTGATGGAGGAACACAAGAGAGAACCAGGGTATGCAAACAGAAGGAAAGTACGGGGTTCACACCCTAATCCTAAACACTGGCAGATGTTGTGATTCTAGGACCCTAGGAAGAACTTGAGGATGGAGGCCTCTGAATCCCTGCAGGGGGAGCCTCCCCTGGCCTGGCCCCCCCGAGGGAGGGAAGGAGAGAGAAAGAGCCAGCCCCCCAGCTTGCCTGGCTAGCCAGCCATGTGGGGCTCAGCTAGCATGCAGCCTTCGATACAGCTACAGTCTTGGCCATTGGTGTGCCTTTTCCCTCCCACCTTATCTGTGAGGGACTTGGCCAACTTAGTATCTGCTCCCTCACCATGTGGCTCAAACTGCTGGCTCATTCCCCTCCCCCCCGCTGCTGCCACCATCCCTGGTTGCCTCCCTCCTTCCTGAATCTTAGGCAGCCCGTGGGATCGCCTCCTGCTGCCCGAAGGAAGCCACCACTACCACGAGTCTGTGTGGACAGTGATGCTTGAGAGTAGCAGTGAGTGGCTTGAGAGAGGCAGTGAGGTCAGCTGGCAGCAGGGCAGTGCCCTTCCTGCACAATGTCCCCAGGCATCTACCCTGGATGCTCCATGCCTAAGGCCGCCCCTCACCCTGAATCACACAAGCATTGGGCTGGGAGATTGAAACATAATTGACAGTCAACCTTCCTGCTTTAACCATCAACTAATAATTAAACACCCAGCATGAATGCATTCTAAATGGCTTTCCCATTTTCACACACATTTACAAGTGCCTTGCAGTTTCTTAAAAGGTTATATCCAGAGCCGGAAAAAGGCCTCAGCGACAACTTCTTCAGCTGAGGCAATGCAACAAAATTCAGCCTGGTGTACCGGTTAAGGTGCCAGAGAGATATTAGAAACAAACACCCAGATTCAAATTCCCACTCTTCCATGGAAGGTCATTAGCAGTGCAATCCCGTGCAGTGTTATTCCAGTCTGCATCCCCTATTTTAATGGAAGATGGACTGGACTAACTCTGTGTAGGACTGTACTGGGTGACCTTAGGTCAGACATTCATTCTCAGCCTAACCTACTGTACGTTCTCAAATGCAAGACTAGGCTTTTCCCCCAGGTATGCCATCAAACAAAACAGGGGGTTGTCTTATGTTTGCATAAAAATTACAGTAATGCCAGTAATAATTCATTTTGGTGTGTAGAACAGTTTTAGGGGAGGTCATCTTACATTCAGGGTCATCTTCCTTTCAAGTAATTATGATCCCTCGCAGAGTTGTTGTGAGAATGGAAAAAGGGAGAATGATTAATGTGGCCCTGACCCGGATAGCCCAGGCAAGTCCAATTTTGTCGGATCTCAGAAGCTAAGTGGAGTCAGCCCTGGTTAGTACTTGGATGGGAGACCAAGGAAGTCCAGGGCTACTGCGCAGAAGCAGGCCACCTCTGTTTGCTTCTTACCTTGAAAACTCTTCAGGGTCACCATAAGTCAGCTCAAACTTGATGGCAAAAAAAAAAAGTTCCTTGGAGGAAGAACAGGATTAAAAAAAATAATAATAACCTATATAGGAGGCAGAGACATAAAACTGGCTCTTTGGTGATCCGCAAGAAGAAGAGAAGAGATTGGATTTATACCTCGCCCTTCACTACCCGAAGGAGTCTCAGAGTGGCCTACGATCCCCTTCCCTTCCCCTCCCCACTACAGACACCCTGTGAGGTAGGTGGGGCTGAGAGAGCTCTTTCCAGAATTGCTCTTGAGAGAACAACTCTGAGAGAACTTGTAACTGACCCAAGGTCACACCAGCAGCTGCATGTGAAGGCATGGGGAATCAAACCCAGTTCTCCCAGATTAGAGTCCACGCTTCTAACCACTACACCAAACTGGCTCCTAACCACCGCACCAAACTTGCAAGACCAGGATGGACCTAATGGTACCAGTGTTCTGGACTGAATGTCTTCCAGGTCCCTCCTCCAACCAGTGACCTAGGTCACAGAGAGAATGAGACCATCTGCACTGTTAAGTATGAGACTCAACAACGGAATAAGCTCAACAAGTGATTTCAGCTTAATTCAACGACAAACACCAACTCAGGAACACACAACACAAACAGTGGAGCACAGCTCCTTTTTAAACTCTCCCGGGCTGTCAAAGCCACACCCATAACAAGTTAAAGACCAATGGCATTGCAGGGATAAAGACCAATCAGGACTGTTCCCTCTTTGCAACATTATCACACAGTGATTGGCTATTTACACTGGTTTCGCAGAAACCGACCAATAGGAATGCAACAGCTTAGAATCCACATTCAGAATCAAGCTTAACCTGGAAAAGAATAGGCTTGATTCACAGTTCAATACATAACATGCACCATGACCAGACTTGCAGGACTCCTGATTCAAGATGGCACATAGCAAAATACAGTTTCAGTGATGGTGTGAGGTAAGTGAGCAGGCCAGCAGCTGGGATGTGCCCCGAAACGATCACTCAGCCATATCAGTGTTGAATGCTGTGTGAATCTACTATGTTCACCTGCAAGTACTCTTATATGGCAACCAGTCTATTCTCCTTCCCTATATGCATTCAGTTAAACTTGGTTATGAAGGTATAGGCCTTAGTTGGGTGGCCACACGAGCAAAGTCTTACCAGATCTCAGAAGCTAAGTATGGTCAGCCCTAGTCAGTACATGGATGGAAGAGCGCCGATGAAGTCCAGTATTGCTACAGAGAGGCAGGCAATAGCTAACCACTTCTGTTTGTTACTTGCCTTGAAAACCTTATAGAGTCACCATAAGTTGGTACAACATCCCCGTCCTTTTTCCTCCCTTAGAGGCACAGTTTTCCCTCCGTTTTTCTTTCCCTTTACTGACTGAGCTGCTCTAGTAATGTGTTTTCTTCTTTGCTGAAAAACTCTGGCTGCCCCACCCTGTCACAGTACGATATTTTGGCTGTTGGCTCCGCTCAGGAACCTAAGGGAAGGATCAGGAGCCCCCTTTAACTAAAATAACTTAAATGGCACTCAAGGCGTTGTGAAATTCAAAAATAACAAAATATTAAACATAGAGGGGAAAGGTCAGGTGAAACCAGGGATTGAAATTTCTGAAGTAAAACCAGTACATGCACAGACTTTCATTCTTATGTTTCAAGCTAATGAGAGTTTCTTAAGCTATTCACAGTTACTTAAATCTTTATGTTGAGAGGCTTTTGTTCTAGTGTTCCCCCAAACTCTCCAGTACACTTTCTTTGAGTATTCTCTGACTCTTTTGGTTTCCAGAAGGTTGGTACACTCTTTCCAGTACTCAAAACCCTTCTCTTGAAACACCAGTACTCATTTTGAGTTTTTAACTGACTTTTAAGTTCTTCAAAATCAGTTTGTAACCAAACTAGACCAGGGATATTTCCACTCTTCAGAGCTAACTCCCTGTTTGACTGGGTAGGAAATTTTCTTCTCTCTCTAGAAGATCTATCCCTTTCCCTTGGCCCAAATGGGAGTCTCGGTCTAACTACTCACTGGTCCTTACCAACTTTCCCTGGTTCTCCTGTTGGTGTTAAACAGTTCTCAGTCAGGGCTGAATTCCAAAACTGTCAGTACTCAACTCTTCTCAGCTCAGGCTGAATCAGACTATCAGTATTCAACTCAGTCAAAGCAGAAATCTGACTGACTCTCTCCTTAGTATGAAACTCTAAAGTCTTTCTTTGCTTAGCTCATGCTAACCAATCCAACAGCTGATGCTCTTGGA
The DNA here is from genome assembly GCA_029375565.1 of Gekko gecko. Classification (NCBI taxonomy): domain Eukaryota; kingdom Metazoa; phylum Chordata; class Lepidosauria; order Squamata; family Gekkonidae; genus Gekko; species Gekko gecko. The sequence goes on from JAPDNY010000007.1 coordinate 33,808,206, forward strand.
ACAGCCTGTCACTCAAGGCTCTTTGGCTCTGTGAAGAATTAACCCTTCACAGTCTTTTATCTATTTGCACAGCACTTCTATGCTTTTAAAAGTCACAGTTGGCTATAACTTGATAGCACTTTCCATCACCACATGAAGGCATATCTGGACTACAAACCTATGTTGATTTTCTACCAACTTGATTTTGCTACTAAGTAAACTGGGAAATGCCTTTTAATGAGGATGCAGATATTTCTGATAGATAGCCCTTCCTGGAAATGACTATTAAACTAGGTTCAGTTTGGGTGCACTCAAAGAATGTTGCCTGCTACATGTGAATCTATTTTTGTGCATTTTCAGCTTTACTGCAACCCTGGAACTATAATTCAACTATTATTTTAGAAAATATCACTTTGGGAGGTCTCCCCACTTACCCTCTGGTTTACTATGTTTAGGGCTAAGAAATTATGTAAGTAACAAGATTCTTCTTTGAAATACTCTGTGTGGTGATACATTTTTCTACACCTGTCTGGTCCATGAGAGGAGCCCCCGGATCACTATTACATCTGAGACGTTTCATGCAAGACATTCAAGCTCTTTTGTATTCCTGATCTTTTTACAATAGTAAAACTAAAGGAAATTTATGAGTCACTGCAATCTTGGAATGCAATGCCAAACAAATGAGAAGCAGACCGCAAACAACCAAGCCAAGTACATCATTACAGGGTGAGTAATGCGAACGGCTTACATAAACTTTGGCGAAAGCTCAGTTTTTCGCAGAAGACCATAACCCTTTGATTGCATCAAGAACAGTTAAAAGCTCTTTAATCTGGATGTTGTCTTTCAGGAAAAGGCAGGCTCATCAATCCAAATCATCATATTTAACACTTGTAATTTTTCACTCTGATTTAACCCTTTTCCCACCAAATCATTCTCTTCCATTGCTTTCCTTCTAGTATGTATTGGGCTCAGCTTAGAGGGCATCTTCCAATACAATAGGAATTAACCATTCCTTTCCAATAAAATTCTCAGTACGGCTCCATGAAAATGAAATCCACATATTCCCTTTTGCAAACGAAGATGAAATTAAAGAAATGATTTATCTCTTCCCCTCTCCACAGAAGACTTTTCAGAAATAGAACTCTTCTGGACCAAAATTTAGAGATCCTCCATGTTCAGAAGCAGGATAATTGCAAGTACCCAAACCTTCATGCAATATTTGTGAACCTATAGTTTCCCAGTAGCACTTTAAAGAACAGAGTGTTGGCAATTCATAGTGTCAGTAAAGTAATTTGATATAAAGCTGGAGTTTTTAATCTAAAGTTCAGGAGCTTACACATACATAGTGTATTAAAATCAGACCAAGAGACATAGGGATGGTCAGATTTGCCCGTTTCAATCCTTTATTGCTCTGAATTTTGCTCTATGCTGCATTTTGTTTCTACTTAATTCCATTTAATGAGGAGAATTTCCAAAATTCTTTCCAGAGTAGAAGCATGGACATTTGTGGCAGCAACCTGATCCTTCCATTTACATCTTTCCCCTGACTATATTAGTGGTGCTCACATGTGCATTGATGAAGCACTGCAAAAATGAAAAGATATATTGTGATCCTTCATATGATCCACAGCAAAACTCTCTCTCTCTCTCTCTCCCCCCCCCCCGGCCTGGGTGTTTTACTGATGCAAATTTGCGCAACCTTTCATTGCTACTCTAAATGGAACTATGGTAAAGGCTACCATAATTGCTAGATGTTGGCAATTGTGTAATATTTTACTGAGATATTGAGCTAGAGCTGTTCATTCCTTTCTCCACCCAATTTGTTTTGCTGATGTTTGGCCAGTTTGGAGAACAGGCACAACTGATTCCAGCTATCCTGGCACACTTCTGGTACAATGAACAGAAACTGGGCAGAAGGCTAGGAAAATAACAAAACCCTTCCATTCTTCCATCCACCCATCTGATGCTGTCATCACTGAGCCCAAGAGGAAGCCACATCTGCCTGCCAGTGGGCAGGTGATAAGCAGTCATCATCTCTGATCCCATTTGTTTAGTCTCAACAGAGTTTGTCAAGCCTACTGTAGGTTTTGTCAGCCAAACGTCAAATATTAACAGCTGGGTTTGAGTCCCATGAAATCATAGTTTCACATTACAAATGGAAGCTCAAACTTTCTCAGGATCTGTCTATAACTCATTCCCAAAGGTAAGAATGTATGAAGAGGCCTGCTGGATTAGATCCATGGACCATCTAGTCCAGCATCCTGTCTCACATAGTGGCCAACCAGTTATTCAGGAGGGCCAACATCAGGGCACAGAAGCTGAGGCCTTCCCCCTGATGTTGCCTCCTAGCACTAGTATTCAGAGGTTTACTGCTTCTGAATGTGGAGGTTCCCTTTAGCCACCATGGCTGGTAGCCTCTGATAGACCCATCCTACTTGTGGATCATAATGACTAGGATGGCAGGCCAGTGGCTATTATGTATATTACCATCCCTCAGATGGTGCACACAAGATCAGACCTTAACACCATGTCCTGAAGAAATTGCTTTCCAGACTTTTTTTTTTAATTGTAACATCCAACCTGATGAAGAATTCAGGTGAGCTTGAAAGCTTGTGCAATGTTTTGTGTCAAGTTGGTTGGTCCTAATAAAAGGTATTACATGGATTTCATTCTCAGAGTTGGATTTTACACAGAGCAATATGGCTGTACAACTTTTAAAAACCAAATGTTGTGACAACCCTGGCTTGATTGGAATGTTTATGTTTCTTATATGATTTCTCCACTGTGAGGATGCCACTGCGGTCATCTCTTTTCCTTACCACTTCTAACAAATTTGACAAAAATACCGCCATTAAAATTGAAGCCTGTTTCTGCATCAAGTATATAGAATGAAGAAATGACATAATATGTAAATAGCCTATAAACGATGCAAAAATGGTATAAAAGAAACACATGGCTGTACTGCCTATGAAAGTCTCCCACCATGGACAAGACCCTCTGTGGAGACACTCTGCCCATCACAGAAGGGCAGGAAGCTAGGTCGATTACTAGCCATAGTTATGCAAATGACTTGGCTAGCAAAGATAACTGGGGGACTTGGTGTTAGGATGTCTTCTAGGAGGGCTCTCAGGATGTACCTGCATGCCCCAGGATGCACTTGGGTGTCCCAAGGTTCTCCTGTGTGACCTGGGAGGACTAGGTCAAAAGGGGTGGAGAGAGTGATGTAAAATGGGTGGAGTCAGAGGTTTAATAAAAGTGTTTCCTCCCAGGAGGAAGGGTCTCTTGGTGCTGATCTTTGGAAGAGAACAGACTGCTGAGCTCTGGTCTGCAGGCCAGCAGCTATCTTTGACCATGTGGTCTGATGAAGGCCTGCAGGGAGCCAGAAGGCAATGGGAGAAATTTAGAGAATTTGTACCTCTTTAAGACTAGGTGCCTACCCTATTGTTAACATCAGTTAGGGTATGTTTGGCAGAGAGGAAAAGGGGATGCACTTATAACCACCTTTCTTTTGTTCTTCCATGTACTAATTTGGGTGTGGTGCTGAAGTCAGCTTGTAAACATTTTCTTTTTAAATAAATATTGATATTATTTGATGTTGGTGGTGGTTGTTTATAGCACATAGCTCCCCAACTGCTGTTGGATGCACTACAGTATAAAAGGGGGCCCCAAGGGGGAGGGAAGAGGTCAGGGGGCAAGTGGCCAACCCTCCAGGGGAAACCCAAAGCTGCATTTGGTCACTGTGGTAACCAGGCACTGGGTAGCAGAAGACCTTGAGTCTAGGCCTCAGAACTGAGAAGGGGAGTCGGGAGTCTGTCCTTCCTTTCAGGAAGACCCCAAAAGAAGAAGAGATTGGATTTATACCCCACCCTTCACTCAGAGTTTCAGAGCAGCTTACAAACTCCTTTCCCTTCCCCTCCCCACAACAGACACTCTGTGAGGTAGGTGGGGCTGAGAGAGCTCTTTCAAGAACTGCCCTTTCAAGGACAGCTCTGACAGAACTATGGCTTGCCCAAGGTCATCCAGCAGCTGCTTGTGGAGGAGTGGGGAATCAAACCCAGTTCTCCCAGATTAGAGTCTGTGCACTTAACCACTACACCAAACTGGCATTACACCAAAGGACAGTGGTGGCAGTGGTAGCCTAGTGGAAAGAAGTGGAATAGCTCCCTCCCGGAGTTGGCAACCCAAAGGAGAGAGTGGGCAGAACAGTGTCTGTAGGAGAAGTAGGCCTGTTCCATCACACCCTCCTATATGTCAGGCAGGAAGTAGAACCCATGTGGCACCAAGGTTGCACAGGAACATCCAGAGGGGATGAGAACTCCAGCTAGGGCAGACCATAAAGGCAGGTGGAGACACAGGCAACAGGAGCACCTCATCCACAGGGTGTGTGTGGGAGGAGTCCCAATGGCATGCAGCAGCTGTATGTCGAGAGTGCCTCTCAGTGAGCCAGTTTGCCCAGCAAGGCGGGATATAAACTGAAAGTAATAAATAAAATTAAATAAAAATTAATTAGGGTTAAGGCGAGATTGGAGCTGAAGACTGGGGGGCAGGAACACAAACAAGGTGGGTGAGCCTGGCTACTGGGGTGAGATCTTTAAGGAGGCAGCGAGGCAGAGTTGGATTGCATTGGATAAGAGTGGAGAAGGGAAAGAGACACAGCGACACAAGGTAATGGAGCTAACTACCCTTGGAGACAGAGCGCAGGAATCCTGAATAGATACGACACAGACTGTAACATGGCCCAGTTGGTAACAAACACTGACCCTGGACGTCTGCCTGTGAGTCTTGTTATTGAGCACAGAAGGCCAGCCTACGCCCAGTTTGCTGCTGGCATCCGCCCTGCAGGTTCCATGACTCCGCCCAAACCCCAGTCAGACCCCTTCAGCAAAGTTCCACTTCTTTCTTTGATTTTCGGTTTTATTCCTTGCAATTCAGCCTAATTAATAATAACCTGTTCCCTCATGGATAGTTAATTATCAGTTTTGGGTTTTTTAGGGAGATGAGAGAGGGCTTGAAGTACTGCTTTTAACCACAATCACTGCTCACATTTTTTTAAAAAATTATGATTGTAGTAGCGGTAACAACAGGTTTTAAAATAGGCAATTACTTTGTTTACCTTTAAAATAAAAAAATACTACATCCCCAGTCTTCCCCCCAAAAGAGTCAATAATTTACAGTTGATTAATAAATGCCAAGAAAGCACCAGTCATCCACAAGAGCAACAGAAAGCTGGAAAAAGAAAGAAGTAAATTTAAAACCCTGAAAAAACCCAATAGCATTTTGACCATCAACATGGGATTGGCTGGGATAGCCTCTCTAACTGCCTTTTAAGTTCTAAAAAAAATCACCAGAAACCAGGTCAGGAAAAAAGATGGAAAAACAACACAAAAACCAGTGGAATGCAGCACATTAACAACATTATCTGGCTTGTCTGTTAAAAATGCACAGATACGTAATGGCAATTCCAGGTTAAATAGGGTGGAATTAGCATAATCGATTTTGGAATGTATCTCATGCTGCTTTGAATGTCATACTAAAGAAGGATGTTCATAAACTTGGAAGATGTGATGGGGTAGAGCTGTGTGCCCCTGGATAATTTGACAAGCCCCCATCTTCTAAAATAAAAATGTATCTAACACCAGATCCCTCTCTTCTGTGAACCTCAATGGGAAGGAGCAGTATTTCAGCTGCCACCAGGCCCTGGTCACATAGAAATTTTTGGAAGCAGGCCATAACTTTCACTAGAAGATCAAATGGACCCAAAGCCTTGCTTTGGAGGTTGTTTATAGGCTTGTAAATTGGAAATCACTGCAGTTCCTATTCTATTCAATCAGCTGGTTGGGTGTAAAGAGCATTAAAAAGTGGGCCTTAATTACAGAATGGTTGTTAAGGGAGATTGTGGAATTTTAGGGGAATCTGGGGTCTGTCTGCCAGTTTCACCAGTTTGGCTTGCTACCAGCCATCAGTGATGCAGGCATGGGATGACATGGGATGACAAAATACCATGACAATGGCCATGGAGTTCCTCAGTTTTCATATCGAATTCAAATAGGCTCTTCCAGGTAACAACCTCTACAAAGCAGTTTTTAACATCTAGTGCTAATCTCTTGCTAGCCATATTCAAGGGCAACTGTACAGTATGTAGGGCCAAAATTGCGCTGATTTTTTAAAATAAACCTTCCCCCTTCAGAAAGAATGAACTAAAGCAGAACTTTCTGTCTCCAGCAGTGCCTCCATTCCTGTTCTTATCCTTCTTGCTGTTGCTCTGAGCCATCGGGTGTCTGTTCCAGCTTTGCAATGGGCACTTAGTAACTTTTTTAACTTTTGCAGAACTGCAGGAAAGAACATATAAATGTGAATAATAATACATTAAAATAGTAATAAAATAAAAGGAGAGCATGATGGGGTTTGTAGGAAGGGAATATGATTGTGGTGCATATAAATTATGAAATATGGGAGAAAGGAATGCCGGGACTTCCACAGATCAAGTACAAAGATTGCCTTAATAGATGTTACAAACCCTTATTGTTTGACTATTTATTTCTTCTGTGACTTACTTTATTTCATTCTGCTAGTAAAGACCCCGGTAGATGCATGCAATAGAACACCTTTTTTGAGAAACCATATATGAATTAACTAAGATTAGAAATCTTTGAATGCTTTTTCTTTTTGATTAGGATAAACTGAGCAGAAACAGTTGAAACTTGGAGAAAGAACCCACAGAGGTGTTATAAGAAGGACAGCGAGGGAAACCACAGTGAAGATCTGGCCCACAGCTGGCAGTGGTCCCTCAGCTACCTAGCAGGTAACTGATAGAGTGGTGGCCTTCAGCTATATCCAGTCAAGGATCTTTCTTGCTTTTAGAAGCCTAAATGTTAGCCAGATGGACTCTGTTAATTTAGTACAGTTTGACATGTATAATATCCATCCATCCATCCATCCAGCCATCCATCCATCCATCCAATCTTTTTGTTGAAATAAACCCTGCTATCCTATGAGTGACTCATGTAAAACGGCGATAGCCAGGGCTTTTCCGCATGCTTGACTTACTCCTGATTTTCTTGGGGAGTCAATCCACAAAAACCGTTTGGCCATGGCTTTTCCACACACCTTCCCGCCCTCAGCATTTTCATGGTTGTGGAGTGAGTTTATTTTCTTCTGCACATGACTTAATAATCAGGATTTTCAAAGCAGGGTGCTGTCATCATAAGTGGTATCACAGCACACACCCTTTTTAAAAAAGCCCTAAAATATTGATATATCAATACGGGGTTGTAATGATAGTTTATGCAGGTTCTCTAAACTACTACCTTTCTTAAAAAAAAAAAAAAAGGTTCTTAGCCCCTTCCCTCAGGGAGACATGTCCTTCTACTTATATCCTCACCAGAGAACATGCTAGAGATTTACCTTTTTTCAGCCCAGTTAGGTCTCGTCTGAAGCAGTGCGCTGAGGTCTTGTTAGGAAGGCTTGGGAGCATCCATAGGTGCTGAAGTACTGGAAGTGGTTTGAGCCTAGTGGACCAGTTGACCCAGCTTTCCCAGGCCTGGAAAGTAATCAAGTTTAGCTGCCCTGCTGGCTGGTGTTGAACAGCTGTGGCCCGGATCCTGCAAATAAGTCTCATTCTCACTGCCCGGCTCTGAGACAATGTTGTGTACTGCCAGTCTGGCACTTCACCTTCTTTGGGCTACTGTGGCCTGGGCCTCGTGCTGTTGCCATTCCTATAGAGGAGAAGTGTCCCCTGGGGAGCCTATGGGCCCTGGTCCTGCCCAGCGGAGCCCTGGTTTGTTTGGGGTTTTTGTTTTTGTTTATAACAAAAATTTTATTAAATCTTAACAATATACATCATTTAATCATAAGAAAATTTAAGGATAAAAATAATTTACAGATAAAACAGAATAACTTCAATATTTACCATAGCACAGCACAGCATTTTACGAAAGTGGCTTGTTATAGAAACGAATAACCTCACAAAAGAAATGCATCAATACACTTTCAGAGGGAAGCTAATAATATTTTAGAAATATGATAACAAACCATGATATTGCTTATTAGAGAAGGATGTTTTGAATGAAAAAACTGTATAGTCCAAAAATGGGAACCATTTTTCTAATGTATTAGAGAAGCCTAAACCACTGTCACTTTTAGAGAAAAAGTCTGCAATTTTACCAATTTGGAAAAATTTCTGCACTTTAACATACCAGTCATCAATAGCTGGCATAACACTATTGTTTCTATTTGGTTGCAATTAAACATCTAGCTGCAGTCAGTAGACTGGAAATTAATTCCTGTCTGATCTTGGGAATCTCAGGGTTATTCCATTAATTAAAAAGAATTCATACTGGAGATTCCTGAATCCAATATCCAGTAATTAGATGAATAGCTGATTTTGCACTAGAGCTGCCTCGATGTTGCACTACCGTTTGCCCCAATACTATTGGTCAATTTCACACCTGAAGCCGTGGGGCTGCATTTTGACCCGCGGCTTCACCCTATTTCCCCCGCAGTATCGTGATCCTGTTTTACTACCTTTTCCCGGATGACTATTTCAGAGGCTGGTGGCAAGGCCTCCCTTGCAGGCCCAGGCAGCACAGCTTCTGCTGCTGGTGGACCTATGTCAGCAGGCCACCCTGGCCATGTTAGGCTCCCCCTGGGCCTGCTGGTCATCCTCAGCTGGTAGCCTTGGCTCCTTGGGCTCTTTCTCTGTAAGGACTCCAAGCCTGAGTTGCTGATCTGGTCAGCAGGGTTCATGATAGATATATCATTCTTTTAGAGCCTTTAAAAAATAAAACCACTCATCTATATGGTAGCAGGGAGGAGAGGGAATGATTCGATGACAACCAGGATCTAATCATTGAAAAGCAGGCTGGAGGTGGTTGGGAGTTGGTAGAACACTGGCACAAACATTACACACGAGGAAAAAGCTGGCTCAAAATCAGCTTCCAGAGAAGGTCTGGGGTACAAGTGATTTCAAAAGAATCAGAAAAGAGGGAAACAAACAAACAACAAAGAAACTGCAAACCGAAGGCGCAGAAATGCATGCAGATATCAGAGGATAAACCAACACAGCATAGGGCCAGAACCAATGAAAAATAAAACATGCAGGAAAGCCCTCACATGCGAAAGGGCTGTGGCTCAGTGGTAGAGCATCTGCCTGGAATGCAGAAGGTCCAGGCCCCGACATCTCCAGTTAAGGGGCAGGGGCAGGTAGCTGGTGATAGGAAAGACTTCTGCCTGAGATCCTGGAGAGCCACTGGCCAGTTTGAACAGACAATGCTGATGAACCGATGGTCTGATGTGAAAGAAGTCAGCTTCATGTGTTCATGTGGAAGGTTTATTCAGTTCAAATCTGCTCTTACTGTTTCAGAAAGGCAGAAACTGGCACAGGCTGCAAGTTAGAACCCATCTCATAGGTCTCCTCACAATAGGCTGGAAAGTAGGTTTGCGTTAATTTGTGTGTGAGGAAGTCTGTCGGCGTACTGAGGGAAAGAATGCACTCATCAGAAAGAGGCAAATGCGGGGGGGAGAGCTGAAAAGGAGAACAGATCCAATGGCAATATTTTCTTTCCTACAAGCATTGTGAAATGTTTGTGTTCTAGGTATGTCAACAACTTCAGAAGCCTAAGATTATATAACAGAAATTACGCATCAGATCTCACTGACCTTGGCAGCAAGACCTAGGCTGTATTTTTCTCCCCCAAAAAGTGTTTAGGATCAAAAACACCTGGCCGTTGCTGCTGACAGTTAAAAACAATTGAGATAAACTTATAACGGCAAAGAGAAAGTGGACATCAGGGTAACTCTTGTCCAAGGGCTTAAGAACAGCTCTGACAGAACTATGGCTTGCCCAAGGTCATCCAGCAGCTGCAAGTGGAGGAGTAGGGAATCATACCTGGTTCTCCCAGATTAGAGTCCGTGCACTTAACCACTACACCAAACTGGCTTTTGGAGGTTTTTAAGCACAGGCTCAATGGCCTTCTGACAGCAATGTCGATTCTGTGATTCAGTATGAATTTAGGTAGATGGTGAGATGGTGGGCAGGAAGGGATGAGTCAGTGCTTGGTTCTCATGGCCCTTTCTTATGTGCCCAGGGTAATGCCAATCACCACTTTAGGGTCAGGAAGGAATTTTTGCCAGGCTCAGGGATCCTGGCGTTTTTTTGCCTTCCTCTAGGCATAAAGCAGGGGTCAGTTGGGGAGTGGGGGGGGGGTTAGCTCTGAATTTCCTGCATTGTGCAGGGGATTGGACTAGATAACCATTGGGTCCCTTCCAGTTATGTGTTTCTAGAAATGATCCCCTAATATTGTTGAAGCTGAGAGTTAAGGCACATGGCTTTAATTCATAGCACATCCGATCCTTAACTCTAGCTCGCAAAGCTCCTTACCCAATACCACTTTTTCACTAGCTGACAAACCACAAATGAGAATGGCTGTGCCTCTACAACTGATAAATAGATAGGTATCAAAGGAAAAGGCACCTATCTTTTCCTTAACCACTTTGCACACTGTTGGTTGAACGTATGAATGCATAAAACTGCCGTCTCCCAAGTCAGACTTGGACCAGGAGTCCTTCTATTTCACGGTGTTCTATTGTGATTGGGAGCACTTCTCAAAGGCCTGCAGCAGGAAAGTTCCAAACAGCTGCTACCTGGGAACCTTTATCTAGAGATTCTATGGTTCTGCAGCACAGAGGGGCATCAGGAATCCAGAAACACCTGCCTTTGTCTGTGTGCCTGAATTCATCCATAGCCTATACCAAATGAGATGAGAAGCACAATCCGCTGGGGATTTTCCCTGAGCAAGACTCGCTGAAATGAAGAGCAACGCACTGTCAGATTCTTGAGCAACTCCCGTTCAGTTCAGTAGGGCTTGTACTAAAAGCTCATGTAGCACTTTAAAAACAAACTGTTCTATTGCAGAATGAGGCAAGAGCTGGCAGAGATGCCGTCCATGAATGTCTTCTGTTCTGTTCTTTAGTATGGAAGTAGATATTCTCTCTGTAGTGTGCAGACCATACTTTGGGATCTTGCTCTGGTAATATCCACACAAAACGAGCAGCTGTAAAGTGGGGACTTGTACTCTATCCAAATCCAAATAAAACTTTATTTCGATAGCTCAAAAAAAGAACCCCTACCATTGCTCCCTTCCCATGTCAGGACTGCCTTGTGTATGTAATGTAAAGCGCCATCAAGTCACAGCCAACTCATGGCACCCCCCAGAGCATTCTGAAGGCAAGAGATAAACAGAAGTGATTTGCCATTTGCCTGCCTCTGCACAGCAACCCTGGTATTCCTTGGTGGCATTCTCTCCAAGCACTAACCAGGGCTGACCCTGCTTGGCTTCCAAGATCTCAGGAGATCAGGCCATCCAGGTGAGGGTGACTGCCATTTAGCTATCACATTTTCACCCCACCTTTCCCCCCAGGAGACCAGGATATCTTCATAACAATCCTGTGAATTAGCTTAGTGTGAGAGAGTGGCCGGCTTAAGGTCACACCTTGATGTTCACAGCGGAGTGGAGATTTGAATGTGGGTTTTTCAAGTCATCGTCCAAAACTCTGGACACAACACCTTACTGACCCTCACTATGCTACAACTGGCCATATTGATTCTTAAACTGGAAGCCTTCTTGGATCTGGGACACTGCCTTGACCTCTAAGCATCTTTTCCCCTTAAGCAGCCCTGAAACTCTTGTGTCCCAATCATGCCGTTTCACTGGTCCTATGTCTTGCTCAGCCTATTTCCTACATGACTTTTCTGGAGGAACACGCCAGAACAGAGTGCTGGAACCTCTTTGACAAAATTCTTTTTAAAAATGTTAAAAAGTTCATGAGTTTTCAGTATACAGATTGAAAACTTCATTTCCCTCTTGAGAGTTCCAGGCAGCACCTCTTTTTCAAAAACAAGAGAAACAAAAAACCCACCCTGCTTGATTCTACCTTTCACTCATCATATTCGTCTCCTTGACAGCATATTTTGCCTATTTCTAGCTAGATCCACTGTAGTAGTAAGTAAGTTTATGGTATATGGCCGTTGGCCGTAACAATGTAAAATATAAATGCACAATATAAATTTAAGATTCAAAAGTACTATTCTAAAAACAAAGTCTTCAGAATAAGACTATATAACATTTCCACACAGAAAACATTCAAAGTTTTTAAATCATAGACTCTATGCTACCAGTTTTGTAGCTCTATGTAAGACAATTCTAGAAACCAGGGCTATTTTGGGGCAGGAACGCACAGGAACGGAGTTCCAGCTGGCTCCCAAGTTGGCCATGCCCAGCAGGAACTCATTAGCCTAATAGGCCACACCCATCAGCAGAAACTCATTAGGATTGGCTACATTAGGGGTGTGTGGCCTAACATGCAAAGGAGTTCCTGCTACAAAAAAAGCCCTGGGTTTTGACAACAAACAAGGTAAACAGAATAAGAAACAACAGGTGGGTGTGGCTGGATGACCACACTTCTGGTAACCTGGGGGTGTGGCCTAATATGCTAATGAATAGTGCTGTCAGGGTGTGGCCTAATATGCTGATGAGTTTCTGCTGTTGGGTGTAGCCTATTATGCTAATGAGTTCCTGCTGGGCCTTTTTTTTTTCTTTTTTACAAAAAAGGCCCTGTTAGAAACAACCTTGGATCTAACTTTTCTGGCTGGAAGCGCAAAAAGCGCTACCTTGCGAGTAACCAGGGGATACACATCCGACAAGAGAAAAACCAACTTTTCATTGTCAGGTAAGTTGCAATGTTGGCTTAAAATTCCAGATAGGAATTTGCTTCTTAGGTCTGAATATAAAGGACAAACCATTATGTAATGAAATAGATCTTCCACTGCAGTACCACATATGCATACAAGCTATATCCACTGGGAATTTTGGTGGGAAGAACTCTGGGTGGGTGTGGCAAATGGGAGTTTCTGGTCCCTGCCATGCTTCTGACAACATAATCAAGAGTGCATCACAAACTTAGCTTGGAATAGACTTAGCTTAAATAAACTTAATTCAGGTTCACATCTAACCAAACCCAATCAAGTTAATTCATTGAGGTGAGCCCATACTGAATCAACTATGGGAGAGCACTGTTGGAGTGAGTGACTCAGCATACCTGGACACTGGAGGGCCCTCCATTGTTCAGGCATGTTGAGTCACTTACTCCAACAGTGCTCCCCCGTTGTGTGTATAGGCATTTATCTCCTTGAATGAGATGCCTCTCTTTGTCTTAACCTGGGAGCTGCCCTCTGACCTCCTTCTCTCACTTTGTCCTCTCACTATCTGCACATGGCCTTCCATGGAGACACATGTCTCTGTAGGTCTCTCCTGTAGATACACTGCCCTCATACTCCCACAAAGATAGATCCAGATGGTCAGCCGTGTTGGCCTGAAGCAGTAGAACAAATTTAGAGTCCAGTGGCAGCTTTAAGACCAACAAAGGATCAGTGATAAAGAAGATGAAGAATTTCTTGCAGAATGGAAGGATTTTAAAGACTATGTTGAAATGAACTGGGATGTAAAAAATAACTTACTTTGCTTTGATAATTATTGAGAGTAGAATATAGAAAATAATGATTGAATAGTAGCCAAAAGGTTACCTAAGAATTAGACAGAGAAAATGAACATGTTAGAAAGGAAGAACTGAAAAATTGAGAAGTTTTATTGTAAATGAAAATTGAATTAATAAAGGGTTAATGAAGGGGTGGGAGCATTGCTGGAAGCCACGAGGGGGGATGGAGGGGACATTAGAAAAGGATGTATTTAAAAATATTTTGAAATATGGAATATGTTATTATATCCTATTAATAAAAAATTTTCAAAAAAAAAAAGACCAACAAAGGATTATCCAAGGTATGAGCTTTCATGTGCACGCACATGTTATCAGATACATTAGAATGGCAGGCAAGGTCACTTTGCATATCTTGAACATCATCGTGTTGCATGTTAATTTGCTGTTCATTCTCTGGTTATAAGTTTGAACCTTGCCTGCCATTCTAATGTATTTGATAAAGCGTGCCTTGCACACAAAAGCTCATACCTCGAATAAACCTTTGTTAGTCTTAAAGGTGCCACTGGACTCTAAATTTGTTCTGTTCATCCTCCCACATACATGATGCTGGACAAGCTGACTATCCGTGATAGTGAAAGTGCTCTTTCAATTAGGCTTCTCTCTCTCTCCTTTCGACGGCGACCTGAATGTGAACTGGATCTACTTGAATAAATGTAAGTTTGCCTTTTTTGTATTATACTTCTTTGGAGATCTATTTACTGCACTCAGTATCACTCTTCTATGACTGGGCAAAACTGCTACATTAACCACATATCCCAATAAGGACAGCCATCACTAGTATGGATAAATGTCCTACAACTCACTTCTACTGAATGTTTTAGTTATGGATCCACCTCAGCCATTAAATTCATTACTTTGGATGAGCTCTCATTGGAACACCCACCCACCCACTGTTGCCCAGTTCCACATAGATCCTGATCCTAAACGGGGATAGGGAAAGATCTCCACCAAATATGTTACACTTTCTGCTCTCTCAGATGTTGCAGTTCATAAGAAAGCGCAATCACTTCTTCATGTGAACATGTCCTCCAAGAGAAGAAATGTGCAGCACAGTGAAATACCCAAAGCAATAATATCACATTGCAATGCACCAATACCAAACCCCAGAACTTGTCTAATAAAGGCAGAACTGAAATCTGTACAGCAGATTGGTTTTACTGTATAGACCCGGGATGTGAGAAATGTGAGGTCAGTCAGTAGTGACTTTCAGTAAAAAGCTGATTGGAGGCATAAATCACCTGACATTTTCCTTCAGTTCAACACGGGGAAGCAGAAATTGAGGCACACAAAGCATGAACTAACTACCGGTCAGATTTGGACCATGATTAAAACACACACAGACAATCCCATTCTGAACATTTGTTGTTGTTTTCTTACTGTGCTTGGATCAACTTTAATGGCTGGGTGGCCTGAATAGTTTAGCAAATGGTAAAAACGCCTATATATATTGTGCCGGCTGTTCTCACAGAACCAAATAACCGGTTTCCTGGAAAGAGAGCCACAGATGGGAAAGTCAGTCTAGCTGGGAGATTTTTATGGAGGGAGTTCTTGATCCTCTAATCACAGTCACATGCCCCCCCCCACCCCAATGGCTTTTAATCTTACTGTATCTTATATTCAAGAATAGATTCTTCCTTCCCCGAAGCTCTCAGGGGTTCCCTCTCCCTTTCATACCTGGTCAGCATTAAGCAGGTTACTCTGTTTACCATATGTCAAGCTTTATCTCCATCTTGAATGCCTCCTTTACTAGCTTGGGCACCTCAACACTGGGTGTTAGTCGGCATATATATATTCCACATTGGACCTTGAGACTACTTCCAAATTACATGTTTAAACAAAATGGGAGGCATGCATTCCACAGACTCCAATAAAGCCCCAGAAAAGATAATGTTGTTTTATACAGATAAAAAAGAGGACCGGAGCTTACTGCAGTAGCTCATTGCTGTGATTACCGGGGACAGGGGGAGCAGACGTTTCTTGTCAAATAGACAAGCCAGGCGTTTGGAGGGGCTACTCTTGCATACCAGACGTAGTCTTAACAGCTTGATTTTGATCTTGCCTTCCCTGATGTAAATCAGGAGTAATTCAATCAAAGTCAGTGGGATTACGTCACTGCAAAAGCATGCAAGTCGGATGAAAATCAGACAGCAACTTGCTGCCCGGCGCACACAGTCCTTGTTTAAATCCACATGGTCCTAACTCACAGCAAGCACATGCAGTCTCTGCTCTCTTAAAGCTGAGTCCTGGAGCTTTGCCCGACCCCCCCCTTTTTTTCTTTATCTGCTGTTCTCTAAGAAATCAAGGAACCTGACAGGGTGACTATTCCTATCCCAAGGTGAGAGCTCACAGAAAGTCTGAGTTAAACCAGCTGAGAGAGTGCCGTCCCCCAAACAACCGATACACACTTATCTGTGTGTGGCTCTGTTTGAAGAAATGCCATAGTCAAGATGAGTATCTATAACTTCATCAGGAAGCAAACATAAGTTACGTAAGGGGGGGTCTCCTGATAGCGTAAAGAAGGAATGCTTGGGCACTGTAATGAGTGCTGGCTCTGTGATTTCAGAGATCCTCTCCCCCTCGGCCCCCTTCACCTGGCACAGCCGGGACTTATGACCTGAGCATTTTCTCAGGCTCCTGCTGATCTTTGTGGTGCTCCATGCAAACTGAGAATGGCAAAGCTGGGGGGGTGGTGGTCGTCCCTTTGCCAGCCTTATGCCCTGGCAAACTCCTGACCTCACCCATCCTCCCTTGCGAGCAGTTCAGAATATAACTAACTGTGTGGAAACCGCAGCCTGTAGCAACAGGTTTAGGTGGTGATTTTTGGTGACTACTAAATATTGGGGAGGGGGGCAAGCGACAGGGGGGAAAGTTGCCCAACATTCTGAGCTTGTAAACGTCCCAGAAGCATCTGACTGGCGGCTGTTGCCAGCAACGTTCTGGAATAGATCAACCCTTGGCCTAATCCAGCACAGGCAGTGGCAAGTCAGATATGCTTGTGCAGACGAAGGAAATGAAAAATATTTTTTATACGTCTCAAAGGAAAAGGAAGGGGATAAGGGTCACATATGCTTATGGTGTAGTTCAAGTATATAAACGAGGCAAGCCCTGGAAAGCCCATGAAAAAGGAGTTTTCCCACTGCCTCTCAGCTCTGTAATTAGATTCCTAAGGGGAACCAAGGAAGATCCTGATGGCTGGTTTGCCACAGCCGATAGTAGCCGTTAAAGTCCACCTAGGCTGACTTTTCCTCATCCTTTTTCTGAATGTATTTAACCAGGGTGAGGGCAAAAGTGTGAGCCCTTGGTGTGAACCAAACCTGTTAAAATCAACTTGGCAGACAGGGACCAACTTCTAGATACTTCTGTCCTAAAGAAGATCAATGCTGACTAAATGGAGCTGCATAACTGATTGGGAAAAGAGTGAATAAAATGTAAAGTGGGGCAAGGAAATATACAAAAATCAAATGACGAGTAATTCAAAGCTTATTCGGTGCCTGCTCATTTCCTGGGATGATTAGTTCTCTGGGTTTCTATTGCTACTCTTGTCAGCAGCAGGTGGTTTTCTTACCACAGAATTAAAGTGGTGTATATTGGAAGAAAGGGTATTGCAGACCATATAGTAATGATGGATGGAAATTTAAGCAAGACTCATCCCCAGAAATAAGGAAAAGATGAGAAGATTTCCTCACTCCATTTCTTTATTGAGATGCTACTGAATATCCCCCCCCCCCAATCATGAAGTTCTGGAATACTTAGCTAGTTCCTCTCTGCACTGCATTCACTCCTTTTCCTCCTGTGATTGTTTGGACACTCTTGAGGCACTTAGCCCATCCTGCCCTGCAGATCAGAAAAAACAGGTTGCTTACCTGTAACTGATGATCTTCGAGTGGTCATCTGTGCAGTACCACACATGGGTTGGGTGCCTGCGCACGACCTCGTTCGGAGAAACTTCTAGAGCTTTACCTCAGAAGAGCTTTTGGCGGGCTCTCCTCCCACCCTGGGGGAGGAGACATGCACTGCGCATGCCCAGAGCGGGAGAGAGAGACGCCTCCCACTCAGTTCCTTCGACCGCCACTGTCAAGGCCAAAGAATCCAAAGAAGGAAATCTGGAGATGCCAGCAGCGGGGAAGGCTGGGTGGGATTGTGGTACTGCACAGATGACCACTCGAAGATCATCAGTTACAGGTAAGCAACCTGTTTATCTTCGTTGTGGTCTCTGTGCAGTCCCACACATGGGTGATTACAAGAGCTGAACCAGTTGGAGGAAGGAGCTGGCAGCTGCAAAGGACACAAAAATAATGGTTAAGACGGTATCACCATCAAACAAAATCACCCACGGGTCCTACCTGAGGGTCCAGCAGGGTCAAGCGAAGAGGGATCGCAGTACCGTCTGACCAAAGGCAGCATCCTGCCGAGCTCGGACATCGAGTGCGTAGTGGGTCACGAAGGTCGGTGCCGAGGACCACGTAGCAGCCGCACAGACGTCTTCCAACGGGACACTGGCCAGGAAAGCGGTGGACGTCGATACCGCCCGTGTGGAATGGGCAGTGAGACAGGTAGGAACGGGTTGACGCGCCAGCTCATAGCAAAGGGCTATGATGGAAGTCACCCACTTAGAGAGACGTTGAGAAGAAATGGGTTCCCCCGCGTGAGGGGGCCATAAGCTAGGAACAGCCGAGGAGATTTACGTATGGGCTGCGTCCTGTGCAGATAGAAAGAGAGCGCTCTGCGCACATCTAGACAGTGCAGGGCTCTCTGAGAAGCATCAGTCGGGTTCGGAAAGAAAGTAGGCAGAACAGACGACTGAGAGAGGTGAAAGGCAGAGATGACTTTAGGGAGGAAGGAAGGATCTGTTCTAAGGACCACCTTCTCCCTATGAAAAATGGTATAGGGGGGATCGGCCCTAAAGGCAGCTAGTTCCCCTACTCTGTGTGCAGTGGTAGTGGCTACGAGAAAGGCCGTCTTCCAGGACACTAACCTGAGGTCGGCGGTAGCCATCGGCTCGAACGGTTTAGCCATGAGTTGAGAAAGGACTAGAGACAAGCTCCAGGAAGGCACCAATGGTTTCCCAGGTGGGCACATGCGAAGAAGACCCTTGAGGAACGTCTTGGTGAGACGGTGGGAAAACACTGACGAGCCTTGGATGAGGGGGTGGTAGGCGGAGATCGCCGCCAAATGAACCCTCAAGGACGAGTATGCCAGGCCCGCATCCTTCAAATGCACAATGTAGGCGAAGATCTCACGGAGAGATGATCGAATCGGATCGAAGGAGTGATCAGTAGCATAGGATTGGAATCTGTTCCACTTGAACCGATAGGAACGTCGAGTAGAAGGCTTCCTAGCATTCAGGAGGATCTCAGAGACCTGAGGCGGGAAGTCTAGGGCTGGATCTTCCAGGCCGTTAATTTGAAAAATCCCGGATTGGGATGGATGATTCTCCCTCGGGCCCGAGAAAGGAGATCTGGGACGACAGGGAGGGGGCGGAAGGATCGACAGGAGAGTTGAAGCAGGTGCGGGAACCAGACCTGGCGTGGCCACCACGGAGTGAACAGAATGCAGGAGGTGTGGTCTGCACGAATCTTCTGCACGACTCGAGAGATGAGAGGGAACGGAGGATACAGATAAAACAGGGTTCCGTTCCATTTGTGGAGAAAGGCATCCCCGAGCGACCGAGCAGACGGGGGACCCCTGCTGAAAAACAGGCGACATCGAGAATTGTCGATGGACGCGAAGCCGTCGACAGATGAGTGACCGAACTCCCGAAACAGAGGCCGAAGATACCGGAGGGGAATGGACCATTCGTTGTCCGATGAGGCAGAACGACTCAACCGGTCCGCATCGACATTCTGATCCCCGGGAATATGAATCGCCAAGAGCGTGATGGAGTGGCGGAGGCACCAGGACCAGAGGTCTATCGCCAAGGTGCAGAGATGAACAGAGGCAGTGCCTCCCTGTTTGTTGACATAATAAACAGCCGTGGTGCTGTCGGAAGCCACTTGGACGACACGGCCTCGGAGGGTCGGAAGAAAAGACCGGAGGGCCAGGTAAATTGCTTGCAGCTCCAGGTAATTTATGTGGCGAGCTGCCTCTCGAGCAGACCAAGACCCTTGAACAGTAAGTGTTCCGCTCCGGGCTCCCCAACCCGAGAGGGAAGCGTCCGTGGTCAACAACAAGTCGGGAGGAGGAGGACGAAATGGCATCCCGGAAAGGAGGTGGACAGGTTGAGCCCACCACTCGAGGGAGGCGAGGACGGTTTGTGGGATCGACAGAATCGTGTGCCAAGGCCTCCGGAGGGGATCGAAGGCTCGTAGGAGCCAGAGCTGAAGTGGCCGCATCTTCAACCGGGCATTGCGGACAACGAACACCATAGAGGCAAAGTGACCCAGAAGCCTCATGACCGAACGGGCGGATTGTTGGGGACACGTCTGAAAGGCGGACACCATCGCCCAAATGTCGGAAGCCCTGGACTCTGGAAGGAAAGCCGCTTCGAGGTTGGTGTCGAGTCGAGCCCCGAGGAATCGAAGGATTTGGAGGGGCTGAAGGGAGGACTTGGCATGGTTGACGCAAAGGCCAAGAGCACGGAGGAGGGAGAGAGTCTCCCGAGTGTCGTGGAGCAATTGAGTTGGCGTTGGAGCTACGAGAAGCCAGTCGTCGATGTAAGGATAAAGAGTGACTCCCCGTCGGTGGAGTTCGGCTACCACCACAGCCATCAGCTTGGTGAACACCCGTGGAGCTGTAGAAAGGCCGAAGGGAAGCACCCTGTACTGGTAGTGGGCATCTCCAACGGCGAAGCGGAGAAACCGCCGATGTTGGGGACGGATCGTGACATGGAAGTATGGAATGAGAGGGAGGATCGACTGCAGAGTGACCATTCTGAATTTTTGATACCGAATGTAACGGTTGAGATCCCGAAGGTCCATAATTGGTCTGAAGCCGCCGTCCCTCTTGGGGACCAAGAAATACTTCGAGTAGAAGCCGAGAGTTCGTTGCACCTCTGGGACGACCTCGATGGCCCCCTTGGCAAGGAGAGCAGAAACCTCGAGATCGAGGAGGGGGTCCGGAGGTGTGACGACAAAGTGTGGGAGGATCGGAGGCGAAACGAACTCTATGGCGTACCCGACCCGCAGGATGGTGAGGACCCAAGAGTCGGTTGAAATTTCTTCCCAGGCTGGTAGAAAGGGGAAGAGGCAGGTACGGACGGAAGGAGTGAACGACATTGGAGAGAGATGGTGGGGACAGTCAAACAGACTGCTTAGGCTGCGGCGGCTTTTTGGTGGGTTGGGAACGGTGTTTGGAAGGAGGATGGGAGTCGTACGGTTTCCTCCTCCATTGGGAGTGAGGTGCCGGAGATAGGTATCGCCTGGAGGCGGAAGGTTTCCAGGAACGGTTTCTGGGACGGTAAGGTGCAGCCGAGACTCCAAGGTTTCGGGCCTGCTTACGACTCTCATCAACAGCCTTCAACAGTTCGTCGGTGGTGGAGTGGAAGAGGCCGTTTCCGTCAAAGGGGAGGTCTTCTACACGGAACTTGACGTCCGGTTGTAGGGAGGTGCCCCGCAGCCAGGCATGACACCGGAGAGCGACAGAAGACACCAGGAGTTTAGAGGAGCAGCTGACTGCATGACGAACGGAATTGATTTGTTGCTTTGATATGGCACAAACCTCAGACAAGGCAGCCGAGAGAGTGGGACGGTGCTCTTCTGGAACAAACTCCAGGACAGGGCGAATTGCATTGGCAACGTTGAATGCGTAAGCAGATAAATACGACAGATAAGTATTGACCCGGAGATTCATGGAGGCCAGAGAGTACATCTTCTTGGCCAGAAGATCCAGTTTACGACCCTCACGGTCAGGGGGCGTGGACTGGCGAGCAGGCTGCCTCGATTTCGAAGAAGAGTGAACCACCATGGAGTTCGGTGGTGGCTGAGAAAGGAGGAATTTGCCAGGAGCATCCTGGATCCTATACAACCCATCATAGCGCCTCGAAACCGGATGGATCGAAGCCAGGTGTTCCCATGACTCTTTCAACATAGAAAGGTGGACAGGCAGCAAAGGCAAGACGGGAGACGGAGGAAGATCAGCCTGGACCAACCGGTGAACGACGTCGGTCACTGCTGGGGACTCCGTAAAGCCCTGAACTTGGAGGGCAGTCGCCATCCTGGTAACGAGCTCCAAAAATGCCTTAGGGCCTTCCGTAGGTGAAATCGACCCCGAGCGTCGAGGCTCGTCCTCAATCCGAGAGACCTCGGGATTGAACTCCGCCGAATCCGACCCGTCCGAGATCGACATAGGAGAGGAGGATCGGGGTTGGACAAGGTCGACGACCGGATAGTCGACGGCAGGATGGTGTCGAGGTTCCATTGGGGAACTCCTTGGAGCGTCCCGATTTCTGGGAAGGTCAGAAGGCTGTTCCCGAGAGGCAGAATGAGCCGAGGCCACAGATGCCGAGCGCCGAGGGCAGTCAGGGGCGTGGGCCTGATCTCCGCGTTCCGAATGCCGGATTCGGTCATAGCAGTGTCTCTCCGGTGTCGGAGACCTCGAATAATAGTAGGCCGCATCCGGACGCTCCCGACGGTCTTTGCAGGACCAGCATTGGTGGTCAGAGGCGGAATCAGACGATGACGGGGATTGCCTACGGATCAGGCATTGACGACCAAGTCGAGATCGGGACCGAGCATGGCGGTGCACAACCAGACCCTCGTCCAAAGTGTGGATCGGGGTAGTGGAGCGCCTCTGTGGAGACTGGGAGCCTGTTCGCGGAGACAGGTGCGGAGGCGATCTGGTCAACTGGCCCAACGGTATCGTCCCCGTAGGTGACGAGTGGGGGTGCTGCGGAGTCTGTTGTCGAGTCGCAGACTGATGAGATGTAGAGGCAAGGGCCGGCATCAACGTCGACAACCCAGTCACGATGATGGGGTCCACTTTCGAAACCGAAGCAGAGGGCGTGGCCTTGGACCTCGAAGGGGTCTTATCTTCAGCCCGCTTAGGTTTCTGTTTCGGTGCCTTCGAGGAGGTGTCCGATTTCTTGGCTACCAAGACCTGGGAAGCTCCCGAAGACATTGTGGGATGCAGAGCCGATTCAACAAGAAGAGCTTTGAGCCTAGCCTCTCGATTACGGCGAGCCTGACGAGTGAAACTCGCGCAATGAGGGCAAGAATCTACTCTATGGGCCTCTCCCAAACAAACTAAGCAAAGGTCATGCCCGTCGTTGGATGGAATTTTAGCAGGGCAACGACGACAGACCTTAAAGAATTGAGTCTTTCCCATACAAAAATCCCCACCCACCCTCCAAAGAAAGGAGAGGGGGGGGGAAGAGAGATAGACAAAGATTTTTTTTTTAAAAAAAATATTTTTTAGAAGAGAAAGAAGCAGATGGAAAAATAAAGCGAACAAAGATATACTCAGCTGAGGTAAATGGAGGAACGACAGGAACGAGGTGTGAACACGAAGGCGGTCGAAGAAGAACTGAGTGGGAGGCGGCTCTCTCTCCCGCTCTGGGCATGCGCAGTGCATGTCTCCTCCCCCAGGGCGGGAGGAGAGCCCGCCAAAAGCTCTTCTGAGGTAAAGCTCTAGAAGTTTCTCCGAACGAGGTCGTGCACAGGTGCCCAACCCATGTGTGGGACTGCACAGAGACCACGACGAAGATCCTTGAGCTCCACTTCTAATAGGGGTACGAATCCCCCAGTTTAGGCATTAGAGAGCAGCAATCTTTTTTGGCAGTGTATCCATGCATCCATTCCTGGTCAAACATCACAGAAAAAAGAGAAACTTTATACAGTTATATGTACAACAACAACAAGATTGCTTTTTTGCAGTGTTTTATCAATGTACACATATGCCTCAATAATCAACAATGGAAAGACAGACAAAGGGAATTGAAAGATGCCACATGAACCATGCACAGTGTTCTATACAAAAACAATAAAAAGAAACCACACAATGAAGAATCCCTGATGCATCAGGCTTACTTAAGAACTAAACTAGGTATGCTTAGTTAGAGGACTGTACTCAAGGAGTGGTGGTCAATGGCATTTCATCAGATTGGAAGGAAGTGTCCAGTGGGGTGCCGCAGGGCTCAGTTTTGGGCCCAGTACTTTTCAATATTTTTATCAATGATCTGGATGAAGGGGTAGAAGGGCTACTCATTAGATTTGCTGATGATACCAAACTGGGAGGAGTAGCAAACACGCAAAAAGATAGAGTTAAAATTCAACAAGACCTGTATACTCTGTAGAAGAGGGCAGTTGCAAACAGGATGCAATTCAACAAAGATAAATGTACAGTACTACAACTGGGCCATAAAAATGTCAAGCACAAATACTGGATGGGGGATACGTTTCTAGGGAGTAGTGTATGCGAGAGAGATCTTGGGGTAAGAGTGGACTGTAAACTAAATATGAGCAGTCAGTGTGATGCCGTGGCAAAAAAGGCAAATTCAGTCTTGGGCTGTATTAAAAGGGCCATAGCATCAAAATCACAGGAGGTCATAGCCCCTCTGTATACTGCCTTGGTCAGGCTGCACCTTGAGTACTGTGTGCAGTTCTGGAGGCCTCACATCAAAAAGGATGTGGGCAAAATCGAGAGGGTGCAGAAGAGAGTGACGAGGATGATCAGCCCTACGAGGAAAGGCTAAGGGCTTTGGGAATGTTTAGTTTGGAGAAGAGGAGATTGAGGGGGGACATGATTGCTCTCTTTAAATATTTGAAAGGCTATCATTTGGAGGTGGGCAAGGAGCTGTTCCAGTTGGCAGCAGAGGATAGAACCCGAAGCAATGGGTTTAAATTACATGCAGAAAGGTATCGGCTGGATATTTGGAAAAACTTTTTCATGGTCAGAGTGGTTCAAAGGTGGAATCAGCTGCCTAGGGAGGTGGTTAGCTCCCCTTCACTGACAGCTTTCAGGAAGAGGCTAGATGAATATTTGTCAGAGTTACTTTAGGCTGGTCTGGCTTTGGGCAGAGGGTTGGACTAGATGGTCTGTATGGCCCCTTCCAACTCTATGATTCTATGCCAGATCTCCATGACCCGGGTGAGGGAGACAGGATGATGATTTCAGTAGCATCTCTAGTGTGTGCTTAGTGCAAAACCACTGGCTTTTTTCTTTTTGTACCAGATGTAGGATTCCTTTCTGCTCTACATTCTGACCAATGCTTGATACATGTGGCTTTGGATGCAGAAGAGCGGCCCATTGATCAGAACGCCTCCCTCCCTCTCCCCCACTGACTGTTCTTGTTGGGTGATAGCAGTAGTGTTTTAGAACTAATGAGAAGGGGTGCAAGCCCCCTGATCTAACTAAGAACGTAACATCCAACAGAGCAATGCACCAGCTCCATTGAAGTGAGTTGTAGTTCACCCAGTTGAGGGTTTGGTTGATTGCTCATAGGAATTACCTAGTTGCTAAGAGGAATGGAATCCTTTTAATCGCATGTTTTACTGTGGTTTTAAAAAATTAGCTGCTCTGGGCCAGATGAGGTATGGCACCCTGGAAAGCAAATCAGTAAATAAAGTGAATAGTACTTCACCAGCTGTACTGAAAACAGACATTCACATCCAAATGTTTCCATCCAATGACACCATTTTGTTCCACCATTTTATGCCTGTGGAAAGCAAAGTGAAAGAACGTCCCTCCGGCTGGGGATACCGTATAAATATCTTCTGTGTCCCAAGAATCCACTTGTCTTAATCCATGTCTAAGTCTTCTTTGGGGTCCCTACTGAGGTTAGAGATGTCCTACAAGGCAGCATTGCTCCTGAAGAAACATAAATTAAAAGTGACACTGGATTATGTCAGCTAAATACTTGTTGCGTTTATTTTTATTATGACCCAAGGATCAGGATTATGCTTTCTTAGAAGTCCTCATGCTGGAAGGATATCAATTGTAAGTCTTAGATTGTTGAGGAAATTGCTCATTGAACAACATGACCTTCTTTTACTTTGCTTGATTAAAAGACTCCAAGGCAAGCTGAATATGCTGACCTGTGTATTGTTAAGGGGGAGGGGGGAGCCCAGTGATTTGCCTGTTTTCCACCATATGCTTGTGAGGCTGGAAACAAGAAAACTATTGGATCAAAATCTCTATCTGTGTGTGTATAGACACACACACACACAAATACATACATATGCATACATGTATACAGGTAAAGATTTAGGATGGACCCCCCCATATTTATAAAAAATGTATAACAGGAAAAACAACTGGTAACTGTAAATAAAGAGTACAGCTTCTAGCAAAGGTTAAGCTGATCTGTTCAGCCATCTTTGATAATAGCCAAATCAGAAAACCATTTCAGACATCACAGTAGTGCTTACCAGAGTCCTACCAAATACACGTGTTGGAAACTCTCATGCTACCCGTAATCCTGCCAATATGCACAGTTGCTATGTTGTGTGAACAAGGCAACATGTGTAGTTTCTGTGTGCACACAGCCAAAATATGTGTGACTGTAAATCCTGAAAAATCCACGTCAGTTGGTACATATTGGAGCTTTACACACAAGGTAAATACATGTGCGGCCCCTGTTCACACAAAATGACCATCACAGACATAGGGAAGATCTATATGCCGTTGGTTGGCTCCCGGTACACACAACTGTAACATCTCAAAATGTCTAGATGCATAATGGCTCTTATGAGTTCCCCCAATGTCCAAGGATACCTAGAGCGTGCCCCACTGCTGAAGACTAGTGGAAAGCAGGAACTGTGGACCAATGAAGATGTCAGGATTTCCTGTCTGGAATTCTAGTTGGTTGAAGTTGAGCATATGATAAGCTTCCAACCTATGTCAAAGCATCTAAGATCAGACTTGGCCCTTGCTTTTGTGAGCAACCAGTATAAGGACAAAGTTGTGCATGCTGAACAGTATTCTGAGGTCATCTCTTTCAGTTATCTGTATCACAGTTTTTAACCTGATAGTATTGAAGCATAAAAGTGAAAACGGTTAGAGTCTCTTTCACTTCTACTGACTGCAACTTAAAGTCTAACATTCCCTGGCAAAAACTATTATAATAAACTACCTTGACAGAGTATAGCAAAGAGGTGCAATCTTGCAAAAGCTAATGAGGCATGAGCTCACTGCAATAAATGTCACTAAAATTTACAGGATTGATCCCATAGATGGCAGTGTGTGAGTGACAAGGGCTGCCAGTTCTGGCCTGGGGAATTTCTGGAGATTTGGGGACAGCACCTGGGGAAGAGGGAATTTGAGGAGGGATTTCACCTAGAATCTATGGTGAATCATAGAGTTTTCCCTCTGAAGTAGCCATTTTCTCCAGGGGAACTGGTCTGTGTAGTCTGGAGATCAGCTGTAGTTCCACGAGAAGTCCAGGCCCTACCTGAGAGGTTGGCAGCTACAAGTGTGACATACTATATGGTACTTGCTGGATTATGACCAAAGCAGGGCTTTTTTGTAGAAAAAGCCCAGCAGGAACTCATTATCATATTAGGCCACACCCCTGGCAGCACAATATATTAGCATATTCATACACACCCCCATGTTGCCAGAAGTGTGGTCATCCAGCCACACTCACCTTTTGCTTCTTATTCTGTTGACCTTGCTTGTCAAAACCCAGGGCTTTTTTTGTAGCAGGAACTCCTTTGCATGTTAGGCCACACACCCCTACTGTAGCCAATCCTAATGAGTTTCTGCTGTTGTGTGTGGCCTATTATGCTAATGAGTTCCTGCTGGGTGTGGCCAACTTGGGAGCCAGCCGGAACTCAGTTTCTGTGCATTCCTGCCCAAAAATAGCCCTGGACCAAAGTATGTTACCAACTGCATATTCCTCCCCCTTCTGCCCAGTGAATAGATAATGTTTGTATTCTTTAATAAAAGAAAATGCAGGGAGGAAGAGGAAAGAAATGTTCACATTTTGCACTGAGAAATGAACAGACTGATTCACAGACCCAAGAAATTTGTTCACAGCAGTGAATGCTCTGTAACTTGCAGAAGAATTACTTGTAGTTTAGTGCCATGGAAGAGAGGATGGGGTTTTGTGGCTTCCAATTGAATTACAGATTTTAAAAATTGTCCTTGTTCATCTTTTACTGGCATTATGTTTTTCTTATTAAATTGTGCTGTTCATGATTTTATAATATCTCCGGTATCTATTTTGGAGGGGATAGAGACAAATTAAAATAAAAAAATAAAAACAAGCCATTGTTAAAGACACAGCAACAGGGGCTGGCCTACCAAACACATATAGAGAATTCTCAGTAAAAGAAACACACCAATATATCACAACCAAATCATCTCAATAGCAAGGATGAAAGTACCCTCAACAACAGAGAAACACCTGGTTGTCATTTTGACTTCTGCTGTATTTCTAGAAGAACCACAAATATTTAGGGTCAGTTCTTTGACGGGAGGCTCCTGAAACCCTGCATTTTTTAAAATAAAAATGGAGTGCGTCACTGGAAGCATTTCAGAACAATGAACCGAGAGCAAAGGACACCTTTCCTAGGGGAGCTGGTACTATTAGTCACTCACATGACTGTTATTTTATGACCATATTTCAACACTGGAATTAAGCATTTGACTCAACTCTAGCCAGACATTGATACAGCCCCCGCCTTCAGATCTTCAGAACTTCCAGTGATTAAATCTGAGCGGACAATGCTCCCTTCTGGCCATGTCAAGGATTAAAAAGAAATCCCGGATGAATAATATGAGGATGAATCCTTCAGCTTTGATCTGAAACCACCATGGAGGCCTCGCCATAAAAAATGTACCACAAGTGTAAATTGAGCTGCACAATGCACAGAGATTTGAACAGTGTCATTAATTACAATGCAGGTTTTTAAAACGATGTCATCACCAGGGATTTAGGAAGTAGTAAACTTCATGCACTGAAATTTCTATGAATACATCTCTTCTGGTGACACTCTACATGCATATAAAAGAAGTATTTAAGGAACCTCAGATAATGGTGTAGTTTAATACAAACCAACAGCCAACTGCAATACAGAACATTTTGGCTTCCTATCTGTGGAAGCTGTGATACCCAGGTTTCCTCCTGTTCTCCCTCACCTCCCATTCTGCCACACCAGAGTTGGAATATTCCTTAATATAGCTAGAGCCACCTCAATGGGTTTAGAAGGATGTAATTCTAACCATTAGAACATAAGAGAAGCAATGTTGGATCAGGCCAATGGCCCATCCAGTCCAACACTCTGTCACACAGTAACCAAAACCCAGGTGTGATCAGGAGTCCACCAGTGGGGCCAGAACTCCAGAAACCCTTCCACTGTGCCCACCCCAAGCAACTACAGTACAAAGCATCATATTGTTCCATCTATACCTTGAGGTTAATAGCCATTGATGAACTTCTGCTCCATGTTTATCCAATCCCCTCTTGAAACTGCCTATGCTTGTAGCCACCACCACTTCCCGTGGCACTGAATTCCACATGTTAATTACTCTTTGGGTGAAGAAATATTCCTTTAATCTGTTCTAAACCTACTGTTCATTAATTTCATTGAGTGCCCACTGTGAGAAAGGAAGAAAAGTACTTTTTTCTCTGTCTTCTCTATCCCATGCATAATTTTGTAAACCTCTGTCATGTCATCCCTCAGTCGTCATTTCTCCAAGCTAAAGAGCCCTAACCTGTTTAACCTTTTTTCAAAGGGAAAATGTTCCACCACCTTAATCATTTTAGTTGCCTTTTTTACACCTTTCCCAATGCTATAATATCTTTTCTGAGGTGCGGTGACCAGAACTATACTTGGTATTCCAAATGAGGCCACACCATTGATTTATACAGGGGCATTACGATACTCATATGGATCACTCTCCATGATACTCTCATGGATCACTGGCTTGACATGGTGAGGGGGCTTGCATGGTTCAATGAGGCTGTGGGCTATGCCATGGAGGATGGACAGGCCACAGCAGAGAACTCAGACAAAATGTGATCCACTGGAGAAGGAAATGGCAACCCGCTCCAGTATCTTTGCCAAGAAAACTCCATGGACATTAACAAAAGGCTAAAAGATATGACGCCAGAAGATGAGCCCCTCAGGTCGGAAGGGGTCCAATATATTACTGGGGAAGAGCAGAGGGCAAGTACAAGTAACACCAGAAAGAGTGAAGTGGCTGGGCCAAAGCCAAAAGGATGCTCAGTTGTGGATGCATCTGATGGTGAAAGGAAAGTCCGATGCTGCAAAGAACAATACTGCATAGGAACCTGGAATGTAAGATCTATGAATCAAAGTAAGCTTGATGTGGTCAAAAATGAGATAGCAAAACTGAACATCAACATCTTGGGAATCAGTGAACTAAAATGGACAGGAATGGGTGAATTTAACTCAGAAGACCATTATATCTACTACTGTGGCCAAGAATCCCATAGAAAAAATGGTGTGGCCTTTATAGTCAACAAGAGAGTGTGAAAGGCAGTAATGGGATACAATCTCAAAAATGACAGAATAATCTCAGTCCAAATTCAAGGCAAACCATTCAACATAACAGTAATCCAAGTCTATGCCCCGACCACTGATGCAGAAGACACTGAAGTCTATGAAGACCTACAACACCTCCTAGAACTAACACCAAAAAAAGATGTCCTCATCATCATAGGGGAATGGAATGCTAAAGTAGGAAGTCAAAAGGTAACTGGAATAATGGACAAGTTTGGCCTTGGAGAACAAAATGAAGCCAGGCAAAGGCTAACAGAGTTTTGTCAAGAGAACATGCTGGTCATAGCGAATACCCCCTTCCAACAACCTAAGAGGTGACTCTACACATGGACATCACCAGATGGACAACACCGAAATCAGATTGATTATATCATTTGCAGTCAAAGATGGAGACGCTGTATACAGTCAGTAAAAACAAGACCTGGAGCTGACTGTGGCTCCGATCATGAGCTACTAATTGCAAAATTCAGACTTAAACTGAAGAAAGTTGGGAAATCCACTAGGCCATTCAGGTTTGACTTGGATCACATCCCTTATGGAGGTGCAAGATCAAAGTAATGATATACTCAGGAGACACAGGTGGCAACTCAAGCATCACAGGGATATCAAATTCAGTAGGATTGGGGAAACTAGCACCATCTTCATTGAAAAGATTTAGAAAATATGAAAACCAGATTTGGGATGGGATTGATGGTGATGAGATTAATTTCACCCACAAAACACCTGAGATTAAGGCCCAAAATTTCTCACAGTAATTTGATCTAACTGCTTTGATCAACAGTTCCCACTGGTCCTTGGCATACTGGACTTCAGGCATAAACATTCTCCATTGTACCATGCATTATACTAGGGTTTATGTTTGAAGACCAAAATCACCACCATTCCAAAGAAACAGAAATGCAAGAAAGCAAAGTGGCTGTCTGATAATGCTTTACAAGTAGCAGAAGAAAGAAGGAAAGTGAAAGGCAAAGGTGAAAAGGAAAGATTTATCCAACTGAATGCAGATTTCCAGAGAACAGCAAGGCAAGATAAAGAGGCTTTCCTGATTGAACAATGCAAAGTAATAGAGGAAAACAACAGAATGGGAAGATCTCTTCAAGTGCAAAGATCTCTTCTGTGAAAAGCTGGCCATGATAAAGGACAAAAATGATAGAGACCTAACAGAAGCAGAAGGAATTAGAAAAAGATGACAAGAATACACAGAAGAACTATACAAGAAAGACCTCAATGTCCTTGACAACCACAACAGCGTGATCACTGATCTTGAGCCAGACATCCTAGAGTGTGAAGTCAAATGGGCCTTAGAAAGCATTACTAACAACAAAGCTAGCAGAGGTGATGGTATCGCAGTTGAGCTATTCAAAGTCTTAAAGGATGATGCTGTTAAAGTGCTGCACTTCATATTCTAACAAATTTGGAAAACCCAACAGTGGCCACAGGATTGGAAAAGGTCAGTTTACATTCCAATCCCAAAGAAGGGCAATGCCAAAGAATGTTCAAACAATTGCACAATTGCTAGCAAGGTCATACTCAAGATCCTACAAGCCAGGCTTCAGCAGTATGTGGATAGAGAACTGCCAGAAGTACAAGCTGGGTTTTGAAGAGGTAGAGAAACTAGAGATCAAATTGCCAACGTTCGCTGGATTACGGAAAAAGCAAGGGAGTACCAGAAAAATGTTTACTTCTGCTTCATTGACTATGCTAAAGCCTTTGATTGTGTGGTTCACAACAAACTATGGCAAGTCCTTAAAGAGATGGGGGTACCAGACCACCTCACATGTCTCCTCAGAAATTTGTATAATGGTCAAGAAGTGACAGTTAGAACTGGATATGAAACAACTGATTGGTTTAGCATAGGAAAAGGAGTACAACAAGGATGTATATTGTCACCCTGCTTATTTAATTTATATGCGGAGTACATCATGCAAAATACTGGCCTGGATGAATCACAGATTGGAATTAAGATTGCTGGGGAAAAGATCAGCAGCCTCAGATATGCAGATGATACCACTCTAATGGCAGAAAGTGAAGAGGACCTAAAGAGCCTGTTGCTCAGGATGAAAGAGGAGAGCACAAAAGTTGGCTTGAAACTCAATATCGGAAAAACTAAGATCATGGCATCCAGCCCCATCACTCCTTGGCAAATAGAAGGGGAAGTCATGGAAGCAGTGACAGACTTCATGCTCCTGGGCTCCAAGATCACTGCCAACGGTGACTGCAGCCATGAAATTAAAAGATGCTTGCTCCTTGGGAGGAAAGTGATGGCAAACCTAGATAGCATAATAAAAAGTAGAGATATTACCCTCCCAACAAAAGTCCATATGGTCAAAGCAATGGTATTTCCAGTAGTAATGTATGGCTACGAGAGTTGAACTATAAGGAAGGCTGAGCACTGAAGAATAGATTCTTTTGAATTATGGTGCTGAGGAAGACTCTTGAGAGTCCCTTGGGCTGCTAGGAGATCGAATCAGTCAATCCTAAAAGAAATCAACCCTGACTGTTCCCTGCAAGGCCAGATACTGAAGCTGAAGCTCAAATACTTTGGCCACCAAATGAGAAGGGAGCACTCACTGGAGAAGACCCTGATGCTGGGGAAGACAGAAGGTCAAAGAAGAAGGGGATGGCAAAGGATGAGATAGTTAGACAGTGTTATTGATGCAACAAACATGAAATTAAGCAAACTCCGGAGCACAATGGAAGACAGGAGGGCCTGGTGTGATGTGGTCCATGGGGTCGCGAAGAGTCAGACTTGACTGTGCAACTGAACAACACCAACAAATAATGATACTGGCTGATTTGTTTTCAGTTCTCTTCCTAATAATTCCCAGCATAGCATTTACCTTTTTTATTGCAGTCACACACTAAGTCAACATTTTCAGTGAGTTATCTACCATGACTCCAAGATTTCTCTCCTGGTCAGTTACCACCAGTTCAGACCCCATCAGCGTGTATTAGATAAACATATGGAGCAGAAGTCCATCAGTGGCTATTAGCCACAGGGTATAGATGGGAACTCTCAGTCTGGGGCAGGTGATGCACTCTATTCTTGGTGCTGGAGGGGGCAGTAGTGGGAGGGCTTCTGGTGCCCTGGCCCCACTGCTCGACCTCCTGATGGCTCCTGGTATATTTTGGCCGCTGTGTGACAGAGTGTTGGACTAGATGGGCCATTGGCCTGATTCAACATTGGCTTCTCTTATGTTCTTATGTTCTTATGTTCTTATTTATAGTTGGGATTTTTGGCTCCAATGTGCATTAGTTTGCAGTTACCCATGTTGAACCTCATTTGACACATTGACACCCACTCACCCAGCCTCGACATATTCTTCTGGAGTACCTGCCAAGGTCTTAGTCAGCATCCAGTTTTTGCTGCCTGTTTAGGACTTTAAGAACAGGGATGAGTGGTTTGCCAAATCTCTCGTGAGCACAATGTATGGCTGATGAGCTATAATTGTGGGCTCTGGCTCAGTGGGAGAACATCAGCTTGACATGCAGAAGGTCGTGGGTTCAGTCTCCAGCATCTCCAGTTAAAAAGATCAGGTAGTAGGTGATGTGCAAGACCTCTACCTGAGACCCTGGAGAGCGGCTGCCAGTTGGAGTAAACAGTACTGACTTTGATGGACGGATGGTCTGATTCAGTATACAGTAGCAACATGCATTAATTTGTCTTAGGAGGTCAGTTGCTCAGGCCTGCATTAACAGAAAACAGCATTTGCCTAATAGGCAAATACACCTTTGTCTGGAAACATATTATATTGCGGGGAAGAGGATTTTCTTTAAGGCATTTTCTCATAGCCCAAAGTGAAGAGAGCTGGCTACTCCTCCTTAGAAACGTACTTCTTCCTATTTGCTAAGCAAGATTTTATCAGTTCCTGAACAGTATGGAGGGCATTTATTTCCCCAGATGCAGAGGATAAAGGAGTCTGGCTCCAATCACAGGTTTGATGTGAAATGGTGTGTGGTGTGTACTTTCCCCTTAATACCTAAGCAGCTCCTAAATCCTGCTGTTCTTCCAATTAGCAGATGACAAGAAACAGACATCCTCCTGCCAACATGTGTCTGATGGCAGATGGACCAAGCCACTAAAATATTGGCGGCCAGGCAAAACTTTCATCTGTTTTGTTTGAAATGGGCCATATCGGCTGTTTTGCACCTTGTCATTCTCAAACGTTCTGCAGTGTACGAGACAAATGAGGATGCCCAAAAGATATAAAGCATGTGCATAATAAAAAAAAAAAAATTAGAGGGGAAATGCAGTCTCTAAATCCTGGGGAAATTGAAATGATTATCGATTGCCATTCCAGAAACCATAAGGATATATGAAAGTCAGGCAGTTCTGTGGGTGGTTGAATGACTGGAAATGGAGCTAATGGGAATATCAAATGTTAATGGCATGTATCCAGCTAAGCAGTTCCTCTGACTGAATGGCATTTCTGTTTGTGGAGGGGGGGGACAATGATTTCCACCCAGTCTTCCTTCTTACTGCAGATCCCCCCCCCCACTGCTATGCTGTTTCTGAAGGTCCACTGACCTCCCAGGAACAACATTTCATGGGGCTCAGTGGGACGCAGCATTGGAGGAAGCTGCAAAGTCCCATTTGTGCAGCCTGCAGATGGTCGAATAGATCATAGAATCATAGAGTTGGAAGGGATCTCCAGGGTCCAACACCCTGCACAATGCAGGAAATTCATAAATACCTTCCCCCATACACCCATACCCCCAGTGACCCCTGTTCCACACCTAGAAGATGGCAAAAAAACCCTCCAGGATCTCCATTCAAACTGGCCTGGAGAAAAATTGCTTCCTAACCCCAAAGTGGTGATCAGCATTTCCCTGTGTGATTAAGAAAGGACCACAAGGATTTAGCACTGATGCAACCTTTCCTGCCCTCCTTCTCATGATCTGCCTAAGTTCACAGAATCAGCATTTAGCTCTGTCTGAAAACCTCCAAAGAAGGAGAGTCCACCACCTCCCAAAGAATTCTGTTTCACTGAGGAACCGCTCTGTCAGGAAGTTCTTCCCAATGTTTCGCCAAAAACTCTTCTGATTTAATTTCAACCTGCTGGTTCTGGTCCGACCTTCTGGGGCAACAGAAAACAACTCTGCACCATCAACCTTCTTCAGCACCATGGCAAATCTAACCATGAGTAATACACATAAATGAAAACATTGTTGGAAAATTATGATAACCGGCTGCTGGGGGGGTGAGCACGACGGTGTCTTTGCAGTGTCCAGCAGGTGATGGGGTCCAGCTGGAAATGTTGGGAAACCAGTCAAGCCACTTATGCAAGGGGAAAGGTGCTTCACAGTGAACCACTAAATTCTGTACACACTGAACCACTAAGGAAAGTCTTCTAGCTGATATAGATTTGGATCCACTGGGGTTTTCTGTGCATGTAAGGATTTTCACCCACATAACATGACTTTCTCACCTCCCCCCTCCCATGGCAACCCCAAATGCCCCCTGAAATACTTGGGGGGGAGAGCAGGAATGGTATTTCATGGGGCATTTTAATCTGCAGCAGGAGAGCCAAGGTGAGAAAGTCTCAATCCTTGGGTGGACAGCATCTTTGTGTGATAAACTCCAGTGGATCCAAGTCATAATCCTACCAATTAGGGACAGAATGGAAGGATACTTCTGCCCCTTTCTCTCTAGCAGTCAGTAAGACCAAGCCTAAGACTGTTGCTAGCTACCGTCCCTTTTGCTGGAAAGGTCGTGAACAAAGTCAGTTCTGCAGAGCCTGCAAGACAGAGACGTCCAGGCCTATGGTTGAGGACAGCAACGGTTTAACATCAAGCCTGGCCTCCTTCGTCTCTCCACCCCTCCATGAGGTAGGACAAATATAGGTTAAACGCCATCTGGAAAAATGGATTGTACTGTTGTTTTAAATTTTAATCTGTTATATAACTATTTATTGAAATGTTATGATGTATTCATTGAATGTTGTAAACTGCCCTGAGCCCTATCCAGGGGAAGGCGGTCTAGGAATCCAATCAATCAGTCAATCAATCAATAAAATCTCCTGGTCTTCATGCTTTTACCAAAACTAGCACTATCTCCTTGGGCAATCCCCAGACCAATCTACTTGGGAGAAGAAAGAGAGACTAACACAAAACAGCAATCTGCCCTTTGTACAGGGGAAGGATGGAAGTCCCTACGGTTGTGTGGTGTGTATCTTGCTGCTAAACTCAGGATTAGCTCAGTGAATGTATTCAGATGTTGGTCATATCCTCTGTAACTTGAACCTGATGGGTCAAACCGAGGGGCTTTCACAGTCTCGACTGCTCTGATTTGTATTAACTAATTAAACTACTGACTGATACTCGCCAAGGAGACATCCTGTAGTGATGCAATCCATGAGTCAGCTCCTTGTTCTTTACGATTCCATTCCACTTCTGAGACCAACAGAGTGAAAATGGATTTCCCGACAGAGCTCTTTGCTGACAGAAGGAGATGTAAGAACGCTGCAGTGCACAACAATGCTGGGTGGTCTGCAGTGATCAACTTCCAGAAGTGCATTCCATGAAGGCCCCACAACTCAGTGCTCAAGCACATATCTTTGCATTCTAAAGGCCTCTGATTTAATTCCTGACATCTCCAGCTGCGAGACAGCAAAGCTGGAGAAAACCTGGGGAACTGTTGCTGTCCATCAGAGAAGACAGTCGTAGGCTGGCTGGACCAACGGCCGGACTCTATGGCAGCTTCATTTGAACTCACTAAATGGCCTTAGTTCTTGCACATGCTGTGCTCAGTTCATATTGCAGCTGTGAAGTGCGTACAGAAGGGGCTATAGGCTTTCCTCCAACCCATTTTCTTCGCAAGAAATGGTCTTTAGGGGGAGGTGTACTACTTGGCCTGTCTGGTTCCATCTGGACCTTTGCAAAGACTTCTGAGCAAATGCCCATACTGTGTCTGCCTTGGACACTTCAAATGTGCTACATAAATGCTAGGTATCGGGGTTCCCACCAATGTGATCTGCCACCTTGAAATGCTTCCTAATGATCACCTACCTGTCTTTTTGCGAGTGTTGGAGGTCAAGAGGGAGCGGAAAGGATGAATAATGTTCACCCCTGCCAAATATTATCATCAGCCAGTCTATCCCCTAGGACTGGAAAGACTGTGGTGTAGTAGCTGTACTGGGATCTGGGAGACCTGGGTTTGAATTCCCAGTCTACACTGGAAGCTTACCCTTGTACCAGCCATTCTCTCTCTTGGCATAACCTTACTCACAGAAAACTATTTTACTTCTTAAGTGTGGGCTGTGCTACATAGCTCTTTTGAGGTTTTAATATCTAGGCAACCCCACCCTGGCTCCAAACACACAGCTGGCTCTGTTTATCCTTGCCAGCACAGGCCTCTACCAAGTGGCACCAAGCCTTTTCAGTCTCGACCTGAGGTGCCATAGAGACAGGTAAGGGTTTGATTGATGTGGCTCAACAACAGGGGATCCCCTCCCAACTCACCCCACAGCAGGGCTAAATGATGGGCTGTTCAGGAATGGCCAGAGCAGGCACATTCTGCCACAAGATCAACAAAACTGGGGGGGCATAAGCTTCTGAGAGTCAAAGCTCCCTTAATCAGCCATGAATCTTCTTGGTCTTTAAGGTGCTACTGGACTTGAATTTAGCTGTCCTACTGCAAACCGACATGGCCACCCTCTGAAATTATCTTTGTTTGGAATCAGCACTTGGAAGCCATTATCAAGCACACGAAGAAAAACAAACTGAAATAGAAAGTAGACAAGACAAAGATGATGATACTGGTTGGGAAAGCAGATGTTCTAAAAAGGACTAACTTGGGGGGTGGGGTTAGGTTGTTCCTGTCAGATCAATTCAGGTGTTGCCCTGGACCCAGCCTTGTTATTAGCAGAAGAGATTGGTGTTATTGTTTAGGAGTGCTTTGCTCTTTCTCAGTGACCACACCACCTGAGCCATCTTTGACAGGCTTATGAGACCTTCCTGTTTCATTGTGATTATCTAGAATGATTCATTCATAGCTGTTTTTGTTATGTCAGCTGAACCGTGGACAAATTTTGTTGTATTTCAGGTTCCATTGTTTTCTTTTTTTTTTTAATGCTGGTCAGGTCAGCCCGTATCCTATCACTCCCCTCAACAAACCCTTGTGAAGCCTAAGCAGTCTCCCTTTGTCATTGTCTTCCGCCAATGGATGAAGGTTTTTCTGTTTTGTGTGACATTCCCTCACTGACCCTCCTTCCTGTTTATGAGTTTCAATAAATGAGAGATAACACATATCTGTCTAATGTGGGGGTGGGGGTGTATTTTTAAAGCTGGTTTTAATGTTTTGTTTGTTTGCTGCCTTGGTGACTCTAAGGTCAGTAGAAAGGTGCCATAAAAATGTTTCCAATAAAATAAATAATAATATGAAGGCTTCTTCCAATTTAAATGGCTCTTCCTCTGAAAGAAGAGCCGTTTATGTTGGCAGAAGGCACCTTGTGCTGGAGGAGGCCTTCAAACTTGGCTGTGTGGGATAGTATGATCCAGGCTACTATATTGTCAGCTGCCCTGAACAGGTGGAAGGGGAGGATGGAAATGATCAAGAAAGTAAGCAAGTAAACAAACGTCTGTCAAAAATGTATTGGGTAAGCCACAGTTTGGCCCTTTCTGCACTGACAGCTTGCTCTGGAAATTCCAAAGAGTCAAGCTTTAAGGGTTGACTTTGCAGTCGCAGCGATTCCCGCTGCACTGTCCCCCCCCCCCGGTTTACTTATTTGTGTATTCTGTATGCGTTCTGCATCTACAAGCAAAACCCACATTTTTTGAGCTAACTGGCTGCCAACCCCTCCCTCCCTCCCGGATTCTGCAAAAAGAAAGGGAAAGGAGGGGGAAATCCAGACCCACACATGCAAGACACATGCAGGGAATCCCCTAGTCCTTTATATTTACTGATCCCTTCCTATGCTCTCCCTGGCTTTTCTAAAGTTTTCCTGCATGGGAGGACACATCCTCTTTTGTTTTTGGAGAAGGAGGGAAAGAAAACAGAACAGGGAGGGAGTGTCAACCTAAAGAGAGAGGCAGAAATGGGGGAGGGCAGTGGGCAGCACTTAAATACCTGCAGAAACAATTCTACTTTAGAGAGGATTAGCAATTCAAAAGCAGATGAGAACAAAGAATCACAGCAAAAGGAGTTTTGGTAACTGCAGGGCAACAGTGTGCTAGAGGTGGTCTGAATGCAGATTCTTATAAAACAAATGTGGAAAGAAGAGAAAGCCCCATAACACAGTGGAAGTGAAAGCAGGAGGGAATATAGAATGGAAGAATAGGATGCGCTCAGAAACCGAGGCAAAATACAGGTGCAGAAAGGTCTTTTGTCGCAGTCACACATCATCTACAGTTCAGTATTATTGAACTACCTTATAGTGTTTTAAGGATCACTTTTTCGTAAAACAAAGAATAGGGTCACAGTCCATGTGTATGAAATTTTGTGTAGTTTTCATTGCTTTGTTCACTGTATATACTGTCACACTGTTGATCTGACTTTGCAGTCCAGTTTTGTTGTTATATGTGTTATGCTGCTTTTTAATGTGTTATACTATTTATTGTACTTATTTGCAAAAGTTGGCTAACAATTAAAAACAGAGAATTAAAACACATAATAAAAGCAATAATAAAATACATATGTAAAAAACCAACAATTAAAATGTTGTATGGCAAAGTGAGTCTCGCTTTAACTTTCCCACTCAAACAGGCCCTCTCCTCTTCATTATGCAGCGGCAGCCCAGCTATGAATAGGAACGAAATATGCAAGAACAATGAACACAGGGCTAGGGGGTGGGCGCCGAAGGAAGGAAAGAACAACAACAAACCAAGAAAGCAATACTAAATTACATAATTTGTATTGTTTACTCTAACTGCATAGTAATTTGAAGTGACAAACCTATCCTGTGATAGATTTATTCAGTAAAGTCTTCATGTGGAAGCAATTTAATTTGCACTGCAGATGCAAACACAGAGACAAGAAGTATTCTTGTCAAAGTTACGCTGTTCAATAGCTTTTTAATTATTTATTTATTTTTTAAAAAAGACAAAAACAAGCCCATTGTGTGTTTGGTTTGTGTGGATCAGAAACTGCTAAGGCTTGCCAATTAATTGAAAAAAACGTTAGAACAAAGTTTGAGTCCACTTAAGATCAACAAAATCTAATTCATGAAGTGTGCCCGCACATGAAAGCTTGTACCCAGAAATAAACTTTGTTTAGTCTTAAAGGTGCCACTGGACTCTTTGTTCTGTTGCTTCAGATTAACACAGCTACTCACCTGAATAAAAAAATGTTGGTTAGCTATTTATTAGGGTTGCCTGCACCAGCATATGCCAGGAGATTTGAGGGTGGTGCTTGGGAAGGGTGGAGTTTCAGGGGATGTGACATCACATCCTCTATGATCCTCTAGGAATTTTCCCAACCTATATGGTTGCAGTTAGACGTGTGGTTTGATCCTTTGTGGCCCCACCTCTAATTGACCCAGGGTTTTTTGTAGCAGAAGAATTCCGATCAAACTCACCCCCTTAGCACTCTTCGAAATGTTTTCACCTTTGTCTTTGAGTGTTCAGATGCAGCACCCGGAGAGTGAGGCCGGTGGACATTTTTTTGGTTTGTTTGTCCCTCAAGCATGCTCACATGTGCTGATGAGCCTGCTGGGCTCATCACTGGCATCCTCTCTCTCTAATCTTTTCAACTAACCCCTTCCCTGAAGCACAGAAAAAAGCTGAAGTACAGAGGTGTCTTTCTTTGAAAGTTTTTATAAAGAAAACATGGTTTTGAGAAGCCCCTGTCGGGGGGGGGGGGCAGAGAGGTGCAAATACGTAATTATGTAGTAGTAGAAGAAGAAGAGATTGGATTTATACCCTGCCCTTCACTTTTGAGTCTCAGAGCGGCTTACAAACTCCTTTCCTTTCCCCTCCCCACAACAGACACCCTGGGAGGTAGGTGGGGCTGAGAGAACTCTAACACAAACTGCTCTTTCAGGAACAGCTGTGCCAGAGTTTGTGACTGACCCAAGGTCACATGTGGAGGAGTGGGGAATCAAACCTGGTTCTCCCAGATTAAAGTCCACACACTTAACCACCACACCAAAC
Source organism: Gekko gecko (assembly GCA_029375565.1). NCBI lineage: Eukaryota > Metazoa > Chordata > Lepidosauria > Squamata > Gekkonidae > Gekko > Gekko gecko. Next base: position 33,849,227 of record JAPDNY010000007.1, read on the forward strand.
TGGCTCTCTGTATATTTTAATGAATTGTACATTGCTAACTTGTTAAAAAAAAATCACAGCTGGAAAACAAGAGATTAGTCAGACCTGTCTGACAGCTTGGGTGTACAACAGAGCAATCAAACAGGAAATCTGTTTTGAAACCAGCTCAGCCCAAGAGGACCGGACTTCCACAGGTATCAAAGAAACATGCAGTAAGGGGGGGGTGGAATGGGACGCAGACTACTAGGGCACAACAGACAGTTGTTGCTGTCTGATTGTGCATTTTAAATCCATAAGGGAACAGCAATGGCAACGGATTAAACAGCATGTCTGACTGCAACCTATAATAAAGGCCATAAAGTCTGGGGAAATTTCTAGGGAATCATGGAGGATGTGATCCCGTTTCTGGGCAGAGGGCTGAAGAATGTGACACTGCTTCTGAGTGATGCTCTTGAAGTTTAACAGTCTATGGTATTTACCATACAGATTGGGAAAATTCCTAGAATATCACTATCAACATTAATTCAACTCTAATTCTTGTTTTTCCTCCCACTCCTCAAATCATCCTGGGTGGGGGGACTGAGGCTGAAGGAAGGGCTCCTACCAGAGGTGGGCAGATGGCAAGCCTGCTAATTATCAGTCTCTTAGTTAATTAACTATATTTAAATAAATGTGCATTTTACCAAAATCCTATATAGCTGGCTTTTGGAGGACACTGAAGGAAGTATAACTATTATTACCAGGATGGTTACACCCCCAAAGTCTAATAAAGGGGTCCCCCAACTTAGCACCCAACAACACCTTAACTGGCACTTTTCAGAAAGTGGGTGGGGCCACTTTTGATTGGTCATTGGCTATGCAGATTAAAATACTGTTGCTTCAGACACAGTTGGTTTTATTCTCTGTCTTACTCCTTTTCCCCAGTGTATTTTTTTAATTTACCACTCATCCCTGCACTTGGACTTCCTCTCACTGTTAATGTGGGTCTCTCTTCCATGGCAGTCATTTTGTGGTTGCGCCCTCCGCTCGGTGTCAGGACTTCAAAAGTGCCCACAGTTGCAAAAAGGTTGGAGAGCCTTGGTCTAACAAATATATTGTGGCGTAAGGTTTCATGAGTTAGATATGCAAGGGTGTGGTATCAATACTGCAACATTTCTGGATCTAGACATAAAACAACACACTAAGGAACAGCGTCAAAGAGTTTGAAGAGTGACTACAACATCCTGTAAAGGAGTCCTCAAGCTTAGTTCTTTTGTTGTTCATTTGCACAGTCGAGTCCGGCTCTTCACAACTCCATGGACCATATCATGCCAGGCCCGCCTGTCCTCCACCGTCCTCTGGAGTCTGCCCAATTCCATGTAAAGGTAAAGGTAAAGGTTCCCTTGCTCGAAAGCCAGTCTCTAGGGTTGCAGTGCTCATCTCTGTTTCAAAGCCGAAGAGCTAGCGCTGTCCGAAGACGTTTCCGTGGTCATGTGGCCGGCATGACTAAACATCAAGGTGCATGGAACGCTGTTACCTTCCCACTGAAGTGGTACCTATTTATCTACTTGCAATTCCTTGCTTTTGAACTGCTAGGTTGGCAGGAGCTGGAACTAGAGACAGGAGCTCACCCTGTCATGCGGCACCCGGGTCTCGAACTGCTGAACTACTGACATTCCACAGCCTGCAGTTCAGCGTCTTAACCACTTGAGCCACTGCAGTTGCCCCAATTCCATGTAGGACAAATCAAATTCATGTGATCTTAGGGCAAGTCCATTAATTACCAATTCCCTAGCCCTGTAAGATATAAGCTTTTAATTCTATCACAGCAAGGGCATTGTTCTAATTATGACTTCCCCCACCTACCATATCATGCCAACTCTCTTTTTTTCTGTTGGGATCATGGCAGCACTTCCCTCGACACCAAAAGTGGGCAGATCAATGGATATCCCAACTCTATCTGGAAAACAAACAGAATGTGTTTCTATCCCTGTGCTCGTTTCCACACTCTGCATATAAACTCTACCACCATGCTGCCTATGACGGCTGGTTGGCCAAGTCAGAAGGCATGAATACTGGCAGCTCCTCCTATTGCTTGTTATTTTTTCTTTCACTCACAATGCAGCAGAATTGTTTCTGGTAGAACCAAAAAGGTCATAAAATACAATGTGTATTTTTTTTTTACAAGTAACATTTACATGCATATGGTCTCATGATTCTCTTTAAAAGATCTGAGCACTGTATCTGGTATTTTTTAAATTAACTATATCCTTTCACATCTTTTTGACCGACTTGTACTAGGTTTTTATTATTTGGGGCTAACAGAGCACTCTATCTACCTACCTACCTACCTACCTACCTACCTATCTACCGTCTATCATCATTGCTCATACAGCTATAGCCTTAAACAGAAGATAAAATAGTAAAATAAAATAAATTAATGCCTTACTTGATATAATTCTGCTGCTATTTAATTAATGACCCTACACATTTTTGTCACAGAAAGAGTAACAGAATTATCTGTATCCAAAAATAACCAAGACACTATCAGGTGCCTCGTTAGACCTTTCCATCATTTGGAATAAAGGAATAATTAAACTGGCCCTCAGCTCATTAAATATAGGACACTCCATAATCATTTGCTCAATAGTTTCAACTTTATCAAGTGAATATTTACATATTAACAGGGCACTCTTGAAGTTCCCATTAGTACGAAATTTGGCTGCAATGGTATCAATTATAGAGATCATATGTTAGAATGACTCCATTTGTTGCCATCTGCTTCTGGGCCCCATTCAGAATTCTGGTTATTACAGCTTGGGGCCAGGACATTTATAAGATCATTCCTTATGATTCTGTCTGCCCACTGAGATCATTGCCCGAGCCTTTACCCTTTCTCAAGAAGAGAGGCGGGTGGTAACAATTGGTAGGGCCTTTCACCTCACCTCTGGAATGACCTCTACCTGAACACTTGACTGACATCAGATTTGTTCACTCTCAGGAGTTAGGTGAAGATATATTTATTCCCCCAGGTTTTTATGTAATGTTCTGATCCTCTTCTGTTGGCATATGAAGCCAAGGTCGAGTGGATATAAACATGCTGGCACTGCCCCTGTGCTGTTGCCAAAATGTGGGCATGAAGCCTATATACATAAGGTTGCCACCTCTTATTTGAGAAATTTCTGGAGATTTGGGTTTGTGGCCGTATGAGCCCCTTAGAGCACTGAGGTCCACAAACCAACATCTCTTGATGGCCCCTGTCCCTGGGACACACAACTAGCTTTTTCGGCCCTGGCCCCCACCTAGTGGAATGAGTTCCTGTACGGGATCAAGGCCTTCAAGACAGAGCTCTTCCACTGGGCTTTCAGTTGAGGTGGTGGACGTCCCCTCCCATCTCCCACCAGTGGCCTGAATCTGAACAGACATTGGGGCACCCACCATTGTATTTTAAACAATCTGAATTGACATCTGACCTATTTGTCTTTACATTGTATTTTATTATTCTATCCTGTTTAAACTGTCATTTTAACACTGTCCTAACTGTATTCTAATACTTTATTTATTTATTTGATTTGTATCCCGCCCTTCCCGCCGAGACGGGCTCAGGGCGGCTCACGCATGTACATAAATAATCATAACATAATATAAATACTCATTTAAAGTCCTCCTAAAACATTACACATAATTGATGTAAACTGCCCCGAGCCCATTTACGGGGAGGGCAGTATATAAATCAAAGAAATCATAATCAATCAAACCTCTCCACCACAGAATACAATGCCATAGAGTCCACCCAACAAAGCAGCCATTTTCTCCAGGGGAACTGATCTCTGTATTCTGGAGGTCAATTGTGATTCTAGAAGATCCCTGGGCCCCGTCTGGATGTTGGCATACCTAATACATACCCATTTGCAGAGAAACTGTACGCCTGCTGGCTTTGTTCCTGTTGCTTTTTCAAATGTTCCTTACCACAGGGATGGAGCCAATGTGTGCACGCAGCTCTATATTTGTAGGCACCATGCCCACGTTCCTATGACCATGCTGAGATGGGAAATAGGGCCAGTGTGTTTGGTTGTGACTGGGCCAGTTCATTTTTCCTGCTCACCCTCTATGTGTGTGTTGACTTCTGCCTAGGCTTCTCTCTCTCTTCCTTCTGAAACCTCTGCCTTTTTTTGTTTGGTTGGTTCTGGTTTTCTCTCTGATGCCTGAATTTCAAGTGTACTCATATGTCCTGCTGTTGTTTGATTTTTTTTTCTCTCCATTGCTTCTAGCTGTTTAAAATTTATTTTTTTCCCCTGTCATCCTAATATTTGGGAGTGAGATTTTAAGCACGATTATTATCACAATCTAATTGTTTTTTTATCAGTTTCCAGCTGAGGAAGGGGAATAGAGTTTTTAAAAATAATATATAAAGTATTAACAACACAAACAAGAGAGATGATAACAACACGGGAGGAATCAAGGGTTTGTGGGTGGATGAATAGCGTAATCTTAAACAGTTACTCCCTTCTAAAACGGTTGAAGTCAATAGCGGAGACTGTTGCACTATTAAGCTGCCAACATACAGTTATGAATCTACCCTGTCTTAGATTATATAAATTTGTTGCATTGTTGTTCTTATGGAAGGAAAAAATACCTCTCTATTTGTCACACTATACCAACTCTCCTGGGACAGAAGATGACAAAGAAATTGAATGTAGCTGTTTTCTATTTGAGAAGATTACTAAATTTTTCTGAGAAGTCTGCTTTTTTCTTTTTCTGTGTTTCTTTTCAGCAACAAACAGTCCCTTGCCTTGCTGGATTGTTTTATGGACTGGAACGTGATGCTATGTAACATACTGCCAATTGGATACAGTGCTATTAATCCATTTACTGTAGTAATACCAAGTGTCTTTGCCTAAGAGTGCAAATCATGTGGAATATTCTCACTATATCACACAACTGATCAACTACAGTGTGTCCTTCAGGTACAAATACCTTTCATGAAAGCAAGGGATACTTCTGAAATTATTCTGATCTAATCTTTCTCTCCCCCCCCTCTCTTTGTACTTGGATTTAGGAATTCCACATACTTGTTTCAGCATCCAGTGCATTAAAAAAATCTGGATGATGTATACAGCATTGTTCATATTCCGTTTGCTACAGCAAACACATCCTTAAAGTCATATGGACCACCCGCCACATGGCAATTAACAAAGCTGTGGAAAAGAACAGTCTTGATGTCATTGTCCATGTTGTTTCCTCAGGATTATTTTCGTGCAGTACTTTGCCAATGCACAGGAGCACAGAAAAAGGATCTTTATTTTATTTTCTTCCATACGATAATAATATGCATAGTGTAACCCAGCAGAACCCTGGCTATGTAAATCCCTCTCCTACATTATGTTTTCTCATAGCAGAGTTGAGGGAGTTTCAAATCAATAAACAGCAGCATCTTCTGACTTGGCAAACAAATCGCTTCAAAAAGGAAAAAAAAAACATTGAAAGTGTTATGATTTTCAAGGTAACAAACATTTACCATAAACTCAACATCACAACTAGAGGTAAAACTGAATCCTAACAGCTATGAACATTAGGGTTGCCAGGCCCAATCATTGCACTGGCGGGGTGATTGGAGGGGCATTCCAGAAGTGGGTGTGGACGTCATGTGACATACCTACATGGCATAGGCATGCCAGTGACATTGGGGGCAAAACTCTATGGTAAAATCACCCTTAAACCATAGAGTTTTGCCCCAAAACCAGATTGTCGTCGCCTAACATCACCAATGAACCTATAGCACTTCCGGGTGACGTCAGTGTGTCGCACATGATGTTGCTGTTTCGGGGGTGGGGGAAATTTCCTCCCAACAGCCTGAGAAAGCAGGGGATCCCCCGCCCCCACCTGGAGAGTAGGATTGCCAGCCCTGGGTTAGAAAATACCTGGAGACTTTGGGGGTGGATCTGGGGAGGGGAGGGACCTCAGTATGGTACAATGCCATAGAGTCCACCCTTCAAAACAGCCATTTTCTCCAGGGGAGCCGATCTCTGCTAGCTGGAGATCAGTGGTAAAAGTGGGAGATCTCCAGGCCCGCAAAGTCCAGGTGGAGCCTAGCCCACGGTTTGTGCGAAGACTCCCATGGCCGCACCAGCCATGGCCATGACTCCTGGCACTTCTGGCACCACTTCACCTTGTCTTCAATTTCACTATTGAGACCTGGCCACCACACAAAACTCCGGGCCAGGGCTTTCATCCTTACAATCCCCAGGTGATTTTTGTGCAGAGCTGTGATTGCTCTATTTCTCAGAGGTGCAGGCACCACTACCCCGCTGCCCCAGAGCAGGCACCCCTTGTGTGAAGACAGTTCATCCCTCCAAGAAGAGAATGCTGTAAACTCTGGTCCCATTGGACCGGTGGGCCACCCCTTCCCCATCCAATCCAAGACCCAGGAGAGGACACAATCTCGGCCAGTGAGCCTCGCGATCTCAGAGACCTGAACCAGATGGTCAGGCAGGTCCACTGGCAGGGCGATGTGGTGTGCAGGGACCGGATCAGGGTCACAAGATGGCAGGGGCAGACAGCTCAGTGCGTCAGTGTGGCCCATCACCTTCCCGGGGCAATGAACCAGCATATACTGGTAGCCGGCCAGAAATATGGACCAGTGTAGTACCCGGGGAGACAGCATCTGCGGGGTCTGGTGGTCAGGGGCCAAGAGGCCCAGCAGCAGCTTGTGGTCCATGACCACAGTGAAGGCCCAGCTGTACAAGTAGTCGTGGAATTTTTTTACACCAGCCACGATTGCCAAGGCCTCTTTGTCAATTTGCGCATAGTTGCACTCAGCCGCTGAGAGAGTGCGGGAATAGTACATGATTGGTACCTCGTGGCCATTGGCCAATTTGTGCCCCAGGACCACCCCCACCCCATACAGGAAAGCATCGCAAGCCAGAATCACCAGGAGGTTCTTGTCGAAATGGGCGAAGACCGCATTTGAGGACAACAGTTCCTTTACAGCCTGGAAGGTGGCAGCATGTTTGGGAGCCCAGGACCATGGAGTGGACTTGTCCAGGAGTCAATGGAGGGGTTCCATGACCATGGCTTTGTGGGGCAGGAAGAAATGCTAGAAATTTAAAAATCCCCAGGAAGGCCTGCAGTTTGGCTTTGGAGGAGGGAGCAGGGGCATTCATGATGGTGCGGACCCTGTCTGGTGTGGGGTGGATGCCCTGAGCATCGACCGCAAATCCCAGAAATTCCACCCGCGGCACCCCTGGGAGACACTTTTCACATTTCACCTTCAGTCCTGCCTCGCTGAAGTGCTGGAGTACCGTCCAGAGCCGTGTCATGAAGGTTGTGGAGTCGGGCGCCACAATTAAAACATCATCAAAATGCCTTTGAGGAGACAGTCCATCAGATTATGGAAAATCCCTGGAGCCACACTCACCCCAAATTGTAGCCTGCGAACTCGGAAAGCACCCTGATGGGTGACTATGGTCTGGGCCTCAGTGGTGGACTCGTCCACTGGTAGCTGCTGATATGCTTGTGCCAGGTCCAGTTTCCCAAAGACCTGCTAGTTAGGCCAGCACATGGCTGATGACCAGCACTGGGTAGGCATGGTCCTGCAGCGCTTTATTCAGTGTGCATTTATAGTCCGTGCAAATCTGGACATCACTATTCGGCTTAACTGGGGTGACTATGGGTGTTTCCCATCTGGCATGTGGAATGGGCTCTAGCACTCCAGGTGCTACCAGGCGATCTAATTCTGCCTCGATCTTGGGCTGCAGCGCAAATGGGGGTCACCTGGCTTTCATTCTGATGGGCCTTACGTTGGGGTTTAAATCAAGCATGACCAGGGCACCGGTGTAGCAGCCGAGCATGCCATTGAAGACCCCCAGAAATTAATCGCAGACTGCATTAAAATCCTGCGGCCGCACCTAGTTGACCCCTGTGACTCCAAACCCCAGGGGCACAAGAAAGTCCCAGTAGGCTCAAGAGCCAACCTTCCACCACCAGCAGATCCAACACCCCCTCGAAGTCCTTGTATTGGACCTTGAATTTGCCCCAACCCCTGATGGCCACCGGATTTTTTTGGAAGTCCCATAGAGACAGGCCCAGCAGTTTCTTCAGGAGGGGTCCCCCCCTCGGGCAGAACCTCTGCAGGGTCTCTGCTGAAATGATAGAGAATGAAGACCCAGTGTCCAATTCCATTTTACAGGGGGACCCCTCTATCATCACGGTTACATGCATTTTGTTGGGGGTGTCGGGGCAAATTCAGTACCTGATGCTGGTAGTGGGTGAAGATCAGGGTGTGAAGGTCCGTTGCTTCCTGGTGCGTGGCTGACTTCTGGCGAGTCCCCTGGGAGCGGCAGACACGTGCGAGATGGCCGGCTTTACCGCAGGTCTGGCAGATGGCATCACAGAATCGGCAGGATCAGCACTTGTGGTCATCCCTGCAGCTTGCACAGGGTGTAGGAGTGCTGGTCTAGGCAGGTGCTTGAGCCAAGGGCTGGGTGACTGAAGGGATTGACTTATGAGCATCAGGCTGTACCAGACGCCATACCTGGTTGAGCTTCCTCATTGTCCAAGACAACAGAGTCTTGGACATTGATGACCTGGTGTGCGGTGGGGGCTTGGTGATCCCATTGGGATTTCTCAAAAGCTGTAGCTGCCTAGAGTGCCTTGTCGTTCTTGGGTTCCTCCAGGCCAACGAGCATCCTTCTCAGTTTTGGTTGTCGGACCCCCCAAACGAACTGGTTCAGGCGAGTGTCTTCAATGGCCGGGAACTCACAATCAATTGCTACCCAATGGATGTCGGCTAGGAAATCAGCAGCCAATTCTCTGGACCTCTGGGTGCGTGCCATGAAGTCCATCCGCATTGCCATTTTGGAGGGCTTCAGTGTGAAATGATCTGTCAGGGCTTTTACCAGCTCGTTGTAGGTAGCTGCTTCCAAGGTTTTCAAGGTGATAAGGCCCTGGACCAAGTGGATCGTGGTGCTTAGCAGCCAGGATTTCTTCAAATCGGCATCTTCTGTTTTCTGGATCTTGAAAAAGTGTTTCAGCTGTTTGACCCATGCTTCCCAGAGTTCGGGATGCTCTGGATTGTAGGTGGATATTTGTCCCGGAGTGGCAGCCATGACTCTAGGAGCTGGAGTGGTGCGGGGCACAGTGTCCTGGAGATCGGCGTGTGGTGCGTTGCTCTCGGCTGCGGAGTTGGAGTCAGGCTCACTCATCGGGATCCCATCCTCGTCACCAGTATAAAGTACTGAGACTGAAGCATAGGGTAGTGATTTCAGCTCATACTTTACTTTGGAATTAGGAAAACTTGAGATAAAGTAGCCGACCAGAGGCCACTTTAAATACAAGTACAAACCACACCCAACACCCACCCACACCGGTGGTAGGATTATATACAAAGTTACTGCAGCCATACATTCCCTTGAGGATCCAGGCGAACCGATAGGCTGGTTCTAGGATCCTCTCCTTCTATTGTCTAGGGTCCGCCTGGCCCTAGTCCGCCTGGCCATGTGGAAAGGCGACCGTGTGTGCAGTCACCATTAGTACACAACACCCTGTCTTTATAACAACTCCTAAATGGGGGGGAGGGGAGATTCTAGTGTGCAATTTCTCCCTGGTTGGGCCCGTCACATACCTGCACAGAAGTCAGCAGTTTCCCTCAGTCAAGTTTCTCTCTCCTGCTGCAGGCCAGACCGACTGAGGGGATGGGGCTCTTGCAGTTGGTAATATGTGAGCAACTTTACTAACTGCCTATGCTCTGTGCCATTTCGATCCCTAGGCCCTAAATTCTAAACTTTTTAATAGATATTAAATGTAAAAGTGAAAATGACATGAGTTACATTAGTATGTATGTAGTATTTTCAGGATTGAATTTTCAGGATTCAAATGATTCAATCCTAAAAGAAATCAATCCTGCCTGTTCCCCGGAAGGCCAGATCCTGAAGTTGAAACTCAAATACTTTGGCCACCAAATGAGAAGGGAGCCCTCACTGGAGAAGACCTTGATGCTGGGAAAGATTGAAGGTCAAAGAAGAAGGGGGATGAGATGGTTAGATATTGTCATCGATGCAACGATGCAACGAACATGAAATTGAGCAAACTTCAGAGGACATGCACTGCAAGGTAGGCCTACATTGTTTCTTAGTTTACTAGAATTTAAAAATCGTTCTGTACCAATTTTTAAAGAGGCATACAAAGCCTGTTCCAAGGTTATTTTAACAGCCTAGTCTGCCCCTTAGAAGACTGAATCTCTTTCTGGTAGAGCATGGGTTAAAATAAGGAAGCTGAGTCAGTGTCTGTTGGAGTTTGGATGAATGCCAGGTGTAAGACCAGTGATGTGGAGTCAAGTCCATGCTGAGAGTCAGAAGTCCATGTGCCAGAGATGAGAAGTGGGGTCGAGATCAAGCTGAGAATCAAGATATAAACAAGCAGTCCGAACTAAAGAACCCAGAGGTGAGAAGCATAACTCTGAACAGGGAGAATCAAGTTCCAGGAAGTCAGGGTGGAATTGATTGGTCCCCTAGATCTTATGCTCATGCTTTGCTCAGATGAGCAGGGCTGCAATGGCTCCTATCATGAGAGGCAGCCCTAGGCCAGAAAGGGCTTTGTTGGTGATAAAATGTACCTTGAACTTTGCCCAGAAACTAATTGATTACCAATGGAGTGACTGCAAAATAGGCATGTTCTGCCTATTTTTTCCCCCATCAAGTCACAGCCTACTTATGGTAACCCCACAGAGTTTTCAAGGCAAGAGGTGGTTTTCCATTTCCTGCCACTGCATAGCAACCTTGGAGTTCCTTACTGGTCTTCCATCCAAGTACTAACCAGGGTTGATCCCACTTAGCTTCTGAAACAGATGACATTGGGCTAGCCGGGACTTCTTTCTGTTAATTTTCATTGTTGCTTTGAAGACTCTAGGGAATTTTTATGCCAATGCATGTAATTTTTTTTTTTGTCTGTTATTTTGAAGCAGCCGTAAGGGCCTTTTTAGCCAAAGGGTTTGCAGGATCTCCATTCTGTAAATCAACAAATGAATTCATTACACTATTAAACACTTTCTAAGAGTCTGTTCAGATGGGCAGCTAACCGCACCATTAGCCCGTCTCTAATTCGATCCTGATCTTTTAAATCCGTTGCCACACAACCAGACAGCCCCCCCAGGGAATCATCTTACCACGCACTGCCTCTGCTGTCGATTGTCCAGACAGCATCCACTGAAGGAGGCACGCAGGGTGGTTTTTTAAAAAAAGAAAAAAGCTTGCACAAGTGCATAGGCATGACATCACGTCCTTGTTTATCCGTGCATGCGCGGAATCAAGATTTTTTTAAAATGGCGCCATTTGGGGTGGTCTGATGGCAGACCATCCTGAATGGGTGCCATTTTTTAATTGCGTGCTGGAGCAACCAGACGGGGGAAAGTCCACCATTGGCCCATCTGGAACCGAACACTCCAGATTTTAACTAGTATCTATTAAGTATGGCTCCGAGGCATGGCAAAATGGGATGCTCACAGATGAGGTAAGATTCCCAGATGTTGCTGTCTGGAAATTACATTTAAATCCACCTGGCACTCATGCATGGTGTGGATCTAAAGAGCCATCTGAACAGAGCCCTAGATAAGAAAATCTCCGGTTGTGTTTTCATAGCACAAGTGATTGTAATGGGTGACTTAGAGCTCCCCTCCCTCCCGCTTCACAAATATATTGATTAGCAGAAGTTTCACAGTCCATCAATGAGCAGTGATCAATTGGCAGTTTGATGAAAAGCAAGGGGAGATAATCATCTCTGGATGCTGGCAAAACCTTGCGATCAGTTCTATTAAACATTAGTCTGTGTGAGCACTGGCTTGGGATTCAAGAACTGCCTTTAACAGATCTGAAAGAAGATAATGGAAGTTTTGGAACATTTCAAAAGCTAAAGAAAATACAAGCATGACAGTTTAAAGCGTCCAGAGTCATGCTTTGCTTTCCTCTAACTACTTTTTCTATCAGAGTGACTGATGTGCTTCTCCTATTTGAAAAGAGAGAGCAGCCCACATGACAGAGAACTTTGACCTCTGTGAAGAAGTGGTGGGAAATGTTTGTTTCCCTTTGTCAGAAGGCTCAAAGAGACAGCCAGTGGTGTGTGCCTTATTAAAATGGAGGTCCCTTGAACAGAAGGATTAAGTGGGAAAGGCGCAGAGAAAAAGATAAGATAAAAAGAAGAGCAGTCTGCGAGCATGATAAGGAAATTGTGGGGAAGCTGAACGAATCTCTGCATTTGCTTTTCAAAGGAGGACGATCAAAGACACATCTACTCTTCAGCTCCATATAGAATTGCCGAGCTAGAGATTTATGGTGCAGTCCCAAACAGAGTACACCCTTCTAAACCCATTGAATCAATGGACTTAGAAAGGTATAAGTCTCCTTGGGACTGCACTGTTAGAGGTCCTCAAGCAGAGCTGCCTTGAGGTCTTTTACCACCCCGACCAGGGGAGGCTCTTAAATATCACAGGAGGAAGCCAAACTTCAGCCGGGTTTGTTGTGCCACAGGGGCTTCTCTTGGATCTGAATGGCATGAGTCAGTCACTCCCTCCCATGCCTTCACCTGGGGAAAAGGAGATCGACCTCTGGAGCTCACTGTGGACTCTGCCTGCAAAAGTGTCTTTGCTAACCTCACTGGATGGTGGTGGCCCAACTGGCTGCTTAGGTCTCTTGGGTACTGAACCAGTCCTGTTTTTGAGTCTGGATCATGCAGATTAATCCATGGGGATTAACATGTCCTGATTGGGATTGAGATGATAGATTATAGGCATGTACCCCAAGGAAAAAGAACAGGCACTAGAGATTATATTGCAAATTTGTGTTATATAAATTGGTTACTGGAACATACAAAAGAATTTCTGAAGAATAGCAGTTTGGGTTTCATAGTTTACAGCAAAGATTTTGACTGTACGGATCATGAAAAACTACAGTCGGTTTTAAAAGAAATGGGTGTGCTGCAACACCTGATTGTTTTGATGCGCAACCTATACTCTGGACAAGATTCTACTGTTAGGACACAACATGGAGAAACAGAATGGTTGGTTTCCAGTTGGCAAAGTCTCAGCCAAGGATGTATTTTATCTCACTGTCTGTTCAACCGGTATGCAGAACATATCCTAAGAAAAACTGGATTTGATTTAGATGAAGGTGGGGTGAACACTGGTGGAAAGAACATCAACAATTTGAGATAGGCGGATGACACCATGCAACTGGCAGAAAAATAGCAGAAACTGCCAAAGCAGGATAACAGGAAAACAAGAAAAGAAAAGTAATGATAACGGTGGAATTATAAAACTTTAAGGCTGATGGTTGTTATCACTGTTATCCTGTAAGATCCGGGGGCTCACTAGGGACTCCCCAGGTTCCACCTGGAGGCTGGCATCCCTAGTTATCTCATAGCAGGTACTATTACACATTATACTGTGATTATAAAGGTAAAGGTTTCCCTGGCTCAAAAGCTAGTCGAATCTGACTCTAGGGAGCTGTGCTCATCTCTGTTTCCAAGCCAAAGAGCCAGCACCGTCTGAAGACGTCTCCATGGTCATGTGGCCGGCATGACTAGACGCAGGGCTGGCTCGCCCACTAGGCGAGCTAGGCACTCGCCTAGGGCGCCAGCCCTGCAGGGGCGCCAAAATGCCCCCCACCCCCCCCGTAAAAAGGCCCCCGAGCCGCCCAATGCCGGCAGCCCTGGCTTTCCTGGCTGCCTCGCGGCTGCGAGGCACCCGGGAGAGCCGCGCGCGCCGCCCCTGGGAGAGAAGGGGGGGGCTTCTAAGCCCGCTCCTTCCCCGGCTGTCCTGGGTGCTTCGCGGCTGCGAGACACCCGGGAGAGCCGCGCGCGCCGCCCCTGGGAGGGAAGGGGGGGCTTCTAAGCCCGCCCCTTCCTCAGCTCTCCTAGGCGCTGGGCCATCTCCAGGCCCCACCGGGAGGTTGGCATCCCCGGTGGGGTGGGTGCCCCAGGCAGTCCTGCCTAGGGCGCCCAGACACCTGGGGCCAGCGCTGACTAGACGCCGAGGCGCACATAACGCTGTTACCTTCCCACTGAAGCGGTACCTATTTATCTACTTGCAATTTCTTGATTTCGAACTGCTAGGTTGGGAGAAGCTGGGACCAGAGACGGGAGCTCACTCAGTCACGCAGCACTAGGGTCTCGAACTGCCAAACTACCGGCCTTCCAGTCTGCAGTTCAGCATCTTAACCTCTGAGCCACCGCGGCCCCTTTCACTGTGATAAGACTTTTGCTTTTTTATATACTTTTTTAAAAAAAATACTTTTTGCTTTTACCCAGAAAATATGTCTGGATAACAATATCTGTAAGATCCAAGGCATAACATGTAGTATAGTTAAACAGCAGCAACAACAAAAATAGAAGAGAAGAAGAGAAGAGATTGGATTTATACCCCGCCCTTCACTGCCCCAAAGGCATCTCAGAGCGGCTTACAAACTCCTTCCCCTTCCCCTTCCCACAACAGACACCCTGTGAGGTAGGTGGGGCTGAGAGAACTTCTGACAGAAACTGCTCTTCCAGGAACAGCTGTGCCAGAGCTTGTGACTGACCCAAGGGCACATCAGCAGGTACAAGTGGAGGAGTGGGGAATCAAACCCGGTTCTTCCAGATTAGAGTCCGCACACTTAACCACTACACCAAACTGGCTCTCCTGGAATAAATACCTTATTCCAATTTATCTTTTGGGCCTAATACCTCCTATATGAAGAAAACATCATCACTTGGCTCTTACTGAAGCATTGTGTTCCTAGCTGAACTACTAAACGTCTGCAAAGCTACATAACTTCTGGAAAGCTGCCACAGCTGAAAAATGCTGCAAGATGCTATAACACATACAACCAAAGAAATGTTACATAGTGAAAAAAAAAGTTATATAGAACTGGCTTCCTTATAATGATTATATTACCAGGCTGCATTAATGTTTAGGGAGGAAAAATATACCACGAAACCACAAACAGAGCAGATAAGTAAAACAGCTGGAAGCAAGACATGAAATGGGAAAGAACAGTTTCTTGGGTGGGGGCATGAGTGTTTTATTTATTTGGAGGAGGTGGAAAACCTTATTTCCTGCCTGTCAGCCTCACAGCAGCTAACAAAAAAACAAACAATCACCAATACAACAGTTAAAGCAATCCAATGATTCTTACAAATGGTTGTTACAAAACAACAACAAACAACCCAATAACTAGATCATGCCACAGAGAACAAATAATTATCACAATATACCCAGGGCAGAAAAAAAGGGGAAAGTCACAATCAGAGCATACCCCCCCACACACACACACAAAACACCCTAACCAAAAGACTGGACACACAAGAATGTTTTAACCAGGCACCTAAACTATATAGAATGGGTAACTGGGCAAACAACAGGGGAAAGGAGTTCCATGCATACTGGGCTCTACATGGGGTTCCCTTTGAAGACCATTCAGAAACTCCAAATGATGCAGTGGAATGCCACGGCAAGAATGATGACTAATTTCAGTTAGAGAGACTATGGTTCCAGTCACACACACTAAATAATCCACTTTCAATCCACTTTCCAACTGGATTTTGCCAGTTCACACAAGTAAAATCCAGCTGGAAAGTGCATTGAAAGTGGATTATTTAGTGCGTGTGACCGCAGACTATACTTCACTTGCATCAGAGCAGCTTCATTGACTTGCTTTTTCTTCTGGGCCCAGTTTAAAGCCCCTCCCCCAAATGGCTTCACACCAGGAAATCTAAAGAACCATCTTCTTCCATATGTTCCTGCCCATCCTTTAAAATCATAAGCCGAGGCCCTGTTCTGGCTCCCTACTTTTTCCGAAGTGAGGGGGATAGCATCACAGACAAGCAGGGCCTTTTCAGTGGGGGCACTGCAACATTTTAATTCTTTCCCATTGAGACATGCCTGGCACCCGATCTGATATGAAGTTCTATTTTTTTTTTAATCCAAGTGTTTTAAGTAGAGTGTTTTGGTTTTAGTTCTGCTATTTCCTTGCTGGCTTTATAAATTGCTGTTCTTTTGTATCTTTATGTCCCCCCCCATTTTATGTGTTATACTTTCATTGCTGTTTTATGATGTATGGTTTAAAAGGGATCTGTATTTCACAGTGGTTTTAATTGTTTTACCATGTTGCTAGCTGTCACCAGTTTTCTGATTGAAAAGCAGAACATATAAATTATTAAGTTAAAAGATAAATCTGTGAGGAATCATGACAGAAAAAACTCTTTCCCTAATGACCACCCACCTTGTTTGGTGGAAGAGCTTAATTGCTGAACAAATTTATATGGGAGTAAGCAAGCATTTAAGGATCCTACAGCACCCTTATAAGCAAAGTCACACACTTTTAAACTCGTTGAAGTCAATGAGTGTAACACGGTACAAATATTCTTAGTATAGCTCTGCTGGTCTCAGATCATTTATGGTTTTAAAGGTAATAACTGTTATGTTCTGAAGCGGGATCTGTCCTATACTTTTACATGTTAAGCTTCAGACATAAAGAGGATTGTAATCTGTCACATTCCTATTGGCTGGTTTCTATGAAACCTCTGTAAATTACCAATGACAATGTATATATGTGTTTTGGAGGGAACAGACTTCATTGGTCTTTATTCTGGTTTTCTTATTGGCTGTTAACATATTTATGGGTGTGGCTTTGACAGCCCGGATCATTTAAAAAGGGAGCTGTGCTCCACTGTTCTCTGTGTGTGTGTTGTTGAGTTGAGTTTGCTGTTACAATAAAGCTGAAATCACTTTGCTGAAATCCAATCGTGTTGAGTTGCATACTTAACAATAACAAGTGCATTCACTTGTATAGATACAGCAAGAGTCCAGTAGCACCTTAAAGACCAACAAAGGCCCTTTCTGCACTCTTGTTTTAATCCATGTTCACCTGGGTGTCCTCCAAGCAATTCTGCACTAAAATCAAATTCAGCCTTCTTTTTAATCCAGGTTTTTTCCACTATTCTGTACTAAAATCAAGTTCAAACTTATTCTGGTGTAACAGGCCAGATTCACCCCCCGGCCAGAGTAACCCCGGGGTTACTTTGGCCTAGCCTAGAATAACCCCTGCTGGGCCAGGCCAAAGTAACCCCGGGGGTTAATCCAGACTAACCCCTGCCAGATAAACCTCTGCTAGGCCATGCCAGAGTTACTGCAACTGCACAACACAACAACCTGTAACCCGGGCCAAAGTAAACCCTTGGGGGTAAGTTGCCTATGCCAAACTATCTGAACCTGGGTCTCACAGTCCCCAATATAGAGTGGTAAGTTAAATGCCATTGTAACCAGCACAGTGTCAGCTTCTGAGGTCCATGAGAAACTTGTCAGCCAATCTGAGACTCCTCTGGGTAGTGAAGAATGGGGTATGAATTCAATCTCATTAGTCAACAGAGCCCGGCAGAGGTTTGTCTGGCAGGGGCTAGTCTGGATTAACCCCCGGGGTTACTCTGGCCTGGCCTGGCAGGAGTTATTCTAGGCTAGGCCCTGGGGTTACTCTGGCCGGAGGGTGAATCCGGCCTGTTACACTGGGTTTTCCCCCATTCTGCATTACATTACCTCCCTTCAGTGGTCAGCCCAGTTTCAGCCTGTTGTTGCCCCAGGATATTTGGATGCTGTTTTGCTGTAGACTTAAATTGCCTCGACTCAAACACTGGGAAAATCCGGATTGGCAGGCAAATGCAGAAAGGACCAAAGTTTGTGGCAGGGTATGAGTTTTTGTGAGTCACTGCTCAAGTCTTCAGCAGTGATTCACAAAAGTTCATACCCTACCACAAATTTTGTTAGTCTTTAAGGTGCGACTGTACTATTGCTCTTTTCTACTACTACAGCCAGACTAACACGGCTACCCATCTTGTATGAATATAGGCTCAGTACACGATACACAAAACCCTGGTAATATCCTGGGTTTTGTGTAACATGTGCCAAAGATTTACAAACACAGAAAATCCATAGAAATGTCAGCCACACTAAGATTGCCATGTGCTGC
Source organism: Gekko gecko (assembly GCA_029375565.1). Classification (NCBI taxonomy): domain Eukaryota; kingdom Metazoa; phylum Chordata; class Lepidosauria; order Squamata; family Gekkonidae; genus Gekko; species Gekko gecko. Next base: position 33,867,172 of record JAPDNY010000007.1, read on the forward strand.
CTGGCAAACAGTGGGAGATGGGGGTGGTAGGAACTTACACTTACACTTAGGTAGGAGGTGATTGGCATCCCTAGCTCAATGTTGTCATTACTGGTGCATCACAGAAGTGACATCATAATATCAGGGGCAACACTCTAGCATCCAGCCAAAACTCTATGCTAGAGAGTCACCCGATGTGGTGATGTTTCAGGGTCATGCCAGAAGTTGCATCATCATATTGGGAATGCCAATCACACCCAGCATTTTGCTAGCCATTTTCCTTCTGTTGCCCAGCTGAGCAGCAGTGGGCAGAGGTGATGGAGGGGGGGGAGATATCCTGCCATCAGCACAGCTGGAACACGGTATCCCTAGCACAGATGTCTGTGTGCATTGGAGGTATTGTGGGCTCCTGGTAGACATGGTTGTACCATCTAAAAAGGGCTGACATTTTTCCATCATAGTGGGGCAGGGTCCCATATGCCCTTCTTAGGGTTAGGGTCGAAAATAGTCTTTTGCAAAGAAGCTTCAGCTTGTGGCCGCTAAGATCAGTTGGGAAGGAGTCTTTTCACTGACAGGTCTTGTGATCAGCCCTTTGCAGATACACAACATGTTGCAGAATTGTTCCAGCGTGACTTCACTTCCTAGGTGGACCATTATTGTCTCCTCCTGGCCTAGCTGACAATACTTCCAAGATCAGGTCTGGCCAACATCCAGAATCTGTTCTGGCCATATACCTGCTGCCCACTCCCCTACCTCCTTGTCTGTTATTCTGCTCCCCTGCTGGCATCCTTAACCACACACTTGATTACCCACCTCCAGGTGGGGCCTGGGAGTCTTCCAAAAATACAATTCATTTCCAGACTAGAGAGATGAATCCCCCTGGTGGAAACAGACACTTGGGAGGGTAGACTCTATGACATCACATCCTTGCTGGGCTCCCTCTCCTCCCCGAACTCTGTCCTACCCAATCATCACACCCAAGTCTTCGGGAATTTCCCAAGCTGGAACTGGCCACCCTACTTTGGCCTGGATTCTGCTTGGATTCATCTCTTGTACTGATCTCTTGCTTTGTACTCTGCTTCCTGCATACACCACTGCCCATAGTACCCTGAGGACAGTGATACCCCTCTAGGATCAGCTCTGCAAACTAGCCTTTATGGTGAATGAGCCCCATTTAATGGCCTTCAAACAGAAGAGATCATGTCTTTGGTCCATAAGGGCATGGTTTTCTCTGCATAAAAACCTTATATGGTCTTTCAAGCAGAGGTAAGTTGTAGGTAAACTCTTACAACTGATCAAGGAGGATTCTGTGAGAAAATGATCTGAGCATGCATCCCCATAGGAAATATTCTCCAAAGCCCCTGAGGTCCCAAGTGGACATCCCTTGATTGCTTGTGATAAGTTATAGGACCAAATTGGTGCTTCTGCTGAATGGGAATGTTGCTTTAAATATTCACTTTGGCATGTGAAAAAAAAAATCACAGTCAGAGATCAATAGCAATAACTTTGTTCCCATTAACACCCGGCCAAGCAAATAAAATGCCACATTATAAGTCGAAACCTGTGCCAGTGTTGCATTTGCTTTATTAAATTTTCCAGCAAGCCTTTAATGTTACAACAGGATATTGCTTTCCTTCAGATAAAATGCAAAAATGCCTTGTTGAAAAGGAGTAAAAACATGCGAGAAGGTTATATGTGAAGCAATTTCTGTACCCTTCCAAGCTCCATAAGTTAATCTTATCTCAGCCTAGTAGGAGCACAGGTTTGCAGGATGTAAAATGTTTATACAAATCACAGTGAGAAGAATTTCGAAGCTCAGTTCAAGAGTTTAGACTTTCAAAGTCAGTCCACTGAAGCATTCATCACTGGCCACAGAATTGGACTGCCAAATCGTTTGATTCACTCACCCCTTCAAAACCAGCAGGCACTCTAAAAAGCACATCAGAAGTTTCCTTCCTATGTAGACAAGGTCACAAACCAGGAACTGGAACTGCATCATTTCTCCGAGAAAGCAAACTGTGGTTGCTCTCCATCCACAGGTCTGCAAACCAGTGATTTCCAAATGACACGCCACGACTCATTTAGTTGGGTACCTGCTGAGACTCACCCCTTGGAAGAGGGATACCCCCAACTGAAGATTCTGGGTCAATCTTTCATTTTGCAATGGGAGAAATATCTGCTGCACAGCACAAGAGCAGCACAAGTACGATTACCTCATTCATGTGTATAAAAAAATGGGTTTCAGAATATTCCAAAGAGGGGTCCTTCCTTTGAACAAATGTATCCTAGAATGTGGCTTGTTTCCTCTCATTTCAAACTGAATTATTCATGACTAGGAATAAGGCCCGTTGTGGAAATAAATACAACGGGCTCTAGAAAGAGGTTCTGGGAGAGTGCCCCGGCTTTGGGCACTCAGTGACAATTTGCTGTGGCAATCTCAGCAGGGTATAATGACAGAGTCCACCATTTTCTCCAGAGGAACTGATCTTTGCTACCTGAAGAGCAGTAGCAAATTTGAGTGATCTCCAGCCCACTCCCAAGATTGGTAACAGTGGTTCCCCAGAAGGGAGTGGCTGGTTTGGAGGGTGGAGTCTATGGCATTGTACCTGTCTGAGGTCTCATCCCTCCTCAACACTCACCCTCTCCAGGTTCGACCCCTCAAATCTCCAGGAATTTCCCAACCTGGAGTTGACAACCCTATCTCCCTCCCAGCCAACCATCAACCTACCTTTAGTTTTCCATCTCCTCCCCCCTCCCTCCTAGAGAGCAGTTGTAATTTTGAGTGATCTCCAGCCCCCACCTGGAGATTGGCAACAATGGTTCCCCATCAGGGAATGGCTGGATTGGAGGATGGAGTCTATGGCATCGTACCTGTCTGAGGTGCCACCCCTCCTCAAACCTCACCCTCTCCAGGCTCCATCCCTCAAATCTCCAGGAATTGTCCACCTGGAGGTGGCAACCTGATCAGGACAGGGCCCAATGAGTTTTCTCCCAAAGCCCAACATAGGTGTGGAAAGGGACTTTTACTGACAGAGGAGAAAGTACAGGTGCCAACTCTGATTAGGGAAATACCTGGAGATTTGGGGGGGTGGATCCTCTGGAGGGCAGCATTTGGGGTGTGTGTGGAAGGACTCAGCAGGGTATAATGCCACGGAGTCTACCCTCCACAGCAACCATTTTCTCCCGGGGAACTGATCTCTGTCATCTGGAGGTCAATTGTAACAGTGGGAGATCCAGGTCCCACCTGGAGATTGGCAATCCTGGGGGAAAGTCAGCCGCACAGCGGGGAGTTGAAGAAAATGGTCTGATGGTTGCTGGCCCATCTCATTAGCCAGCCAGCCATGCTGAAGCTAAGCAGGAGAAAGAGCCTTTTTCCATTTATTCTGACAGGAAAGTGGCCGTTGGGGAGGGGGTTATGGGCGGAGGAGGGGGTTATGCTGAAAGTCCTTTGTTTTTTCACTCACAGAACCAAGCTTGGCTGCCTACCAACAGCCACTGAGGGGACAGTCCCTCACAGGAGTCAAGAGAACTGTCGTCCTCAGGAGAGAGAGCTGTCTGCCAGGGGGAGTGGGTGGGGAAGAGGAGCAGACCCAGCACCCGGCCAATGGCACATGAGTACTCTTGAGTGGCGGCTGTGGGCCAATAGCTGAGGGAGGGCATTTTACAGCCAATGGGAGCGCATGGAATCTTATGAAACCAAAAGATAAATATTATAAGGAGAGATGGTCATGTCAGCAATCATAAAAAGAGAGAACTAGCCCAAGGTATTTTGGTGTCCAAGGTGACAAATTCAGAATGGTAACTCCAGTTCTGGGACTCAGCCCACTTGGAGGTTCTTCTGTGCTGAACACATTAGAACAAATGCGAACAGTCGTACATTCTTGTGCAATTACCATCCATTTCAAAGCAGGTTTTTAATGCATAGGATCACCATGTTGGAAGCAACTTAATAATACTTATCACACACTCAGGAAAATTCCAGTGACTCGACTACAATGGATCGAATAGATCTGTCTCCTTTCCTACTGCCCTTCATGGCACTCAAAAACCTGTTTTTGCAACGTTCACCTTACGGAACAAGCCACCTCTTGATAAGCTGGAGAAAATGTTTCAGAGGGTAGCCATGTTAGTTTGCAGTAGAACAGCTGGATTCAAACACCTCAGAGACCAACAAAAATTTCAGGGTGTGAGCTTTTGAGAAGGGAGCTTTGACTCTTGAAAGCTTGTACCCTGAAATCCAGCCTTATTGCCACTCTTTCCATCCCCAATGTGAAAATGATGGAGCAATTCAAGTATGTTAATGAGCAAGCAAACCCGGATTTAAAATTACTTTTCTTTTTGATCAGATTTCCTTGCAGTTATTTTTACATGAAAGGCACTGTGCATCCTTTGACAGGTGTTCTGTAGATACAAACAATTAATATTAAAGTGGTCTTGAATATATCATGGTACAGGCAATTCTACTGATCTGGAATATTTTAGCATCTGCTTATATGTAAAAGAAGTTGCTTGGTAGCCTCTGCAGTCATATCTGTAAATTATCCACCTTTGCCTTGTTGGCGTTATTTGATTTATTGATTATGGTCAATGACCAGCAAAGAGAAAAACAATTGAAAATGCAATACTACAGATCTATATACCAAGAATCCTACTTGCAGCATTAACATCTAAAAGTGCAAGGTGCATTCTGTTTCTCCAATGAGGCTCAGAAAGATCTTGCTTTAGTATAATACTTTGCAATTTTCTCTGTAGTCTGGTGTGATTTATCTATAAGGAGAACCTTCAGACAGAATTCTTCATCTCCTTCTGGGAATTTTCATAATAATACCTGCTTAGGACAACTTGCAATAGTTCCAGTGCAGAACTGCACGGGATGGGATGGAATGAAGGGGACAGCTCCATGAAAGTCCTGTAACAGGGCCCATCTAGATGTGAGGGGCGTTCTCAGGTTTGCCCTAGGGATGTGCCCTTTCAGGGAGGAAAAACAGCATGGGGAGGAAAGGTAGAATCCACTCCCCATGTCGCAGTGGTCCCAATCAGAATTGGGCCCCTTGTGGTAAAGTTTAAAGGAGTTCCCAGTTGGAACCTCACTTTTTAAAATGGTGGTATGTCGCCGGGGTGAATCCAGGAACACCCATCCTGTCTAGATGGGCCCTTAAAGGCAAATCACAAATGTAAGCAAGGCTGGGAGAGTAAAGAGCTATCACACTGACCGAAAGGAAGATGACCCAGAATGATGACAACCCCCCCCCCTTAAAAAAAGGGATGTACACAAATTATTTTAAATTATTGCTATTACTGTGTATAACTCTGGGCCTAACTTGGGTAGCCCAGGATAACTCGACCTCGTTAGATTGCAGAAACTAAGTGGGGTTGGTCCTGGTTAGTACTTGGATGGTCGACTGCAAGGGAAGTCCAGGGTTGATACGCAGAGGCTCGTAATGGCAAACCACTTCTGAACATCTCTTACCTTGAAAGCCCTCCAGGGTTGCCGTAAGTCAGCTGCCACTTGACAGCACCTTCCACCACCACCATATAACTCTGAATTGTACATGAATTTAATAAGGACCCCTCTTTTTCTTTATGGCACATGTGGGGAAAAACTTAGTTTCCTTTAAGGTCACACAGTAGAGATCTTTGAGAACAAACCCTATGAAAGTGTCAGTAACCGGGGATGGACAGCTGGTTGTTTGTATCACAGAGGCTATTATGAATAAGGCCCACTTGTGCTATAAAATATTGAGTTGGATCCAGCCAGTTCTTTGCTCAGTCTCCTTCAATTCTCCTCCTTACTACCCCTCCCCCTTGCTCCATGCAGGTCTCATGATCCACCACACAGCCTTTTCACCAGTGGAAAAAATGGCTGGATCCAACCCCTTATCTTCCTAATTAAAAAATCACACCACAAGACACAAATCTGATCTGTAATTAGCTTTCATTGGTGAAAAAATGGTTTATATGGCTTTAAATTATCCTGGATTACTTAAAATCATAATGGAATGGATCCCCTAAAAATACATGATGGTGTGTTACCCTTCTATAAAGATTGCAGTGCATTCAACACTTTGATCAGTAACAGCCCAAATACTGTTATTATCACATCAATAAGGAATCGAGGAAAATTAAACATGATTGTCATATACTGCTAATTAGAAGAGTAAGAGGTTATCAAATTAAACACTGTTTTACTTAGTTAGAGGGAGTTAGATATTAGATGTGCCGTTAAGGGTTTCCATTCTTTAGTTCATGGAAACCATTTCCATTCAATTAAATCCAATTGAATTTTTGCCTGCAGACAAGTAGAAGGATAACCTTTCATTATACTGTGGTTTGATTCAATGGGCTGGATGGTCTCTTCTACTCTTCTTAGATTAAAAGGCTGCACTCTGTTCTCACACCCACACATTCCTACTGTAGTCGGCCGAGTCACAGAGGCCCTCTGCTATTCAGAATGCACACACCCATGTCTTAAGTTAACTATACCAATCAACTGGCAATCATTTTTGTTGCATACAGTCCCAGTGAGAGGGGAAAGGTAACAGACAGAGCCTCTTGCTTTCAAGTGGCAAGAGCAAACAAATAAGTCTTTTGGTTCTTTCAAAGTGAAGAGCAAGTTCAAGTAACTAATGAAATGTCATATCCCCCCACCACCACCTTTTGTGATCAAGTCACAACTGACTTATGGCGACCCCGTAGGGTTTTCAAGGCAAGAGATGTTCCGAGGTGGTTTGCTATTGCCTGCCTCTGCCTAACAACCCTGGACTTCCTTGGTGGTCTCCCATCCAAGTACTAACCAGGGCTGACCTCACTTAGCTTCTGAGATCTTTCAAGATTAGGCTCTCCTGCGTTATCCAGGCCAGACTTTATAACAGATTTTTAAGAACAACAAATACACTAGTATTTTCTTTTCACAAACCTATTCTGTTCCAGGAATGCATCTATATTTTTATGGATCAGTTGACAGAAGACTATCCCTTCTTCCTCCAACATGTTCGTCAAATAGGATTGCCAGCTCTCAGGTGGGGCCAGGAGATCTCCCAGAATTGCAGATGATCTCCAGGAGAACTGATTTCTGGAGTCCGGAGATCAAGGGTAATTCTCTGAGTTCTCAAGGCCCCATCTGGTGGCTGGCAATCCAGACATTGAAGCATCATGTTCAGCAAGCAGTGTGGACCCTCTTGCTTAACAAGGCCTTGTATACATACTACAAACATATGCAGGTGACTTGTACCATTGGGCCACCTAGATCAGTATATTGCCTCTTAATTGGGAGTCAGGCTTAGAATGGTATTTTCCAACAACCACTTTTAACTAGAGATACCCAAGAGTGACGCTGGAATTTTCCACACACCAAGCATATGCTCTGCCACAATGAGCCAGGCGCTTCTAATATTCTCAGGTCAACAGATGATACATTTTGCTTGTAGGAGTTCACCTTCCAGGCCTCCAGCTTCAAGCATAAGGAATTGTCCTCAAGGCATCAGGGACTGAAGACTCTTGGCCTTGGCTTGGCCTCAACACAAACAAGTCTTTTAAAGAACAGAACGATTTGTCAGCTTAAGCAATTCATTGCAACCTACTCACCCAAAGTCAGCTCCAGCAGACACATTTAAGAGATGGTGCTACTGTAACGTTGTCAAGATTGCTTGCAAATTAAATTCATTTGATGAAGAGGTGCAGATGTCAAACAGATGCCAGCGCTTGCCTTAACGATATAACATCCGTGCTTTCGGCATCTCCCAAAGGACTCTTAAACTGTTTAAGAGGGTAACCAAAGTGGCTATGATATCCTGTTTACTGGAATTCAGGACAAAGGGGTTTACATGAAAATCTTTGGATCTGCTAATGCTGTATAACTGTGGTTCCCACAGCAACAACCCAATAGGATCATTTTGTGTAAAACCAACCTACGAACATAAACATCTCTGTGTTTTCCACCCTTACCTCTCTGTCCACAGCTAAATTCTGATAAGTGGATGGGGGGGGGGTGAATAAATAAAAAACCCAGATCATGTCGTTTTTTTCTTGTTATAAAACAAACAAAAACCTGAAGTGTTATAGCTAAATATTTCCCATGCCTTGAATTCAGATCACTCACATTCAGCACATTCTAATTGTAATAAGTCCATATAAGAGAACAAAGTTTGAGTCCAGTGGCACCTTTAAGGCCAACAAAGTTTAATTCTGTGGTCTTAAAGGTACCACCGGTCTCATACTTTGTTCTGTCACTTCAGACCAACACAGCTGCCCACCTGAACCTGTAGAAGAGAGTATTTTTTTTAAAAAAAAACCTTGATTATCTGTATATACTTAAAAGGTTGCCTTTAAAGATTTCAGATTTCTCATCCCTGATATTTTGATTTTACTTCTCCCTTGGGTGAGCTCATGGTCTTGTGCAATTGTCTGTATGCTTGCTTCCTGCAAAACGTATGCATTTTTCAACAATATTTGTATCAATAAATTATTTTAGTCCATTATGGGCAGAGGAAGAAATGCAGCATGGTATAGTCCAGTCATGAGATCTTGGAAGCTAAGCAGGGTCAGTGCTTGGATGGGAGAGCATCAAAGAAGACTATGAAGGAAGGCAATGGCAAACCATCCCTGCTTTTAACTTGCTTTGAAAATCCCATGCTGGCATCATCATTAGTCTGTTGTGGCTTGATGACATTTATCTGCATAATATAGGCAAGACTCAGCCAACTTTTCTTATGTTCTTACTAGGAGTAAGGCCCGTTGTGGCAAGAAATACAATGAGTTCTAGAAGGAAGCTCCAGGTGAGTGTCCTGGCTGTGGCTGGTGGGGCTGGTGGGGCGGCACTCTTTCACACAGTGGCCAAAAATACCAGGTGCCATCAGGAGGTCCAGCAGTGGGGTCAGGACACTAGAAGCCCTCCCACTGTTGAGCCCCCCAAGCACCAAAAATACAGAGCATCCCTTGCCCCAGAGTCCCTATCTATACCTTGTGGCTAATAGCCACTGATGGACCTCTGCTCCATATCTATATACTAATAGCCAAGTTGTCTCCTCCGTGTGGATATCTAAATCCACACATTGTGGGCACTTGGGGGCAGAGAGATTTTCCTGCACACTTGGGACAGTCCTCAGATGTGCAGAAAAATCTGAAAAGTTTTAAAAACTGTACAGGTGATATTTAAATCCCCCCAAAAGTAAAAGAGCATTCCCTGCGCATGCCCAGAGAATGCTCTGGGAACTCTGCGGTGGACCCAGTGGCTGGGAGGTGCCCAAGCCTTGCCACTGGTGCCCAGGGGGAAGGGAGATCGGCAGAGGGGGGAGATCGGTGGGCCTGGTGGCTGGGAGGTGCTCAGGCCTTGCCGCTGGTGCCCGGGGGGAGGGAAGATCATGGGAGGGAGGGAAGATCACCAGGAGGAGATCGGTGGGTCCAGCAGCTGGAAGGCACTCAGGCCTTGCTGCTGGATCCTGGGGGGGGATAAGGCTTACCTGCGGAGCTGCTTCTGCAGGCTGGAGTCTTTAGGAATACTCCCCCTGCAAGTATCGTGGGTCCCACTTCTTGTGTTTATCTAATTCCCTTTTGAAGCTGTCCATGCTTATAGCCGCCATCACCTCCTGTGGCAGTGAATTCCATGTGTTAATCACTCTTTGGGTGAAGAAGTACTTCCTTTTATCCATTCTAACCCGACAGCTCAGCAATTTCATTGAGTGCCCACAAGTTCTTGTATTCTGAGAAAGAGAGAAAAGTACCCATGCATAATCTTATAAACCTCGATCATGTCACCACTCAGCCATCGTTTCTCCAAGCTAAAGAGCCCCAAGAGTTTTAATCTTTCTTCATAGGGAAAGTGTTCCAACCCTTTTATCATTCTAGTTGCCCTCTTTTGCACTTTTTCCAAAGCTATAATATCCTTTTTAAGATGTGGTGACCAGAACTGTGCACAGTACTCCAAATAAGGTCACTCCATTGATTTATATAGGGGCATTATGATATTGGTTGATCTGTTTTCAATACTCTTCCTAATAATCCCCAGCATAGCATTGGCCTTTTTTATTGCAGTCGCACACTGTCTCGATGTTTTCAGTGAGTTATCTACTATATATCTACTATATAAATATATTGATGATGGCATAGTTGCTAGCCAATAGATGCTTTCTACAATGAGCATCTATTTCAGTGGTTTTCATTGAACCACACAATGAACTTGCAGAATCATTTGTTCAGTAAACCAGTCCCATGGTTCTCAATATTGTTTTTTTCCCTGTCTTCATCCTAACATAGCTTTGTCAATGGCTGTGGTCACACACACTAAATAATCCACTTTCAGTGCACTTTCCAACTGGATTTTACTGTGTGAACTGGCAAAATCCATTTGGAAAGTGGATTGAAAGTGGATTATTTAGTATGTGTGACCGCAGCCCATGACATGCAAAGATGCTATCTACTTCTGCATTCTGGCTAACACAGTTGCAGGAGGAGTGTACCACAATGTATTTCCTGAATTTCTGAATCACCTCTGTAACAAGGGATGATATGACCTACATATAAGACACAGTCAATGGATCGTATATTTTATCTGTTACAAAAGTAAGGGAAAACGTAACAAAATGAATATGAGATATAGCTAAATGCGTCTTGTAAAGGTTAAAGATGTCTCTGCTGCTGATGAGACACTTCCTATGAATCACTGGGGTGAGACACAGCAATTGTACTTTATATTTAAAAGGTTACAAGGCTCTGAGGTTTGCTCAGTGGCTGCTACCAAACCTCACACCACCATCATGGTTTTTGGCAAACGCTACGATTAGGGAGAATTAAATTAGGCTGTATGACATTTAGGCAGTTGGGATTTTTCCAGGACATCAAGTTAGCAACATGTGCTTTTAATCGCTATACATTAAGTTCCCAGGGACACTTAAAAAAAAAACAGCATCCCAAATGAATACCGTACTTCCATATATAAAATTAAGGATTTCCTCACCTCCTTCCCCAGACCCCCAAGTCTCTTCTCTGTTGGTTTCTGACAGCCGGATGATATCCTGTCATTTCAAACAACATGTTATCAATTTCTCAGATTATTGTAAGTAGCATCAGGGATTCCTAAACAATTCCAGATTTAACTCTGGAGAAAAAAAAGAAAGATGACAAAAACAGAACTCTTGTCAACAGAGGTGTATTTATGAATGAAGAAGGGTGGTAGGGAGTTGGACTTCTCAACAGCAACTCATCAGCTAGTGCTGCTATTCTTCATACATGGTGTCAAAAAAGATGAGATTTCTGAGGGATAGATAGAAATCCAGAACTGCAGGACTCTGCAGCTGAGGGAAAAGGACAAAGTGAGGCCTGTGCTGAGGGGCATAAGAGTGAGGCGACGGTCCTAGACTGACTTCTAATCATTCTTCTTTGCCTTCCCAAACCCTGGAGAAGGATTTACAATGCCAGGCAAAGCAGACGTGTACCCCGCTAAGCCAGTGGACTTAAATGGATTTAGAAGGATGTAAATAGGGCAGCCAATTACAGATTGGGAAATTCCTGGAGATTTGGGGCAGAGCCTATGGAAGGTGGTGTTTAGGGAGGGTATATGATGCCATACAGCCTGCAGTTTCTTCCAGGGGAACTAATCCCTGAAGTCTGGAGATCAGTTGTAATACTAAGAATGTAACTTAAGAAGAGCCCTGCTGGATCAGGCAGTGATCTATCTAGTCCAGCAACCAACAAAAGGGCATAGATGCCAAGACCTTCCCCTGATGTTGCCCCCTGGCACTAGTATTCAGAGGTTTACTCCTCCAAATGTGGAGGTTCCTTTTAGTCACCATATAGATAGTAGTCACTGATAGACCTATCCTCCATGAATCTATCTAATTCTCCTTTTAAAGTTGTTTATTCCTGTGGCCACCACGACATCATCTGGCAGCAAATTGCACATATTAATCACTCTCTGTGTAAAGGAGTATTTCCTTTTGTCCATCCTGAACCTACTGCCCATCAGTTTAATTGGATGCCCTCGAGTTCTAGTGTTTTGGGAGAGGGAGAAAAATTTCTCTTTGTCAACTCTCTCCACCCCCTGCATAATTTTATAAATCTCTATCACGTCCCTTCCCCCTTAGTTGTCTCTTTTCTAAACTGAAAAGTCCCAGATTCTTCAGCCTTTTCTCATAGGGAAGGTGGTCCACACTCCACCCCTGGGGGATCTCCAGGCTCCACCTTAAAGTTGGTAACCCTAGGTGTAACAGCTGCTTAGGCTTGAGACCCAGACAATTAAGGACAGCAATAATGAGCATTTAATGTGACTTACCAGTTCTAGATGGGTTTGTTTAGCTCGCAGAGTTTTTCCTTGCATATCAGGTACAGAATTTGTGCTCTAGGTCTCCTCATTGCATGAAGTGTCATATGTGAGAGCAAGACATCAGATCTTTTCTCTAAAGCCATCATTCCTCAGGGCCAGTTCAAGGTAATTTTTTTTATTCCAAACATGGTAAATCCATCACCTCTTGATAAGGTTGCCAGCCTCCAGGTAGGACCTGGAGATCCCCTGGAATTACAGCACATCTCCAGACTACAGAGATCAGTTTCCCTGGAGAAAATGGATGCTTTGGAGGATGGACTCTGTAGCACTGTACCTCACTGAGGTCCAGGCCCGTAGCCTGTGTGGGGCCCTGGGGGCCCGCCCCCCCGCAGGTTTTGCGGGCCCCCTCCCCCGATCCTCTGCTCCCCCCTCCTCCCCCCGGCTCCCTCCCCCTGGCCCTCCGCTCCACCTGTGGATGCCGGGGCTCTGCACACTCTCTCCCTCACCCCCCCCGCACTTCGAAGGGGCTCGGAGGGGAAAGGGCGCATTTCAGGCTGGTGGTGGCAGCCTCTGCTTGGCCATCTGCGCCGCTGCTCCAGCCCAGCCTGCCGGGAGGTGGGCCGGCCGGCTGGGGCCACACTCGCTCGCTCGGCAGAGGGCGTTCTGCTTGCGGTGAGAGCGGAGGCGGGAGGAGCCTCCGGAGTTGCGTGGCTCTGCCGGGGAGGAGCCGGGGCTCCAGCCGCCACCGCTTCTGCCACATCCACCAGGCTGAGAAGCGGCGGGAGAAGCCCCAGCATGTGGGTGCGCGTGCACCAGTCAGTCACTGCGAGGCGCGGGGCTGGGAAGTTGCGGGAGAGCCCCGGAGCTGGCTTGCAGCAAAGGGAACTCCAAGGAGCCCAGACTACCGTGGGGTTGCAGCAGCTCCCATCTGCTCGGGACAACCAATCCGGAGGGAGGCGCCACTGCAAATTGCACCGGGAGTGGGGGTAGCATTTAGGGAGGGGGGGTGCCTCTGGAGCGTGCTTACTCGGGAGGAAGCCTTGCTACAGGTTGCGAAAGCTCATACCTTGAATAAACCTTTGTTGGTCTTAAAGGTGCGTGCCGCTGGTCTCTAAATTTGTTTTAGTTTGTGACCAGTGTTTCCTCTAAGCTCAGTTAATGTGAGCTAGCTCAGTTTTTTAGCCTCTGGCTCACACATTTTTGTCTTAGCTCAAGAAGGATGGCTCTAGAGCAGGGGTCCTCAAACTTTTTAAACAGGGGGCCAGTTCACTGTCCCTCAGACCGTTGGAGGGCCGCCGCGTTCGCCCCCTCCCCCACGACCAGCCTGCTCACCCCGCCGCCGCGTTCGCCCCCTCCCCCCACCAGCCTGCTCGCCTCGCCGCCGCGTTCGCTCCCTCCGCCCCACCAGCCTGCTCGCCCCGCTGCTGCGTTGGCTCCCTCCCCCCACCAGCCTGCTTGCCCCGCCGCCGCGTTCGCCCCTGCCCCCCACCAGCCTGCTCGCCCCGCCGCCGTGTTCGCCCCCTCCCCACGACCAGCCTGCTCGCCCCGCCGCCACGTTCGCCCCCTGCCCCCCACCAGCCTGCTCGCCCCGCCGCCGTGTTCGCCCCCTCCCCCACGACCAGCCTGCTCGCCCCTTCCTCCTCCTCAGCTCCTGGGCGCTCTTGCCACCCAGGGCTGCTGGAGGAAGAAAGAGGCCGCGGGGGGCGGCTTTGAGGGGGCGGGGGCGGCAGTTGCCACCCCTAAGAGCCTGCCGCCCTAGTGAGTGAGTCGGCAGTGCCTCTCCCAATGGGGCTACTCGGGAGGAGGAGCCCGGCAGGTGGGCGGGGGCGCTGCTGCTGCGCTCCCCGAGGAGGAGGTGGCTCCGGGTGGGGGGGGGCGGGCATAAACACTCGGCGGGCCGCATAAATGTCCTCGGCGGGCCGCATGTGGCCCGCGGGCCGTAGTTTGAGGACCCCTGCTCTAGAGCAAACTAATTGATGCAGCAGCCAAATCGCTCTTTCACAACTTTAATGGCAGTAGCTCACAAAGTAGAAGTTTTGCTCACAAAACTCCACAGCTTAGAGGGAACATTGGTGGTGGGCCCCCTGAGAAAAACATGGGCCCCCTGAGCAAAAAGTTGTTAGCTACGGGCCTGCTGAGGTCCCTGTCCTCCACAGGCTCCATTCCCAAATCTCCAGGAGTTTCCCAACCTGGATCTGGCAACCCTACTTCCCATCTACTGCCAATGACTAGTGGGTACCTGGCAGCCCTACCTCCTGGGCCTGCACGACTGCTGGCTGAGCCTGCGGATGGTGGTACAAGCCCCACAGAGGACAGATGGAAGAGACCTGAGCCACTGCCGTGCATCAGCATCCTCTTCATTGTACTGTCTTGGGTGGCTTGGCTAGAGAATAGGCCCAGCCATTTCTACAGAACTTCTTACCTGGAAAGGTCCATGGGTTTCATCTTTGTTAGTCTTTCGAAAACTGTGAACAATCCTCTTTATAAAGTCTTCCCTTCACTCAGAGAGCTTTAGGATCTGAAAATGAGCATAATTGCACAGACTGGATTTCATGAAAAGAGACATACGTGCATCTTAAATTAATAAGCAAACTGAATATTTCCATCTAAAGATGGCATCGGCTGTGGAACTGGAGCACATAATTACACTGTAGACATATACTGGTTTCCTGCTAATTATTTTTTTTCCTTGAAAGAATTTAGAAGCCTCCTCTCTAGGGAAACTGAGTTCTACCAGTTTAAATGTCATGAATGCTGGGAATTGCGGTTTAGTAAATAGCAATGCAGCTGAGGCACTGGGAGATATGTGATCAGGTCTTCCTACTATTAAAAAAACATTCAATGGGAGCATGGCCACTGTTTAGATTAGTACCATGTGGAAATGAGAGAAGTGGTTTTAAGTGAGCCAGTTTGGTGTAGTGGTTAAGTGTGCGGACTCTAATCTGGGAGAACCGGGTTTGATTCCTCACTCCTCCACATGCAGCTGCTGGTGTGACCTTGGGTCAGTCACAAGTTCTGGCACAGCTGTTCTTGAAAAAGAGCAGTTTCTGTCAGAGTTCTCTCAGCCCCACCTACCTCACAGGGTGTCTGTTGTGGGGAGCGGAAGAGAAAGGAGATTGTAAGCCGCTCTAAGACTCCAAGTGAAGGGTGGGGTATAAATCCAATCTCTTCTTCTTCTAATCTACTAACCTCACCACACACACTTCTATTTGCCCTGGAAGGAAAAAAGATGGCCCCAAAGAGGCTAGCTGAGTTGGGGCTGGGGGGGTACCATGCTCCAGTGGTTCCATTTTTACTTGACTGACCAGTTCCAGAAAGTGGTGCTGCTTGGCCCCATGGCATTTACACTATGGTGTCCCACAGGGTTTTTTTTTTAATTTGGTTCAATTTCTATGCTGCCATTCCCACAAATAGGCTCAGGGCAGGTTACAAACATTCATTATAGAACAATAAAATCAAAGATTAAAATTATAAAACTTAATCCTTAAATGGTGGTTCAGTCTTGTCTCCATGCTGTTTAACATCTATGTGAAACTGCCGGGAGAGATCATTAGGAAATATGGAGTCAGGTGCCACCAACATTTGGATGACACCGGGGTTGCAAGCCCCCCAGTGGGGGATCCCCACCTCTTGTTTACTCCCACTGCTCTGAGCAGTGATGGGAAAAAATGGCCGTCAGGTCAATGACATGACATCACTTCTAGGGAAAACCTCGAAGTGACATCATGCCATCATGTTTGCTTTTGCTTTGTCCCACTGGCCTCTGGAATGCTGGTGGGCAAGGCCTGCTGTGGGTAGGAGATTTTCTGTCCCAGCAGGCACATGGCAACCCTAAATACAGAGTACAGTGATCCTTGTGCTTGGACATTCCAAGGAATTATAGACATTTTACCATACAATCTGTCATGCAGGTTCCCAAACAACTGTACCTGCTGTGTGGCTAAATGCACGATAGGATGATCAGATGGCTATGAGTACCCTCCTGAGCAGAGTTCACACTTCAAGTCCTTGGCATACACATGGGTTTGTACAATAGGCTCCAATAACACTTCACAAAGACTGTTTCAGGCTGCAGAAATGGTGCAGGGTAGGGAAAGGCTGAAATCCCTTCTCCATGTGCACTGCATCCCTGATCAAAACCAGGCACTGCACAGGAAGGAACTTAGTAGAAGCCAAAACTCACTTATGATAGTGTTATGTCTGACACAAGGTGGGGATGCAGATCCAGCTTGTGTACTTTGTAATGTGCATGGGTTTAAGTATTGGAGCTTTTCATAGCACTTCTGCGTACTTATCATCACCTGTCATCTCGTTTATGCAGCTCTAACGGGCTGGTTGTTTTGAATGATATACTCATGCCCCGGGTCTGTGGGACATCCCAGATTGCTCTTCTTTTTGAGAAGGCAACATATTGCTGAAAGTGTATTTTTGTGGTGTTTCTGATTTTATGCACATTGACTTGATATGATAACAGCCACTATGAATGTAGATTTTTTTTTAATAGAAATCGGCTGTTGGGCTTACATTCTATTTTCTCCACGGATCTGTTTTCTGGAATCAAAATGCACTACAGTATAACTCTGGGGAACATTTTTGGACCTCAAATGTTAGATTGCAAAGCAAGGGAAGTTAGTTTTTGGCAGCCTCATGGAAGTAATCCTTTCTGCCTTATTCTGCCAACCATTACCATTTAAGAGAGCGGAAAAGTCCTTGCTTTGTACTGTCAATTGGCCCAGTTATGTTATGACTCTTATTGAAAGCAATGGGGTATCAATTACTACATTCCAGTGGTTTCAATGAGACATAGGGAGCAGGTCTTCTCAGAAATGACCTATATTATTCAATGGCACCTACACCCAGGAAAGTGTTCTCACAATTACACCGTTACTCATGGCTAGATTAGGGCCTTGCATCTTGACTGATAGGGAAAAAAAATCAGCTGTGACAAAAGATTAGTATGCAATCTTGTATATAATTAGGGTTGCCAGGTCCTACCTGGCTGCCAGTGGGAGGAATCAGCCTCTGTCCTGGATCTTCTATGATTTTTTGCCTTCAAAACCATAGAGTCTGCCCAAAAACTAGAGCATCACCCCCTGCACTCCCCGATGTGATAACGTCACTTCCAGGTGATGCCATGACATCCCGGTTTGGAGGTGGGGCTTCCCCCAGTGGCCAGCTGGCCAGTGGAGGATTGGAGCCCCCCAGAGTGGGGGAACCCACACTGGGAACTGGGGGACAGCAGCCCTATTTATAATAAGGGTTTTGAAAAACAATGGCTGAAACCAGATCTAAGTCCACTAGCAATATGATTGTAAACAAGTTCTTGGTTCAATAGTGTGAAAGTTTGGTGTGTTAAGGTGGTATAGGCAAAAGATCGTCATGGCCAGAGGAATCTCTTAAAATGCTCAAGAACAAAAGAAGAGAGACAGCAAATGTCTTGCATGTCAAAAAGTCTCCATCTCTGGTGTCTCCAGGATGCATCCATCACAGGTAGCAGGTGATGGGAAAGATCTTTCATTGCCTCAGGTTCCGGAAAGTTTCTGCCACTAGAGTGGACAGTACTGAACTAGTCGGATCTATGGTCTGATTCCGTGTAGGCAGCTTCCTAAGCTTGGGAAGGAATTACAAAAGGACAGGGCTATTTTGTGGAGGGTGGGTCACGAAGATGCTGCTACTCATTTATAAACAGGGTGTCGCGCCTCTGGTCCAGCCTGGGGGGGCTGGCGGATGGCACCCGGGTAGGCTGGCCGAAGGGGAACGCAAAGGGGTTCTGCCACAAGCCTCAGATGTGAGAGGGACCTGAGGTTCCGTCACCTTCAGCATCCACTTCTCCTTGGAGTAGGTACAAAGAGAGGCCTCTTTGACTCTCTCTGGGTGTGCAGGCTCTCTCTCTCCAAACTCCTCTCCTCCCCGGCTCTGGCATTCTACCCCTCTTTTTATTCCCTTCCATCACATCTTACCCCTCCCTCCCCCCTTTATCGAGGTTTCATTGGCTCCTGTGCTTGTCTGTCAGCTTGCTTCCTTCCTTCCATTGGCTCTCAGGTGTCTCCTTTAAGGGTGGGGTGCTCCGCCCCTTCCAGCCTCTACAGTTGGGTGTCGGCTGCATCCTGCTGGCCCTTCTGGTGGGGTCTGTTGGAGTAGAGTAGCAGGTAAGGAAGTTGTTCTGGGGTGCAGAAGGAGGAAGGGGTAGCAGGGCTCGCGGGGTTGCTTCCGTGCGTGCCCCGGCGAGGAGGGCTTAGTCCCTGACCCTTCTGGAGCTCCCCTAGACCCCCCCCCAGCGGGTCCTCCCCCCAGGCTTGTTCCCATCTCCGAGCCCTGGGTGGCTGGGCTAGCAGGGGTGGGCTGTCCCTGTGCAACAGCGCAGCCCAAGTCCCTGCAACCGGTGTTTGCGGTCGGCCCCTCTTTCCTCCCGCGCCCGCCCCGCCCGGGCAAGGTTTTGGGCGGGGCCAGCCGCGGTTCTCCCGGGGCCTGTCCTCCGTCCCCACCCGCCCCCGCCCGGCATTGCCTGTTGGAAGCTGGAGCGGGGCCGTCGGGGGAGAGTCATCTCGGCGGGCCCGGGTATGAGGCCGGGCCGCCACACCTCCCCTGCGCTGTCTCCCCGGGCTCCCGGGGAGACACGGCCTCGGGTGCAGCAGCGCCACCGCGTCTCCCCCACGCTGTCTCCCCGGGCTCCTGGGGAGACGCGGCCCTGGGTGCAGCGGCCCCCCTGCGTCCCGGCCCGAGCTCCCGCCGCGGCTCCGCGGCTCAGCGGAGCCATGGAGAGTCAGGACACAGGGCTATTTTGGGGCAGGAACGCACAGGAACCGAGTTCCGGCTGGCTCTTGAGTTGGCCACGACCAGCAGGAACTCATTAGGATTGGCTACATTAGGGGTGTGTGGCCTAACATGCAAAGGAGTTCCTGCTATAAAAAAAGCCCTGGATTGTGACAACAAACAAGGTAAACAGAATAAGAAGCAAAAGGTGGGTGTGGCTGGATGGCCATGGGGTGTGGCCTAATATGCTAATGAGCTGTGCTATGAGAGGTGTGGCCTAATATGCGAATGAATTTTCACTGTTGGGTGTGGCCTATTATGCTAATGAGTTCCTGCTGGGCTTTCTCTACAAAAAAGCCCTGTTTATAAGGTTGTGATGGTTTCCAATAATTCCCTGCTTGTAGATCCCCACTAGGCTATTTCTGAGGGTCTTCTCTCTCTCTCTCTTTGGCAGAATGAGTGGGCTAATGCATGAGGATCAAGACTTGGGAGAGTCCTGGAAAAAAGATGTCGGTACTCAGTAATGGTGAATACCGACATTAAAAAAGACCTGCAAAAGAAAGCCCAATGAATTCTCACTTCAAATCAAGGTTCCTATGGCAACTTGCTCTTCTCACCAATTTCTTTAAAAAATTGCCGGCATTATATGCAATATGACGCTATAGAGTTCCTGCTGATTCCTTGAGTGATACATCATTTTTGGTCCCCCCCAGAAGTGACGTTATGTCATGCATGATACTCGCAATCCCTGTCTCCATTTTCCAATTGCCTGCTTTTTGCCGACCATCAATAGCATACTTGTACAGGGAGCTCTCAAAACAGTTCCATACACTTGTTTTTCCCCCTAACACATGAGGTAGAGTCATGGAAGCTGGAGGGGGCCATACAGGCTATCTAGTCCAACCCCCTGCTTAATGCAGGATCCACCTAGAGGATCCCTGACAAGTGTTTGTCCAGCCAGTGCTTACAGACTGCCAGTGAGGGGAGCTCACCACCTCCCTAGGTAGCTGATTCCACCACTGAACAACTCTTATTATAAAAAAGTTTTTCCTAAGATCCAGCCGGTACCTTCCCACCCTTAATTTAAACCTATTATTGCGAGTCCTCTCCTCTGCTGCCAACAGGTGAAACAAGGAGGTATCTGTTGTATTTTAATAGCTATTTGGGGAAGATATTTCACTGTTGATGTTTAGAAGTTTTGCCCCATTAGGGAGATCGAAGTCTGTTGCTGGGCAGACTAGGCCTCTTTATACTGAAAGAGAAAGCCATGTATGGGAATGAATGAAAAAGTGGAGCCGGGGCTATAAGAAGGGCAGAAAAATAAAAAAAACTGATGTCTTGTGTTGTCGATTTGCCTACATTAAGCTACAAGAATCTCATTCCAAATGCTATGAGAACGTACCTTTCAACAAAGTTCACAGAGCCCTAACTCAATATATATAAAAAACCAGTAATAACATTTCAGAAATGCTCAGTGAGTTAAGCTAGTCCACTTCTTCTCCTTGTAGCTATATGAAGCTTTGTCCCTATTTGTGGACAAAACCTTGTTTTGCTTATGATGGGGCAGATCCTTTGAAGCATGAGCAGAATCACAGAAACAAGCATTCCTTCCTCCCCAGATGGGATGACAGAAGGAAATGACAGGAAAACCCAAATGTGGCATAAGCGCATTGGGTGACACCCTCTTCATGGTACTTACCATGGAGTTTTCAAGGAAGGCCAGAGCATCATCCGATACACTTCACATCGCATCCAGATTTTCAGGTGGATGTGATGTTATATATCATTGTATGTCATTTCCAGCCTGGGCCTTTTATCCCATAAGCTGCAGGAGCTATCTTGCCAACTATAAACCAGAAAATGCATCCTAACCTAGGATTCCTGGGAACAGCATGGGGAAAAAGAGGGGAGACTGCAGTCGAAGGGGGAATTGGTTGAAATATTCCCCCTTTCTTCTAATGAAAGTCCTGGTACAAGTAGTTGCTGAAAGAGCAGAGATGTATACTGCCCTGAACTACCTGGAAGGAGGGAGAATAAACATGTACTAAATAAAATAAATAAGTCCTACCTGTAGAAAACAGGATCCAACCCAAGGAATTCATGATCAAACAAACTTGTAATACTGCATTGGCAATGCATAAAGACTCAGAAGTCAACTTCACTATATGAAGATCTTGTTTTACTGTTAAGTCCAAATCTGTAAAGCAGTAAGAATTTAATTGACAAAAGCTGCAATTCTAAAATCACCTTCCAGGGAATAATCCATAATGAATAACATTGGCAGTCCCGTTTAGGGTTGCTTGCAAAGTGATCTTGCAGCCCATTCTTCAAAAAAACTCACTTTATTATATTTATATATTAAAAAGTCTTGGCAAAGTCAAAAATCGGGTTACAAGCAATTTATTCTTGGCCAGTTGCAAACACATCATGTTAAAAATATGAGACCATGCACAAAAATAGAAGATGGATGCTGTGATTTGAAAATGGGAGTTAATGTAGATTATCCATTCATTTTGAATTAAAGACTGTGACATCTTAGGTATTTATTATTTTAAGTAATGGCTTCTCTCCATCCTAAGGACAGATGATCTGAGCTAAGCAGCCATGCAGCCAAACTTTATTCACAACAATCACATTGACGGACCTGGCCAGGAGATGTATTTAGGGCCATTCTAGATTAGCATTTAACAGTACAAGTGATGCACACTTATTGCTCATTTGTTGCACAGTATCAGGGCCAGGAGCAGCATACCATGGCAGGGCCCATTGCTGCTATCCCCCCTCTCCGCCTCCCCTGGTGTCCATCTGCTTGTTGTGAGCCCTCCCACCACCCACACTCCCAACTGTATGTACTGCCTAGCATAGTCAGGGATGGGTGTGTGGAAGGACTGGGAAATGGGCAAGTAGGTGGGGGAAGGACAGATGGCTAGGCAATGGGAGAGGAGGACACAGACAGGTGGACAGGGAGATATGAGTGGGGGACAAAATGGCATGCAGAGGAGGGGAAGGCCCCCAGATACTCTCTGCCCAAAGCCCACTGAAAGTGGCCCCACATATCATCCTCAAGAAAGTACTTCTTTGGGAATATCACATTTCCCCCCAACACCAACATGGAAAATATTGTTGCGGGGAACCTTTAATTCTTTTCCTGGCTGGGGGGTGGGAGATAAAATTGTGGGCTGAAGCAACCAGGAGGTCATTCATAATAACTGCCCTGCTGGATCAGACTAAAGTTAGTCCAGTATTGGGTTTCCGACACTAGCCAGACAGCAGCTAGCTGCCCCTGGGTGCTTACTAGAGATGCTGAGAACTTTGCAGCAAACAGGTTGGGCAGGCAAGCATTCTATTTTCAACAGCCACGATCACTCATGAGCCGATCTGTGGATCTCCTTGCTTTGCCACCATCTGACTCAAGCAGCATGCTCAACAGCTTGGTGGCTGCACAGTAGCTGTGCTGGTGGAGTTGGATTTTCTTCTGCCTTGTGGATGCTTTGGCACTTATGCTGTACATGAAATCAGTCCTTCATGACTGGCTGGGTCAAGCATTTAAATGATGCTGAAGGCAGAAACTATGAATCCCATAAAGCTGTGCAAAAATGCACATGTGTGAAATGTTGCTGATCCAAACAGATTGGCAGCTACTAATGTCAATACTGTGGACTTAGAGGAACACCAAAAACTAAGTTTTCTTAAATACTGTGTTTAATTGTAATTAACCAATGGACTGATTTGTTTACTCTTTATTTAAGTAAGTGATTGAAGAGCAGCATGTAGCAATAGCTAGCTTCTGTGTGTGAAGGGTTCCACTGGATTCCATTGGGTTGTGTGAGAATGTGCATGCATGAACTACTGCTGATTGCACTGCAGGGAATGTAATGTGCCAAACCGGCTACAGCTCTTCACAAATAGCTGAACCATACAACAAAAAATTGGCTCCCTGCTTACAAATGATGAACAGAGCATGAGCCAAACTAGTGGGTGCCTGAACATCCTCAGTGTTCACAGAGTGAAAATACAGACTGCCTTTACCTTTTCAGAGGTCAACTGCTTTAGCACACGGTGATTCCACCTTGCTAACATTGCATATTGACAGACTAGCTGGGAAATGAATTGATCTTATCCTATTAAAACCCCTCTGAAGACAGTGTATTTTATAGAGTATTCATATCTGCAGGGCTTTTTTTATAGAAAAAGCCCAGCAGGAACTCATTAGCATAACAGGCCACACCCAACAGCAGAAACTCATTAGCATATTAGGCCACACACCCCATGTTACCCGAAGTGTGGCCATCCAGCTACACCCACCTTTTGCTTCTTATTCTGTTTACCTTATTTGTTGTCCAAACCCAGGGCTGTTTTGTAGCAGGAACTCCTTTGCATGTTAGGCCACATACCCTAATGTAGCCAGTCCTAATGAATTTCTGCTGTTGGGTGTGGCTATTATGCTAATGAGTTCCTGCTGGGCATGGCCAACTCGGGAGTCAGCTGGAACTCCGTTCCTGTGCGTTCCTGCCCAAAAATAGCCCTGATAATGTCCAATCACAATAGAGAGCTTAGGACCAATGGGAGTTGTTGCCACCCAAGATCAGAATCTTTCCTGACTGGTCTATCAAATCCCAGCAACCAATCATACTGCATGTTTCAGAATCCTAAGAGTCTATGGAGCTTGTGTCTGAAGCGCTGGCCAGCTAACTTAGGCACTACAGCTTAAGCAAATACATAACACAGGGAAAAACAAGGTGCCCCCTTTAAGTCCTTTTAGGCTCGGTATCACGCACCTCGGTCTAGCTTGGCAGCTGGCACTTCACAACTGCACCACAGTTGTTCCATTTTCTTGGGTACAGGCTGCCAGGGGAGGGAAGGAGGGGAAACGGAAGATGGGGGGCAGATATAGCTGGTAGGTGTGAAGGAGGGAAAGAATCAGGAGAAGAAAAGAGGCGATGGGGTTTTCAGGAAAGAGGAAATGGAGGGGAGGGGAGGGGAGGGGGGAGTGATATCCTCCGCAGAGGTCCTTGTAGGTCTCCTGCTTGTATTGGTTATTTCTCAAGTTTTTGCTATATATAACACTTGAGGCAGCTTTCAAAGAATAGCATTTTAATAAAATAAAATAAATACAATATATGAAATAATACAAAGTCAAAGAATAATAATAAAGTCAAAGAACAACAGCACAGATAACAAAACACCGGCTCGCAGCCATAAAATCAACAGGATCACAGCCACCTAATTCTAAAGCTGCCCAGAAAGGCATACTTTAAAAAAGGGTGGCAAGGCCAGATGGAAGTGGGACAAAGCAAGCTGAACTGGCACAAAATTCCATAGCCTGGAGACAATAACCAATGACCTGTCTGTCTATTTAATCCCATGTCTAAAAAGACTGGCTTGCTGGGCAAGTTTGTTTTTGGCCCCTTACCATCATGGTGGTACCGCGGGAGTTGGGTGTGTACAGGAGTGGAAAGGGTTCAAAACAAGGGAGCAGTAGCAGCTGCAGCAGCATGCAATACAGACGTCCGTTTGCTGCCCCCAGTCCAGAGGGTGAGCTCTCCTCTGCTCATGATGCAAGGATTCGGGGGTTGCACTTATGGATGACAGCAAAGTAAGTAGTCTTGTTCGTGGGGGTATTTCTGCCTGCGTCTGTCTGTTAAGACCTGGATATTTATTTTTTATATTTGCTTCATTTACTATTTTTACCTTTCTCATTGAGGCTGAAGATGGATTACACACAGTGTAAAATGATCCGATCAGTATGATGAGGCATCTAATAAGCAATGTAATAGTACTAGGACTGCAGAAATCTGGAAGAAAGCGTAACTATTGCATGTGGTGGAATGCACTCCCAATTGAGATCAGGGCCCTGTGGAACTTGCTAGAATTCTGCGGGGCCTGCAAAGCGGAGCTGTTCCACCAGGCCTTTGGCTGAGGCAGTGGATTTTATTATCTTGGCCTCCCCTGCCCTTAGTAGGCCTACAGATGCCTACCATCCTGCTAACATTTCATGGGAAGTGTATTGGGCTGCTTTGGACTGATGTTATGTTTCTTTGCTGCCATCATGTTTTATTTAACTGGTTTTTAATCATATATTTATTGTTTTTATTTTTGTCATGAGCCTCCCTGAGCTCATTGTGGGATAGGGTGGGACACAAATATAATAAACAAACAAACAAACAGTGCAGAGAATGGTATTACATAACTAGAAAGTAATGGGCTGACAGCAGGATGATACAGTCAAAAGATAATACATAGTATATGTGGTGGTATAGTCTGTGGTCCTGTTTGCTTTGTAAAAGAACCTCCCTAAATCAGCCTGTTATAGTATAGCCCCATTTCCTATAAAAATGTTAATGAGGCTGGTGACCTGTTAAAGGTTTGAAGATGAACTGAGCCAATGACTGAATTTATTTACTTCATATATTCATATCCCACCTTTCTCCCAAATGGGGACCCAAGATGGCTGACAAACTTTCTGTAACCTCTGCTTTATCATCACAACAACCCTGCAAAGTAGGCCAGGTCGACAGAGTGTGACTGGTCCAGGATCACCCAGTGAGCTTTTGCAGCAAAGTGGAGATCCACACCTGGCTTTCCCAGATCCTAGTCTAGCACTCTAACCGTCTAATAGTATAGGTCAGCAGTGATGTAATCACCATCAATGAGTGTGTGGTGATCTTCAGATGAAGTTTCTTAGAAGTGTTTATTCTATCAAAGCTCTTTTAGGAGGCCTTGGGCAGTACATCTAAAAAAAGGTAAAATAATTTCTCTGTCGTTTCATGTGCTTTCTTTTGATGATGTGTCAGAGGAAGACTGCTAGTATTCTTATCCCCACAGGTGTTGTATAATAAAATCATTCAAAATATCAACCCCCCTAATATCACAAGGTAAAATACACAGGAAAATAATGATGCCCTCCCTAATGAAAATACACAGTGATAGGGCCCAAACTTGCAAAGACTGACCAAGAGAGAGATCTTGGAGTCATAGTAGATAACTCAATGAAAATGTTGAAACACTGTGCGACTGCAATAAAAAAGGCCAATGTTATGCTGGTGGTTATTAGGAAGGGAACTGAAAACAAATCATCCAGTATCATAATGCCCCTGGTGCAACCTTATTTGGTATACTGTGTGCAATTCTGGTCACCACAACTCAGAAAGGATATTATAGCATTGGAAAAAGTGCAGAAAAGGGCAACTAGAATGATAAAAAGGTTAAAGCACTTGGGGCTCTTTAGCTTGGAGAAATTATGGCTGAAGTTTATAAGACTATGCATGAGATAGAGCAGGTATAGAAAGAAGTACTTTTCTCCCTTTCTCACAATACAAGAACTCTTGGGCACTCAATGAAACTGCTGAGCAGTCAGGTTAGTACAGATAAAAGGAAGTACTTCTTCACCCAAAGAGTGATTAACACATGGAATTCACTGCCACAGGAGGTGCTGGCGGCTACAAACATGGACAGCTTCAAGAGGGAATTGGATAAACATCTGGAGCAGAGGTCCATCAGTGCCTATTAGCCAAAAGGTATAGATAGGAACTCTCAGTCTGGGGCAAGTGATGCACTCTATTCTTGGTGTTTGGGGGGAGCAACAGTGGGAGGGCTTCTACATAAGAACATAAGAACATAAGAGAAGCCAATGTTGAATCAGGCCAATGGCCCATCTAGTCCAACACTCTGTCACACAGTGGCCAAAAATACCAGGTGTCATCAGGAGGTCCAGCAGTGGGGCCAGGGCACCAGAAGCCCTCCCACTGCTGCCCCCTCTAGTGTCCTGGCCCCACTGCTGGACCTCCTGATGGCATCTGGTATTTTTGGCCACTGTGTGACAGAATGTTGGACTGGATGGGCCACTGGCCTGATCCAGCATTGACTTCTTTTATGTTCTTATGTTCTTAGGATGAAAGCTTGTAAGTAAAGTCCTACTGAATATAGTGGGATCTGGTTAGGGCTACAGAAAACAGTGGCCACAGCAATCCATCTCTGGCCACACTCTGAAGTTTTGAGCTGCAGAAGTTTGGGCACAGATGGATTCCTGGCTGATGCAAAGGAAAGGGGATGGAATGGGGGAGGTAGGAAAGGATGCTGGCAAGCTTGTTGTTATTCAGTCGCACTGTCGAGTCCGACTCTTCGTGACCCCATGGACCACATCATGGTAGGCCCTCCTGTTCTCCGCTGCCCTCCAGAGCCTGCTCAATCCCATGTTCACTGCAAAGGCTCCTAAATACGTTTTGTTACTGAGACTTCAGATGACATAACAGTATATAAAGTTTTATGTAGCACCTGTTGTGATAACACTTACAGAAGGCTGATGGGATATATCAGTATTTGTGTCCTACTCTAGTAGCTGAGGATGGTATTTGAAAGAATAGTGCCTGGCCTTAGACCACCTTGAGGATCAGTGGCTGGAATCTGATAAGAGAAAGGACTAGGAGAAAAACAAAGTGCCTGAGGCCACAGAAAAGTTCCCAGCAAGGATGCCAACAATGCTCTTTTCTTTTAACATTCCACAACCTTTATTCCTGAGCAGTCTTTTTCTTCCACCTGTTGCTGAAGTGACCCTTTGGGCCTTCTTTCTAGGTCGCTGGAGGCAAAGTGAAGAAGCCGGGAAAGCGAGGCCATAAACCAGCCAAAATAGATTTGAAAGCCAAGCTTGAGAGAAGTTGGCAGAGCGCATGAGAATGCTGGGCGTGGAAGAAGCTGTGGTACCAAGTACCTGGAAGAGCTGGTGTCAAGTAGATCTGCAATCTGCACGCTGCAAGAAGATTTGGACATGGTGACTGCATTTCTCTCTCTCTCTCTCTTTAAACCTTAACCCTAGTTTTTAATTCCCAAGCCTTTTGTCGTCTGCTCAGAAATCATCGCCAAGAACCTGGCCCACCAACCACATCCTTGAGTCTACGGCAGAGGCTGCCCCTGCCCTGCCTCTGATGTGTTTAAAACATTTTCTCCCCACTTGGGAGAGCAAGTCTGCACAGATAAGCAAATTGCCCCTCAGGTTTGTTTGTGGACTGCAGAGTAGAGTGGTCACCTGTATCCTCCTGCTAAGCAGCATAAGTAGAATTTTGCCACATGTTAACTTCAGGGTATGTTTAGCCTGGAGAGGAGATGACTGAGAGGTGATATGATAACCATCTTCAAGTATTTGAAGAGCTGTCATGTAGAGGATAGTGCGAAGTTGCTTTCTGTTGCCCCAGAAAGTTGGATCAGAACCAATAGGTTGAAATTAAAACATAAAAGAGTTTTCGGCTAAACCTTAGGAAGAATTTCCTGACAAAGTGGTTTCTCAGTGGAACAGTCTTCCCCGGGAGGTGGTGGGCTCTCCTTCTTTGGCTTCTCTTATGTTCTTATCCTATGGTTCTCTCTGAATCTGGGCCCCAGCTCAGTGATTGAGCCACTTGCTTTGTATGTCCACTGTACCACTAAAAGCCTTTCTCTGCCTGAGATCCTGGAGAGACGACCAGTGGAATCACGTATATGTTTGCTAAAGGATTGTAGCAGTAGTCCTCCCATCAGCTAATAATTAGGGTTTGCATGCCAAAGACCTTGTCTTAGAGGGCAGCTGCTTTGAGGAGAAACGTTAGATGTCCCAAATCCAAAGTTGAAATAAAATTGGCAGCCCCAATTGTTTCCATCAACTCATCCACCCTAGGCATAGGATACACATCTGGTATGGTCAGTTTATTTAACCTTCTATAATCCATGTAAAACCTCATGGTTTTATCAGGTTTTGGTACCAGCACTACAGGTGAGGCCCAAGGACTTTCAGAAGGTACAGTTAGTCCAAGGTTCAACATTTCCTCAACCTCCTTCCTTATATAGGTGGCATTTGGGCCCGTCACTCTGAAAGGTGGGAGTGCAACAGGCCTCGAATCCCCGGTGTCAATTTTGTGGTGCGCCAAATTTGTTTTCCCCTGCAAATTGGAAAAAATAGACTGAAACCTTATGAAGAGGGTTTGCACTTGCCCTTGCTGGTCTTTAGAAAGGGATGGGTCTAGTTTCACTTTATGAATTGTACTACCCTTGGTGACCCTCCCCCAACCAGACAAATCAATACCAGTACTTTCCCCACCTTTAGCCATAAGTACCAGATTGCTGCGATCAAAATATGGCTTCAGCATGTTGATATGAAATAATTTACACTGGTCCATGTCCTCATTTATGGCCACCAAATAATTTACATTAGAGACCTTATTGACCACTCTATAAGGTCCCTCCTAGGCCACTTCCAGTTTATTCTTTCTCCTGGATTTAAGCACTAGTACACAGTCCCCAGGCTTAAACTCTCTGCTCCTGGCCATGGAATCATACCACATCTTCTGTGCTGTTCTCATGTTGTCTGCAGACTCCTCTCTGATCTCACACAGATGGTTCTGGAGCTCTTGCAGGTAAGTGATGACATCAGTGTCCTGGACACTCTCTCGTCCCGACCAAGCCTCTTTTAAGATGTCAAGTGGACCTCTGGCTTTTCTTCCATAGAGGAGTTCAAATGGACTCAACCCAGAACTTTCTTGTGGTACCTCCCTGTATCAGAAAAGGAGATTCTGCAAACGCTGGTCCCAGTCGTTCGGATGCTTGTGTGTGTAGGTTCTCAGCATGTGGTTCATTGTCCCATTGAACCTCTCATGTAACCCGTGGGGTGATACGCCATAGTAGTCACATGTTTGATGTCACAGGCTTCCAGTAGTTCTTGCATGACCTGAGACATGAAGGTCGTGCCTAAATCAGTTACCATCTCCTTAGGAAAGCCAAGTCTGGAAAATACATTTAGCAGAGCTTCTGCCACTGTTTTGGCTTCTATGTCTCTCAGTGGCACTGCATCTGAGAACTTGGTAGCATAGTCAACTATGGTGAGGATATATTTGTTCCCCCTCCTGGTGACTCGAGAGATGGGCCCTACAGTGTCCACACCAATCTTCGCAAAGGGCTCAGTAACCATTGGGATATGTTGCAGTAGTCCTTTGGTTTTGTCTAGGGCCTTGCCTACCAGCTGACAAGTGTGACAAGACTTGCAAAAGGCTCTAATGTCCTTTCCCATGTTCGGCCAAAATAATCTCTCCTGCACCCGGTTCCTGGTTTTATTGATGCCCAGGTGCGAGGCCATCGGTGACTCATGGGTTAGCTGAAGCACTTGTAATCAGTATCTCTTGGGAGTCACTAGCTGCTTCTTTTTCTCCCAAAGCACCCCATGTGTCCTCTTCAGGGCTATTCTGTACAGTCTCTGGTCACAGATCTTTAATTGACAGGGGTTCTCCACTGTGACCTCATGTCTACTTGCCTCTGCTTTTTGCCATAGCTCTTGAAAACTAGAGTCCCCTCTCTGTTCTGCTAGGAACTCAGCTGCAGGCACACTTTGTAACAGTGTCTCAGTTTCTTCATTGTCAGAGGCTGTTTGCTCGGGTGCCTGTTCAGTTAATGCTGACTGCTTTGCTGTGCTTCTAGTAATGACATTGACTGTGGCTTCCCCTCGGCTTTCTGCCTAGGAGGCCAGATCATTCCCTATTAAGACTGGAATGTTGATGTCCTCTAAAACTCCCAATTTCCAAGTGCCATGGAAGTTTTTGTATGTAATAGGGACCTCTGCTACAGCCACCTCAAAAGCCGGTCCACGTATGCCCTTCAGAGTATATGTCTGCCCAGGCACGTATTGATGTTTCTGTACTAACTCAGACTTTATTAAAGTAACTTGTGCCCCAGTGTCTCTGCAGGCCTCTACTTCTGTGTCATTCAGTGTCATAGTCTCTATGTATTTGTGACTCAAATCCTCCTGCACCTTCCATATCTGCAAAACACGAGCTGGATTGTCTTGCTGCGTGTTTTCTATAGGTGTAGGGTCTTTGCTTTTTGTGTCCATACACTGACACGTCACAACTCTCACAGTCTTTGGGGATGCTGGGACTTTCCCTCTCTCTAATTTGGGACAAAATCTCCTCACATGGCCCTGTTCCTGGCAATGGAAACAAGTTATTGGCCCTCTTCTGATGTGAGGAGGACTGCCCTGCCTGGTAAGGTTGTTGTTATCAGGTACAGATCTTTCTGAGGGAGCCCATACTATGGACTTCTTCACAGGTGCCACCCACATAGACTTTCCCAAGTCTTCCTCTATCTCATCAAGGGTTGTGGCTGCCTGGTCCACAGTTTTAAGTTTCTCGTCCCTCAGGACCCATTTGAATTGTGAGGGACTCAGACTATAAAACTATTCCAGCCCCCAAAATACTTCCATTTTGGGAAGCGGTTTTAAACCAAATCAAATCTTTTAATGATATAAAAATCCTCCCCATACCAGAATACTTATTTTTGAACAGATGGGCAATTCATGGCTCTGCTTCAACAACTGTTGAACAGGTCTCCTTAATGCTTTTTGCAGCTAAGACCATTATTGCCACTCACTGGAAAACAGCAGTGGCACCCACTCTTTCACAATGGCATAAAAAGCTGTGGGATTTATACATTATGGCAAAACTCTCAGATAATCTTACGTGCTTTGACAAAATCCACGCTCCTACATCATTTGTATCCACATGGTTTCCCATTTTAGAATATCTGACACAGCAAAATAACACACCTAAAGTAATGAATGATCTATGGCTGTGGTAGAGTTTATACATCTGTTCCTCATAGTATTATAAGTCCTTGTTTGTTCTCTCGCTATACATTTCATACCTAACACACTATTCTTAAACTCTGTGTCAAATGTCAAATATCTAGATTGCTCTAGTTTCTTTGTATATCTCTTACCTTTGGATAGTTCACATCTCACAGTTGATAGTTAGTTAGTTTGTACTTCATGTGCACTTGTAGTTGAAATGTTTGTATTAATATATATTGTTTTATAAAACTCAATAAAACTTTATTGTAAAAAACCCAAAAAAACTGTTCCAGCCCGATCAGATGTTTCAGCTCCTCAAATGTGGTGACCTTGCTGCCTTCAATCCACCTATTGAGGGCTCTGTCTAGCTGACACCCCATCTGGGAATAGGTCTCCCCAGATTTTCTCTTGAGGTCTCTAGAGGTTTTCCTGCTTTGCTCTGCAGTGAACCCATATCTGACCCTCACTCTTTCTTTGAAGAGGTCATAATTAGATGTTTCCTCATCTCTCATTTCTGAGTATATTTCACTCAGCCCTCCACAGATCCTAGGACGTAAATATAACATCCTGTCCTCACCAGCCACTTTTAAATTCTGGCATGTTCTCTCAAAACTAAAGAGAAATGCTTCTATGGCATCCCCTTTATTGTATTTGGGGAATTTCTTTTGCTCCACAGGGGGTCCATCTCTGTGAGGGTTTGGGAACTCTGCCCTCAACTGTATCTCTCTTAATTGGGAGTTCATACATCTTTTTCCTGTTCTCTTTGTCTCTCTTTCTCCGCCTGCTCTGCCTGCAGTTTAGCCATCGCTAACTGGTGTTCTCTCTCTGCCTTTTCCTTCTCTTTTTCTGCTTCAATCTTTGCCAATTCTACTTGTAATCTCATTCGTTCTAACTCCTGAGTGGGGTTCTCCTCAGCTGCTGCCCCCTCAGTTTCTCCATCTCCCCTAGCTTTCCCCACCTTTGCTGTGGGTGCCATTTCTGACAGGAAAATTAATTATATATATATATTTCAAAAGGCTCAAAAGGTATAAAAATATTTCTTTCCTCTTCTACTGTTTATGAGGAACACCTTTCTGTGTGTTTTTTTTCCGTATCACGGTGCTGCCACCAAAATGTGAAGTATCCTCCTCACTCTGGTAAAGGGGCCTATATGACTTCTGTCATCCCCTTACCTTTTACCTCAGGAGCCCAAACCTTTCCTGACAGATATAAAAGAATGGCACCAGTAGTGTGGTTTTATATAAAATGAGAAGTTTTATTCTTTATAAAAGGGGGAATGCGAAAATGGTTTTTCTTTTAAACAGAGGTCTACGCTTTTTGAGTCAGGCAAAACCTCTCCGCATAGTCTTATCTGTCCCTCTGCTCTGTGGCACCCTGTCACTGAGTCACAGACTGAGAGTTTTCACTCAGAACGAAGCCACCAAAAGCCCCTCAAGTTTCCAGCCACCAACTCCTTAACTGACCAGACCTCCCCCCCCCTTGGATACCTTCTGTTGCCAAGGAGGCGGCTCACCAATCAGAGTGAGCCTCTGACACTCCCTACATTCAGGCTGTCTTCCCTCAGTTCATCACAAGGTCAATCATGGTTCTCTCAGAGCTCTCTCAGCCCTACCTAGCTCACAGGTCATCTGTTGTGGAGGGAGGAAGGGAAGGCGATTGTAAGCTGCTCTGAGACTCCTTTGAGTAATGAAAAGTGGGGTATAAACCAACTCTTCTACTCCATTGTATCCTTACAACAATCCTGTGAGGTAGGTCAGGCTGGGAGCGTGTGAGTGGCCTGAGGTCACCCACCAAACTTCCGTGGCAGATGATAAAGACATCAAACTGTCTTCTACCGAGTCACACCACCAGTCCATCAGGGTCCAGATTGTCTAGTGAGACTGACAGCAGCTCTCCAGGGTCTCAGGCAGAGAAAGGTCTTCCACATCACCTACTACCTGATCATTTGTTGTTGTTTTTAACTGGAGATCCCAAGAATTGAACCTGGACCTTCTGCACGCCGAGCAGATGCTCTACCACTGAGCCACTCTGGACAGACTCAAATATTTTGCTCATGAGAACATTTGTGGATAGGGTTGCCAGCCTCCAGGTACTAGCTGGAGACCTCCTGCTATTACAACTGATCTCCATGTGACCGAAATAAGTTCCCCTGGAGAAAATGGCTGCTTGGGGAGGTGGCTCTATGGCATTATTTATTTAATTGGATTCGCTAGGCCGCCTTTCCCTGCAGGCGGGGCTCAGGGCCCATTGAAGTCCTTTCCCTCCCAAAACACTGCTCTCTTCAGGCTCCACCTCCAAAATCTCCAGGAATTTCCCAACATGGAGCTGGTGACCCTATTCAACATACATATGCCAAAAGAATATTAACCCAGAGCCCAGTTTTCTATTTACAGAGGCAGAACTTTCCTAAACATAAATTCCATGCTTATCCCTTTTGCACAAAAAAATACAAGGGATCTTGTGGCACTAATATTGGTAGACAACACAACTGTATGTGACAAAAAGAAACCTGAGGGGAGAAATTAATACTTCTAAAACAGATATTTGAATATTTGAAATTGTTTTCAAAGGCTGAATGCCAATAGGAAATTCACTCAGTAAGTGAAGGGGTACCAGAAGGACATAAAATTAAAAAGTGAGCACATTCACAAGCAAACTACAAGTCATCCAAAGTTGTTCAACTCCCCCCTCCCTCAAGCAAAAGGAAGAAACAGAGTAATGACTGTGACAAGGGTTGAAATAAACTTGTTCAATTCAAATGAAGTCAACCCCAGGTATTAATAACCATTTAAAGCAGAGTGACACAATGGTCTTGGAAAAAACTCTGAAGGGGGAAGATAATAAACATTACTACATTAACTATGCTATCAAAAAAGAAATAATATAGAAACTTCTGACAGGGTAGCTAAGGAAATTAAGACAGCAGTGCTACATACTGCACAACTATGAGAAAGGCAGAAAACACCAAAACAAGGACACCCATGAACATTTATGCATATGAACAGACTGAACAGAGCAGAGAAAGAATTGTAGCACAGACTAACTTTATTATGGAAAAGAGAGTAATAAAAAAGCACGCCGAAACAGTGACTTCTCATTGAAGAGAAGCGACCACACACACAAAATTCATGCCATTCTGCACAAATACTGCATCAGAGAGACAAAAGTCCACACTTAAGCATCCTGCTCTTGGCATGAATGTACAAGCAAGCTCACACCAAGAGGAAAAGGAGGCAGGGGAGGCAAGCCCATTGGCCGGCATGGAAAGGCTTCTTCTTGTCCTTTACGGTTTTGGCTTGGTTTCCTGGGATGCCCGTTTCTGCAAGAGGGTTGACCACATGTCGTGAGCTTTGAGACAGGCGGGAACCCCCTCGCAAGCCCCAATCAGCTCACCTTACCCAACCTCTCTCTCTTTGCTCTTCTGCAGCAGGGATAGGGGGAGACCGGCTCAGTTTCCCCTCCCTCTTACCAACAGCCCCCTCCGCACTTCCAGGAATCGCACAGGGAGAAAAAAGGCAGAGGAGGGCGAAAGGGGAGGGTGCCTGTTGGGGGTTTCACAGCCACTTCCTGCCAATCAGCAGCCTGCCAGCCTTCCCCTATTGGTCAAGGAAAGTTGTAAACATAAAAACAAATACTCTGCTCCGCTCCGCTCCGCTCCAGCAACAGGGGAAGGCTGGCCTCTCCCGACTTGAGACTCAGCCCCATGAACGAGACCTGCGCTTTTCCCAACCTGAGCAGCAGTTCAAGTTTTTCACAAATTGTTCCCTTTCTCCCTTCACATTCTCAGCACCGGCCAAAAAGCAGCCAGCAAGACACTGAAACTGGAGGCTTGTATTTATCCCCCACACACACGCACACTCCTGAGATTACTGGGCAAATGGGAAAGTGTTTGTTTTTTTCAAAGCATGCACACACATTCACAAGGACTTCCAGGAAACACAGAGAGACCGTGCGATTCTTTCATGGAAGAATCCTGCACTACACCCCTCCTTCCTGCACTACATCCCTCCTCGGTCTCCCCCCCCCCAAACAACTTCCACTCCCCCCCTCTCAATCTGGGAAAACAAAACATAACCAACTAGGGATTGAAAGTCTTTTGCACAAACTGCCAGGAGTTCACTCCTGAGAAAGCTGGCTCCCCCCGCCCCCCGTCACCTTGGCAAAGAAGGGCTCCATCGCAGCCGCATTCTTGTCAGGGAAACTCATGCCCCCACACTGGCTGCAGCCATCTGGCAGCTTCCCTGCGCGTGCCTACAGGCAACCCATGGCAAGGCTTTTTCCCTCCATGATGGCTGAGCCAACATGTGGCTGCCTGCACTGGCCTCCAGCCCGCCTTCTGCTTCTCCTCACACTGGGATCCAGCTGGGAGGCTTCTCATGCCCAGCAGCCATGGTGTGTGTGTGTGTGTGTGGATGAGCAGCCTGGGGGCCCCGCCCAGGGCAGCATTCCCAGCAAAGACCAGCAAGTCTTGGTGGGAGCAGCAGCTGCGGTTCCTGAGTCCCGCTCAGCCTCACACCACCTGACTGGCACAGACAGGAGGGCTCTTCAAATTCTCCCGCTGCTGGATGAGGAGAGCAGGGCCGCCCTGGGAAAGTCACCCCTCTGCACTGGGGTAAAAAGTGCTGCACCTTAGCAGGAACCCTGTGAGCCCCCCAACCCACACCAGAGTGCTCTCAACCCCCACCCCCACCCAAAATGAGACACCCACCCCACCCCCCAGGCCAGAGTGCCAACACTTACTCTTCTGGCTTGCAGCAACAAAAATAGGCAGAACCTGCAGCCCCCAGTTTGTACTGGTCTGACTGATGGCTGCTGGGAGCTGGAGGTGGGGCTTAGCCGCCAGTGTGCAGGACCCTGGCTGCCTGCCCGCCTGCTGGCTGGACTGGTCTTAGAAAAAGTTTTTTAAAAGTTAAAAAAAATTAAAAACGCTTCAATTTCAAAGCAGGGGGGCTGGGGGGGCTGGGGGGCAAGCTAAGGAAGGGAAGGAGATTTAAACCCCCTTCCCTTCCATCTGAGCCCTGGCTTGAAACTGGAGCCAGCCCTGGGCGTGTCCCCGGCCAGAAGCTCCCTGGAAGATGCACGGAGGGAAGCCGGCCTGGGCCCCGCCTGCACTGCCAAGCCCCGGGCCAGGGCAACCTGGGGCCCCTCCTCGCCACCCACCCACTGCCTTCCTCTCGCCTAGCCTACCTTCTCCCCGGTAGTCCTTGCCACTCTCTCCACCGCCTCGCTTTCCCGAGGAGGGCTCCCTCGTCTACCCCCCCTCCCCCTCCCAGCCAGCCTGCCTGCCCCTCCCCACCCACCTTCTCCATGCACCTGTCCTGGTTTCTCCTTGGCTCATCCTCAGAGAGGACTGCGCAGTCGGCACGTCTGGGTACACTTGCCGGACTAGGGGAGAAAGAGGCAGCTGCAGTGATCATCTGGTCAGGGAGATGCAAGGCTTGGGGGGGGGCTTTGGGGGTGGGTGGGTGCAGTTTGGCACCCTAAGGGCTGGCTGGCCCTAGGCGAATGCCTAGTGAGTGAGCCAGCCCTAGTGGCAAGCATTGCCAGCCACAGGGGAGGGCTCTGAAGAGCCACATGCGGCTGGTGAGCTGCAGTTTGGCCACCCCTGTTCTACCCCATCAACTCCTACCAAATACCCCACCCATTAAGCGCTTCAGCACCCCACCACCAGCAGCAGCAAAAGCCCAACTTACATCTCAGCCCTGTTACTCCCCTCGGAATTCACATACACACTTCTTTCACTGCTGGCTCAGTGGAGCAAGCAACTAAATAGTGTGCTTTCGATTCCGGGCAGAATTAGCCAGGAATCAAAACAAAAGCACGTCATTTAGCTGCCCATTGGGCAGGTGGCCGAAGAAATTTGCATATGATGATTCTCTCCCCAATCTCCCATGCTCCCTGGGGGGGGGGCAGGCAAGAGGAGCTGAATTTCCCTCTGAGCTGGAAGACCGCAGCAGAGGGGAAGTGTGATGAACTGAGGGAAAACAGCCTGAATGTAGGGAGTGTCAGGCTCACTCTGATTGGTGAGCCGCCTCCTTGGCAACAGAAGGTATCCAAGGGAGGGGAAGGTCTGGTCAGTGGGTGGCTGGAAGCTTGAGGAGGGAGAGGGAGAGTTGAGTTGGAGGAGTTCGGTTCGGGGAGAGAGTTATTGAGAAGGGGCTTTTGGTGGCTTCCTTCTGAGTGAAAACTCTCAGTCTGTGACTCAGTGACAGGGTGCCACAGAGCAGAGGGACAGATAAGACTCTGTGGAGAGGATTTGCCTGACTCAAAAAGCATAGACCTCTGTTTAAAAGAAAAACCATTTTCCCATTCCCCTACCCTTTTATAAAGAATAAAACTTCTCATTTTACATAAAACCACACTATCGGTGCCATTTTTTTATATCTGTCAGGAAAGGTCTGGGCTCCTGAGGTAAAAGGTAAGGGGATGGCAGAAGTCAGGGGGGAAGTTTCGGAGCTGGGCGGCTCTAGGCACATTGGGGAAGGGCTCAGGGCAGCCTGCGGGAGTGCTGTGGCAGCGGCAAAGGGCTTTTGGTGAGGGAGGGGCGCGGAGTGGGAGCAAGACGGCAGGCCAGCATGGCGCCCTCCTTCAGTGATGCTGGAGAGCCTACTCCCACCTTATGCGAAGGGCAGCACTGGAGCAGGCCAGGGCTGGTGGAGCAAGGCTTTTGGCAAGGGAGGGGCAACGGCTGGGCAGGCTCAGAAGCCAGCCGGAACGCTGTTCTGGTGCATTCCGCCCCCAAAATAGCCCTGCATACCTGTACAGCACACTTGATGGGAATACCAATATGAGAGGCAATGAGATGTGGAAAGACCATTGCTCTGCTGCCTCTTTGTTGGGCTCTTAAGATAAAAAAGGGAAAGAACAGGGCAAATTCTGCAACTTTAAACGTAGAATTAAGCCAATACACACAAACACACACATATATATGAAAAAGATTGGTGCTGGAGGGGGCAGCAGTGGGAGGGCTTCTAGTGTCTTGGCCCCACTGCTGGACCTCCTGATGGCACCTGGTATATTTTGGCCGCTGTGTGACAGAGTGTTGGACTAGATGGGCCATTGGCCTGATTCAACATTGGCTTCTCTTATATTCTTATGTTCTTAAGAAGAGATTGGATTTATACCCCGCCCTTCACTCGGAGTCTCAGAGCGGCTTACAAACTCCTTTCCCTTCCCCTCCCTACAACAGACACCCTGTGAGGTAGGTGGGGCTGAGAGAGCTCTTGACAGAAACTGCTCTTTTTCCAGAACAGCTCTTATCAGAACTATGGCTTGCCCAAGGTCACCCAACAGGTGCAAGTGGAGGAGTGGGGAATCAAACCTGGTTCTCCCAGATTAGAGTCCGTGCATTTAACCACTACACATGTATACATTTAACACTACCAGTGAGCTCACTCATGCAAACTACAAACCAGGGATGTGATTTTAGTCAAAATTAAAAATTATTATAAAGAGACATAATATCGCTTAACTATGCTAGATTGCACTCTGGGATTACAGTTTATTGTATTGTAAAATATAACTAGTGACATGCTTGAACGCATTTATAAACTGTGGGGCACAAACTTTTTCAGTGGTTAAAGGGTGACATCTAGTGCCCCATATCTGTACATTTTCTTTGGGAAAAAGCACCCTGGCAGTGGTTCAAACACATCCTAGTAGAAATATTTTCCCTATTTTTCTCTCTCTCATGTGCTTCTGATTCTGGTTGAACTCACAACAGTAGCTTTATGCTCAGGGCTCCTGGGATCTGTTGCTTTTTAGAGCAGCAGCCATCCAACAGTGAGAACCGATCTCTCAATTTATTCTGATGAACTGGTTGCTCACAGGCTTGATCCCAGGCTGCAGATAAGAGAATCTTCAGCTTCAATTTCTTGCAGCCAGAAAGCTGGCATTATTTCTTGGTCCAGGGAAGAAATAGTTTTGTCTTGGATGTCAGGAGACAGAAAATGAAGCCTTTGGTGGACTGAACGGCTATGTGAGATGATAATTCAACATAACTGGTTCCCTAGTTGTTAGAAAACTCGGAGTTCTTCCTTCTCCTCTGAACTGTCATTTGGCTATATAACATGAGTATTGTAAAACTATTTCAGTGACACCAAGAACACACCCACACACAATTAGCTCGGCTAGCCTCTTTTCCCTATGTCATCAGCAGTTGTACTGCCTAAAGTGATTGTGGTGGTGGTGGTGGTGAAAAGTGCCATCAAGTCACACAGCTGACTTATTTATTTATTTTTATCCCACCCATTCTGGCCTAGGCTGGCTTATGGCAACTCCTGGTGGGGTTTTCAAAACAAGAGACATTCAGAAGTGGCTTTCCATTGCCTGCCTCCGTGTCACAACCCTGGTCTTCCTTGGAGGCCTGCCATCCAAATACTAGTCCGGGCTGACCATGGTTAACTTCCAAAATCTGATGAGTCCAGGCTAGCCTGGGCTATCCAGCTCACAGCAAAGTGATTTTACTCACATTAAGATGCATCAGTGTAGAATTGAACCTGGAACATTTCAGACACATAGGAATTTTAGCAATGGGGGTAAAATGACTAATATTACAAGGCGGAACAAAAATTTGTTTTGGTGTAGAGATCAATAGTTGACTGCCTCTGGGCCAAACTCATTATTTCGAAGGGGAGCTACTTCCCCCATTTGCCAATGGAGAGAATATTTGTGTGCATTTCTTTTTGTAAAAAAAATTGTGTATCCCATTTTTTCACCTAAAATGTGCATAGTGGTTTATGATAAAATGCAGAAAAGTACAATTAAACTAGCAACTTCAACAAAATCCATAAAATTGCAGAGCAATCAGTTTTAAAACCCCAGAGAGAATAATTGTGGCATTAACCACTGCCAAAGATCTTATGGAATAAATAGCTCTTCTGGAAGCACTGCAAGGATGGAGACAAATATATGTTTTGAAAGACAGAATTCTACAGTCTAGAGCAGGGGTGTGAAACTCATTTGTTACAAGGGCCAGATCTGACATGAACGCCTCTTTGTTGGGCCAGGCCATGTGTGCCATAAAACATAATGCTAGGTGCCGGAGACAGAAACTGTATAATGGACAGCAGCTGGTAAGCTCTGAGTTGGTGTGTCCTCACTGCAAGGCCCCCTGGGGTTGGAGGCGCGTGCAGAGGAAAACCCACAGAGGTGGACCAGAGAGGCAGCAAATGCTCCCACAATGTTTGACTGGTCCAGGTTGTTCTGCTGTGCTAAAGCCATAATGGAGTGGCTCTGCCCACTCCCCCCAGCACTCTCTCCCTTGCATCAGTTGCTCATGGGCCACATGAATGCTCTGGATTGGCCTGATCTGGCCCTTGGGCCTTATATTTGACACCCCTGGTCTAGAGACAATAGCCAAAAAGTCCTTCCTACTGGCTGGTTCTTATGGAGAGAGGCAATCCATAAAGAACTCTGGACCCCTCTAGGAGTCTGACAATCAGAATCAGGCCTTAGAGTTGTGATTAAAAACTAATTTGAATCTAGTTTACTTGGTCCAAAAGTTGTGTTAATTATGGCAGCCCCTGATTAGCATTTAGGCCACCACATCTTACATCAATTGAAATGTCCTTGAAAGGCAGCCCCCATATAAAGAGCATCTACAGTAATTCACTTCTAGATGTTGGCATGGTGTATGTCACAGAAAAAGTCAGCTTTTTCGAGGAATGGCCACGGCTGGTAAACCAACTTAAGATGGTTAAAAACACTCCCAGTTCTATTGTTTATCTAGAAACAGCTGAAGAGCACCCTCAAACCATGAACCCTCAAGGGGAATACAACCCTACGCTGAGTACAACTGTTCCCAAATCAGCTTTACCTGATCCACAGTAATGCCATCTTACATTGATTAAGTTTGCTTGCTTGCTGTCAGTCATTGCTTTACAGCCTCCAAGCCAGTGGTCCTCACCATAGGTTGGGACCCTCAGGTATGTCACAGCCAGAGTCCTTCCTATTGGGTCATTTTTTTATTTTTGCTACCTTTTGGAAATACTTGCTGTATAAAGAACAAGGAGGCTATGTGTCTTGCCCCTTTTTTGCATGCTGAGAAGGGCAGCATGACAATACGCTGAGGCCACTCAGTGGTGAAGATTCCTCCATTGACCCTTGGCTTGCTTCTCACTATAGGACATCCCTGGTGCTCTGCTCGTCTCCAGTTCGTCTACTCTGCTGCCCATCATCCTGGCCTTGAAACCAACAAGAGCATAACTCTGGCTCCCTTTTTTTGTGCCACATGACTATGTCAAATGACTTCCTGTCACATCCTTGCAGTTTAGTGGTTGCCATGCCCTTCGAATCCTGGATCTGGAGAGGTTCTAAGCCTTTGTTTTATTTTTTCATCACCTCCTTGTAATTAGCTTGAAAGGACGGAGAGCACTGGATATCATCCATGTATCGACTCCACAACTCCGAAACTCCTTGTGATCTTTCCCAGCTATTTAAGGAAGATGGTAGAATGGGGGATCTATGGTACAGATGAAAAGCAGAGTGATCCAACAAAATTTCTATCACACTGCTGTCTGTGACCTAGTTCTAGAAATGATTGGCAGCGATGCAGAACACAGACTCCCAAACCCGTCCAGAATATCAGGTGGGATTAGTGGCTGTGACTCATGATCTTTTACCAGCCAGTCAAATTGGGCCTTCAGTGCTGACCAAGGATGTTGGTGTATCTGCAGTATCAAAGGAACATTCTGCTTTGTGCTATGGCTGTGCGGAGCAGCAGAGAGTACACAACACGCTAAGGATTTGTGTGCTGATTCAGCAAATCCTAACGGTGGGCTGCTAGAATCTGATTTGGAATGCAACAGAAAACTCATACCCTCATATGAAATGCATTTGTTTGACAGGCACCCTCTTTGATTTCAAGGATTTTACTTCCAAGCAGAACAATGTAGCTTGCTTGGCAGAGTGATGCTTGGTCTCCTCATAATGCTGTATGCATTTTTTTTATTTTGGTTAGTTTTGAATTATATGCAGTATGGTAATACTGCTTGTCTCACTTATGCTTTATATGCCTGTGAAATGCATTTGGACAAGTGTATAAAAATTGCGGGTTTTTCCCCACATGGGTTTCATCTGGCAAAGCCACTTCTTGAGCCGATAATGAATTTCTCCTTCTGAAAGGAAATACAGCAGATTCCACATTACATTTTGCCTGGAGGCTGACATGTCGTTTAATGTGCTGTAATTTAATTTAAAAACATGACAAACTGAAAAGACAAAAATGCCCCCCAGCCAGTGATATAAATTGACTTTGTTTTAGGCCACTGACAATTGGATTCCATCTAAAATGCTTTGTTTATAGTTTATTATGAGATTTTTGTCCCCTCATACACATATAGAGGTCCAACCTGTGCCATAACAAAATAAACTCAGACCTCATGACCTCACCAGACAACTGAAAGAGTGAGCTATACCTATTAATGGTCTGTACATGTTACTTAAGTAACTTGGTAAATCTCAGTACAAATCTCAGTTTACTTCAACCTCTACCAGACAGTTTTTATTCACTTAATGGATCTGATCCACTGATTACTGTTGTAAACAGGAGGGCAGCTTGTTTGGCTTACACTGTACTTGGTCACTTTGTTCCAGAAGAGTAATAGGCTGTTGCAATAAAAACAAACAAAAAAGCCAGAAGGGATATCAGTCCTCTCTAGGAATTGTTGAAAACTCCATGGTTTTACAACAGAGATATGACATCACACCAAAGCTGATGGTACCACCTCATGTGCCCCCCCCTTCCCTACATGATTTCTAGCAGAGGCTTGTTTGGTGGTCCTTCCTTTTTCACTAGTGGAATAGCTGGCTGGATTCAACCTATGTTTTGCTGTCTTTCCTCGACCCACTGGTACAGAGCTTATAAAGACCTGTAGCATTCCTTAGTTCACATTTTGTGTCCTTAAATTAGGAGAAAGAACAAAATGATACTAATTTGTTTCAAGGTATCTGGTTTCACAAACACAGGAGTCCACCAGGATTTTAAATGAATACCTAAGGTAAGAGTAACATACTGGATTTGAACAATAGTGCATCTAGTCCCACATCCTGTTTCCATCCAGTCAGATGTCAAAGATAAGCCCACACAAGGATTGTCCACAAACAACAGCCTGCATCTGGTCCTGAGAATCTGACAATCAGAGACATTTGGCCTGTGATCCCAGAAGCCTCATTCAGCAACCATTAATGATATCCAGCGATAGCCCAATCTTCCATAAATCTGTCCATCTTAACCAGTGGCTGCCACTACTTCTCATGACAGTGAGGTCCACATATCAGTTTTCCTGCTGTACTTCCTCTTGTCTGGGTTGTATCTACTGCAGTCAATTTCCTAGGGTAACTTTGAGTTCTAGCATTATGGGAAAACAGTGCTTAAAGTACCACAAGACTCTACAACAGATTAACCCCCATCATTTTTGCTTTGTAGTTTATCTTTTTTTTTCTTTCCCATTTTAAGCATTTTATTATGGATACACATTGCAGTTAAAAGGCTGACAGCAGGATGAAGACGGTGGTGGCATCATAGAAAACATCTAGGAAAAAGACTGAGAGAAAGCATGGCAGTAAAGAATGATTTCAGGAAGGGGAACCCAAACCTAAAACAGGCCTGTTTTGAAAAAGTCTGTGGAGTAGTACCATCTTACAGTCCATGTATGTAGCCCACTTCAAGCAGGCTGATTAATGACAGAAAGGTTTTCAGGATGTATTTGCTTATTACAATTGCTTTTATCCCACTTAGAAAAGAAGGCGAAAATCAAGGTGGTTTGCTTATTTTCCTTACTTATGAAGATCTTCTCCCATCTGTTGGCGTAGGTATGATCCGGCTATGTAATTTCTGCATCATTTAAGGTGTCATGTTAATGCTTTCTTTCAGCTCCGTTTTCAGATTTCCACAATCCAAGTC
Organism: Gekko gecko; assembly: GCA_029375565.1. Taxonomy (NCBI): domain Eukaryota; kingdom Metazoa; phylum Chordata; class Lepidosauria; order Squamata; family Gekkonidae; genus Gekko; species Gekko gecko. Next base: position 33,911,644 of record JAPDNY010000007.1, read on the forward strand.
TTATTGCTTTGTTTATTGGCTATCCCATTCAGTTGACTGTATTGGTTGTACACTGTGTAATCCACAATGCAGAAGCTAGCTACATGAGGGAGTCTAACAATGAACTCTAGAAAGAGGTGCAAATGTATTGGCATTAGGTCTGTAACTGATCTTCTTTGTAAATAAAAAGAAATCACCACATCCTAAATTCTTTTAAATGATTTTCGTTTCCCTCCTCACACTTTCACTGTTAGGTTTGCCAGGAAATCTCCCCACAACCTTGTAGTTTATCTTGAAACATTTCTTCACAGCCTCTTTGATAATGGCATGCTCAGTAATTTCTAAATACATATTTAAGGCCTCACAATTTCCTAAAATTAGGCCATTGAATACAATAGACATTATTTTCAAGTTGAGACTGAACACTCACTCTGTGCACTTTGTCTAACAGGTAAAATCACCATTCTTTCCTTCCAGGGAGCTTTGAGAAATGATTTAAAATATATATTGTGCAGTCACATGCACTAGAATTATTGGTAGAATTACTGGTCCTTGAGATTAGCACCACTTTCCCCAGACTAGAAATTAAAATATTTTGAGGATGGCTGCATCTTCCATACAAGGAAATGCATGCACTTGCACATCAAGGCACCATCTAGCACACAACCTGACATAGAAATTCAAATTCAAATTATAAATAAATAATAAATTTCACCTGCCTCACCAGAACTGCACTCCAACCATCCCTATTTATCAGAGACAGCCTCTGTTTTATCTGCTCCTGCTAAAGCTCTTTGTTTTGCTTTTTAAAGAGAAGCTTTTCAATTCAAGGGGCCTTATTCTGAGCCAGTGCATTTAAGATTCGAAAAACCATCTTGTTGGTCTCTAAGGTACAACTGGCCTCAAAACTAGCTGAAAAGCCATAACCACCCATATACGAAAGAGGCAAATGAAACCAGGGATTAGGTTTGCAAGCATGGATTCTATGAAACCTCCTTACGGGTGTGTGTGTGTGTTAATGCTACGGACTAACACACAGAGTTTCCGAAACCAGCAGTTGCAAAATACATGCAAGCATCTGAACCACCGCTTTGCTAAAAAGCGCAGCACGGACAACCACTTTCTAACCCCAATTCAAAAGCCAAGGGACACGTGCGAGTGAAAGAAGGCTCAGGCGCAAGCGCATCACCAGCCCCTCTTCCGTCTCCAGTCTATAGAGCCTTCGCGGTTGAGCGGTTCTGGCCGCCTCACGTGAGGATACGTGACCAATCATGATGCCTAGTCTTCCCGGAAACGATCCACCTCCTTCCAGTGTGCAAAATGGCGGCCTTCAGAATTCGGAGGTTGCTGTGCAACGGCCGGCTGCTACATAGCCCGGCCTCGGCGGCGGCAGAGACAACGACAGAAACTCCGGCGCCGCCTTCCTCTCTGTACCCGCCCGTGGTGGCCTCTCTCACGGCCAAGAGCCATGCGGCCAAACTCCGGCGACGAGAGCTGTACCACCAGCAAATACACGACGCGCCCACCGTGGAGGAGAAGCTGCGGCTCTATGGGAAGCGGCAGCGCCTCAAGTACGTGGTCTACCCGCAGACGTGGGCCATCAACGCCGACCGCTGGTACCAGGACTTCACCAAGACCGTCTTCGTGCCGGAGCTGCCGGCCCTGGAAGAGGCGGTGGCGCCTAACGGCGAAGCGGGCAGCGTGGATCTGCCCGGCTTGCGCTCCTTGGTGTGCGAGTTGCTGCTCCAGGAGTACTTCTACCAGCGCAAGAAGAGGCCGTACCTCTTCCGTGCTATCGACCAGGGGCCGTCGCCCTTCCTCACCCAACTGATGCCTGCCCTCACCACCTGCCTGGCCAGCCTCAACCCGATCCTTGCGTCCTCCTCCGCTGGTGCGTCTCTTGCCCGCATTAGGCTTCGGCCTGCACAATTGTGTGTCTAACCCTTTTCCAGAAGGGCAGAGGGTAAATACTGTAAAATAAGTACCCCCCCTGTATATATGTGATAAGCCCTGCTCAGTGCAGTGGGAGTATTAATAAGAGTCTTTTGCTTCTTGAAGACTAACATAAGCATTTGACTTCATCTGGTGTATAGTCCACAAAAGCATATGCTGAATTAAAAGCTTGGATGCCCAAGTATACGGTGTCTTCTATCTTCACTCCTTCTCCCTTCTTTCCCCCTTCTAGGAGCACTTTTTGAATCTAACCTATTTCAGAGTGGTAGTGAAGATACAATTGAGAAGGGGAGAGCAGTATTGTATGCAACTCTTGAAGTCCCCATTGGGAAGAAAAGCAAAGTGACAATGAAATAAAAATATTTTTTTTTATTGCAACTTACTAACATAAATAGGCTGGGATTTATTTCAGGGAGTATTTTTGAAGGGGTCATACTCTCTGTGGAACAGGTCCATCTTGATAAGTGCTTGTTCGCAGAGTGGTCCTACTGTGTTCAGGAGGGCTTTTCCTTAAACCCACATAAGTCTGCATTGGACTGCAGCCTTAATTAATTTTGTGACTGAAATTTGATCTGGGCGCTTTGAAGGTTAAACATTGTTAGACCTTTTGTTTGTTAATGTTTGTGTTTTATGTGCTGTCAATTTGTTTCTGACTTACGTTGACCCTTCGAATCCAAAATGTCTTCTCCTTAACAGTGTTGCTCAAGTCTTGCAAGATGAAGGCTGTTGCTTCTTCTTTTGAGTCACTGTAGCAAGTTTAAACTCTTACCTCATATATGTTTTTGGTTTTCATTTTGCAGAATGACAATCATCTTATCAATGGTTTATATTGATGTATAATAGCTTAAAACTTGTTGATGTTAACTTGGCAATAACTCAGTAGGTCCTGGTAAATTAGAACCAAAAGAAAGAATAATAGGTGGTACTTCAGAACCAAACAGACCTAAGGGGTGTCTCCATTTATTTAATCTTCTGTGTGAAATATGTCATTCATGGTTCAGTACAGTAACATGTTTGAGTTGGCATTGAATATAATTCAGACAGCCCTGACCTTGAATAGCTTAGGCTAGCCAGATTTTGCAAGTTAAGCAGGGTCGGCCTTGGCTAGTATTTGGATGGGTGATCTCCAAGAAATATCAGGGGCATGACACAGAGGCAAGTAATGGCCAACCACCTCTGAAATGTCTCTTGCCTTAAAAACAAATCTAGCTCACCACCTAGTGATGCATAACTAAACGAGCTGGAGCTTTCGGCTGCCAGACAATCTTAGGATCTCCTGGCTATACTACACACACTGCCATATGATAATTATTAGTTATTTTCAGGGCTCTTTTTGTAGCAGGAACTCCTTTGCATATTAGGCGATACACCCCTAATGTAGCCAATCCTCCAAGAGCTTACAGTAGCCCCTGTAAGAAGAGCTCTGTAAGCCCTTGGCAGATAAGCTACATTAGGGGTTTGTTGCCTAATATGCAAAGGAGTTCCTGCTACAAAAAGAGCCCTGGTTATTTTTATAAGTCAAAAAATGACTTCAAGCTCTTGAGAAATAATAATGCTTTGGTGCCAGATTTTAGCATGGCTGTGTGGCGATGACTCTTATCTCGGAGGAAGACCACAAACATTTTTAGAAATTGAGAATTAGGCTAAGAAAAAAAGGTTAACATTTCCAGACATTCAGCTTGAATGACCTGACTTTTACATTTTGTGTATGTGTGCCTATCCAGACCATTAATAATATGGTCTTTGGGTAAGTTATACTTAACGTAAGCATACCTGAAAGCAAAGAATTTTATGGCTTCATCAGATTAATTCATTTGTTAATCAGGCATGCATATATCTTGATAGCAGGGATGAATAGTCTTGACTTCAGGCAACACTCTTGTTGTTTTAGATTTTAAACCAGAAGTAAATTTCTATTGGATGCGTGGTGAGACAGTAGTACCCCGTGGACATCGAAAGGGCAGGATTGATCCACTGAGATTTCAGATAGATGATAAACCTCACTGTCAACTTCGGATACCAAAACAACTTTCAGAGGTATGAATGGTTAATTTCTTTAAATGATGTGATTTCTTTTGTTTTTGATTTTAGCAAGGTTAGCTTATATTCTGTAGCGTCTTTTCAGGTGCAGCATGACTGACCTAGTCAACATGTATAACTCTGATAAAATTAGTCTTTTTTTTGAAGACATTATCAAACTGCATTTGTAAACTCCAAAGAGCTGAGACAATTGAAACTGAATCTTATTGACTCAGTAGGAAGCAGTCTTTTTGGAAGGTGGTTACTTTGGATTCATGTGCCAAGTTTAATTATTTTAATTGCATGCTATAATCTTCACAGTACAAGGGGATGTCTAGGAACTCCTCTACTGCAGTGTTTTCAAAGTAAAGTTATACATTTATAAAGACTTTTTGCAATGTAGAGTCTTCTCACAAGAGAGCTGTTGTAGATAAAGTTTCACAGAAGCTTTGAGACTTTGATGTTGTTCCCTGGGAAATCAACTCTAGTAAGAGATTTCACGTGGTAAGCATTGGTGTATTTCTTTCCTGGTATAATGTGTTTTAAGTATCTTAATAGTTTCTTCCCCTCAAAGTGGTTTCAGAGAGGTTAGGATTTGATTGCGGCTGAACACTTAAATTAATTAGCTTGGTTTCTTGAATGATTTTGTGAGCTTTGTAGTTTAGTGCCTTTTCCTTAAAGTTTGCAGCACTGAAAGAGTACAGGAGAGGGAGGCCAAGATTTAAGGGCTTGGAGCACCTTTCGTGTAAGGAAACCCTGAACGGTCTGGTACTTCTTAGTTTAGAAAAGAGATGACTAAGGACCATAACAAGTCAGTGAAGTTGATGAGCAGTAGATTTGGGATGGACAAAAAGAAATACTTCATTACACTGTGATGAAAAAGTGGAATTCACTGCTAGAGGATATAATGATGGCCACAGGCATAGGCCATGGTGACTAAAGGGAACCTCCACATTTAGAGGCAGTAGACCTCTGCATACCAGTGCCAGGGGGCAGCATCAGGGGAAGAGCTCAGCCTCTGTGCGCTTTTGTTGGTCCTCTAGATTAACCAGTTGGACACTATATGATACAGGATGCTGAACTAGGTGGATCACTGATCTGATCCAGCAGGGTTGTCCTTGTGTTCTTACCTGTTCATAAGGAAGGTTCTTATTTCATTCATTCATTCATTTGTTTGTTTGATTTATGCCCCGCCCTCCCTGCCGGAGCCCGGGCAACTTACATGAAATGCAGTAGCTAAAACAACAGTATAAATAAAACCTTAAAAGCACAACATAAGGTGCTAGTGAACAATTTAAGTGGTGATGGCAAAAGCAGGGTAGCATCAACATACTAGTAAATGCAGTCAGTAATTGATTTTAAAGTTGATGAAGCTTGGGCTGTTGGTGGTGGTATTGGGCACAGGGCCTTAGTGTGTTGGGTGCGGCTCCTTAACTGAAGGCCTGGTGGAAGTTTATAGCTGCTGTATGTAGAAATATGGAGGCTTTTGGTTCTGCCAGAGAAAGTTGCCGAGAGGGATGGATGTTTATTTTCTGTGTACAGTGAATATGATTGAATATACTTACTAAGAGAGCAGACTGAAGTGCAAAGAGGCTATCACAGCTCAGGTGGGGTATCACCTGATGCAGCCACCACTCTGGATTTAGGATCCCTTGAGAAGGCCCAGAGCACCCTCCGAAGACCTTCAGATCTCCCTTTTGGCCGAATAATAGGCGTGAGGACCAGGCAGAGTAAACAATGAAAATAGTTTATTTTATAGGAGGTCAAACAAACAAGGTGCAGAATAACAGTCAGTGGGTGAAAATAAAAGAAATCAAATACCCTAACGTGTCTAAATATACTGTCCCTAGCTCGCTATCTCAAGTGGACTTAGACTACTCACCCTTCCCTCAGGATGAGGGTTTCTTGCCCACAGCAGCCTTCTTCTGGCACTGTTCCCTGGAAAGAAAACAGCTTCTCCTCTGGCAAAATTGGTGCCAAAACTTTCCAAGGCCTTCTGGGGATTGTAGGCCCAGCCTCCCGTACTGCAGGCCAGGCTCCCTGGGCCCAGTAGGCCCCTGGTGGCACGGCCCAGATCATGACAGAGGTGCATCAAATTTGATGCATGTTGTCATAGAGAATGGAGAAACAATGACTAAAAATTAAGAAACAGCATTTGAAAAGGTAGTATAGATACCTTGATCACCCCAATCCTTCTTTGTCACCTCTCCAGAGAATCCCCCACCCCCAAATCATGATTGCCGCCCAGCTAACACAGCAACTCACAAACATATCAATATATTTAATTATCTTCATGGCCAGATCTGTGCAGTCTTAAATCTGGGGATTGGAGCCATGAACGGACAAGCCTCTCTACAACCCTGGAAAAGCCCGAGGATTGGTGGGAAATTTGAGTTCTAAAATAAAATACACTGCCCCCCATAATAAAAGCAGTCTGAAGTTTTAAGAAACAAATGCCCTTAGTGAGCACTGCTAGGCAATTACAACACTATTACCAGTAAAAGTCTTGGGATTTTGTCAGTAAAAGGCAGAGGGGAGATGGCAAAGCCTTTTCTAGGGCTGTTTGGCCTCTGAGGGAGGAGTCGTTGGGGCACAGCCCAGCGGCAACCATAGGGTGACTTGCCACCACCCAACATACTTGACTCACCCAGGCCTGGCTGCTTGCAACAAAAACCACCCCATGCAAGCCATTGTGATGCAGTGGTTGGAATTTCAGATTAGGATCTGGGAGATGCAGGTTCAAACCCCCAGTGTGCCATTCAAGCTCACTGGGTGACTTTGTGCCAGTCACACACAGGTAGCCTAATCTGCTTCACAGGATTGTGAGGACCCAGTGAAGGAGAGGAGAATGATGCAGAGTGCTTTGGGTCCCCATCATGGAGAAAGATGGGATATAAATGAATTTTTTTAAAAAAGCTGAAGATGGAGGAAGATAAAAGATAAGTTGGTGGGTGGGTGGGAAGAGGAGGAGGAAAAGGAAAGGGAAAGGTGAGGATATGGGAAAGCAGGAAAATGTGGTGCGATATGTAAATTCTTGGAGGTTCACTGCTATACAACTGGGCCTGGCTTTGGCCAACACTGTGCAACTTAGCCAGACTTTTCCCAGGGAGCAGCTGCCAGGGTAGAGAAGGAGGGAGAACTGAAAGTGGTGTGTGGGGCAGGTAAAGGTAAATTGGCTGGTGGGTGGAGAGGAGAGGAGGCAGGGAAAGGGCGGGCTAGGGGGCTTTCAGAGGGAGGGAAAGAGGAAATAGTGGGGGAGAGGAAATGAGATGCCCTCATACAAGTCCTTGCAGGTCTCCTGCATATTTACAATATTAGCAATCCTGTATGAGGCTAAAGAGAGTGGTCCTTTGTCTGACACTCTTAGTTGCTGTATTTATCTTAGTCCAGGACCTAAGGCAGGTAGTGGCAGCAACAAATTCCTGTGTGTGCAAACACTGAGGAATCTGAGAACAAGCAAATTGTGCATACAACATCATGTGAAGCATAGGGACTGGTGAAAGGAGAACCTGAGCTCTGTTTGCAGCTGATTTATGGGGCACTAATACTGCCGTGTATCACAAAGCCACATTCTCAGTGACTTCCTCCCACAGAGCCTAAAGCCATCTAATTTCTACATGTAACAGCTATAAATAAGAACAACCTTCCCTACGAGCAACTTAAGAAAAAGATGCTAAATAATAAAGCTCAGAAAATCAGTCAAGATACCAAGTCAATTAAGTGCACATCTTCAGTTAAATTCTAACTTCTCTGAAATCACTTTGAGGAAATTAATCTTTTAAGATACTTTAAAGGTATTTCCACATGGCTCAGTCTGTCTGTCTTATGGCAAGACCGTGAACTCTTCTAAGCTACAGCAAGATTGTGCTGAGCTGGCTGCCTCTTGCTGTGTTGGCAGCTGTCATAGCAGTGTGCCTGAAGGACCTTTGTGTATTCTCTTTCTCTCACTCCTTGGGGAAGGGCAGAAGAAGACTCTTAGGGCAAGTTACAAAACTGAACATAATTTAGTTTAGGTATTGGAATGGTTTTTATAGCATCAGGACATTATCAGTATTACACCATTAGTAAAATGCTTCAATTTTCTTTTTGGTGAGTTATTTTCTTTCTTCCCCTCCCCCAAGTTTGTCCCGTTGGACTATGTGGCCCCTGGAGAGATTCCTGTTATCAGTGTTTTACCGGACAAACTTCCACTGTTCAAAAGGCAATATGACAACAAAATATTTATAGGTAAGGCTTCCATATCAAAACGCTACTATAAAAATGCTCTTTCAGGTATTCATGCACACATTTTCGATTCCTGTCTCTTTTATTGTCACTTGATGTTAGTTTTCATTCTGTGCTTGCAAGATGCACATTTATACCTTTTCTCTTAAACTTGCTGATTAAGTGTGCCTTCAGTACCTTACAGGGATAATACTTAGCATTTGTATGGAACCACTTAAGTGTTCCAGTTGCTTCCTTTACTTATAAGGTGATCCACATTTATCATTATCTTGTACTCAGAGAGGGTAAACATTAGGCTGAGTGAAGCATGACTATGTAATGAATCTCTGGCACAGGAAAATTTGACACAGATCTAGGTCACTGTTCATACTTCTAGTCCTATATCATATGAGTGTTTTTTGGTGAAAGACTTTCACTAAGGATGCCTGGTCTTTATTTTGTGTAGATAGGAGTCTTGGATGAATGACATAACCATGTATAGGTGACTGGGGGGGAATCAAACCCCATCACTGTCCAATACCTGTTCAGTCTAATGTCAGCACAGAGCCTTCACAGATACAGAGAGTGCATGAAGTTCTCAGACTGTGGAATTTGGATCATGGTTTTCAAGTAATCACAGATGCTGTGATTTGTATGTGTATATATGCTGTGTGCCAGTGTTAAACTGAACATGTACAAAACATGTTAGGGGGCGTAATGTTACTCTTCCATGCACCCCCCACCCCAGCTCCTTCCCTGTGTATGCATCTGTTGTGTGTACCGACCTAGTTTTAACTGTGAAAACATTACTTAAGTATGAAGTGTAAAACTAATTACTAATTAGCCATCTTGGATGTAATAGGCTTTTAAGAAATATTTTATACCTTGCATTAACAACAGTTATTTAAATTAATACAGCAATAATACTAAGATATCAAAATATTATCCCAATACCATGAATTAATTAAATATAGTTCATGCACAAGTCTACTAAAAGCCAGATGGCAGCTAGAAATTAGTTAAAAACAAGAAATAGCAGTGGTCAGCAGTGTTCCCTCCAAGCTGAGTTAGTGTGAGCTAGCTCACAGTTTTTTAGCCTCCATCTCACAGATTTTTGTCTTAGCTCAGGAAGGATGGCTCCAGAGCAAACTAATTTATGCAGTAGCCAAATTGCTCGATCACAACTTTAATGCCAGGAGCTCATGAAGCAGAATCTTTGCTCACAAGACTCCACAGCTTAGATGGAACACTGGTGGGCAGTAAAATGTTGGCTTGAGTCTGATGGAGCACTTCCATGGGTAGAAGGATTTCTGCCTGCAAAGCAAGACTTTCTTGTTTCCTCCCTCCCACTGCATCCCGAAATGCCCAGTGCTGTTCCTGGTGCTCCCATGGGGTCATTATGGGGTTTGGCCATTTGGGCAGTAGCAGCAGAAGGGGAGAGCAAGGTGAGGAAGTCACGCTCTGTGGATGGAAATTCTGCCATCCACGGAAATTCTCTACTGGATCTAGGCCATCGTCTTTGTGTTCCTGTAATCCTGATTTCAGAATTCTTTGTGGCTAAAAATTATACTTTTGTTTGAAAATTGAATACCTCTCTTAAAAACTATATTTACAAAATATTTTTATTAGTGAAATCTTTATGCTGTTTCTTTTGTTAAATTTAGTTAAAAAATTACCTGCTAGCATAATTCCTGCTGAGAATTTTGAAGTGAAAAGTTAAGAAATCAGTGCAGAAATTGCATTGGTGCTTTTCTTGGGTCTTATACTTGTCTGTATAAAAGGATCTGATTATATTTTTTTCACTTGGTTTGGGGGGGTGTTTAGGTTCAAAGCTAGCAGATCCCTGCACATACGGCCATACACAATTTCATTTGTTGCCTGACAGACTGAACAGAGAGAGGCTGAAAAGATTAGGTATAGCTGATCAGATTGAAGTTTCCTACCGTACCAATGGAATTGCAAGTCTTTTTGCGTGGACTGGAGCACAAGCAATGTACCAGGGTAAGGCAATTGGTAACTGACAAGTAAAATGCTTTTACTGGAATGCCTTGAATAGATGGTGTTAATGAAAAAAAAAAAAAGCAAAATGGTGGGCAGGCTCTCAGATCTAAACTTTAGAAAGTGATATGGTCAAATGATTAACCTATTCAAGAAAAAATATATCATTAGCATGGTTATCTCTGTAAGAGGTCTCAGTGTGTTCCACTGCTGTCTTGGAAACTTCAGCACAAATGTCAGGTACTATTGGCCTTTAAGGTAGAGTTGGGATGTTATTAGCTTGAAAATTGCCAGTTGCAGTGATAGGTTTTGCTAGTCCCAGTGTCTCATAAGAGAGAGAACACAAGAGACGTCAATGTTGAATCAGGCTAATGGCCCATCTAGTCCAACACTCTGTCATACAGTGGCCAAAAATAACAGGTGCCATCAGGAAGTCCAGCAGTGGGGCCAGGACACCCACTGCTGCCCCCTCCAGCACCAAGAATAGAGTGCATCACCTGCCCCAGACTGAGAGTTCCTATCTGTACCCTGTGGCTAATAGCCACTGATGGACTTCTGCTCCATATGTTATCTAATTCCCTCTTGAAACTGTCTATGCTTGTAGTTGCCACCACCTCCTGTGGCAGTGAATTCCATATGTCTCATATTGGTAGCAGATATCTTGAATGCTTCAGTAACAGCATGTAGTTGGTGGTGGGTAGGGGAGGAGAGAGAGAGGATTTCATCTTGAGTGGAGGAAAAAATAACCAGCCACCCTCTCCAAGAACATAAGAAAAGCCAATGTTAGATCAGGCCAATGGCCCGTCCAGTCCAACACTCTGTCACACAGAGGCCAAAAATACCAGGTGCCATCAGGAGGTCCAGCAGTGGGGCTAGGACACTAGAAGCCCTCCCACTGTTGCCCCACCACCAGGCACCAGGAATACAGAGCATCACTTGCCCCCAGCCTGAGAGTTCCTATCTATACCTTGTGGCTAATAGCCACTGATGGACTTCTGCTCCATATGCTCATCTGCTTCCCTCTTGAAGCTGTCCATGCTTGTGTGGTGGTGAAAGAAAATGCCATCAAATCGTGGCTGACTTGTGGCGACCCCGTAGGATTTTCAAAGCAAGAGGTGTTCAGAGGTGGTTTGCCATCACCTGCCTCTGTCTAGCGATCCTGGACTTCCTTGGTGGACTCCCATCCAAATGCTGACTGGGGCTGACCCTGCTTAACTTCTGAGATCAGAGAGGATTGGGCTAGCCTGGGCCATCCAGGTCAGGGCCTCTGCTGTGTACCGGGCACAAAACATTTCACGTGGCTGTATCTGTGAATGCAGGCTGAGTCTTTTGTACTCCCTTTTGCTGAGTTAAATGACTGAAGAGTCTCAGCATTTAAATTTGCATCCTTTTGCAATAGGTTTACACCATCTTTGCATCTTTTTGTTAGTAGCAAAGTCTTATTGTTTAACTGTTCTCTCCCCTGCCCCCCCTTCTCTCCCAGGATTCTGGAGTGAGGCAGATGTAACCCGGCCCTTTGTGTCGCAAGCTGTGGTTAGTGATGGAAGATATTTTGCCTTCTTTTGTTACCAGTTGAATACTTTGGCTTTAACTGTTGACGCTGACAAAAATAACGCTAGGAAAAATATTTGCTGGGGAACTGAAAGTAAGCCCCTGTATGAAGCAATAGAAGGCGATGATGTGAAAGGGTTTGACGATGAAGTTCTACTTCAGTTGGCCAAATTTCTTCTGAACAGACCAAAATAATTTTAACTCAGAATTCAGATCATCAAAGGCATCTGGAAAGCTAAAGCAGTCCTCCATTGCTGAAACTGAAAACACTGTCTGGGCTACGAGGGTATAATTGGTTGGACTATAGATTTGTATATTGCTTTTTGGGGATGGAAAGAAATGGAAGTACTTCTTTGCTGGTGCTGTTGATTGCCAGACATTTGTGTGTGTTTGTGTGTACCTGTCTGCATAGCTGTATAAATAACATGTGAAAAAAGTATTGTGTGTGGGTTGTTTTTGATAGAATGTGACTGTCCTAATCAGGCTCAGATGTGAATCCAGAATCACACAAAACTAGCAAAGCATCACACTCAAGAGGCCTCTTCCCTCATATTGCAAGCATATTTACATTTTATCTCAGTGGCATCATTGCATTACAAATAAACAGGATTCGAAATGGGGCAGTTAAATGAAAGGCTTAGCTTGCCCAGCTAACTAAAGGACCCCCACGCTCTTCTTAACAAAGGGAATAAAAGCTTTTAAATAAATTACTCAGTCATTCCTTAGTTTCTCTATTTAGAGCTTAGGAACCTCTTTGACATGCCTTCTGAGCACTGTTCGCCTATGTGGCACCTGCGTCATGTTTCAGGAAAGTGGGCAAGGCCTTACTCACTGGGGCCTGTGGCTGGCAGTTGATTCTTGCTGTGGGCCTTCCTAAGGTGTAGAACTCATGCCAAGGATGGAAGTAAATGTGGCTTTTTTGATGTTAATAGTGAATATGGCCCTCCATGAGCCACTGAGTGAACACCACTCTTTTGAGTGTACAGGTTTGGCTAGTTTCTGAATCACAGTGGCGTTTTCTAGGTTCTAAAGCAATCTTGGGAGCTTCAAAATGTAAAATTACAGTAGGAAGGGATTTTAAGCTCTCATCAAGCTAGAAGATACATTTTGTTCATGTTTCTTTATAGCAAACTGTAGCATGGAGATAACAGATGTAAAGATTGGATTAAAGCAGACCATGGCCATCTAGCTTTCAGCGGACACTTGGGTAACCAAACTGGTAGGGATTTCTGGAGGACAAAATCACTATTAGTTCAGTAGAATGTAAGATGCTGTGTTGCTTGTCCACCTCTCTGAGACTTATCTCTACCATCGTAGATTTTTATGAATAAATCATTAATTTCCTGAAGCAATTTCCAGGAGGATGAGAGCTTGCAGTTACAATGTGTATGAGTGAAAGCTCTAATGATGGCTGAGTCATATTGCCATCTGCTTGCGGTGATACGAGATGCCCATGGTGAAACATCATCTGCTTCCTTTGCCGTTCACTCAGCTTCCCGCGTTGTGTACAATAAACTCATATTTTTTTTCTCACTTGTCTCATTGTACAGCGAACAGGAAGCTGGGTGGTGATGTAGGAGGACAGCATTTCCCCCACAGGCTAAAATTCACCTTCAACTCAGCCTCAGTTGGTTGCACAGATTTGCGTTTAAGTAATGATTTAACCTGCATTCAAGCAATGATGTGCTTGCTGCTTGGAAGCACAAGCTAGACGCAGTAATGGTACAGCTGGGATGGTCTACACAAGTTGCCACAAACCTTACAAAGCAGGCAAGGCGATTTAAAACTGCATGGTCAGGAAGGGGTCCTGAACACTGCCCCTTCCATGCATTTCCTCCAGCCATATTTCTTCTAACAAGGCTTCAAGATAGGAAATATTTATTTGTCGTATGGTAGACTTACACACAGGAAACATATAATATAAAATATGTAACCAAGTTGATACAACAGGTATGCAGGCCAATTGGGCAGTCCTAAATACTACTATCTAAATTTTCAATCCACTCAATCGCAGCTGGGAAGAGCTCAAAGAGGTCCACCTCCCTGAAAAGCACTGTGCTCACATTCCTGTGACCGATGGAAAATCGTTAGGTGGGCTGCACCACAATTGCATTTGGGTCCTGGTATTTTGCCCCATTGAAACAACACCTCTGCACACCTGCCAAAGCCTATTTGTGTTCTATTAGCCATCTTCCATACTTGATGTGGCAAGTCAAATCCTGCAGGCCTCTTGTTGGTGTTTTTCAGGCTATGGATATCGGGTGGAACTGATTGCATCCATGTTCACAACCATTCATTCTCTAGATTGAAATTTCTTGATTGCAGAATTTGAGCAGATCTTATTGCTGGGTGTCGGGACGCTACTCTGGATAGGCCCGCGTCAGCCATGTCTTTGTGGAGGGGCAACACTCTGTTTTCAATGATTGGATGTAATTCTAGCTTGCCTATGGTGCATCCTGAATAATGCTAAAGAGCTAGAACTTCTGGCTGCCAGACAATCATAGTATCTCCTGACTATACTACGCACATGGGAACAACCAATCAAACAGTCCATCTCAGCACTACTTGACAAGGGGTATAGGAGACCTTCTGAATCGGTCAAATGAACATTGAGGGTACAAGTAAGTCTAAATGCCAATATTTGTTGCAAATCTTACTGGCCATTAAATAGATTTAGCTCTTGTTTAAGAAACAAATCTTGATAATGAAAATCAAGCCCACCAGAGAGAGAGGAAATAACCCCTACAAGAAGAAAAACAGCTGAGTAGCAGTGGTTACTGGGGCAAGCAAAGGAAATCATAGGTAGGGTTCACTATTGTTCCAGTCTGTCCTTTCTCCCTTTATATGGAATGATTTGTGACTAGCATCCTAATGCTTAATTCTTGCAGAGACAGTAAAAACTTTACCCAGTCTTTGTCATTGCAGTTAGGACATTGTGTGACCAAATGTTCCTCTGTAACAAAAGAAGTCATTCTACACAGAAAATGTGTAGATGTCAGAACTAGCCTCTCTGCCATTTAAATTTTCTGTGGAGGAACACTCAATCACCTGAACCCTTTGCCTGCCATCTAAGGTAGTATAGCACTTCAGTAAAAGGCTTAATTCCTGGTTGCAAAAAACAGAGACATCACCATGTCAACCAGTACCAAAACTGAATTTTTTGGGATAAATTGTATTTTAAAAATTACCAATAAATAGATGAATAATATCAAAGAGTATCTGTGTCTTGATCCTTAATTATCAATATCCAAAAATAAATCAAGGTATAAAAAAATAGCAACTCATGAGTACCGAAACTATGCTGGAATAGTCAGCAACAATCAGCTGTGCAGTCACAGGATCAGTCCATTAGTGAAAGCTGAAAATGATAAGACCTGCCGTCCTCTGAAGTTTGCTCAATTTCATGTTCATTGCATCGGTGACACTGTCTAACCACCTCATCCTTAGCCGTCCCCTTTTTCTTTGACCTTCAATCTTTGGGTCTTCTCCAGTGAGTGCTCCCTTCTCATTTGGTGGCCAAAGTATTTGAGCTTCAACTTCAGCATCTGGCCTTCCAGGGAACAGTCAGGATTGATTTCTTTTCGGATTGACTGATTTGATCTTCTTGCAGTCCAAGGGACTCTCAAGAGTCTTCTCCAGCACCATAGTTCAAAAGAATCTATTCTTCGGCGCTCCGCCTTCCTTATAGTCCAACTCTCGCAGCCATACATTACTACTGGGAATACCATTGCTTTGACGATGCGGACTTTTGTTGGCAGGGTGATGTCTCTACTTTTTATCATGCTGTCTAGGTTTGCCATCACCTTCCTCCCAAGGAGCAGGCGTCTTTTAATTTCATGGCTGCAGTCACCGTCTGCAGTGATCTTGGATCCCGGGAACGTGAAGTCTGTCACTACTTCCACGACTTCCCCTTCTGTTTGCCAAGGAGTGATGGGGCCGGATGCCATGGTCTTGGTTTTTTTGATGTTGAGTTTCAAGCCAACTTTTGTGCTCTTCTCATTCATCCTGAGTAAGAGGCTCTTGAGGTCCTCTTCACTTTCTGCCATCAGAGTGGTATCGTCTGCATATCTGAAGGTGTTGATCTTGTCCCCAGCAATCTTAATTCCGGCTTGTGATTCATCCAGGCCAGCATTTTGCATGATGTACTCTGCATATAAATTAAATAAGCAGGGTGACAATATACATCCTTGTCATACTCCTTTTCCTATGCTAAACCAATCAGTTGTTCCATATCTGGTTCTAACTGTCCCTTCTTGACCCTTATACAGGTTTCTCAAGAGACGTGTGAGGTAGTTGGTACTCCCATCTCTTTAAGGACCTGCCATAGTTTATTGTGATCCACACAATCAAAGGCTTTAGCATAGTCAATGAAGCAGAAGTAGATGTTTTTCTGGTACTCTCTTGCTTTCTCCATAATCCAGCGAATGTTGGCAATTTGATCTCGTTCCTCTATCTCTATGAAACCCAGCTTGTACTTCTGGCAGTTCTCTATCCACATAAGTGTTGAAGCCTAGCTTGTAGGATCTTGAGCATGACCTTGCTAGTGTGTGAAATGAGTGCAATTGTGCAGTAGTTTGAACATTCCTTGACATTGCCCTTCTTTGGGATTGGAATGCATACTGACCTTTTCCAATCCTATGGCCACTGTTGTGTTTTCCAAATTTGCTGGCAAACTGAGTGCAGCACTTTAACAGCATCATCTTTTAAGACTTTGAATAGCTCAGCTGGGATACCATCACCTCCACTAGCTTTGTTGTTAGTACTGCTTTCTAAGTCCCATTTAACGTTGCTTTCCAGGATGTCTGGTTCGAGGTCAGTGATTATACCATCATGGTTGTCAAGGACATTGAGGTCCTTCTTGTATAGTTCTTCTGTGTATTCTTGCCATCTTTTCCTAATCTCTTCTGCTTCTGTTAGGTCCCTACCGTTTTTGTCCTTTATCATGGCCAGCTTCGCATAGAATGATCCCTTGATTTCTCCAATTTTCTTGAGGAGAGCTGTAGTCCTTCCCATTCTATTGTTTTCCTCTATTACTTTGCATTGTTCATTCAGGAAGGTCTCCGTGTCTCTCCTTCCTGTTCTCTGGAAATCTGCATTGAGTTGGGTAAATCTTTCCTTTTCACCGTTGCCTTTAGCTTTCCTTCTTTCCTCTGCTGTGTGTAAAGCCTCATCAGACAGCCACTTTGCTTTCTTGCATTTATTTTTCTTTGGGATGGCGGTGATTGCTGCCTCCTGTACAATGTTACGAACCTCTGTCCATAGTTCTTCAGGCACTCTGTCTATTAAATCTAGTCCCTTAAATCTATTCTTCACCTCTACTGTATATTCATCAGGGATGTGATCTAAGTTAAACCTGAATGGCTTAGTGGTTTTCCCAACTTTCTTCAGTTTAAGCCTGAATTTTGCAATGAGTAGCTCATGATCGGAGCCACAGTCAGCTCCAGGTCTTGTTTTTATTGACTGGTTAGAGCTTCCCCATCTTTGACTTCAAATTATATAGTCAATCTGATTTTGGTGTTGCCCATCTGGTGATGTCCATGTGTAGAGTTGCCTTCTAGGTTGTTGGAAACGGGTGTTTGCTATGACCAACATGTTCTCTTGACAAAACTCTGTTAGCCTTTGCCGTGCTTCATTTTGTTCTCCAAGGCCAAACTTTTCTGTTATTCCGGATACCTTTTGACTTCCTACTTTAGCATTCCAGTCCCCTATGATGATGAGGACATCATTTTTTGGTGTTAGTTCTATGAGCTGTTGTAGGTCTTCATAGAACTGGTCCACTTCAGCCTCTTCTGCAGCAGTGGTTGGGGCATAGACTTAGATTACTGTGATGTTGAATGGTTTGCCTTGGATTTGGACTGAGATCATTCTGTCATTTCTGAGATTGTATCCCAATACTGCCTTTTGCACTCTCTTGTTGACTATAAAGGCTACACCATTTTTTCTACAGGATTCTTGGCCACAGTAGTAGATATAATGGTCTTCTGAGTTAAATTCACCCATTCCTGTCCACTTTAGTTCACTGATTCTCAAGATGTCAATGTTCAGTCTTGCCATCTCATTTTTGACCACGTCAAGCTTACCTTGATTCATAGATCTTACATTCCAGGTTCCCATGCAGTATTGTTCTTTACAGTATTGGACTTTCCTTTCACCATCAGACACATCCACAACTGAGCATCCCTTCGGCTTTGGCCCAGCCACTTCACTCTTTCTGGGGTCACTTGTACTTGCCCTCTGCTCTTCCCCAGTAGGATATAGGACCCCTTCTGACCTGAGGGGCTCATCTTCTGGCGTCATATTTTTTAGCCTTTTGTTACTGTCCATGGAGTTTTCTTGGCAAAGATACTGGAGTGGGTTGCCATTTCCTTCTACTGTGGATCACACTTGGTCTGAGTTCTCTGCTGTGGCCTGTCCATCCTAGGTAGCCCTTCATGGCATAGCCTACAGCCTCATTGAACCACACAAGCCCCCTAGCCACGACAAGGCAGTGATCCATGAGGGAGCCAAACCGGATACAAAATTGCAAATAACTTGACAAGCGTTCCGGTATGTGCTGTTTCCAACTCTTCCTCAAAAGTCTCAGGCTTAGAATTTCAGTGCATCATCTGTTGGGTCTTACGCCGTCCAACTAGTAGAGTAGAAAAAAATCCATTTGGTATTTTTCTAAGACATAAAAATATGTCATCGTTTTGATAACTAGTTGATTTTTAAGTTTGCAAGCACTGAACACCAGGTGGCACCCTTTACTAATGTTACAGGGAACGCCCAGGGAATCTCCCTGCTTGTGTTAAAAAAGGCTTGCTTTAATAGGTACAAGTGCCCAATTACTTTTATCATGTTGTTGCCAAAAAGACTTCTCTTTGAAAGCTCCCAAGATTAGTAGTATTATTTTTTTAACCACTGATTCCTCAGAAATCGGTTTCCAAGGAAGCAATTTTGTTCATTGTTGTCAACATATTGTTTCTAAGTAAAAGACAGCATTTTATGTTTTCAAAAGGAAGTGTGACTTTACTTAGTCCTTCCATACATCTGTTGTTATCCTCCCCCCACTGCTGATCCTGTGAAAGAGGACACATACTACACACTAGATTCCCTTCATGCATCTGAGCAAATACTACCTCACAGAAACTACAGTATTATACAGCAATAATACAGAAGCCACAAGCCTCTTTGCTATGGCAGAAAGGTGTTTATAGATTCTCCTTAGTCTACATGGAACCTTTCAGAGCTTCTTCTGTAGGTGATGGGTATATCTCACCCCAATCCTAAACTGAGTGAACTTCCTGGGAGTCTTTTTAGAAAATGACAAGTGAAGCATGTGGGTAGAATTATACCCAAAAAAATGGCCTTAAGGAACTTTAATTTGATGCTCCATTTAGACCCCATGTACACTGTGGAAAATTGGCTGGCTGTAAAACCTGCTTTTATTTTGTACCTTTATGAGGCCATGTGGTGTAGTGGTTAAGAGTCAGACTAGAATCTAGGCGACAGGTTCAAATCCTCACTGTGCCATGGAAGCCTGTGAGACTCCCGTCTTTCCCTCCTAATGAGACCCCAGTCACCTCTTAGTTGTTTTGAAGGGCACCCCTTAAAAGACTAAGTGTGGTGGGGATCTCTAGGATAAGTCTCAAAAAGCACACTTGGTCTGCCATGACCAAGGCACATGGAGGCAGGATGTAACTGGTATGCATAAGGCATTTACATACCCTCAGTGCCAAGACCTGCATAATACAAGCATATCCCTTACGTCAAGGGATGCTTCATCAAAGCTATATGAACCATTTCCAGTTAATGTCCAACCTCTAAGTATCACCTCTGACCTAACCGTTGATCAAACCAACCTAACATCCAATCGACCCAGGATGAGCCTTAAGAGGACAATTTTTCCACCGTAAACCCATTCAATGATTGCTCCAGCTCCTAAACTTCCTGCCAGATTTGGGCAACAGTTACCTTCAAACTGCCCAGTCAAGTTCAAACCTAATTTCTTGCACCAGTCCTGATCCTGGGAAACTGGGGTCCCATGGCTAGCCATGGGGATCTTCCCCATATAAGATCTAACCTAGCTGGGTGAAAAGTGCGCCATTTTCCTGCACTGCCTGGATAGCCCGGCAACTGCTTCACAGGTGTCTCCCTCCTTGCCATCTTGGACTTCTGCTGCATGGCGTCCCCATGATTCTCAGCCTCTCACTCACCTTGGATTAGGAAATATCACCCATCTGAACATCCTTCCTTCCCTCTCCTTACCTCACCCCTCATCCTTACCCCATCCTCATATGTGTGCGTGCGCATGTGCACGCGGACATGTATTTGGGAGGGAAAGCATGGTTTATTTCAGTTAATTGTGGTTTCTTGTGGTTCATTTGTAGATTATTAGTGACTCCAGAGTTTGTAGTTTGGTGTACTTATAGTTGTGTGACTGATTGCTGGTGAAGAAAAACCTCATTCTGTTTGAACCAGTTGATTTCTGTTACTTTCTCCCTTGAAATATTGCTGTGGAATAAAACCTCCATATACACAGATAAAGGTTCCCTTGTTTATTCATCTGCAAACCCTTTAAAAGCCAATTTCCTCCCCTCCTTGGGTCTAGTTTGGGTAACAAACCTGCTGGGGTGACCTTGAGCCTGTCATATTCTTGGCTAAACTTACCTCAGAGAGCCATTGTGAGGCTAACACGACAGAGTGAAGAATGTTGTCGTTAGTTTGGGACCCACTGAGGGGAAAACAGAGGTATAAATGAAGTAGTAAATTAAAGGGGGGGGAATCCCCTGCTCCCAAGGAACTTTTTATCTGAAACAGGCAATGGGGAACACAAAAGAGGAGGAGGAGTTAAAATTAAGGCCGAGGCTATTCTCCATTTTGCTACTTGCCACCTTCTACAGTGTGAAGAAAAAGAAGCCTTTTACGATACATGTTAAACCAGTTTGACAAACACCATCCTTCCTTCGCCTCCCCACAGCCCTGAGTGAAACAGGCCTGATTTTTTAATCTTAGTGGTTGTAAAGAGAGGCACTGAGGCTGATTGCTGTGCTCTGAAACCCTCAAAGAGCAGATGATCAATAATACCTTCCATGCTGTCAGCAGCTGACATGACTTAGGGGAGCTTGTTATCAGCAGAGACTCTGCAAACTTCAGATGGTTGAAAGTTTGAGCTGAATTATGACATTTTCACAGCTTCC
Organism: Gekko gecko; assembly: GCA_029375565.1. Classification (NCBI taxonomy): domain Eukaryota; kingdom Metazoa; phylum Chordata; class Lepidosauria; order Squamata; family Gekkonidae; genus Gekko; species Gekko gecko. The sequence goes on from JAPDNY010000007.1 coordinate 33,932,526, forward strand.
AGCGCTGTCACACTCTTTAGAACTTCCAGCTCATTTAGGTGGCTGGGGTCACATAAGGAGCTTGCAGTAGCCCACTGGAAATTTTGATTCTTTTTGAAAAAGAGACAATCCTCCTCAACCAGGCCATATTAAAGATGACATTGGAAATGTAGGTTTCAAAAGTCTTTTACTGTACTGCATGTGGGTTGGAAAACTGCCGTTTTCAGCGCATACCTAGAGCTTATTTGACCTTAGATAATTGGTTTCATAGGTCTTTGCATCCTATATTCTTCCCAGTTGTAACCCCAACCCTACAGGAAAGACACGATAATTTACAAAACAGGAGAGCCTCTATGTAGTTTCGTCAGACATGAGTTTAGGTGACTCTTCTTGGTGTGCTTGCAAAAATTGCTAACCTGATAGCAACTGTTTTGATCATCTGTCTCCTATACCTTCCAAGGACTTGGTGAGATTTGAAGAGTGCTATGGATACAACTGTGCTTTACTGCTGGTTGCAAAGAGAGCAATCCAAAGGAGAGCAGAATGTTACTGTTTCATCCCTGGAGGGACTTTGTGTAACTTGAAGCCGCATGACCTGTTTATAATCTAACTGAAACTGATGCACACAAACTCTGGGTACACAGCGACCTCTTTACATTTGTATGAAAGAGCTGTGAAGCACAGATTTGGACGCACCTCAACCAATGTCCATTTCAGTCAGTTTGTAGTGATGTGGAAAGCGTGCAGTTCTGCCTGTGGCCACCACCTTACATGAACCCTGTGTGCTGGGAACTGCTGTGCAGCTGAGTTCATTGGAATTGGCCTGATTTTGTTTTAATTAACTTCTTCTGTGCTTTTCTTTGTGAGGACAGAGATATGGGCGACATCAAACGTTACTCAGAGGACGTAGGGATGGAAAAAAACAGGAAAAGAACAGCAAGACGGTTACATTTCTTTATCTCATTTATATACTCTACCTTTCTCCCCAGTAGTGACCCAAAGTATCTTACACTGTTATCCTCTGTTCCATTTTATCCTTACAGCAATCCTGTGGGGTAGGTTAGACTGAGAGTGTGCGACTGGCCCAAAGTCACCCAGTAGCTTTCCTTGGCAGTGCCGGGATTTGAACCTGTGTCTCCCAGATCCTAGTCCAGCCCTCCAACTATTACTGCACACAACAACATGCAGTTGTTTCATGTGTGTCTAGTGTGATCATACTTAGGCAGCAGATTCAGGACAGAAGAAAGAAAATACATCTTCACCCAACTCATAATCAACTTATGGAATTTGTTTCCACTGGCTGTGGTGTTGGCCACTGGCTCATGTGGCTTTAAAAACTGATTGGACCAATTCATAGAGGATGGGTTCTTCAGTGACCTTTAGGCACTCCAGCCTGGGGGCCTATGAGGAACTGGACCAGGTGGGGATGTTTTTAAATCTCCCAAATTCCCCCTCCAGTATTTTGTAAACTCTCAGGATCTAAACAGACCTTTATCCAATTCTCATCTGTACTCAGCATTTCAGACTCCTGGAGAAAATGTATTCCCCATCGAGATCTGTATTTGCATTTTATTTTCTTTCAGTTAATTGAGAAAGTCATATATTTCTGCATGCCTGAGAAGACCCCTGATTTTGAGAAATGCCCATCTTCAGTGTGGGTGGACTGATTTTGCTGCTTTCATGCTCTGCTCATAACTGCTACTTTAATATTTAAAGGAATAATAGCTAAATGGAAACTCCCATCTTCAGAAGCAGTCTGGCTGTTGCTTGGATGAATCAGTGAAAAGTGATTTCTTTCCTTCCTGTTGGTGGGCTTCCCAGGACTGGCCAGTGTTGGAACAGGAAACTACATGGAGTTTTGGTCTCATCCACCAGGGATCTTTTTATAAACAGACTCTTAAAACCTTCAAGAGACTGTTGCTTTTGAGCATGTGTAGGCACACAGTTGCCTAAAACACAGGTTTGTGATATTCACATGTTGTTTTCATGTACAAAAATATATCACGTTTAAAGTTGGTCACAGTTGGGTCAAAACTTGGGTTAGAACAGCATTTGTCAATGGTAATTCATCTAAAGAAAAGCATTCTTGCTTTCTTGGTGTTTCTATGGGTAGTATAGATGTAAGCAGCGGGACCCCTCCTTGTACTCAGAGCATCCTGGGGTAAGCACTACCAGGGCCTGAGTAGGCCATGACACTGTTCAGACCTGTATGCCAGTCATATAGCTCCATGGGAAAGTGAGAGAAATATATTTTGATTAAATCAGGAAGTGGTCAGAACAGATGTCTTCCCCCCTCCCCAAGGCATGTAGAACTTAAGCGAATGGATTGCTGCTGTTAGCCATTCAGTCGTGTCTGACTCTTGGCAATTCTGTGGACCAGCTCTCTCCACATTTTCTAATCTTGTATTGTTTCTTTGAGTTGATCCATGCTCAGGCTGCTGTCAACTTTTACGGAGTCTAGCCACCGTGTTCTTTGGCGGCCTGGTTTCCTTTAGCCGTTGACCAATCCAAGCATAATTGCTTTTTCTAGAGTTCTTTCACATGACATGGCTGAAATAAGTCAGTTGCAGTTTTATGATTTTTCCTTCCAATGACATGTCTGCTTTTATGCGCTCCAATACTTACTTGTTTGTTACCTTTGCTCTCCAGGAAATGTGCAAGGGCAAATGGATTACTCAGGACTTATGTGAAACATCTCCAAAAGACTTCATTAGCAACTCTAGCAAGCAATTATTCTCAAGCCCTCTTCTGCATATGCAAAAGCTTTTTTGTCTTTGCTACTTAATCTCTTTACCTCAGTGTCACCTGTCTGGTCTAACCTTCCTAGGTCATCAACAGGGCCATTAATGGCCATCAAGCCATGGCCCAAGCCTTTGTTTCAGCCCAGTAAAGCTATCATTATGACTGTTCTCTAAGAGTTTCCCACTGGACAAGACACATTCCTTCCCACAGCCTTGGTGCACAATTTTCCTGTAAAGATTTGCCCCCAAACCTGTAGTGTGTGTGTGTTGTGTATTCTTGGCATCTACCCCACCCCCAATGATGGGCTTTCCCCCTCTTCCTTCACAGAATGAAACGCTGGCTGTTTAGTTCTGTTGCTTTAGCAGACCTCTCCAAGACTGGTAAATATCACCCTATTCTTAAAATGCTGTATCCCCACTCCTCCCTGCCTTTTCCAGTTAGCTCTCTAATGTTGTGTGTTTTGTTAAATGAAATTTTCTTTTCCCTCATTTTCTTTGTTAATTAAAAAAACTCTTTCATTTGAACAAATCGCCTGTTTATTTTGAGAGTTCTCACAAGGACAATTCCCATAGACATTGGTGTTTAGATCCCAGTTGCCCCTCTTGCATAGTCTCCTTTTGCTAATTCCTCTCAACTGCAGACTTGGCCAACCTGAAAAATCAGCAGTGGCTGAACATAGCCTAACTTAAACAGGACACAAACCAGACAGCATTTTATTCCAAGACACTGAAAGACTGGACAACACTTCCAATTATCATGTCAGATTACACAGGGAAGCCATTGAAATTCATAAACATAAACACAATTTCAACAGGAAAGAAGAGAGTTTAAAAATAAATAGGGCATGGTTTCCTAGCCTGAAAAACACAAAATGCTCTATACACCTGACAATAGCACTACAGATAAGATTAGAATTTCAATAGCCATTCCACATACAAAAGAACCTCCTCAGGATGCAGGAAACCTCAGGAAACAATACACAAAAGAACCTCCTCAGAAAAGCTCCTCCATTAGCATGTTCATAGCCTGGGGAACTCCTACAAGATGTGACTCAGCCCTACCCCACCTTCCAGGGTAGATATAAATTACCTGCCTACCATTTTTCTTCTCACCTTGACACAGAGAATACTCCATCTTTCTGTGTTATACCTCTGAGGATGCTGGTCACAGCTACTGGCGAAACGTCAGGTCCTACAATGCCAAGACCACGGCCACCCAACCCAGAAGATCTACAGCAACCAATTGGAGACTGCGCCTTTGGGTAACATGGACAGGAATTGGGTAAGGCTGGGTAAAAAACCCTGGCTGGATCCAACCCATTGACCTCCCTTGTATGTCAAGTCTCTTTCTTGCTTAAACCTGTGAACCAAAAATCATTAACTAAGAATTAACTGTAGTACTAACTCTTTTTTAAAAAAATTGTTTTTCTAAGCATACTTGAAACTGATTCCTTGGAAATGCTGTCAAAGATGCAAAATGTTATTGCAAAACCTAAACAGAAACACTCAGAGCACAGAAATCACTTCCCTATCCCCCACCCCTTTTTTCTTTCTTTCTGTCTCTGCACAATGAAGCAAGCCTTGCTCCTTTTTTTGGCCCACCTGCCATGGAAATTTATTTACTTATTTATCCAAAATGGAAAATACTTGCACAGCAAGAATGCACCTGCATGCCTCTCATATATCAGCCAGGGATAATAAACAGGACAGGACAAAAATGTGCTCATGTGATCGTCTCTTTTTCCCAGAGGTCATTTGAATAAGCAGCAGTTTCTTGTCTCCCTTTTTTAAACTGAAAATTTCTGAATGTTCTTCAGCGTTTCTCCACGTGGCAGCTTCTTGACTGTTTTGGACTATGCTGTAGCAGACTGGACAGAACAGGAGAGGATCTCCTGGCAAATATGGCAGAGGGGTAACTGCTGAGGAACAGCACTCTAATAGTGTAAGGAACATAATCATGTGAACAGACCTATCTGCATGCAATCAGACGCATCCAAACAACTTGCTGAACAACTGACTTCCTGTTCGCAAAAGGCAAGCATGATGTGAGCTGAACTGGTAGATGCTTGAGCATGTTTAATTCCACTGTACCCCTAATGTCAGCTTGTGTTGTGCAATGGGACACAATACCTATCAATGCCCAGAAATTCATCTGGACTCACATGCCCTTATGGAACATGATATTGTGCCACTCCTCTCCTGGGATTCCTGCTTACAGAGTGGGGAAGTGAAGAGGACTTCAAAAGAGAGCAATGAGCTGTGTGAGGGGAATGGTGTTCAACTGCCAAGGCAGGGCCAGAAAGTCAATGTGGTATGCTTGGTCAGAGCATAGGGTTCAAATGCCTGCTCATCTATAAATCTCACTGGGTGACCATAGACCAGTCACTCTCTGTCAGTCTAATGTAATTTATAAGGTTGTGAGGATAAAATGGAGGAGGGGACAACCGCATATGCCACACTGAGATCCTTGGAGAAATGGTGGAATAAAAATGCGATAGGTGCGTGAGGGAAAACAGTCTATCTGGGGTGTTCTAGTAGGAGCTGTCACAGCCATTAAGTCGCTCTTTCTCTTTTCCCATAGCAAGATCTCCCAATGGTTGTGTCAGCATACGAATTGTTTCTGAGCTCTTAAACTTACTGCAAAAGGAAGTGGCAGTGAGTACAGTGTTCATATCTAACAGGATGTTCAGTCTAACTTTTTGGGGGGAAGCAGGTAAGGATGACACTGGTTTTGCCCTTCTGTTGACCAACAAAAGATTGTTTTAACGTCTGCCAATTTTATTGTGAGGCTGAATCCAGTACAAAACTTGAGACTTGCAGTATCAATTGCATACTTGGTTCTTGGCCCCATGCAGTTTCAGATAAACCCACACAGCACCACAGAAAGGGCAAGTTTCATACAACAAGCAGCTTGGCTCCCTGCACCCTATTAATGCCATCTTCAGTCACTTGAACCGATGGTGAAAAGGAACTGTTTCGACCAGCTGTAAAGAGCAAAGGACGCACATAGCCTACTGTTTTCAGAAGTGTTTTGCTTTTTCCCTTTCGTGGTAAGTTTCTAAAGCGTTTGCAACAAACCTGTTGTTCAGATTCCCTAATTTCCAACTGAGAGATGGATTCAAGGCCTTCACTGTGCCAAGCCAATTTGCCGCTACAGTTGTAAACCATTCAAAGAACTCCATAGAGCAGTGATCAGAACCCCTGGCTGTGTCAGCTGGAGCCTTAGTACATACTGGAACAATGACAACAAAAGTTGCTGTATCTGTTCAGCATCTGACAAGTTTTGGTGATGATGGCCATATCTAATCTTTATCCACAAACCCGATCACACTAGTTTTGTTGGAGGGCTGCCTTGAAAAGTGTTGGTGTATCATGGGACAAATCCCTAATCCTTGTTTTCCATAGTGACCTGTAGGCAAAACTTACTATCATGACCACTTGTCTCTTCCCACCCATCTTTTACCATTAGACTGGCAAGTGGGGAGTTAGGGAACACTTTTCAAAGTGTTGCTGGTACTTGTAAGGTTTTGCTCTTTTTGGAGACCCCTGATGTGTAATACTTGTAAAGGCACCTCTGAGGTGACGGTGTGTTATGCTGCCTCCTTCCCTTCCTTAGTATTTCCTACTTATTTTCTCTGCCAACAAAGGCTCTTGCCTTTGAATTCTTAGTTGAACCCAAAGAACAGGATTGCTTAGTTACATTTGGTAGAATGACAAAATGGTCCGTGTGCAGGGATGACTCTGAGGTAAAAGGAAATCCTTTAAATAAAATTGTTGCGTTCATTTAAACATAGAGTTTATTTAAAAGTAAAACAGTGTGACGATTTCAGTAATGTTCATAAGTGTAATGGTTTTCAGATAGGTACAGTTCTTTCTGTAAAGTTTCTTAAATAGACCTAGCCACAAAGGCTTATTTTCCCACTTGCCACTTTGGCTCATAACATCCACACAGAACTGAGCATTCTCACATTTCACACTCTTGATCCACTCAGTTCTCTTCCCCCCCCCCACTCTCTCAAAACCAATCAACTCTACCCCCTAAGGTACAGCATACCCTCATCATAACGCTTCAATGGTACATTCAGTCCTGTTCTTTCTTACTCTAGAGACCTACATTTTATTCCACAGCAACATACATATAAAAAAACCCATATTAAATCACAGAAATAAAACACACACAAAGCGAAACACCACAATGCTGGTTTCATTGTGTGCGTGTGTGAGATGTGCTGCCAAATCTCTTCTGACTTATGGCAACCTTAAATGACTTCCAAAATGTACTATCATTAACAGCCTGGCTCAGGTCTTGTAAGCTGAAGGCCATGGCTTCCTTTATTGAGTCAATCCATCTCATGTTGGGTCTTCCTCTTTTCCTGCTGACTTCATTCAGGCTTTTTTTTTTAATCGATACGTTTGTTTTTAATGTTAATATATAATTTAAAAGAATGGTTTGAATATACAAATATGCACATACGTGGCATTTCCCCTGATACCATCTCCAGCACTATGGGAGCAATCCTAAACAGGTCTTCTCATTAGGATTGCCAGGTCTCCCCTGGACACTGGCGGGGGATCGGGGGTAGGGTTGCCACATCCAGGTTCGAAAACTCCTGAAGGTTCAGGGAAGGAACCTGGGAAGGACAGGGACCTCAGTGGGGTACAATGCCATAGACTCCACCCTCCAAAGCAGTCCTTTTAAATGCCTTTTGCAAGCCACACTGCAAGTGATCTCTGAAGCAGTGAGTTCACCTGAAAGTTCACTAGCAGCATTTATATTTATTTATTTATTTCATTTCTATCCCACCCTCCCGCCTAGGCGGCTCAGGGCGGCTTACAACATCATAAAACCCATATACATTACAACATAGGAATCTCATTTAAAACCACTGACTAAAATCCAATAAATAACAACATTCCTATACAATAAAACATATACAATAATTACCAACATTCCTATACAGTAGAACATAGTTCCGTAATGGGGCGAGATGGCTCAGCTGGCATAGCTTGGATCTCATTGGAACGCCCTGCGGAAAAGCTCCATCTTCACAGCCCTGCGAAATTGCTGAAGATCTCGCAGGGCCTGGATCTCACTGGGGAGCTCATTCCAGTACATTGGAGCGGCCACAGAAAATGCTCTGGACCTAGTTGTTGTCAGCCTGGCCTCTTTGGGGCCAGGAAGGCTCAGGCGATGTTGTGGCCCTGATCGCAGTGCTCTCTGGGGGACATACGGGGAAAGGCGGTCCCTCAGGTAGACAGGCCCCTGACCATATAGGGCTTTAAAGGTCAAAACCAGCACCTTGAAGCAGATCCAGAATGCTATTGGGAGCCAGTGCAGCGACTTAAGGACAGGCTGGATGTGCTCCCACATGGCTTGCAAAAGGCATGGAGGGGAAAAGCATTTAGACTGGACTGCCCAAAAAAGCCTGCCCAGGATCTGATCCTGCAGGGAGAGTTCTCCCTGCAGGCTCAGCTAGGGCTCCACTGGGCAGCCTGGTTTAAACACCATTTAAAGGGCTGCAAGATTTAAAGACCCTCTAGATGATCAACAGGCCTCGTGCTCTGCTGATCAGTTGAAGGGCCCTTTTAATGTCACAGGAGGGGAGGGAGGGGAGAGGGGCAGCAGCTGTTATGGGGCATGCCTCACATTTGAGGGAGCAGAGCCCTGGAACGCCCTGCCATAGCTACAGGCCTGGCCCCCATCTTCCATTGTTTCCAATGGAAGGGGGCAAAGCATTTAAAGGGATTGCAGTCCCTTTAAATCCCTTTTGTAAGCTGCAAGGGAACTCTGAAGGCATTTGATGGGCTCACAGTCCCTTTAAATGCCTTCTTGAAGTGGTGACTTAACTCAAAACTTCAACCATCCAACGGTCTTGCAAACCCCTGAAAATATTTTTGGGATTTTTCAGGATGGCAATTTTTGGATAGCCAAATCACTGTCCCCTTCAGTGATTGGCTGTGATTGGCTTCCATTTTTTTCAGCTCAGTTTATGCCGAGCACACACCCCTAGCAGAAACTATTGGGATTAATTTGATTTATGCTTGGTTGTTTTTTAAACTGTTTTATCATTTTTAGCTGTTTACTTTTGCTGTTTTGCAATGCATGTTTGTTACAGCAAGGGCTTGTTTTACACAGCCATTATGGCTTTTTATCTTTTGCATGTTTTACTGTTGTTTTTAAATATCACCTTGAATATTCATTCAGAAAGACGATTAATAAATACCTGTATCGTTATGTTCTTTAATTTGAATTTGCAAACCCCAGAAAGGTAGGAAGTATCAATTTCAGGAAAGGTGGCACAATATGATCACTCGTCTCCTCTTTTGGAACATGCAGATTTGGTTTCAGATATCCGTTACAAATGAGTATGGAGCCTATAATTCAGATATAGAATTTCAACTGCAACCCCATGGTGACATTCTGATGTAATAAAGGGGGCATGGCTTGAATCCGTATTCTCTTTACACAAGGGAGAGCACAAAGTGAATGAGTAACTCCTCTCAGAAGCAGAATGCTGGCTTCCTCTTTTTCTTTTTTCTACATCCTGCTCTGTCCAAGTGCGAAGAACTCTCAAGGTCAGAGAAGAGTCAGGTGTGTGTGTGTGTGTTCACAAGCCATTTTTCCTTTTCATCACCTTAATAATTAGGCCAAGAAAAGCAACACAAACTGCACATTGCTTTCCTCTGCTGAAACAGCTGATATTGCACTTTAAGAAAACAGCTTTTACTATTTAGCAGTATTTATTTATTCATTTACTTTATCCATTTCCTGCCTTTCTCCCCCCAGGAGAGCTTCTGTCATTCTCCTCTCCTCCATTTTACCCTCACAACAACCTTGCGACATAAGTTAGGATGAGAGTGTGTAACTGGCCCAAGGTCATCCAGCCAGTTTCCATGGCAGAGTGGGGATTCGAACCTGGGTCTTTTAGATCCTAGCTGGACACTATAACCACTACACCACACTTGCTCCCTTTTACATTGTTACTGGGAGCAAGCTTTGCCAATGGATAGCCAGCAGGTTGCTTATGGTCCTTGAAGACTCCTGTGTCTAGCTGGAATGAGCTCAGGCGGCCATAAAATCAAAAGGATCATTTGTGGGATTGGTTTCCTCAAACATGGGCTTGCTGCATGGTACTACATGGGAGGGTGCATTAAAGTGGATAAGTTTGCAGATGGTTGCAGAAGGCTGATTCCTTTCCTGATAAGCCAAACAATTCTGTCCCTGGACCATTTCTGGTCAGGGTAATGGCACAGGAGGGAAGGTTGTGGTCTAATCCAGACTGGGAACAGCACACATGGAAACAGAGAACATGTATGGCTGTGATGGCATTCACATGTTGGGTCTGTTATTATCATATTGAATTTGACCCCAATGGCACCTGTTCAAAACAAGCGTTTCCTTTGTTTTCCATTTACTGCTTATGGATTTGAACCTTTGGTGCAAATGAGCCTATCAGGAGCTTCTTTTCAGCCCCACCTCATTTTGGAATATGGGCTCACCATCAGTTTCCCCAGCTCTCTCACAGCAGACAGACCCTACAAAAGGAGGTAAGAAGCAGAAGAAGAATGCAGTCCTAATTTTTCCTCGCAGTCTACTCTTCTTGAGAAGCTTTGATACACGCATCATTGGTATTTGAGTACAACATTATAAAACATTAGAGTCAAGCCATTTCTGAAACACAAATGACCTTAACCTGTAAAACCATAAACAATAAGTACAGAATAGCAAAGCAGAGCTATGGTACCACCTGTCATATATATTGTCACTCAACATCCTGAGAGCCAGCATGGTGCAGTGGTTAGGATGTCAGACTAGGATTTTTGGAGAGCCAGATTAGAATCCCCACTGCCTTACTGACACTTGCTGGGTGCCCTTGGGCTAGTCACACTCTCAGCATAACCTACCACACAGGATAAAATGGAGGGTGAGGATCAAATGGAGAAAGGGAGAAAACCGTAATTCACTTTGGGTCCCCACTGGGGAGCTATAAAAAGGTAAAGGTTCCCTTGCTCAAAAGCCAGTCGAATCCGACTCTAGGGTTGTGGTGCTTATCTGCGTTTCAAAGCCGAAGAGCCAGTGCTGTCCAAAGACGTTTCCGTGGTCATGTGGCTGGCATGCCTAAACACCAAGGCACACGGAACGCTGTTATATGAAGCAAATAAATAGATAGTCACTCAGCATGGTGAGTTTATGTTACTCTTGTGGAAAAAGGAGGAGACCTGGTATTTTAAATTCTTTTCTGCTGTTTAAAGGACCCATTAAGGGATGAAAGATTTGCATTTACTTTTTCCTTCCTCTATGAGAACTGAAAGTAATATTGAATGACTGGCCACTTCACTCATCATATTTTAGGTTTACACTTAGTATCTTTAAAGTTTACATTGAAGGACGCGACTAATACTTGTTTGTAAATACAGGTACATACATACAGGTAAATACAACAGCTAACGAACTCCAGCCGTGAAAGCCTTCCTACAATGCCAAGACCACGGCCATACAGCCCAGAAAATCTACAACAACTAATAAATTGTTAGCCAAATTGCTCTATTTTAAATATAGCAATTGGTATTATTATTATTATGGGTTCTCGCCTGTATATACAGAGAATGCTGCTGCTTTGTAATGGTTCCCAGTAAAAGACACAGAGACCAGGTATAATTAATAAAATATTATTTTACTGAATATAATCCTTATTTATCCATTCACAAACACACAAACAGTATTCAAACATTCACACACATAAAATAGAACTAAGAAAGCAGAGGGGATTGATGGCTTATGGAGAGGTGATACTACCTGTCAGATGTGCAGAAGTCCATGAAGAAGGATTGTGGCCTAAACCCAGAGGGTTCAGTGGTGGACTGCCATTTTGGCTCATGGCAGAGACACACCCTCTAAGACCATGCCCCTGCTGGGATATACCCACTGTAAGACAATGCAAACCAATGGGTGGCCCAGGGGGCTGGTCTCAGGTGAGAACGAAAGATTTCCTGGACCACTGATGAGTCCCAGGGGTGTGTGATGTCAGTAGAGGCAGGGTCTGGATTAAACAATAGAAGCCAGGTGTTGGGTAGCCAATTAAATGGATTATAGGACTTGCTGGCCAGGTAAACAAAAGGTGGGAGACTTCCCTGATTGTCCCTGATTAGTATCAGGAAGGGTCATTAACAATTTGAATACTTGATTGGGTCAAATACTTATTGGCTATGCTGTAGGTTGGATACCTGGGGGCTGGACAGAGGAAGCTGGCTGGCAGGCAGATGATCTCTTCAGGTAGCTGATGGCTCTTCTATTGTTCATGTATATGGCTCAGGTGGGGCAGGCACTTAATCCCATCATGCAAACGACTGGCAGAGGGAAAAGTCCTTTGTCTGCTGTATGGCCTTTAATCCATGTATGTGACATGTGGCAGGTATGCAATGGAGTCCCTCAGAGTAAAAAGACAACTTTTCCCTTTCTCTATGGGCTTCTCCCTTGGCATCTATTTTACAGTCTAGCAAGTACACAGACCATGTGGCAACAGCAAGCAGTCCATAGCAAAGCCCCATAATGGCATCGGGGCTAACAAAATACAGGCATTATATAGGCATTTAAGGTTGCCAGGTTCTCCTAGGCCACCGGTGGAGGTGTGGGGTACAGTTGCCAGCTCCAGGATGCCCTTAGAGTTCTAGTATTTTGGGAGAGGGAGAAAAATTTCTCTTTGGTCCCGCCTGGAGGCTGACATCCCTAATAGGCGTACTTGCTGGCAAATTGTCAATCATTCCCTGCTGAATGGACATGCTGTAGGGTTGCCAGCCTCCAGGTAGTAGCTGGAGACCTCCCGCTATTATGACTGAAATCTAGGCAACAGAGATCAGTTCACTGGAGAAAATGGCTGCTCTGGAAGGTGGACTCTATGGCATTTTAGGCCATTGAAGTCCCTCCCCTCCTGAAACCCCACCCTCCTCAGGCTCCACCCCCAAAATCTCCAGGTATTTCCCAACCTGGAGCCGGCAACCCTAACGTGCTGTGGGTTTGCATCTGAGTAGTACTTGAAATGGCCTGAATGTCATCTACCAGCCTCTCCAGAGATCCATCTTTCACATTCCAGATCAAAACCTGCTGCCAGCAAAGGGCAAAAAAGGCGCACAGTGGCCACATTGTCCAAAATGATTCATACATCAAGCCAAACAAAGCCACATGCTGCAACAGCAGGCAAAATCCCCTCAGGGCCAGAACAGAAAGCAGGGAATAATTAAAATAAATTGTGACCTAGGGGGGAAAAATCTAAACCTACACAAGACAGTCAGGAAGCCTCTGTATGAGAGAAACTCACCCACTGAATCATCCCAAGGGAAATTTATTTTTATTATATCACTAGTCCATACCACCAGACATGCTGTGCCTCATCCATCCATCATCTATCTATCTATCATCTATCTATCTATCTATCTATCTATCTATCTATCTATCTATCTATCTATCTATCTATCTATCTATCTATCTATCTATCTATCATCTATCTATCTATCTATCATCTATCTATCTATCATCTATCTATCTATCATCTATCTATCTATCATCTATCTATCTATCTATCTATCTATCTATCTATCTATCTATCTATCTATCTATCTATCTATCTATCTATCTATCATCGTCTTTTACCCTGCCCTCCCGCCTAGGCAGCTCAGGTCGGCTTACATAAAACCATAAAATTCACATAAAATACATAAATACAATTCCATATAAATACAGTTTAAAACCATTTGTGTATGGCGGTGACAAAGTGCAGAGTGTCACTGGCAGAGTGGCATGTGGTGCCGCTTCTACTGGAACGTCCAGCGAAAAAGCTCCGTGACATTCGTCTACACAGCAGCTTCTTATTCTACAAGGCCAAGTCACCAGACATCGGGTTGTTGCAGTTCTGGTTGTCAACCTCTGAAAAGCTTGGTAAGATGACCATTTAAAACAAAAATTATGGAATTGGCGCACTGTTACCATTGGGTGATATTCCTGGTGTCATGGACTGCTACTTTACGTAAACCAAGAAGGAAAACATGGAAATACTGCTGATGGCAGTAAATGGAGGTGGTAGTGGATTCATAATCATAATGAGCAGACATCATATGAATGGTAAGAATTATATTTTTCCCCAGGAGAAAACCTTGCTGGACAGCCAGTTTAGTGTAGTGGTTAGGAGCATGGACTCTAATCTGGGAGAACCGGGCTTGATTCCCCACTCCTCCACATGCAGCAGTTGGTGTGACCTTGGGTCAGTCGCAAGTTCTTTCAGAGCTGATCTCTCAAGGGCAGCTCTTGAGAGAGCTGTCTCAGTCCTACCTACCTCACAGGGTGTCTGTTGTGGGGAGGAGAAGGGAAAGGGATTGTAAACTGCTCTGAGACTCCTTCGCATAGTGAAGGGCGGAGTATAAATCCAATCGCTTCTTCTTTTTCGTCTTACTCTGGTTCCTTCTTGTGTGCACCCATTCATTCCATGCATAGTTTTACAAACCTTTATCATTGTCCAACAGATTGGCTTTTTCCAAAATACCTACCTACAATACCCTTGTGGTGAAGTCCCATGTGCTGCATTGCTTGACAAAACCATGTGGGCATCACCAAATCCTTAGTTCTTCCGACCCCTTTATAAAAATGCCTTCCTGATCTGTTTTGTAGGAACTGACAGAAGTGTTGAGGCCTTCCTGATTATATGGCCTTGCCCACATAGTTGCATCACTTGCACACACATACCAAAGTCATGTGGGATTGTACTGTCAGAAGGCTGCACTCAGGACAATGTATGTACATGGGCAGGGGGCCATATTGTTTATGTTCGCTGACCTTTTCTTTATCATCGTCTTTCCGTAGTCAATCTGAGTTAAAATGGGCTATCGACAGCACAACGTTTATTATGCGGCAGCCGCACTTATTTTTCCTTTAAAGCCGGAAATTCTAGAACTCTTGAAATTCTGCAGATATATCTTATCACATTTTTTTAAAAAGCCCTGATTTTGTCATGTCTAGATGAACAGCGTTTGATCCCAAAATGTCTTGCTCATCACCCAGTCACAGTATAGTTTCTTAAGACACGTGCTGAGTTAACACATGGCATGAGCACCTCATTCGACTGGCTTTCGAGCAAGGGAAACCTTTACCTTTACTTAGAATAGTACTGCTTATTTTCCAAGCAGAATGACATAGTGTTTGGGGACTTTTGCTCCTACAGGGTTTTTAAAAATGCAAATGTCACCATGGGTGAAGAGAATACTAGCTTGGATATCCCAGAAGAGATGCTTTCCTTACACATTACTGATTTTTTAAAAAGAGCTCTGCTCCTTCAAATGGCCAAGAGCAAATAGATCAAAAAGTTTGTCTGTCAGGATACAATGATGACATTTTTTGACTCTATGCACACTAGCATCGTGTCAGGAGGGAGGAAAGGACAAGCAGGCCTATAAACACCTCAGCAAACACCCCTGCAGCTAAGGGAATTCAGGAACTGGTGGGGTGGTGGAGGTCTAAAGTCAAAATAATTCATCTCCAGAAAGGAATTCATGTGCAAACTTTTGCCCCCAAAAATGCTGAATTGAAAGTTCAGTATAATGTGCTAAAAAAAATCATCAGCATATATAGAAAATATGCTTTGATTTGACTGATTGATTGACTTGCTCACTCTCAGGGGTATAAAAATGTTTATTTTCTATGACAAGCAAAAAGCAGAAATTTGATACACATGTAACCCAAACCACTACAAAAATCTGCAAATGGGACAAAAACTTGTAACATGAAAGTCTATCTTGTGATAGTGCACCACAGTTCCACAGAAAGTAATGGGGGTGATATCACCTTTACACAGTTCAGCAGGTGATAAGACACTGTTCCACCAGTGAGAAAGCAGTTTACCTCAGTTATTGATTAGGGCTTGGGTGGATTTATACCCAGACCCAGATTATGTTCCCTTGAACCTGCGGAAAAGGCTTTAAGCAGTAGGGAAGGTGGGGGTTACAACAGAAAACCATTCATGGTGGTGTCTGGCCACAGGAAATCACCATAAAAGGTTTTGCTTACGGAGATATTCTATAACCTTTCTCACATGAGTAATTTGCCCTGGATTCCCCCCCCCCCCCAGCGTCATGGTAAATTCATGCATCTCCTGGAATTTTTTCTGATCTTTCTGAAGCCATCTTTGCAGCTAAGTTTTGGGAAGGTTTGCAGCAAAGCCCAGATGGCTATGTGGATAGGAAAGTTTGGATTTCCCCAGTCCTGACCACAGAACAGTTATTTCCCCTGTACCTGTCTCTGTGGTGGCCATTCCCCCCTTGCCACCAGGGGGCTTTTCAAAAAATCTGCAATCGCACATCTAGCTTCTTTGATTGCTAGCCTCTTTCCCCTTATATCTTTCCCCTTATATTTCTGCAACAAAAAGGGCTAGAGGAGCACTTTAAAAAAAATAGCTGGAAATTCATTGAACCTGATACCTAGATTGTTATAGTGTTATGATGATATATATAATGATATTCAATTGCTGATTAACAAAAAACAAAACAAAACAGAAAAGGCCTTGGTAGCACAGTGTATATGTATGTGGCCACTGTGTCAGAAAACTGGGACAGGGAATGCTAGAAAACCTGCAAAGTAGAAGCCCTGTGGCCATTGTGCTGTGTTGGCAGCCACAACAGCAGCAAGGAAACCACACAATCCTGTCCCCATGCAGAAAACGCCATGACATCATGGCTGACAGTTCCTATTCCTGTTTGTCCATTTAGGAACAGCTTATTTAGAAATGTGTTTAAAACTTCTCTTTGAACATTTGAGAGATCAGAGAGAATGTGAAGAAATAAGCATGACTAGAAACAGAAGGGGGAATGCAACTATTCCAGGGAGATTCAACCTAGCCCTTCATAAATGCAGTTCTTTAACTGGTAAATTTTTATGACCATCAATTTACTATTTTCTGATTACCATTGCCATATTACCAGGAGCTAACTGCAACGATTGTGCTGTGTTGCTTACAGCTCATGAGGATTCCTCCTTCTGTACTTCACAGACAGAAAGGAAAGACTTTAGTGGAGATGTTTTCTTCTAGTCAGTGTGTGTATATGGGGGGTGGGGGTTTGGAATGGGAATTTCAGCTCAGTACCTAAAGGGGAAATCTAGTCCTTGTTATTATGTATTTTGAGATTGGTAGCTAGGGTTGCAGTATTTCAAGTGCTGGCCTGAAGTTTCAGGCGTTTACCCTTCTTTTCCTGAGGAAGAGACTATATTTCAAGACCCAAAAAAACCACATACACAGGGTGGGCCAAGAGTCTTTCCAGCCCCCTTCCTGCCTTCTCTTCAACCATCACCCTTTCCCTAGCAGATATATCCAGTTTGTGAGCGGGTATCCATCAATCTGTGGATTTCACAGTGAAGAACTTTTCCACTTCCCCTCCTGTTGCAGTCCACCAAGCCCATAAATATTTTTGTAAAGTTTTGGGGTCAGCAGCAGACCCTCAGGACTAGCATAGAGGGCAAACTGGGGTCTATGGTGAGAGGGGAGAATCGGCAGAAATCATTGCCCCCCCCATCTGCAGATGGAAATGCTGTTCTGTTCTGTTGGATGGACTGTGTAGTTGGAAACAAGCTGCCCTGAGGGCAGGATGGAAGTCAAAATAAATAAAAATATATATTTCTTTCTATCTTTCGAAATGCAGAAACGCAACCAACTTTCTCATCCTTGCAGGTTTGCCATAAAATAAAACCTGGTTTGCTTTTCTCATCGTCCTTGTGTAAATGGAATCTGTGAGTTTTTGTTTTGATGCCGTTGTCGTCTTCTGAATGCCCAACAAAGTTCAAAGCAGCTTATTAATGTGTGTGTTATGTGCCATTAAGTGCTTCCAACTTGTGGCAACCCTATGAATTGATTACCTCCAGTGTCTTATCGTTAACAGCCTTGCTCTTGCAAATGGAAGACCCTGGCTTCCTTTACCGAGTCAATGGATCTCATGTTGGGCCTTCCTCTTTTCCTACTGCCTTCAACGTATTTAAGAAATGTACATCATGACTCTACACATGGAAGCTGCGGCCTTTGCCATTTGTACAAGGCTCGGCTGTTTGATTAGAGCATTGCTCTAACCATATAGACAATTTCACATGTTGGACCTATGCTAAAAAGTTCTAAATGTCTATGTGTGTGCAGGTTAATGCCTCAAGACCAATTAAAAAACTGTGGGGTTCCTTCCGGCTTTCAGACACTTATCTCTTGTGTACAATAAGGCTGGTGGAACAGAAGCTGGTCATCTGCATTCTAAATATTCAGTTCTAACAAGCAAGTCTTAAAATCACCCTGGTCCACTGTAACAAAGTGGTCCTCATCTTCTGGGCCATGGTTCAGTGGCAGAGCATCTGCTTTGTATGAAGAAGGTCCCAGGTTCAGTCCTTGGTATCTTTAGTTAAAATGATCAAGTAGTGGTGAGGACCTCTGCCTGAGACCCTGGAGAGCCACCACCTGAAAATACTGACCTGGGTAGACCAATGGTCTCACTCACTGTAAGGCAACTTTGTGTATTCCTGTGTTCTTTCTTTGAACAGGAATGGGCACATGCGCCTGATAACAAATAACCCATAGAGAATCAGATTGAGCATGGGTGGTCTTACTTGAGTCAAATATTTATTTCTGTGTCCTCTCAGGAACTCTTTGTGTGATGCTCTGTGGCAGAGCGCGACAATTACGGGATGATAGCAAAATTCTCCCTTTGCTAAATGAGAAGCTTTTGTTGGGTGTTAGTGCACCATGCTAAGAGATTATAATGGATTAAGGAGAAATCATAATGAAGTGAAACACAGCCTCTGCGCCCTCTAAATTAGAAGAGCAGAGGGATTTGTCCAGTTTTAGCAATGTGAGTTTGATGGTGCAGAGGATTACGGCTGCCGCTCGGCACTGGTGCTTTGTCAAAGGCATGTCCCCAAAGCTAATATGCCCCAGAGTCTGTCCACTTCTGCAGAGACATACGTTGCGGGAAAGGGTGTGTCAGAGGCACTTTGAGGGCCATCCTTCAAAATGTTGAATGACTACATACCAAAGAACACTTATATGGATTTATTTTCCTGCATAAGGTGGAGGTCAACAATTTAAAGATGGCACTACAAACCTGTGACATGCCAAGTCAGATATTTTCTAGAGTCCCGTTTCTTCTGGGATGTGCATTTATCAAAACGCTTAATATATTTATGTCTGCAGATGGCAAGATTCTGAGTGTTTATAGCATCTTTGAATAGGTGGGCAACACTAGGGCTGGCATATTTCATATTTTTATATTTAACATGTATGAATGGAACTGACCAATTCTTAACTAGGGTTACCGGGTCTGGGTTGAAAAATACATGGAGACTTTGGGGTTGGATCCGGGAGAGGGCGGGGTTTGGGGAGGGGAGGGGAGGGGCCTCAGCATGGTACAATGCCACAAAATCCACCATTCAAAGCAGCCATTTTCTCCAAGGGAGCTGATCTCTGTCAGCTGGAGATCAGTTGTAAAAGCAGGAGATGCCCAGGCCCTACCTGGAGGCTGGCAACTCTGTTCTTATCTGCTACTCCTATACATTTCATTTCATTTCATTCATTTACACCTCACCTTTCTCCCTAATGGGGGACCCAAAGTGGCTGACAGAGAAGCTGGACTACCATCTTTTGGGTATGTTGTAGGGTATGTTGAAGGGGGTTGGCCTAGATGACCTGCAAGGTCCCTTCCAACTCTAACATTCTATGATTCTATGACATCATTCTCCTCTCCTCCACAACAACTCTCTGAAGTAGGGTGTGACTGGCCCCAGGTCACCAGGCAAGCTTCCATGACACGAGTGGGGATTCAAACATGAGTCTCCCAGATACTAGTCCAGCACTCTTAACCACTACACCACACTGGCTCTCTGCTACTACTGCTGCTACTACTTCTTCTACAAGCATTACTGCTACTACTACAACATCAAAATAACACAAAATGACTATATTTTCCTACTGCTCTCCTTTAGTGACTCTCTCTCTGTCTGTCTGTCTGTCTGTCTGTCTCTCTCTGTCTCTCTCTCTGTCTCTCTCTCTCATGATAATTTCTCTGCATCTTTGCTACTCCACCCTCTTGGAAACCTTCTTTGACTCACTACTCCAGATGCTGTAAACTGAAACCAGGGTTTATTACCCAGTACATATACTTTGCTGAACTGAAGGCCACTCCAAGACATTTTGGTGCCTTCAGCAGGTTAAAAAAAATGGCTTACCATGGGCACAACTACCCAACTATCATGCACCTGAAGAGCAATCCACCAGGAATTTCTTCTGCGCAAACTGCTCAAGAGCACACCAGTGAGGATCTTGCACAGCTCCTGTTCATTTCAATGAAAATGGAGCAGGATCACATCCTGGAGAAACATGCCCACACTGGGTAAGAGTGATCTGTTTTCCACTATGTCTTCCTTGCAGACACTGAAAAGCCACCCACTGAGATATCTAAGGATGCTCAATGTGGGACATGATGTCAGCATTGCCATGTGGTTTCCTGACACTTCAGGTGGCAGATAATGCAGTGGAGGAGGTCTAAGGGAACGCCTAGCCATGGTGGAGTTGTTTCAGGTGCTGAGTATCCCTAGATATTTTGAGAAACAGAGGAAGGGGAGACATGAGGCTGTTTTTGGTAGCTGCCCTCTATAGCTCATAGCATTTAGTTCTGCCCTGTGTTGTAGTCAGATTTGTTGGGAGGTTAAAGCATAATTTCACTCTAGACTTAATGAGGCCAGGTCCTGAGCCAGAGATGATGCTTAACCATGAAGGTGACACGGTTCTTGATGCCAATCCACCACACTAGTTCTCATTTTATACCCTGCTTTTCTGCATTTCTCTCCCAAGAGAATATACCTGTGGTTAGAAATTAACCAAGTCCTCCTTTGGTCTTGGCTCTTGCTCAGCAGAAGGGGCTTCATTCTCTTTCCCTTTTCTTCTGTAGGCTGACCAGCTGTCTATCTAGTCAAAAAGGGACAGGGCTAAGTCTTCTCTCATCGTATACAGATTACTGTAATCTTTTCAGATTCATGCAGGCCTGTCTGATCAAGTGGTTAGCCATGATGGTTAAATTGAACCTCCATATTCAGAAGCAGTGTATCTCTGAAGGCCAGATTCTAGGGGAAAAACCAGGACAAGCTTTTTACATTCACACCATGCTTGTGAATATTGAGATAAAGTTGGCTGCCATAAGAACATAAGAGAAGCCAATGTTGAATCAGGCCAATGGCCCATCTAGTCCAACACTCTGTCACACAGTGGCCAAAAATACCAGGTGCCAGCAGAAGGTCCAGCAGTGGGGCCAGGACATTAGAAGCCCTCTCACTGCTGCCCCCCCCCCAGCACCAAGAATAGAGTACATCACCTGCCCCAGACTGAGAGTTCCTATCTATACCTTATAGCTAATAGCCACTGATGGACTTCTGCTCCATATGTTTATCTAATTCCTTCTTGAAACTGTCCATGCTTGTAGCTGCCACCACCTGCCTGTCATTGGGTGCAAAATTCTGGACTTTGATGTGAACCATAGGGGCAGTCCTCACGTTCCTAAAGTTGCACAATGGTGCAAATTCTGCTGCACTGTTCCTGCTTTATTTTTTGTCCAAGTGAAATGTTCAGTGCTCCCTTTCTGCCACCAGAGGTCTTCCAAGGATGCAAGATGGAGAACATGTGTATGTGCAAAGGAGAGGGACATCTTGCAGCCCCAGATGACAGGAATGGTTAGGAAGTAATTTACTCGAGCATTTCAAGTAATTATTGGAGCTGTGCAGATCTGAGACAAAACACTTCTGACAGATGCAGCTTGACAGTAAAAACCTCTGGGTTCCTCACTGCCTCTTCATGGTCTAACTGTGTGGGTTCTCATTTCCTCTGCTTGCTGATGTATAGAATTCATTCTAATAAGCTTAGCAACAATTTGGTGCCTGTTTCTTAAGTTTCTTTTGGAAAGAATTTTTTTTACAGGAGAAGTTGCTAGATAAAGCTAGATAAACAGCTTTCTCTCCTTATCTCCTTCCTCTGTTGTTTTTACAATAAAAATATTTGACCTGCTATGTCGCTCTCTTCCATAGGGGTAGCATACTGGACTGAGAAATCTGCTTTAAACCACATCTGACACTTGGCCTGTCTGTCTGTGTCATTTTTAATCTGCTTTTCCCCCAACAGGAGCTCAGACTGGATTACAAGGAAAATTTAAACTAAATACGTAAGAGCCATCAATTTGCACCTGATTCATGGCGGCCCCAGCAAGGGGCTTTCAAGGCAAGTGAAAAGCAGAGGTGGTCTTCCATCACCTTCCTCTGTAGTGTCTTTCTTGGTGGTCCCCCATTCATGTAATGACCATGTTTAGCTTCCAAGATCTGGCAAGTTTGGGCTATACCAAACGTTTAAACTACTAGATATAAAACAGCAACAAAAAAATCAAGTGGATAAAGAACTAGCCAGCCAGCACTGCTGTACCCACCCCGACAGTACTGTCCTCGGTTAAAGGCTTGCCATAAGAACTTGGCCCTGCAGGACTGCAACAGAAGAAGAGGAGATTGGATTTCGACCCTGCTCTTCCCTACCTGAAGAAGTCTCAGAGTGGTTTACAATCTCCTTCCCTGCCTCTCCCCACAACTGACATCCTGTGTGGTGGGTGGGGCTGAGAGAGCTCTTTTGAGGACTGCTCTGTGAGAGAACAGCTCTGAGAGAACTTGTGGCTGACCCAAGGTCACCCAGCTGGCTTCATGTGGAGGAGTGGGGATCAAACCCAGTTCTCCCAGATTAGCGTCCACACTCTTAACCACTACACCAAACTGGCTCCCAAGCCCAGCTGTCAAGTTGTAGCCGATTTCTGGTGACCCCATAGGTTTTTCAAGGCAAGAGATGAACGGGGGCGGTTTTGCCATTGCTTTCCTCTGCATAGCAGTCCTGGACCTTCTTGGTGGTCTCCCATCCCAGTGCTGACTGTGGCTGACCCTGCTTCAGTTCCTGAGCTCTGACAAGATTTGACTAGGCTGGGCTATTAGGGCTGCTACATTCGGTATGCAATATATGTCATATAGGTCTTAGCTTGCTGATTTATCGGCAACATTTACTTTTGGCCTGCCACGCATCCATAGTTTATACAGATGGTTCACCTTTTATGACTGGGAGTTGTGTCAACATTAAGATAAAAGTGTATTGGGTTGGGGGGAATCTCTCTCTCTCTCTCCCTCTCTCTCATTTGTTTGCGAAGGCTATTGACCAGACAGTTTTCAACTGGTAGGAGATAAAGGAAGAGACAGATGGACTGGCACAGTTACATAGACAGGGAAAGCAGAGTGCTGATTTGTTTACCATATCCCCTCAGAAAACTGAAATTGATGAGCAGGGGAATGTTAATTCATTTGTTCATTTTAGACATCTCTATCCCGCCTTCTACAAAGTGGCACTCGAGACAGCTTGTAAAACAAAAAGAGAACCACTCTCTTAATAACACAGCAATAATAAATGCAGTGTAATGCAGTAAAAATCCGGACAACAAACAGCCGTGTTGGTCTAGCAGTAAGAGCAGAGGTCTCCAACACGGTGCCTTTGGGCATCATAGCACCCACCAAGTGTTTTTTAGGAAGTGGGTGAGGCCAAGTGGGATTTTTGCCCAGCCAGGCTTCTGACTTGACTATTGGAGATTTAATTGGCTGTGCAGATTTTTTTAAAATGTTGCTTTGGCAGCAGCTGCCAGCACAGCACAAGAGTCTACCCTTAGTTACTGAAGTTAAGCTGTGGCAATCCTTTGGTGGCTGGCTCCTCCTTCTGTGGTAGCCATTTTTGGCCGCCATTTTGTTGTTGCATCCACCATGCCATGTCAGAATTCTAACTGTGTCCTTGGGTTTGAGTGTCAGACTAGCATCTCAAAGACCTACGTTCAAAGGCCAGGGGAGCTTGCGGGTGACTATTGGCCAGTCACTCACTATCAGCCTAACTGACTCCACAGGATTGTTGTGAGGATAAAGGTGGAGGAGAGGTGGACAATGGAAGCTATTTTGTTTCCTCACTGGAGGGAAAGGCAGGTGAAGGAAACAAATACATGAATGTAAATAAATAAAAGCAGCAATAAAATCCATACTGACAGTAAAACTAGTCTATCAAAGCATTTTAAAAGTAGCAATTGTCAGTTTAAAGAAATCAACAGGAAGTAGTTGCAGGCTTCTCCTAAGGCCCCCTGGAACAGAATGGTCTTTAGAGCTGGTGGGCCAGGTGTTTCCTGGAGGTGTGACTTCCCAAGTCTGGGGGACGCTGCCATAAAAGGCCTGTTCCATAGTTCACGAATAAGAAGCTATATACTGACAATTAGTCACTATTAACCTCTTTTGCAAAGATGTTACTATGTATGTATATATACACACATACATACATGGTTATGCTGAGGGTGCTATGAACTTTTTGGTGTCCTGCTTTCCAGTTTTTCTTCACTGACATGTTAAATAGGGGGACTGTCCATCATATGAACCAACTTCTACACCTGAAAATAAGCATGCAGCAGCCATAACCAGTGTAATTGCAACAGCTGACTGAATTGCTTTGCAAATCGTGAACATTTTGGACCACTCTGACCGGAGTATTTAGAGGTACTAGTTCAATCTCATACTATCTGCGCCAGCCCCATCCAAGTTGTGAGCATGTCGGTAGACCCATAGTTTACAGAAAATTGGCAGCCAGCTGCATGAGCTGGTGCAATTTCTAGACTAGGTATATAAATCCTGAGACAGAGGAAAGGAGGAACCTGGGCCAGCTGAATAAGACCTAGGTAGGGATCACCCCCTTCCCTTTTGCAGGTATTTGAAACTTGGAGCTGGCCAGTGGTGAAAGCCTTTGGTGAGCCAAAGGCCAAGAGCCAAAGAACTGTTAGCCCTTGGCTGTGTCTCTTAGCCTGTGCCCTTATAGGGGTTACATTGGCAGAACCAGCACCAGCCTGGGGGGTCTTTGTTGCTTATCACTTCTCCTCTGGCATCATTGGGTTGCATATTTTTGCTTCATTTGATTTTTCTGATGTGTGTTTAATATTTTGAAGCTGCTCTGAGCACCCGTCCCCCAGTGTGGCAGAAAAGAAGGGTGAAAACATTTATATAAATAATAAAAACAGCCCTTTTTCATCTAGGCTGCCCAACGTCAGACTGTCACAGCTTCACATAACCGCCAATCACTTTTATAGTAATCTCTTTGAAGAGCAGAAGTGTTCCCGTTAACCGGATTGCTGGCAGAGCAAAAAGAAACCTTAGAAGAAGAAGGAGCAAGTTCCTGTTCCTGGAACCCCGGGTTTTGGAGGCAGAGGTGATGCTCGAGAAAGAAACATGCTGTGCAGCTATTCTTCCATTACATAAATTCCTGGAAATAATTTCCAGTATCACTCAAGGCAGGGAGGAAGCTTGAGGGCTTGATTTCCTTCCCTCACATGCAGACGATTCGTGAGAACAGCTAGTTATCTTCAATATATTTCACTTCCTCTGTCAGTGCTTTTCCCCCCAAGGGAGTGTGACATTACAAAAACAGCACTTTCCATTTGGAGCTCCGTAGTAAATGGATTGACTGACGAGGAGCTGATTGATTTGGTTTTTGCATTAACAATAACAAAACAATGCACCATATTCCTGGCAGCCAGCAAATGAGATTCAGTATTTAGTTCCTGTTGTGCATATTTTAAGTCACCAATACTAATGCTAATATTACTACTACTAAATGCCCCTGCCTTACAGTGAGTCGAAGCATGTTCCTTCTAGCTGAGTGGTAGAAACATTTCAAGGACCCAGGCAGAGAAAGAGCTTGAAACCTTCTAACAGGAAGTACCAAAGATCAACCTGAACTACAGAGCAGTTAGATTTGAGTCCAGTGGCACTTTAGAGACCACCAAGGACTTCAGAGGGTAAGCCTTCGAGAGTCAAACCTCCCTACAAACCCCAGGGAGCTCTGACTCTCAAAAACTTACACCCTGAAACTCAGAAGCAGAAACAATGTAACTGATGAGAGTCAGTTTGATGCAGTGGTTAGGAGTGCGGACTCTTCTCTGGGAGAACTGAGTCTGATTCCCCACTCCTTCACATGCAGGTGCTGGGTGACCTTGGGCAAGCCACAGTTCTCTCCGAGCTGTTCTCTCAAGAGCAGGTCACAGTCAGAGCTCTCTCAGCCCCACCTACCTCACAGGGTGTCTGTTGTGGGGAGGGGGAGGGAAGGTGATTGTAAGCTGCTCTGAGACTCTGAGTGAAGGGCAGGTTATAAATCCAATCTCCTCCTCCTCTCAAACCTAGCTGTTCTACTACAGTCCAATATGGCTACCCTCTGAAGTTGAGCTATGGAAGCTCACAGTGGAACTGCTTGACAGATCCTGAAGATAGATCAAGATAGATAGCCATGTTAGTCTGTCTGTAGCAGGAGAAAAAAGCAAGTGTCCAGTAGCACCTTAAAGGTAAAGGTTCCCTTGTTCGAAAGCCAGTCGAATCCGACTCTAGGGTTGCGGTGCTCATATCCATTTTAAAGCCGAAGAGCCAGTGCTGTCCAAAGACGTTTCCGTGGTCATGTGGTTGGCATAACTAGACACCGAGGGGCACGGAACGCTGTTACCTTCCCACTAAAGTGGTACCTATTTATCTACTTGCAATTTCTTGCTTTCAAACTGCTAGGTTGGCAGGAGCTGGAACTAGAGATAGGAGCTCACTCTGTCTTGCAGCACCCAGGTCTTGAACTGCTGAACTACTGACCTTCCACAGCCTTTAGTTCAGCGTCTTAACCACTTGAGCCACCGCAGCGTCTTAGAGGCTAACAAAATTTCTGGCAAGGCATGAGAGTATGCTTGCTATCTGAAGAATTGAGCAGTGACTCATGAAAGCTCCTACCCTGCCACAAATGTTGTTAGTCTTTAAGGTGCTACTGGACTTGCTCTTTTCTACTGACAGATCCTGGGATACTGTGGTACCACTGGGTCACAGCCCATCTCCTAAACATGTATATGGTACTATCAATGGCCACCGCTTGTGGAAGAAAAAGGAGGAGGAGGAGGAGGAGGAGGAGGAGATTGGATTTATATACTGTTGCCCTGCAAGGCTTTTTCATGCCTTTTATGAACTGTAATAAAGTATGGACTGTGCAAAGTATGCTTAAGGAACTGTAAAGCATGGTGACCCACTATGATGCCAGTTGAGACTGCACCCTGGGAGAAGGACATCTTCCTTTCCTCACTGCTGTTCCAGTGGCCATCCAAGGTTGCCAGCCCTCTCATCTGATGGTGAAAGAATCAGTTCCACAGTATGCACAAAGCACCAAATGCCATGCCATGCCAGAGCATGAGGACAAAACACTCCAAAACGCCATTTGGAGACCTCTCCAACACACACAGGCAGGCAAACCCCTTTCCTCCTGCAAAGCTACACGTAGCTCAGAGACACTATTCATAGTTGCTTAGCAACTAATCACTCACTCATCAATGACCCAGCTAAGACCATCAAGAAGACAATAGCCTTGGTCTGATGACTCATCTCACCTACACCCAGGTGCCAACCACAAGTTAAGTTTATAGCTCTCAATATTGACCATTCCTTAGCTCCCCTCCCCTATTCCTTCCAGCCAATAATATGTTTTCAGGGACGGACTAATCAGGAGGTGTGACCAGGGGATATGGCCAGTTCCCACACCCCCACGTAAAAGGGGAAACCTGACCACATGCTCAACCCTTCTGTTCTACGACCCCTATCTAAGCTTTATCCCTCTTATGTCCAGCTTGCTATCCCAATACCCTTCCTCCATCTTTAAACTTTAGGTCTGCAGCCAGAGTTCTACGTGTTGTTTGCTGGTTCAAGCCATGTGTTCCTTTTTCATTTCTTCCCCTCCTTCTTCCATTGGAATGGCTCATTTGATGAGTTCTCCTTCTCATGCAACCATACTGAATATCTCTCTTTATTTTCCTAGCCTTGATTAATTGTGTGTGTGTGTGTGTGTGTGTGTTTGTTTGTGTGTGTTTTGTTTGTGTGTGAAGATGATTTCCAGTAAAGGACTAATTCCAACCTAATACAGTCTCCGTGTCTATTACTGGTATCTCTGGATGGGCGGGACCTCTGTATAACAGGTGATTGCTCCCTTAGCTGATTGCATATTGATAATAACTCACAAATCCCCTAATTTTGATAATAACTAAGAGCAATCAGGCTAACAACACTTCACTCGGAGTCTCAGAGCAGATTAAAATCTCCTTCTCTTCCTCTCCCCACAACAGACACCTCACGAGGTAGGTGGGGCTGAGAGAGCTCTGACTGAGAACTGCTCTTGAGAACAGCTCTCAGAGAATTTTGACTGATCCAAGGTCACACCAGCAGCTGCATGTGGAAGAGTGGGGAATCAAACCCAGTTCTCCAGATTAGAGTCTACCACTCTTAACCAGTACACCAAACGGGTTCTCCTCAATTACATTGTTTGTGCTTCTGACTTCAAATATTCCTGATGTTATTGATTCCATTTGTAGTCTGTCTTTGCTGCTGAGACTCAATAAGGACAACTGTATATCATAAAACCTCCAATGAACTATGCAGAAGGACTAGGATTCCAGGAGTTGCAAAGGACAATGCAATAAAACAGGGCAATGCATGTAATAAGTATTGCCATAGACTTCAATCCTGTTCCTTTGTAAGAGTGACCTTCCAAGCTGTTGCCTCCCAGGACATTCAGTAGCAGACTTAAAGGTCATCCTACAACTTCTGCAAATGTGTAGAGCTGCTGAGCCGGAACATGCATGTAGGTTTGGTGCTATCAAGACAGAAGGTGAGTAATTCGCTACAGAAAGTAATTGTCCCTCATTACAGGTACAGTATTCATTTTACCTGCCAGATCTAAGATCATCTGGGAGATTCACTCTGACTGGATTGTTTATAACGCAATCCCAAGCAGAGTCACAGGCTTCTAAGTTCACTGAAGCCAATGGATATTGCAGCTCTAAGCAGGTCTATTCAGAGTCTTACCCAAGTCTACTCAGTGGGGCTGATTCACAGGAAAGCATTTTTAGGATTGCACTGCTAATTGGAGATCTCTCTGTTGTCTCTCTGTCTCTCTACAATGCAATGCAATGTAATTTTTTAAAAAAAAACGAATGAGTCACTTCATGTATTTAAATAAGAAGAGCAGATTTTTATACCCTGCTTTTCTCTACCTTAAGGAATTTCAAAGCAGCTGACAATCTCCTTTCCCTTCCGCTCCCCACAACTGGCCAAGAGAGCTCTGAGAGTCACCCAACAACTTCATGTGGAGGAGGAGTGGGGAATCAAACTTGGTTCTCCAGATTAGAGTCTGCTGCTCTTAACCATTACACCATGCTGACTCTCTTAAGAAAGTGGACTATGACACAATACATGTATTAGTCTTTAAGGTGTTGTGTTATTATTTCCCAGAAGCTACAGTGTTTTGAGTGGAATGTTATTGGTTTTACGTTCCTGTCTGAATGTTTACTTCTGTTTTCTATTTCTGCCAAATGGTCTGGAAACATCATATGCAGAATTTCTGAAGCAAAGCAAGTCAGTGTCTGGGTGGGAGGCTGCTTTGAACTCTGTGAATGGGATTTCCCCCCCTAAAGTGAGAGACATTGCCAGTGAATAATATACTTAAATCTGAGAATCTGTCCAATAGAAACCGGATGTGAGTGGCTGTACTTACTCAGCTATTAGGAAAGTCAGATTCTCATGTTGTCAGATACTCTTCCACATGCAGTCAACTGGGTGACCTTGGGTCAGTCAAAGTTCTCTCAGAGTTGTTCTCTCAAGAGCAGTTTTGTCAGAGCTCTCTTAGCTGCACCAGCCTCACAGAGTTCTGTTGTGGGGAGAGGAAGGAAAGGAGATTGTAAGTCGCTCTGAGACTCTGAGTGAAGGGTATAAATCCAATCTCCTCCTCCTCCTCCAGCACAAACACAGGAAAGCCAGTTCATCCCATGCATTTACTAAACTTTGATGTGTCTACTCTTGCTCATTTGCCCAACAACTTCACTGAAAAGCATTGTTGGAAATGCTATGGAAATACTTTCAGGGATGTTAGATCTGTGATGGCTTGTTTACACATACAAGTCAATCTGCAAGTCAATCCACAGTCACCAAGTTCATCAGGTTCTGAAGCAGCCCTTGGCAAGCTTCTGTCTTTCCTCTGAAGCTCCAGCAATTGAGGCCCGTGCAGGTCTTGCTGCAGAAGAAGCCAGGATTGTGCAGGCTACAGTCCAAAATCAGCACTGGAACTGTCCAGCAAGGCTGAAAAAGCTGGGGAGCTGTTCAGGCAAATACCAGGATCTAAGTCACAGAATAGAGGAGGATGTTTAGTTTATTATTATGGTCTTAAGACCAACATACAGAGTAAGCATAATATGTGAGGGAGAGAAAAAACAGTCATAATATACAAAAGTAGAAATCTGAATTTAAGAACTTTTAGAATGTGATCTCCGCAATCTAAGAATTAATGCACAAAACTCAGCAACCGAATGTGTAATCTTTGGGCCATTGTAAGAGTTTGGAGAATCTTATATCTGACTCTCTGGGCTCTTCCCATATCCTGATGCTTCTTTTTATTCTTCCACTTTATTTCTTAAATGTTAAAAGACTCCTTAGAACATCATTCAGTGCCTTGACAGGTCAGTCCTAAATCTACCTCTGAGCTCCAGGCCTCCACTGCTTCTTGCTGTCAGACTTGAAAGCCCTTTTGGAACCAAGATTTTATCTCCAGTATCC
Organism: Gekko gecko; assembly: GCA_029375565.1. Taxonomy (NCBI): domain Eukaryota; kingdom Metazoa; phylum Chordata; class Lepidosauria; order Squamata; family Gekkonidae; genus Gekko; species Gekko gecko. The sequence goes on from JAPDNY010000007.1 coordinate 33,962,961, forward strand.
TGCTGTCTACTCAGACTTTTAGACACACACTAAAATGTCCTGTATGTCCCCTTTTCACTGCTAAGATGCTCAGTAATGCTCAGCTCTCTATCCCTGCTGCTATTATAGTTAGCATGGTCATAGACAGAGGAGCAGGAAGTTTTCTGTAGTTGACTTTGAGGAAGGAACAGCTAAGATGAAAACTTCATCCTAACTGTTTGTCTGCTTGTTGTGTTATGTGAGATTTCACCATCGGGCAGCATGGTCCAGGGGTTAAGTTGTCGGGCTAGGATCTAGGAGACCTGACTCTGCCATGGAAGTGCACTGGGTGACTTTGGACCAATCGCTCGCTCTTAGCCTAGCTTACCTCACAGGGTGGCCAATGTGAGGATAAAATGGTGGATGGGAGAAATGTGGTAAGCTGATTTGGGTCCCCATTGAGAAGAGAAGAAGAGCATAAATATCAGAACAAATATCATTCAGGCATGCAGAACTTTTGGCCCTCAACTGACTTGGCACTCAGATCTTGTGGGGACCACTGGTCTGATTAAGGGGTGGGTGCCCCTTGACCAAGCGAGGGCCCTAAGAACATAAGAAGAAGAGCCCTGCTGGATCAGATCAGTGTTCCATCTAGTCCAGTGTCCTGCCTTTCCCATCAACTGGTCCTTTACACTGGAGATGCTGGGGACTGAAACTGGGATCTTCTGCATGCCAAGTAGGTGCCCTGCCACTGAGCCACAGCCCCTCCCCAAAGCACTTCTGTTCACTGAAGTGCCCTTTCATGAAAACAAGGTTCTTTCATCAATGGAAGACCACCTTTGGATACCATTCAATACATAGATTACTAGTTCTGAGGCTATCATAAGAACAGAAGAAGAGCCCTGCTGGATTAGACCAACAGTCCGTCTAGTCCAGCATCCTGTCTCACACAGTAACCAAGCAGTTCCTGTAGAGGTCCAACAACAGGGCATAGAAGCTGAGGCTTTCTTCTGATGTTACTTCCTGGCACTGAGATTCAGAGGATGACAGCCTCTGAATGTGGAAGTTGCCTTTAGTCACCATGGTTAGTAGCCACTGATTGACCTATCCTCCATGATGCTGTCTAATCCCCTTTTAAAGCTGTCTATGCCTGGGGCCATCACTACATCCTCTGGCAGCAAATTCTACATTTTAATCATTTGCCCTGGACTTCTAGTGTTTTGGGAGAAGGAGAAAAAAATTTCTTTGTCAACTCTTTCTATACCTCGCATAATTTTATAAACCTTTATCATGTCTCATTTTAGTTGTCTCTTTTCTAAACTGATTGATTATGTAAACCTGAAAGAGGAATCAGAGTCATGGAACCCCTGAGGAGAGTAGGTCAACCTGGCCCTCGTGAGAGAGACACAGGAAACGCTGAAGACCAATCCAGGTGGATTGTCTCCACAAACAGGACATTTGGATGAAGGAGGTTGGTAGAAGTATTTAGGGGCAAATCAAAGATGCCAAGAATCATTCTGGTCTGTTTCAAAACAGGAGGCATTTGCTTTGGAGTCCATATTTTGTCTGAGGCTCAGCAGTTCAGCCCAGGTGATTCCAAGGTATCTAGTATCAAGGTTTATAAGATTATGAATGGGCACTCCTTTCTCACAATACAAGAACTCATGGGCACTCCATGAAATTGCTGAGCAGTCGGGTTAGAACAGATAAAAGGAAGTACTTCTTCATCCAAAGAGTGATTAACATGTGGAATTCATTGCCACAGAGGGTGGTGGCAGCTACAGGCATGGACAGCTTCAAGAGGGAATTAGATAAATATATGGAGCAGAAGTCCACCAGTGGCTATTAGCCACAGGGTATAGATGGGAACTCTCAGTCTGGGGCAGGTGATGCACTCTATTCTTGGTGCTGGAGGGGGCAGCAGTGGGAGGGCTTCTAGTGTCCTGGCCCCACTGCTGGACCTCCTGATGGCACCTGGTATATTTTGGCCGCTGTGTGACAGAGTGTTGGACTAGATGGGCCATTGGCCTGATCCAACACTGGCTTCTCTTATGTTCTTATGTTGTTAGTATAGTGCAAGAGTGTTGTCTGTCCATTATGGAACAATACAACTAAACTCCAGGAGAGATCCTATCACTACTTTTGCATACAGTTCTTTTGCAGCATCCCACATGGATGTTCCCACTGGCCCACAGCCATGGGGGGGCATTTGGGGGCAATGCCCCCCACAGATGAGCGCTTCCCCCTTCAACAAAAATTCAAAGAAAATATTTTTAAAAAATGTAAGATGCATGTTGGTGTTCTAAAATTACCTCAGGCACAGTCAGGAAAGCTTCAGTCTCATTCTCTTTTTTTTCCGAGTTGAAAAATAAATAGGTTTTTATAAATGCAAATAAAATAACATAAAATTGTGAAAAAAATAAAATAAAATTGCAAAATGCAAAAGAGAGAGAGTTGGAGATTCTACCCCCTCCCTGACTTACACAGAAAAGCAGCCTGGAATAGAATCTCTCCAGTCAAAAGGCCAGGAGGACCAGAGGTCACCACAGAGCTGGAGCTGCTTCAGCTGCTGCTGCTGCACAAGGAGCAGCAGGTGTGGCCAGGGTGCCCCCCCCCCAGATTTCCCCACACCCCACCAACCAAAATTTTCTGGCTATCCTTCTGTCCCCCCCACCACCACCTTGTGTGTGTGTGTATCAATCCAGCCAGATCTTCCATACAATCTCACCCAAATATCCAGCCAGAGCTTTCGTACAATCTCACCCAATTCACCTCCTTATTACAGTCCCTGTCCCATGTGGGTTTTGCCCACGCGGGTCCCATGATGGTTTAAGGGGATTCCTTCTTCCTTTTTTGCCTGTGGAAAAGCTGATGGAATTGAACGCTGTGAGTCTGTGTGTGCGCGCACAGGGTTGATCCAACAATAATGTATATTCATATGAAGAACACGTCTTATTAGGGGATGAGAGACGGGGGTGGGGGATCCATACATGCTGCTACTTCTCAATGGTTTTAGTGTCCACCCTGAATACATTGTGTGTTTCTTGGCCTTTTACTCTTATTTGTCCAGATCGATTGTTTTTTCTCTCTTCAGTGCTTTTGCAAACGAGATCATGTAGGCTTGATTTAGATGGCTGACAGTAGGCTGGGCTGGGCCGTTTCCTCAAGAGTTCTTGACCTTGGCAGTTGAGCAGCTGCCTCATGTTGGGTCTCATTTCAGAAGAGGCTTCAGTGCTCCCTGTTTTCTCAGCAAGGCCTGTGTTGTCTTTCAGCTGCTATATATGCAATATGTAGTGATTAACCCCAGAGACACATTAAAACAGCATGGATTAGTCCACATTTACATTTTAGGAATCAGTGATGCTTTGTTTTCCCAAAACATTTCCTCCCTTGTAAAAAGATATATAGCAAGCTGTGTTGGATGTCCAAGAAAGGCATAACGCAGGACCAGTGTTCCCTCTAAGCTGAGTTAGTGTGAGCTAACTCACAGTTTTTTAGCCTGTGGCTCACACATTTTTGTCTTAGCTCAGGAAGGACGGCTCCAGAGCAAACTAATTCATGCAGCAGCCAAATCGCTCGCTCAGAACTTTAATACCAGTAGCTCACAAAGTAGAGTTTTTGCTCACAAGACTCCACAGCTTAGAGGGAGCATTGCTCAGGACTGGAAGGAATTGAACTCAGTTTTGCAGCCGTTACTATGAAGAAGAAGAAGAGAAGAAGAGATTGGATTTATACCCTGCCCTTCACTACCCAAAGGCGTCTAGAGCAGCTTACAGTCCCTTCCCCTTCCCCTCCCCACAGCAGACAGGCTGTGAGGTAGGTGGGGCTGAGAGAGCTCTCTCGACAACTGCCCCTGAGAGAACAGCTCTGAAAGAACTTATGACTGACCCAAGGTCACACCAGCAGCTGCATGTGGAGGAGTGGGGAATCAAACCTGGTTCTCCCTGGTTAGAGTCTGTGCTCTTAACCACTACACCAAACAGGCAAACTATGGAAGATGTGAATACACTGGTTTATGTCAGCCAGTCTCATTGCTTCCCTGATGTGGACAGCCCAGGCTAGCTTGATCTTGTCAGATCTTGGAAGCAAGAGCAGGTTGCCAGGCCCCCTCCTCCCTCGAAGCTGTGGAGGCTGGCGAGCAAAGATTCTGCTCTGTGAGCTCCTGGCATTAAAGTTGTGAGCGAGCGATTTGCCTGCTGCATAAATTAGTCTGCTCTGAAGCCATCCTTCCTGAGCTGAGACAAAAAGGTGTGAGCCCGAGGCGAAAAAACTATGAGCTAGCTCACACAAACTCAGCTTAGAGGGAACACTGGAGACCACCAAAGAATACCAAGGTCATGACACAGGGAGGCAGGCAATGGCAAACCTCCTCTGGACGTCTCTTGCCTGGAAAACTCCACAGGGTCACCATAAGTGAGCTGTGACCCATGTCAAAAGCAAAAACTCATTGCTGGTTGGTATGAAATTGTTGCAAAAGCAGGCACCAGTTTAATGGTGATGATTCTATTAATCTTTGCTAGCTTGATCAAGGGGGGAAAGATGTCTGCAGCTTCATCCTGAGAGGGAAGGATCCATGCCAGAAATGGGGATTTTCAGAGTGAAGCTGTGTGCTCACAAAACTCAGCATCTTTCCAAGCATCGCAGTCCACAAACACAGCCCCTGCTGGCTTTGGCTGTCAGCGCTGCAGATTTATCCCACCCAGCTTTGGCATCGCTTCTCCCCATTGGCCAGGTGAGCACAGCCTTGAATCAAATGTGGAAATGCCTTCTCTGAACACACCTCCGAATCAAACATGGATTAATGTTTGCCAGATGGATGGTTTTGTCCACTAACAGATCACCTTCGCAGACTAGTCTCTGGAACGGATTGTGGTGACATCTGCTCTGGTTATGTAGCCGTTTTTCAGGCTATTAACGAGCCCTCGACAGATGTTATAATCTTGCAGCTAGTTAAGCAATTATTTGGGTTGAAAGCGTTATTTTGTAAGCATCAGTTTGGCCGTCCCACACAGAAAGGAGGCCATCGAGAGTCAATGTGGCATGCGGGAATGTGTGATGCAACGCAGGAAGTTTTGGATGGGGAAGAGCAAGGTGACTTTGGGTGACTGGCTGTCTCTTGGCCTCATTTATCCCCCTGGGTGGCTGCATGGATTAAAATGGGATGTCCCCGTGTAAACTGCCCTGAGCTCTTAGCAGGAAGGGCACGACAGACATCTGCAAAACAAAAAGCATTTTTGCAAAAAAAGATTGCAATCAATGCTGTTCTTCTGATTGTGCTGCATGGACCCCCAATCTGAAGTTTATTTAATGAAGCATCTACGTCAGTCGGAGCACCTTACAGACATTTTCAATGGACAATTCCTGCCTGTGAGATTAAAAAAATGAAACAGGACATCAGAGCAGTAAGACCCATTGCACATTATATATTAAATACAGCAGAGTTGCACAGCTGTAAGGGATAGGTCTCACATTATTTGGCTTGGAAAAACAGAGACAGGAGGCAAAAATGTAATGAATAAAAACAGAAAACTTATTTTATTGAGTTAATTTCAATTTCCATCTTATCACTGCTTCCTACATATTAGTTCCTAAAAGTGGTCCTGAAAAGCTGGCCGTGTTGCTTAACTACGGCAAGGGTTCCGGAGCCACAATTGATCTTGGTCACCTCTGTGTTTGTAGCTTAACTCGGCACGAAGCCCCAGAGAAGCCAAACAACTCAGATTTATTACCTGGAGCAGGCAATTAGCTCTGTTAATTATTATAGTTAATTAAATTAACTACCATGCCCCCCCTCTTGACCACCCACAAAAATGTCTAGCTGTGAGGCTGGCAATGTGCATGGAGAATTAGCATGGGCAGACATGAATGGGCCCACCTGCCTTCTCTCATGGAGGGGAGATGTGCAAGGGAAAATCTCTGGTTACCTGCAGACAAGGATGGAAGAAGGGACACGTGGTCTAGACCAGCTAACAACACACGTGTATAATTCTAGCGGCCGACTGGAACGAAGCGAGGCAAGGGTTTGGGTACAGGATGGGGGCTTAAGAGGATAAAAGCAGACAGACAGAGGTCGTGGTTTCAGCAGCAGCAGGGCAAGGCAAGAGCGCCACCTGAGCTAACCCAGAGATCGCGTTATTATAGCGTCTTGGGTGCTGGGCGTGGAAGGCCAGGCGGTGTACACCTACTGACCCTCCCAGCTGGCTGTGTCAGTGTCAATTTCAAATCTTATTGGCTACACTGTCCGTTGGATATCTGGGGGCTGGACAGAGGAAGCTGGCTGGCAGGCAGATGGTTTCTCCAGGTAGCTGATGGCTCTTCTATTGTTCATGTGTATGGCTCGGGTGGGGAAGGCACTTAATCCCTTCATGCAAATGACTGGCAGAGGAAAAGTCCTTTGTCTGCTGTATGACCCTTAATCCGTGTATGTGACATGCGGCAGGTATGCAATGGAGTCCCTCAGAGTAAAAAGACAGCTTTTTCTCCTTTATGGGCTTCTCCTTTGGCATCCATTTTACAGTCTAGCAAGTACACAGACCATGTGGCAACAGCAAACAGTCCATAGCAAAGCCCCATAATGGCGTTGGGGCTAACAAGTATATCAACCCGAGTGTCCAAAAGCATGTGGAGTTACCCTAATTTGAAAAAAATGTCTTCAGCAAGCCCTGGTAGAACTTGCTTATTTTCTTCAGAGATTGTACCACAGGTAGTAAAAATGGGCAGAGAAAGGGAAGGTTGTAGAAAGCAAGTCCTACCAGGGCTTGCTGAAGATTTTCCTTCTCTGGTGCTCTGTATCAGGTCTTTACCTTGTTGTTCTCTTGTTTTACTCATATGTATGCATTTGAGGGATACTGGTAAATAGGAGAATTTTCATCATTCTCATTTTCCTGGCTTGTAAATTCCTGCTTTTTCTTCCCGGTGAGGTTTTTTTGTTCCAAATATATTTCACTCCCTCTAGTGGTGAATTCGATATTACTGCTGTTTATGCCCAGCATATCTCCCTGCCCATTTAAACTGCAGGTTTTTATTCCAGACATAAACTGTTGCAATATCAAATTGACCGTGAGAGGGAGTAAAACATGTGTGGGACCGAATCCCCCCCCCCGAAACAGGAAGCAGAGAAAGCGAATGCAGAAAAGCACAGAGTGAGGAAGAGCACAGAGCAGAGGTGGATTGACCATTAAAGCCTGGCTGGCTGATGGGAAAGTCCTGGCTCGCTGATGGCCTGGGATGCCACTCTTCCACTGAGGCCACCGTGCCTCTGGGGTAGCCCAGTGCAAAGGGAGCAAGAGCTGCCACTGGTGTCCTTCACCTACTCAGAGACAGGTATGTAAGACAACTGCTGCCATAAGGCAGAAACAAGCAGCCACTGGCCACGGCCTGTGCAGGGTGCACAGGAGTTGCCATGAGTCAGATGCCCCAGCCCCACACAAAGTGTGCAGGTGCAAGCCGTGCAGAAGCCATGACAAAGCCATTCCTTCAAACCCCCCTTCCTTGGGGACAGGGCCTGGGTGGACCATCCTTCCCTCCCCCTTTCCAGGACTGTTTTTGCCCTTCAGTTCTCCCCTGGAATAGTTTGAGGATGAAGGAGGGAAAGAACATTTTAATGGCAAGGGAAAGCTTAACAACAGCACTGGAGTGACAGAGGGGGAAATCCCAGGTTTTGCAAGATGTTTCAAGCAATTGGAACAAGGAGGTAGAGAATGAAATACTAAAGAGTGAAAAAGGAGAAGATGGAACTGAACTGGGTAGAAGACAGTACGAAGAAGGAGGAGGAAGAAGAGATTGGATTTATACCCCGCCTTTCGCTATGTGAAGGAGTCTCAGAGCAGTTTACAATCTCCTTTCCCTCCCCCTCCCCACAACAGACACCCTGTGAGGTAGGTGGGGTTGAGAGAGCTCTCTCAAGAACTGCCCTTGAGAGAACAGCTCTGAAAGAGTTTATGACTGACCCAAGGTCACACCAGCAGCTACATGTGGAGGAGTGGGGAATCAAACCCAGTTCTTCCAGATTAGAGTCTGCGCTCTTAACCACTACACCAAACTGGGTCTCCAAACAGTAATGTTGAGAGTGATGGCCAAATGGCAAAAAGAATGCACTGATTTTGATATTTATGCAGTTCTAATTCATGGGATCACTGCTTTTTTTAAAATAGCATGTAGAATTTATTTAGCACCAACTGGTACTTGTGGCTTTGCTAGCAAAGCAGTCCCAAGGTACATTAGCAAGGGGTGTCAGCCTTAGGGGAGTGGAGGGAGCTTAGATGCTTCGGGGTGCAGACTCAGGAGACTGAGATAACAGGGTGTGGTGCTGTTCTGGCTAACTCACAATGTAGCAACCTGTTTCAATGCTGCCATAAATCAAGTGCTGGCAGGCATACAGTAAGATGTGCCATTAATACTTCTTTGCCACTGCAAACTGGCAGCCTACATTGGTCATGTTTATACAAGCACTCCCTACCAGTGGGTGGTGCTGTTGCATCTCTGAGAGTTCAGGTTCGTCCTCTGTTCTTTCCAGTTGTTGTTCTGTGTTCTAGGGAAAGTTGTTTGACCATTCTAAGGGTATGCTGGAGGCTGTGCAGTGGATTATTTGAGAACTTTTATTAAAGTTGTCTTTTCCTTGAACAAGTGTGTTATGTTTCACTGTGCTGGCACATTCCCTTGCAGGTCTTTTTGACACAGTAGAATGAGCCTGGCATGTTGCAGATCCCTGCCATTCTAATTCCTTCTTCGTTACCACCATCTTCCTCTTGTTCCTGCTAAACAAGAAAAAAAAAATCACGTAAAATAGAAGACCTTTGAATTGAGAAATATCTTTGCTCTTGAATCCAGCATAAAAGAATACTTTTGAAAGGGGTGGGGAATGAATGTGCTATTATCACAGGGCAAAGAACACAAGTTATGCTCCAGGGCTGCAGAATACTTGTGACAAATGCCCTGATAATTACTCTAGACATTTTCCATCTGCTATTCACAGATCGCAACACAAAAAATTTGACACAACGCTTGCGGTTTCCTGTTCCTTTATTCTGGCTGCATGGCTCAGGGGAGAAAAAATGAAACGGCATTATGCTGTGCCACCTGGAAAAGACAGGCATAGATATGATTTTTTAAAAACTCATCCAAGTCAGAGAAAAGCAGTGGATTCAGGGGCAGCCCATGTATATCAAAGCTAGTGTGAGAGGTCACCTTAGGTGGCATAGAATCATAGATTGGGAAGAGACCTCCAGGGCCATCTAGTCCAACCCCTTGCACAAGGCAGAAAATTCACAAATACCTCTCCCCCACTCCCCCAGTGACCCCTGTTCCACACCCAGAAGATGGCGAAAAACCTCCAGGATTGCCAACCAAACTGGCCTGGAGAAAAAATGCTTCCTGACCCCAAGTGGTGATCAGCATTTCCCTGGGCATGTAAGAAAGGGCCACAAGAACTAAGCACTGAGGCAACGCTTCCTGCCTTCCCTCACATGATCTGCCTAAATTCACAGAATCAGCATTGCTGTTGGATGGCCATTTAGCCTCTGTTTGAAAACCTTCAAAGAAGGAGAGCCCACCACCTCCCAAGGAAGCCTGTTCCACTATGGAACCACTCTAACTGTCAGGAAGTTCTTCCTTATGTTTAGCCAAAAACCCTTCTATTTTAATTTCAACCCATTGGTACTGGTCCAGCCTTCTGGGGCAACAGTGAACAACTCCACATCATTCCTATATGACAGCCCTTCAAGTACTTGAAGAGGGTTATCATATCACCCCTCAGTCATCTCCTCTCCAGGCTAAACATACCCAGCTCCTTCAACTTTTCCTCATAGGACTTGGTCTCCAGACCCCTCACCATCTTCATTGACCTCCTCTGGCAGCACAAGGTTTGATTCTCAGGATGTCAACCAATGAACAGCCCAATCAAGAATCCACTTCAGCTGGAGCTTATTTCCGAAGGTGAAAGTGCAGGTCCTCTCCCAGTGGTTGGATCGATCCACTGCCCTTGAATTCCTTATTTCTAGTCCCATTAAGAAGTGACTGCATGACATCTTCAAAGAACATTTGTCTGCATTGTCAAATCTAAATGTCAGCAAGAATTTGAACAAATAATCTACCCCCCATTTCTCTCTCTCTTTCTTATTTCATCATAGATATATTTCTCCTCTCCTTCATTTTATCCTCATAACAATCTTGAGAGGTAGGTTAGACTGACAGAGAATGATTTTGATTCAGTCTCACAGATAAAAGTCTAACTACATATATTTCTTCAGGATCCATTCCCAGGTCAGATTGACAGATGTGGTCTTGGAGTTTCATGCTCCCAAGGCACTTGAGGGCGCAAATCAGATCGGAACCACAGTATGCCTGGGAAAAGGTTACCTCCATATTGCTTTTCTGACCTTAATTCTCACTTCTTGGAACTTCTTTTGCTGGATCTACTTCTAGACCTAGCTGCTCAGGTAGGCATTCCACCGGTACAGGGCCTGATTCTTCTATTTCCTTGTCCTCAGAGGAGGCAGCAGCTGGCTGACCCAGGACACTCTTGCTGGCAGATAAAATTGTAGTCTATTATAGGATTGCCAGGTCCATGCCTGGAAATACCCTCCCCAGGAGACTTTTGGGGTAAGGCACAAGGGAAAAGACATCACTGTCTAGAGCAACCATATTTATCATAGAGATTGGGAGAATTCTTCACGTGTTGCTCTCTGCAGCTATGTCTCCCGCCCCCATTTCCCCCTTGATGCTCCATTGAGTGTGGACAGGGGACAGGGGCTTGGGCATACCACTGGGACTTGGCCTGCTAGAAGCAGGCAACTGACACCCCTACTTTACAGAGATATATATGGAACAGATGGAAGTAAAAACCTACTCAGGTTCTTGAGCTGCAAGGAAGGCCTAAACCCTGCCACATTCATGAGCAGGCAGTAGTTTTGAAAGCAGTCTGGGAATATAGGTTGAACTCCAACTTTGAGACTGGTTTCAAGGTGTGCTTATTATCTTCTTGGCTATGGACTTCCATAAGGCTGTCAAACCTCTGACTGGGGGTGGGAAATTCCCCACCCACAACTCCTGTTGCCCACCACCACTGGAAGTAGAGGAGCCAGAAAAACTGAAAAATTGTCTACTTACCGAAAGTTCTTACCATAGAATTCCTGGTAATTCCTAGAGCTACCTGGAAGTGACAAAGTGTAGCTCTAGGAATCACTGGGAATGCTATGGTAAGAACTTCCTGTAAGTAGACGAGGTCTTGTTTTTCTTTTTAACTTTTCTCACAGGTACCTCACACCTGTTCCAGGCATGCCCTTGTATGAACTCACATAAGGGTGTGTATGGGGTCTTTTGTGGCTGGCGTGATGCTAGAGCAGATGATCACAACCCTCACACCTGTTCCAGGCATGCCCTTGTATGAACTCACATAAGGGTGTGTATGGGGTCTTTTGTGGCTGGCGTGATGCTAGAGCAGATGATCAGAGTCCTAGGCTTCCAACATTGTTTTTATTTTTTAGTGCCCATGGGTTTTTCTTTCTCTTGGACTCAGCTGCCAGTAGACTCAGCGAATGTGGGATCTTCAAGAAAATTGCCTCGTGACCTTCGTCTCTCCCTCCCCAGTCACTGTTCAAGGCCTGGATCATAACCGCTACAGAATGCTTTCATGTGCCTCGTAATGAGTTTACAAGCAGCTGCCATGTCATAAACAGTCAAGTGTGTCTCCTCATTGGAACAAACCCCTTATAATACTCTTGCAGGGCAATCTTTTGTGACACCAGCATTCTAAGCATTTTATTTGCTGCCTCAGCCAATCTCATGATCAGATCATTAGTCACGTCACCATTCTGTTTTACCCGAGCGAGCAACTAATTATCTGATTCTGTTACCATCTCTCAGTGTACATTAAGTTTATCCCATGAAGAACAATCGATCTTAAGAGTGTAACACAGAAAAAGCCTGTTATTGTTTGGGAAACCATCGTTCTATTCATGGGAGTTTTCAGTGCATGTGGATATTTCTTGAACTGGCAATTCACTTACAGAGGTGAGGTCTGAGGTGAGTTTGTTGGCCTATGGTGTGAGGAAACAGATCTGTAGTTAAAATAGATAGCGAGACAGAGAGAGAAGGCTGACTGAAGGAGAAGTTATTGTTGGGGTGCAGGGATTACTTGAGCTAGGTTAGTGGATCTGATGCTTCACAGAAACATGTTTTCCACCCTAGCTTGGGGCAGGTGATGACTTTGTGAGCATCCCATTGGAAGGTTTTAAAGGCCTTTGGCTTGTAGCATCCCAGGCATCCATTTCTCTACAGCAGCGTGCAATCAAGCTGTTGTTATTGGGCCAAGCAGGAGCTTTTATAGTTTTCTTCAAATTGTCCAGGAAGGGTTCTAGAAAGGGTAGTTGGATGGCCCAGGCTGGTCCAATCTTGTCATGTCTTGAAAGCTAAGCAGCATCAGCCCTGGTTAGTATTTGAATGGGAGACTACCAAAGAAGTTCAGAGTTATGATGACACAGAGGTAGGTAATGGCAAACCACCTCAAAATGTCTCTTGCCTTGAAAACTTTATGGGGCTGCCATAAGTCAGTGGTGACTTAATGGTATTTTCCATCACCACCAACTACCCTTCTGGGGTCAGCTTTTCTTTCTTTCTTTCTTTCTTTCTTTCTTTCTTTCTTTCTTTCTTTCTTTCTTTCTTTCTTTCTTTCTTTCTTTCTTTCTTTCTTTCTTTCTTTCTTTCTTTCTTTCTTTCTTTCTTTCTCTCTCTCTCTCTCTCTCTCTCTCTCTCTCTCTCTCTCTCTCTCTCTCTCTCTCTCTCTCTTTCTTTCGTTCAGCCCAGTGGTCTTGAACAGCCCCTGAGAGTTTATGTTTAAGCAAAGAATGGAAAGCTACCCACATAATGATAGGGTTTATGCAGTTGTTTTAGAATTGTTCTGTATTTCTACAACAGTGGCCAAAACCCCAGCGACCCTATATGTAACCCATCAGTCTACATTGCTCAGTAGCTTAGATGTCCTGGGATCATTTATTATTGTGCTGTGGGGCTGAATGGCCTATCTGATGTTGTGATCTGGCCTGAGCCCATTCGCGGGGAGGGGGGGGAATATAAACTTGAAAAATAAATACATAAATATAAATAAATAAATAAAACTACCCAAAGTAACAGAAACAATGCCTGTAGCTTTAAAAAAGAATATCTCTGGAACTCTCAGTGGAGTTGGGAGTTGCTGGGCAACCACAACAATATCACCAAGCATTCCAATCCCTGGTTTATGTAAAGCAAAACCATCATGGGGGGGCGGGGGAGGCTGGGAGGTTGAAACAGACCTTCAAAAGGCCCCACCCCCTCTATTGTCATATCCCCTGGAAGACTAGGATTTGCTAAGGACAGGCCCAGTGGTGACTACCAGAAATGCACTGCCCATACAATTTGGCTTGGGTTGGTGATGGCAGCCACTGCAACACTTAAGCCAAGCCCAGCCCAACACCAGCTACCATTCAGCCTGGCCAGACTTTTTCCAGGGAGAGGCTTTCAATGGTAGGGAAGGAGGAAAAGGGGGAGACACGGGGGCAGGTAAAAGTAGGTTGGCTGGTGGGTAGGAAGGAGAGAAGCAAGCAGCAAGAGTGAAGGGACTGTGGGGGCTTCCAGGGAAGGGAAACAGGAAGTACTTACAGGTCCCCACTTGGTATTTCTTGAGCATGTTGTTGTTTTTTAAAAAAATAAGGACTGAAGTTAGCTCTATAGCATGATAATAATGGAAGGATTGTTCATTCATGCTGATTTTATGTGCTGCTTCTGCCCATAATAATTTTCTTTATGATCCTGTTTTGTTTGCTCCCACCCACCCTCTTCTCACACAGCACGTTATCTATTGCTGCTTTTGTGGAAAATATCTGTGTGTAAATGTTGTGCTTTTGGAGAAGAGTTCTAAGGAGAAATAAAGCTCGAACACCCACTGACGCTGTGCTTCCTACAGGAAGTTATGGCAGCAGGTTGTATGGCTGAGACAAGGTTTGGAATCCCATAAAAAATAATGCAGTTATTTTTTATAGTGCTTTGTGCTTTAATATGTCTGCTAGGAACAGACAGCTGTAGTATTCTGTAGCCTTGTTTGAGCTCATTCATATAGCTAATTGTTCATTTTTGTAACCTGCTTTTTTACTTTGAAAAGATAAAATCAAGCTTAAACAAATGCAAGAACAAAAATACAAGGAAGAAAGTTGCCATCCAATTGCAAAAGCGAGATGGAGTTCACTTAAAAGCCACAAAAACACCAGTGCCATTGATCTATCCATTATGTGTTAGAATAAATACACACTGTACTGGTGAAAAATAAATGGGAAACTTGTGGCATCTTAAAGACTAACAAAACATCACCTTGGCATAAACTCCTGTGATTGTTGTCGTTCAGTTGCACAGTTGATTCTGACTCTTCGCGATCCCATGGACCACATCACGCCAGGCCCTCCTGTCTTCCACCATCCTCCGGAGTTTGCTTAATTTCATGTTCATTGCATCAGTAACACTGTCTAACCATCTCACCCTTCTTCTTTGACCTTCAATCTTTCCCAGCATGAGGGCCTTCTCCAGTGAGTGCTCCCTTCTCATTTGGTGGCCAAAGTATTTGAGCTTCAACTTCAGTATGTGGCCTTCCAGGGAACAGTCAGGGTTGATTTCTTTTAGGATTGACTGATTTGATCTCCTTGCAGTCCAAGGGACTCTCAAGAGTCTTCTCCAGCACATAATTCAAAAGCATCTATTCTTCAGTGCTCAGCCTTCCTTATGGTCCAACTCATGCAGCCATACATTACTATTGGGAATACCATGCAGACTTTTGTTGGCAGGGAGATGTCCCTACTTTTTATTATGCTGTCTAGGTTTGCCATCGCTTTCCTTCCAAGGAGCAGGAGTCTTTTAATTTCATGGCTGTAGTCTGAGACCCAAAAGAGGGTGCAAAGCCTCTGCTACTGGGTTGTAGGCCAGCCCTCCCTAAAGGTTGCCTCTGCCCTTTCTATTGCTCTTTTTTGTAGCTTGGAAAGAAAAATCTGACCCTGGAAATTGTACCTTCCATACCATACATTAGTTGGTTCCCCCTCCCCATGTTGGACACATGTAAAATGTGTCCTGAGGGTTACTAGAGTGAGTTTCTTAGAATCTTAAGGGGGGTATTAGAGGGACTGATGGAGAAAGAGAGGGTGGTGAAAGGCTGGAATGTAACCTCCATATGAAAAGACTGTGTATGTCGGAATGCCATTTTTTGGGGTTCACAGGGGAGGCAGCTGTGCCTTTTGTGCGATGTTTGTTGGTTTCTGAAAACCATCTGGTTAGCAACTGTAGAAAATGGAATGCTGAACTAGATGGGTGCCAAGATCACAATTTGCCTAGGGCATTGAAAAACCTTGGCCAGCTTTGGACAGGTCACCATACCAAGTGAATCTGGACTTGTGGGTCACTATACCCAAAATGTTGGGAACCTCTACATTACAGGAGTTAACTAGTTGAGCACAAGTAGAGTCTCTGGATTTTTCTTGATGACATTTGAATTTCACACAATTGTGTTTCATGAGTTTGTTTGTTTTTCATATCTCCTACATAAAATGTCTGCCTAGTGAAGATCCACTTATTGGATCTAGAGAAGTGGGCTCCAGTCCACAAAAGTTGATGCTAGGATAAAATGTTGTTAGTCATTAAGATACCACATGATAAGGCAGAGACCACCACTATCGGCTTGGTGAATTGTAGACCTAGATGTACCTGGATCTGCTAGGAACAGGAGCGGTCTGCCATGCACAGTTATAGAAAGTTCTATAGATTGATTTGTTGTTAGGGAGGCAGCTATTTGAGTGGCGTCTCCTGCACAGAAGACTCTTGATTTCTACTGCAAAAGACCAATATACCCCTGTGGTTGTAACAGGATACAATGGAGGAGAATAACATTCCCATTGAATTCCTGTTGGGGAGAAAAGCAGAATATAAATATCTAAATAAATAATTTTTTAACACTCTTTCAGGGCACAATGGATAGTGGGACTTCTATGGGATCCTTGTATGTTTGGATCTGTGATTTCTACACTGGTTCTAGGGAATAACAAGCCTAACACACACAACCCTATTCGTACTTAGGGTTATTTATCACATTAACACAATGCATTCTGTTGGATGACAGCTATAAGCCAGCTTGGGGGAAAAATATATATATTCCTGGATAAATTCATACCTTGGGCTGGTATGAAAGATCAAAGAGAAAATATCACTTATTAACTTCAAGGGATAAGGACAACTGGAGCACTGAAGAATCATTGGATTGTGAAGGACTTTTTCCCCTAAGGATTCCAGTGCCTTAGTGATTGTGATATTTGGGGAAAACACCATCCTTCTAAATACAACGATTGAATCTCCTGAGGCAGCTATGATTCTGAACAGCGAAGGTACATTTTTTTAAAAATTGCCTGATGAGATTCACGTGGTCTTCAATGTGAAAACAAGGGTGCATTTTAGGCAACTTCAGTGAGAATGAATTTCTCCCTTTTCAGCCTAGTAGTACAAAGAAATTTGTTCAGATATCTTACCTACCTTCAAGAAGAGCTGTCAGCATAACCGGATTTGTCAGGATAGTTCTATTTTTAAAGGGATGTCCCAAACCAGCCTATGCTCCCCACGACAGTTGTAATTTGACATTTCTTTTTGAAAAAGACAGTCTCTGTGGTTCTTCAGAAAAGTGTTCAAAAACATTCTTGATCACCAAGCAGCATTAGAACAACCAAAAGGGAGATTACATGTTCATGTGACTCATAACATACAGTGATCTATCACTATATTAAACAGTAACATGGCTGTCCCCTCACACTGATCATGGAAACAAAACCAGACCACCCATAGGTGAGGAAGGTGGGGGCATCCATGGCAACTGTTCAGACACATTTCAGAAGGACCACCTCCTCCCATACTGTCCTGCCTGCTAGTTAAGAAAATCGTCACAAGTCTCTGCCTTCAGAGGTAAGGCGGGTGGTGAGCAGAGATGGCTTTTTTAGTGGTGGCACCTTTGGAATGCCCTTCCTCTTAAGGCTTGTCTGGCACCTACACTACTTTCTTTTAGGTGCCAGGCCCAAGCATTTCTGTTTACTCAGGCTTTTAATTAGAGGTCTGTTGTTGCTTAAAAATCACTTTATAATAATTTTAAACTGCTGGTATGTTGTAACTGTGATATAATAATTTTATGTCTTGTTTTTATTATGTTTTATTTTATAAAGGTCACATTGGTCATGTTCGCTGAAGAAGTGATGTAATGAACTGTGATTGGTTAATGTGTTCATTGCATCTGAGAACCTTGAGTGACAGGAAATTCAAATGGAATTCTGCAGAGTGGCAGTTGAGAGTATCAGTTCAGTTAAACAGAGTTTAGGATCAAGGAGGATCCTGAATTAGGGTGATGGGACCAGTAGTCCTTCCCTGAGGGAAACAACTCCTAGTGATCCCTGTCAAGCATTTAAGAAGGAAAAGTGGAACCTGTGTGAAGAAGAAGAAGAAGAAGAAGAAGAAGAAGAAGAAGAGATTGGATTTAAACTCCACCCTTCACTACCCAAAGGAGTCTCAGAGTGGCTTATAAACTCCTTTCCCTTCCCCTCCCCACAAAAGACACCCTGTGAGGTAGGTGGGGCTGAAAGAGCTCTGACAGAAACTGCTCTTTTTAAAGAACATCTGTGCCAGAACTATGGCTTACCCAAGATCATCCAGCAGGTGCAAGTGGAGGAATGGGGAATCAAACCCCATTCTCCCAGATTAGAGTCCACGCACTTAACCACTACACCATACTGGAATGTTCCTGCCTTTACAAACTTAAATATTTTTGAGACAAAGAAGCTTATGCCTGTTTATTTAAGCAGTGACTGCCATGAGATCTCTCTCCACAGTTTTGAAGATCTATCTGTAAAACCAAACAGTGACTTTATTGTGACAAAACTATTGTTTATAATTATACTAGGGAGCAAAGCCCGTTGTGTTGGAAGACAACGGGCCTAGAAAGGTAGGAAGGGTGGGAGGATGGATGGGTAGAAAGAAGGGAGGGAGGGAGGGAGGCAGGAAGAAAGAGAGAGAGAGAGAGAGAGAGAGAGAAGGAAGGAAGGAAGGAAGGAAGGAAGGAAGGAAGGAAGGAAGGAAGGAAGGAAGGAAGGAAAGAAAGAAAGAAAGAAAGAAAGAAAGAAAGAAAGAAAGAAAGAAAGAAAGAAAGAAAGAAAGAAAGAAAGAAAGAAGAGAGAGAGAAAGAAAGAGGGGGAGAGAAAGAAAGAGGGGGGAGAGAAAGAAAGAAGGGGGAGAGAAAGAAAGAAGGGGGAGAGAAAGAAAGAAGGGGGAGAGAAAGAAAGAGGGGGGGAGAGAGAAAGAGAGAGAGAGAGAGAGAATGGAAGGAAGGTAGAGGGGGAAGAGTGAAAAGAAAGAGAGAGAGAGAGAGAGAAGAGAGAGGAAGAGAGAAGAAGAGAGAGGAAGAGAGAGAGAAAGAGAGAGAAAGAGAGAAGAGAGAGAGAGCAAAAGAATGGAAGGAAGGAAGACAGGAAGGAGGGGGAGAGAATGGATAGTAGGAAGGAAGGTAGAGGGGGAGAGTGAGAGAATGAAAGACGGGGGAGAGAGACCAAAAGAGGGGGGGAGCGGCGGAAACGGGACTGTGGTAGCTGGGCCTGCAGCGCTGCCACCCTTCACCGGCCTCCCTCGCAATTGCCTCTTAAGGGGAGGGGCAGCAGAAACAGACCTGCGGCGGCCAGCTCAGTGCTGCCGCCGGCCTTAACCTCCCCCTCCCATGGTTGCCCCTGAAGGGGGGAGTGGCAAGTGCAGCCGCCAGCGTTCACCTTCCCCCCCCAATTGCCTGTGACGGCTGGGGGGGGGAGTGGCGAGAACAGGGCAGTGGCGGCAGCTGTGTGGCGGCCTTCACCTTTCCCCCTCCCTTTGCGATTGCCCCTAATGTCGGGGAGGAATGCCGAAGGCGGTCCCGCGGCGGGTGGCACAGCGCCGCCACTGGCCTTCACCTCCCCCACCCGCGGTTGTCTGTGAAGGGCGGGTGGGGAGTGGGGAGAACAGGCTGGTGGGAGAAGGGGGGGCCTGCAGGAGCTTCTCCCGTCTGCCCGGATTTGCAGGGAGAAGGAGAAGCGAATGGGAAGGCTGGCGCACTGCAGCTCCCTCGCTGCCCGCGCTGGCTGGGCCGTTTCCTGGGCGGTTGGGGGGAGGAGGGCCTGATCCCAGAGCGCGGCGGCTCCCTGGCCAGCTTCCTCCTGGGCAGGACCGAGGCCGGTGCAGCGGCTCCCTGGCCGGCGCCGTTGGCTTTCTCCAGGGTGGGTGGGGGCGGGAGTGAGGGAGGCCTGATTGACAGTTCGAGCCACCAAACACTGTTGGTGCGCATCGAACGTTGCGAAACCAAAAGATAAATATACTATAAGGAGAGATAAAGTTACCTCATTCCTGTTGCCTGTTCACCTGCCAGGTTCCAAACCTTTTACCTACCTGACATTGAAAGAACTGGGTGGGACAGAGAGTGAAACAAAGGAGGAAAGGGACTGCCCATCCAAGACAAAGGAAGTGGGGAAGTGGTGACATAGATTTTTTTCCAAACACACAGACACACATGTATATGTATAACACCTATTTTCACAGCATGGTCCTCTACATGATCATCAGCATCTCTGATAACAGCAGGTTCTGATGATGGATGTGTTCATATGCTGCTCTGAACAGTTTCTGTACTTTAAAACGTACAGATTTTTAATCTCAGAATGGTTGTAGTTGTTCTACAAAAACATTTATTATCTGGAGAGGTAGTTATGATGGAGGGGGAAGAGCTCTGCATTGATGTTTTGAGTTATTATAGGTGAATATACACACATGGGCTCTAAAGTCCAAGTGCATATACTCACTCATGGTTTTATTCGGTTGGATCCATACTAGGATTGCCAACTCCAAGTGATTTATTATAAATGTAAAACATTTCTATGCTGCCTTTCCACTCAAAAGGGGCCCCCAATACAGCTCCAAGTTCAGCCAGTATATTTTTTGGTTGAGTAGAGATCCAAATCCACGCCTCCCTGGTCCAACACTCTGCCCATTAGAAGACACTGTAAATAGGATTGGTTTGAACGTATGTATTGTTACATGCATGCAATGTTAGATCGATGCTAGGCTGTTCATTAAGCGAAGACATTTTACAGAAGGGATTTTATTTATTTATGTGCAAAAAGAGAGAGGTCTCTCTAGCACCACTGGATTTGTGTTATGAAGGATACCTTGTCAAGATGTCTTTGAAAGCAATGATGTTTATCGGAATTATAATTGACTTCATGATTTGTTTCTCGTACAGCCTGCTTCCCAAGTGAGTTTGATTGGGTTCAGGGGAAAAAGCATTGCCCTGGAGTTTCCAGGATGATTGATGATTGATTCAGAAGCCATCTGAACAGATACTGTTCAGATGACTAAAGTTTCTTCCGATTCGCTTGCAATCATTCTGAAGATCTAAGGGAGTGGACGAGGGTCAAAGGTGACAACTGCATGATACACAATTCACAGTGGTTCTCGACTTGTGGGCTGCAACTTTTTCACAGGTAGCTAATGAGTCTGTGAGTGAACTAGCCCTGAAATGTAACCCATTGTTCATTTATGCTATTATAAATATAAAAAATAACAAAAATATGTTTGTTCAGTATGAACTGATGTGAGATCCCTATATATGCGTGTCTGTGTTTTTGGAGGGGGAGAGTAACATGGAGTAACTTTGCCAGTTGGGCCTGAAAAGGATAGAGTTGCCAGGTCATCCCTGGCTACTGGCAGGGAGTGGGGGTAGGGTTGCCAGATCGAGGTTGGGAAACTCCTGGAGATTTGGAGGTGGAGCCTGTGGAAGACAGGGACCTCAGTGGGGTACAGTGCCATAGAGTCCACCCTCCAAAGCATGCATTTTCTTTAGTGGAACTGACCTTTGTAGTCTGGAGATGAGCTGTAATTCCAGGGGATCCCCAGGTCCTACCTGGAGGCTGGCATCCTTAGAAAAGGACAGTTAATTTAGAAGCAGGTCCTGCTTTGAAAAGTTTGAGAGCCCCTGCTTTAGGGCCAGACTTCCAGTCCAACCTGTTCCCCATTTTCCCAAGCCTAAACAGTACCAGTAGGATGTTATTTGCCTTGTTAGGTGGATGCATGGACAGCAGCCTGGTGGGAATTCAGCAGACGAGGATCTAGTATTGGCCACCGGCATAGACAGCTTTAAAATAGGATTGGACAGATTCATGAGGACATGTCTATCAGTGGCTACTAGACATGGTGACTAAATGGAACATTCAAATACCAGTAAATCTCTAAATACCAGTGCCAGGAGGCTCAGAGGAAGGCTTCAGCCTCTATGCTCTGTTGTTGGCCCTACAGAGTAACTAGCTGGCCACTGTGTGAGAAAGGCTGCTGGAACAGATGGACCACTGGTCTGATCTAGCAGGGCTCTTCTTATTTTCTTTGAAGTAAGGTGGGATTAAAATGCAGCAGATTCTAAACCTGGCAGACATTGAAGTTCTCATGACTACAGCCTGGTATAGTGGAAGCTACATTGCCAGTTGAGTTGGAGGACAAGCCCTCCCAGGAAAGGAAAATAAAGGACCTCTTCCTTGAAGTGAAAACTGGCCTGTTACTGGTAACCTTATCTATCAAGAAAGGTCTTTCCCAATACACATTAGCACTGGCTGGCTGGAAATGTTTAATATGAAATGCTGGCTATGGTCCAATCAAGACACAATTGAGAAGGAAGCAAGAAGGAGCAGCAGCACAGACAGGAGAAAACCATTTGGCTTCACTTCAGGATATTAATTCCTGGTCTTTGTGCCAACCTGATCCCCACCCCCTTACTTTCAGATGAATGGCTACATTTCATAGCCACTAAAATAGACAGTGTGAAAGCAAATGCAGATGAGATTGTCTCTCTTTGTTTCCTTTTGGGAAGGAAAATCTATTTTTAGCTGGTCTGAAGTTTAAAATAATAGAAGGCTTCCCTCCTTTCCCAGCCTGGTAATGCAGGGGGAAGAGTCGGCGAGCCATCCAAAAAGAATCTCTGTCCTGATTCCTGGGGACAACCTAGCCAAAGTGGAGTGCGTCAAGTCTCAGAAGATTTGTGCTTTTTTACCTGATCAATGGTATCCTTTAGAAGCCTTTAGTAGCATTAAAAGTAGAGACACATGCTGTACCAGCTTTGAAAGCAGGAAAGAATGTTGATTGTATTATTAAACAAATAAACAAGCAGCTGGTCTGGAGAACTAGCAAATTCCAGCAATCATTGTCATATCAAGCACGTAGCAATAATATCCAAAATTAGAATGCCCACATTAAGTACCAAATGTTTCAAAAGCCCCCCCCCCTCCAAGTCTTTCAACTCAAGAAGGAGAAAAAAGAAGCGAGAGAGTTGGGGAAAGTGGGTGAAAGTGGAGTAACGGAGAAGATTGTAGCCAATCATTCTGTACTGGTCCAGCAAAAGTTCAGTTCACAAAGCCGGGATCCAGGCACCTAGGCAAACAATAATCCAAAGAGAAATGCAAGGAAAAAAGTGATGAAGACACGTGAGGGGAAACAGAAGTGGTTACTTCACAGCTCCCAAGATAGGAATCTTCCTGGAGAGACACCAGCTCTCTTTGACAAAGGATTCTGGCCCCAATTACAAGGCCAGGGGCTTGAGTGAAAAAAATAACAGATTCTGTTTTTTCCCTATTTTGGAAGGAAAGGAGGAGCCAGGTGTACTTGCAGGTACATCCGCATCTGATTGGCTGAAGAGAAGGAGTGGGAGGAGAGTGATCCCAGGAATGTTTCCAAAAGAAAAACAAAAGGGAACTTTCCATGTGGGGAAGAGATGAGTTTGCAAGCTCATTGAACTGGGGTTTTCATGGGAAAATCAATGGTCCAAATTAGACCAGTCCCCACCAAGAAATGCTGAAGTGCACATACTGATTTCTGTGGCAGGATTCTTTTATGACTAAGTACCCCAAGTCGTTACTAAGAGCCCTTTGGGTTTTGCCAAACTCCGGGTGTGGCCTAGAGATATCCCAGAATTGCAACTGATCTCCAGACCAGAGAGCAGTTTCCCTGGAGAAAGTGGCTGCTTTGGATGATGGACTCTGTGGTATTATAGCCCGCCGAGGTCCCTCCCCTCCACAAACCCCGCCCTCCCCAGGATTCACCTCCAAATCTCCAGGGATTTCCCAACACAGAGTTGGCGACCCTAATTTTTATTCTGATTACCAGACACTGAACAAGCTCTCTGGGGCTTCTAACATCCCAAGTAAGTGTGATAAAGAGTAGCTGTCCTGCTTCTATGAGATCTTGGATTTCTGAGCTCCAAATGGCCATAAGCTTTGTGACTAGCAGAGAGAACTGATGGTCCCGTGTTGGAAGAGAAGGGTGAGGGGACAAGCCCAAATAGAATCTTGAAGGTAGCACATCGACACAACATAGTTTCTAATAGTTTACTGATATTTTCTGAAAGATTTTTTTTTAATCTTGAAGCCTTTCTATTGAAAAGGACAGGAGTCAGAACAACATATGGTGTCTTTCATAAAGCTTTGTAAAAAGGCAGTTCTGCCAAGGTAGGAAGTATTTTATTTTAATTAATAAAATCATAGTCTACCTTGGGAAATGATAAAAATAATCCCTCTGATTCTAATCTGATTCCAGCTATGGCAACAGGCCAGTCATAACAATTGAAATTCCTAGGTGCCTGTTTCAGAATTTCAAGCAGTAGTATAAACCATACTTTTTTCTAGCATAGAGTTAGATACATGGGGTAACTTGTTTTGGTAATTTTTTTGTCCTTTAAGGAAGACTTCAACAACGTCACACATAGGGTTTCATCTCCTTCAATAGAGAGCCAGTTTGGTGTAGTGGTTAAGAGTGGCAGGACTCTAATCTGGAGAACTGGGTTTGATTCCCCACTCTTCCACATGAAGCCAGCTGGGTGATCTTAGGTCAGTCACAGTTCTCTCAGAGCTATTCTCTCAAGAGCAGCTCTCTCAGAGCTCTCTCAGCCCCACCTACCTCACAGGGTGTCTGTTGTGGGAAGAGGAAGGAAAAGAGATTGTAAACTGCTCTGAGACCGCTTCAAGTAGTGAAGGACATGGTGTCAAACTGACTCCTCTTCTTTTTCTTCTTCCCCTTCCCTTTTCCCCTTCCTCTTCTCTTTCTCCTCCTCCTCCTCCTCCTCCTCTTCACAACTGATCCAGGTAGGGTTGCCACACCACACTTCTGGGAGGGTTGCTGGGGCTGGAGATGAGGACACACGCTGAAGCAGCTGGTGATCAAGCATAACTAGTTAAACCAAGAGATGGACCAAGGTCAAGCAAGCTCCATGCCTAAGCGTGGAATTTTTCTCCTTCTGTTTTAGCATATAAGTGATCCATACATTGATGCAATTGTGCTGGGTATTTTTGCACTCGTTATGAGTCTGAGCCTATGCTGTATTTGTTTACCTTTTTGGTGCTCTAGCCCAAGTCCAAGACAAATAATTCAGACTAATAGGAAAGCAACTGTTCCTGCCTCATTTTTATTCTTTCTATGTAGTGGTAAACAGCAAGGTTAATTGAATCGCCATTGACTATCTAGGTTGATACAACTCAAATGCCCAGTTAAAGTCTTGTTCTGCCTCCTTTGCTTTCAGTCTTTTGACCCTGAAACTTGATCTGACCTCTAAAGAGGATTAAGGTTTTTCTAAAGCACCAGTTTGGTTTGCTGGAAAACCAAGGTCTTAACCTTTTTAATAAATATTTACATGTTCACCTTCAGTGCCATCCTAAACAGAGTTGCACCCTTCTAAGCCCATTGACTTCAATGGACTTAAAAGGATATAGTTTTGCTTCGGAAGGCCCTGTTTGTCACCTGCGTTCCAGGAGGAGCAGCCTGGTGGCTTCAAAAGTCTTTCATCAGAAGTTTTTTGGGTTTTGTAACAGTTTTTGCCATTGGGATGTTGAAGGCAGTGTAGCAGAGCAAGGCCTTTGATAGAATACAAAGAAAAGCTATGACACCTGGAAACATGAAACACAGGGGCCAGTTTGGTGTAGTGGTTAAATGCATGGACTCTAATCTGGGAGAACTGGGTTTGATTCCTCACTCTTCCACTTGCAGCTGCTGGATGACCTTGGGCAAGCCATAGTTTTGTCAGAACTGTTCTCTCAGGAGCAGCTCTCAGAGAGCTCTCTCAGCCCCACCTACCTCACAGGCAGTGTTCCCTCTAAGCTGAGTTAGTGTGAGCTAGCTCACAGTTTTTTAGCCTCCGGCTCACCCATTTTTGTCTTAGCTCAGGAAGGATGGCTCCAGAGCAAACTAATGTATGCAGCAGCCAAATCGCTTGCTCACAGCTTTCATGCCAGCAGCTCACAAAGTAGAATTTTTGCTCACAGGACTCCACAACTTAGAGGGAGCATTGCTCACAGGGTGTCTGTTGTGGGGAGGGGAAGGGAAAGGAGATTGTAAGCCGCTCTGAGACTCCTTCGGGTATTGAAGGGCAGGGTATAAATCCAATCTCCTCCTCCTCCTCCTCCTCCTCCTCTTCTTCTTTTGCTAAAAAAAGCTGATATGGGCAACTAGAAAGTAATGAAACACCCCTGCAACAAACATGTAATTAGAAGGCTTATTTGCATTCCTAAGGGCCGAGTGGGCAACAAACGAGGAAGGAGGCAGAATACAGCGAGAAAACACCACAAATAGGCCACAGCTTTGGGGTGGGAGTGTGGAGTGGCCTCCTTCCTCGACCGGAGCCCTGTCCTGCAGCTGCAAAAGCAGCCGCTGGTAAGTTGGTGGCCACGGCATGTTTAGTTCAATGGGAATGAATACTTCTAAGAGACCAGTGTCTTGGTGGTGGAAAGTGCTGTCAAGTCACAGCTGATTTAGGGCAATCCCACAGGGCTTTCAGGGCAGGAAATCACTTTCCCAGGGGATTTACCATTGCCTGCCTCTGTGTCCAGCAAGCCCGGACTTCCTTGGTGGTTTCCCATCCAAGTACTGACCAGGGCCAACTCTGCTCCGCTTCCAAGATCTGGTGAGACTGGGCTAGCCTGGGCTATCCAGGGCAGGGCACGAATGTTTTAGCAAGGAAATGTCTTAACAAGGAAATATTGAGAAAGAACTGCTCTCAACTTCCCATCTCTCTTTTCCTCACAATAAAACATCCTGCCAGGCAAGATGGTCTTTTCCCTCATTTTGCGTACATGTGAAAACTACATCGAGGATACCTGAATTTTATGTTGTGTAGCTGCATATGAGGGTATAGGGAGGAATGAATAGGCACTAAATGCAAAATTCTGTAATAATGTGCAGGTGCTTAACTTTTTTGTAATTTAAACAGCTGATGACTCAGTTTCTGAAGATGGCGGTGTCATAAGCTCACAGGTGTCATAATCGACCTTCTTTTCTTGGCTCTGCACATATACACAGACATGTGCACCAAGAGTACACCACAGGAGCAGGACCGTAGCCAGGATTTTTAAAGTGAGGAGGCATTTAAATTTCTTAGGGGGCACTGGCTAATTGAAGTAAAAGAATACCCATCCCCTTCCCAGCAGCTGCCATCGCTTGGGGGCCCTGGGCTGGATGGGAAGTCGTGGGGCCTTGCCAGTAAGTCAGGGGGCCTAGCCCTGAGATGCCCCACTGTAGCTACGGGTCTGCCCAGGAGGTCTGTGCACACTTCTCTTCTCCTTAACCTACACTTCCTTCTTGAATACTTTATTTACTTCATTCATACCCCACCTTTCTTCCCAAATGGGGTCCCCGAAGCAGCTTACCTCATTCTCATCTGCTATATTTTACCCTCAGCAGAACCCTGTGAGGTAGAAAGGCTGAGAGGGTGTGGCTAGCTCAAGGTCACTCAGAAAGCTGACGTGGCAGTGTGAGGATTCAAACCTGGGTCCTGACACTCTAGCCGCTTTACCACACTTTAGCTCAGAAGTTCAGTCACTTGCACTTGGCAGAGAAGGAGGGCTAGATAGGAATGACAGAGGAATTCACAGATCTGATCTCCATGACAGAGTGAGTATAAACCTCTTTGTTTCTGCAATGGCCTAGTATGCTGCTTGCCCCTGTATCCCTGGAGGAGGAAAGACCTAGGACATCTCCTTTGCATGTGAGCTCATTGGGAGGTGGTGAGATCCCCCTCACTGACAGTCTTTAAGCAGCGGCTGGACAAACGCTTGTCAGGAATACTCTAGGCTGATCCTGCATTGACCAGGGGGTTGGACTAGATAGCCTGTATGGCCCCTTCCAGCTCTGTGATTCTGTGGTTTCATTGTTCCCAAGGAACTGTGTTACGCCCGAAAAGTTTACATGTTTAACAGTCCAGTCCTATGCAAAGTTATATCCTTCCCTGACCACAGAAGATAATGGGGCTAAGAAGGGTGTAACTCTGTTTCAGATTGCACTGTAAAAGTGTCAAAGCATATAGGTGGCTCCTGCACCCCAAATTCCCTGGAAAAAAATTGAACCGTATCAGTGACTGTGAAGACACAAATGTATTCTTGGGTGCCTGGGATTCGGCTCAGAATGGCACAGACTGTGGCATGATGTGGTATTAAAGGCATTAAGCTGATCTCCTAAATCCAGATCATAACAAAGGGACATCAAAGGCTTGCCCTTACAAATTCACAAAAATGCAGGGGGATATATGCAGGCGAATCACCTTGTACGCCGGACTGAAAGTTAAATATCTGAGATTTGTTTCAGCTGAGTTTTGGCAGATGTACCAAAAGCCTCAGGCTGGGCAGCTGCATGTGCTTTTGTGAACCTGGGCGACATTCTGATAAAAGTGATTGTAAGGGTTTTTTTCCCCCTTTACAAGAATGCAACATAATTTCCCTACAGCTGTCCATATTTTTTTTTCCTTCTGGAAATAACATTGCACAAGGGCTGATTCACATGACCATTTCAGAGCATACCAGCTGCAGGGAAAACAGTAACCTTATTTCCAAATGCTTTTAGCCATTGCTAAGCCAGCTATAATCATGGGCCACAAAGGCCTGAATTTGGCTTCCAGTAAGCTTGAGCTTCTATATATGACTGGTGGGCACAGGATAAAGCAGTTGAGATCTGGCACAGGCTAGATTCTTTCTGTGACTTGGGGTAGTCTGAACTGGTTGTGTGAATTATCCTCTTGAAGAAGAAGAGAAGAGATTAGATTTATACCCCACCCTTCACTCGGAGTCTCAGAGCAGCTTACAATCTCCTTCCCCTCCCCTCTTGAGAGAACAGCTCTGAAAGAACTTATGGCTCACCTAAGATCACACCAGCAGCTGCATGTGGAGGAGTGGGGAATCAAACCCGGTTCTCCCATATTAGAGACTGCACTCCTAACCACTACACCAAACTGGCTCTCACTGAGTGTATACAGATGCATATCAGCTAATTGTTGTGGGCTTGCATATCAGGACAGAATAGTTTTTGAAACAGAATGTGAGAAAAAATAGCCTGAATGGAAGGAAGGTCTTTAGAAGAAAAGTGAGAGACATCATGTAATCCTGAGTCATCAGCATCTCTGCTTAGGCTAAGGAGAAGGGTCTGTGGCTCAGTGGCAGAGCATCTGCTTTGCAGGCAGAAGGTCCCAGGTTCAGTCCCTGGCATCTCCAGTTAAAATACAACCACCACCAAAAAACAGATCAGGTAGTAGTAGTACGTGATCCAAAAGACCTGCCAGAGA
The DNA here is from genome assembly GCA_029375565.1 of Gekko gecko. Lineage (NCBI taxonomy): Eukaryota > Metazoa > Chordata > Lepidosauria > Squamata > Gekkonidae > Gekko > Gekko gecko. The sequence continues at coordinate 33,991,555 of JAPDNY010000007.1, forward strand.
CCCTGGAGAGCCACTGCCAGTTCGAGTAGACAATACTAGCCCTGATGGACCAATGGTTAAATTCAGTATAAGGCAGCATCACGTGTTCAAGAAGCTCCCAAATAAGGCATTAAGACAAGAAGCAAGGAGAGTGGAGGCAGAGAAGATCTACTGGTGTGAATGGCAGGGAAAGTTGCCAGTTCCAGGTTGGGAAAATTCCTGGAGACTTGGAGGTGTAGCCTGTGGAGGGCAGAGTTTAGGGAGAGGAGGGAGCTCGGAGTCTACCCTCTGAAGCCACCATTTCCTCCAGGGGATCTGATCCTTTTAGTCTAGAGATCTGTTGTGATTCCAAGACAACTGCAGGCTCTACCTGGAAGATGGTAACCTTAGAAAAAGATGCCCATGGCAACCAGTGAGAGGACAAGCCACCTGCCACCCGTTCTCTTGAATATGCTACCATGAGGGAATTTTCGTAAGAATTTATGCTGGATTAGACCAAATTTAGTTCAGCCACCTGTTTTCCACAGTGGCGAGATGAAAGGCTCTCTGCATAAAGTGGCTTGTGCAAGTTCCTGTATGCTTGGCCCAACAGTGAAAAAAAATGCAGATCTGTAGGGCAGTTTCAGGATGGGGAAAATGCCTGCTTCCCTTTCCCTCACACTACAATCCATGTACCTACTGTCTGAAGAAGAAAAAAAACACCTGGGACTTGACCCGCAGAACTTTCTGACCGATTTCGCACAAGCTGCTGCTCCGCGCTCGCTCTTCCCTTTGCCCCGAATGTACGTGTCAATTTCACATTTTGCCCCACAGCTTCACCCGATTTTCCCTATGTCTACTCAATCCTTAAAAAACAGGATTGAGTAGACATGGGGGAAATCGGGCAAAGCTGCAGTGCAAAATGTGGCCATGCAGCACATAGTGTGAAATTGACATGTATGATCGGGGCAAAGGGAAGAGTGAGTGTGGGGCAGCAGCTTGTGGGAAATCGGTCTCAGTGTTATCTGGTCTGATTCTCATTTTTTTAATTATAATAATGCCCTTTTAGATTATGTCTCTTTTATATGGATGTCACTACCATCTGATACATGGTTATATTATCTCTTTCTCTTATCATCCCTTAAAATGGCTTTCAGCTTATATCTAATTGATATCCTTGGACTTTTAATTTCAGTTTTTCGCTTTTTAGTTGTTTTCATTTTACATTGTGACTAAAAAGACAGGGACTTCCCTTTTTTATATGTATTGCCTTGGATCCCATGGTAAATTTCTTCTCATGGAAGGGAAGCATAGGACTAGGGATAAGGTGACAGAATTGCAGGACAAAGCAGGTTTTAGAATGCTGCTTGGGACAGAGAGTCAGGGAGGTTATAAAATTAATCTACCCTGGAGAGAAGAGCTTATGTGATTGGCTGCTATACTCACTCTCTAATCATCAGCCGGTATCAGCTGATCTGGAGGGAAAAGTTTCATTCGCCTTTTGGTCCTTGTCTGAAATCTAGCATCTGGATCAATAGCCAAAGGGTTTGGCTTCTAAGGGAATTGTCCAAAAAGTACTTCTATAGAGAGAAGAAGAGGGACTCCATTGTCTAAGATATATTAAACTACTCTGAGGGAGAATTCAGATTCACAATCAAGAAAGCTACAACACTGCTTTATATAGACATACAGAAGAGGAATTTGGCAGGAGGTTTGAGGAATTAGAGAGAACTCCCACATAACAAAAAAAGGAAAAGAAATTATTGCTTCTCAGGGACAAGAATAACTTCTAGCCAGTAGGGAAGGGTTGGGAAGAGAACCCTGGTCTGTGATAGAGGGGAAGCGCTTAGAGACCTGAAGAGTTACTGGGAATCTATAATATCTAAAAGGAAAACCTAGATCTCTGAAAGGAGAAACCTAGAAGCACTAAGACAAAGCTATTCTCTAAGAAACTGTATTTAAGATTCTGCATAACAGCTGAAATATATAATAAGCAACAACACTCTCTTGTATGTTCTAAGAATTCAAATTTGTATAAATGAGAGAGTTTACCCTCAGCTTAATGGCTCCAAGCCATTTAAACCAAACAGCTGAGTGGTGGGGAGCAGAAACACATTTAAACCCCTGCTTTCTGCTGCTCAGCTGTGTTTTGTTTTAATTGGCTCAGAGCCATTTAATCTCCTGCTTTCTGCTCTTCCCAAACCACCATGAACTGCCACAAATTGCCTTAAAATTCATGGAAGTTCATGATGGCTGTTTAGTTGACGAACATTGTTTCATGAACCACAAACCAGCCAAAATTTGCGACGAACTTTAGTTCATGTGCCAGTTTGTACCCATCCCTATATATAATGATATTTGCCAGTTCCCTAATCACACAGCAGATAAACTACTGAACTCCCCTCTCATGCTATTCCTGGTGAGTTCCCTGCCTTTCAGAGAGCATTTTGGGGAGGGGGGAGGGGATGATAAGCCCCATACCGCTAACAAAAATCTGTTTCATTAGTAGGGGTTAGTGATGAGATCTGAGCCTCTGTGTGCAGTGCCTAGATTTTTAAGAAATACTTAAGCAATAAATGATGGCTGATCTTCAGGTTTAAAGTTATGATTAAGCTGATCCGGCTAGTGGCCATGCCTGTGTTCAGGGAAGTATCTCTGCGTGTTTCTGGGTGCTTTTGAGTCAGACTGGGAAATGCCTTGGAAAAGTGCTTTGGGTGTGTTTTATTTGTTTATTACCATCAAATCACAGCTGATTTATGGCAACCTTGTGGAGTTTTCAAGGCAAAAAATGTTTAGAGGTGGTTGGTTGTTGCTTGCCCCTGTGTGAGTACCTTGGTATTCCTTGGTGGTCTCCCATCCAGGTATTGACCAGAGCTGACTCTGCTTAGCTTTTGAGATCTGAAGAGATCAGGCTAGCCTGGCCTATCCAGGTCAGAGCAGGTGTGTTTATACAACTAAGTCCTCTCCTCTCCTTTTATAATACAGCTCTTTGGGCCACAGCCTAATCCCACATAGAGAAGTGGGGGGGGAAATCTCACTCCAGTCACAAAAGTTGTTTAATTTTAAGCTGGGTTGCTAAAAGGCAGGATGCTAATGACCTGGTAATATATGGGTCCTTATCTTGTAAAAGAAAAGAGAGGTTCTGATTAATATTTGTGAGCTCGTTTTTTCTCAAGTATTGTGGTAATCCATCTCTGTCTCTCCTCACTGAAATTGGGACATTCGATAACCAGATGAGCCAAGGTACCTATCTTCCCTGTATTGCAGAAGCATCTTTGTCAACATAGGCCCAGGACTGGAGGCACCCTTGGTTACTAGAAACTGAGATTTTCTGTCATCTGTTGTTGATTTTAGGCATTTTAACTTTCTATGATTTTGCACTTGTATTGGATTTATTACTATGTCTGTATTTTAACTGTTGTGATCTGCCGTGAACCCACCTGCGGGGAGGATGGGATATAAATACAATGAATAAACAAAAACAGGAATAAATAAGAAACTTCTACCTTTGAAATTCAAATAACAAAATGATATTCATATCTGAAATCCAGATCAAGGTTTTTAGACTAACTAGTATGCCTGCCTACTTTGATTCAGCTTGAGATCTGAAAATATGTTACAATATTCCACAGGTAATAATCCAAAAAGTATAACATAATTTCTAAAATATCAGTTTTTAGGTACAAGATTAATGGGAGTCATTAGGTGCGTTTGTTACAGCGCCCTTGCTAATTATATTACGCTATATTCAATCTACCATTACCTTTCCAATTAAACTCTGTAATTTAAAAAAGTGCCCTCATTAGTTATTTGATTACTTCACAACTCTCTTTGGTAAAGCTAGCATCTCATCTACCCTAGAATGATCATCTTTTTGGGAGAAGAATTTTGTGAACCTCTGTTTCAGTTTTTTAAAAATTAAAACCACGGCCATATGGCTTCACTATAGCATGGTTTGTGCATAAAAGCAGGAGACTCTTCTAACAGAATTCCAAATGCATCCCCTGCCAGAATTAGGGTGTAAAAAATACCACTATGAGACCATCTGAGCAGAGACTCCAGATGTGGAGTTTGTTGCCAGAGGATATCATGGCCAGAGGAATAAACAGCTTTAAAAGGGGATTTGATAGATTGACAGAGGATAGATCTATCAGTGGCTATTAGCCATGGTGACTGAGGGGAACTTCCATGTTCAGAGGCACTAAACTTCTGAATCCCAGGGAAGGCCTCAGCCTCTATGCCCTGTGGTTGGCTGTCCAGAGGAACTGGTTGGCCACTGTGTGAGACAGGATGCTGGACTAGATGGACCACTGGTCTGATCCAGCAGAGTTCTTATGTTCTTATGATAGCCTCAAAACTAATAATCTATGTAATGAATGGTATTCAAAGGTGGCCTTCCAGTGATAAAAGTACCTTGTTTTCATGAAGGGCCTTTTCCATTAATGGAAGAAGCACTTCAATGAATGGAAGTGTTTTGGGGAGGGGCTATGGCTCTGTGATAGAGCATCTACTTTGCATGCAGAAGATCCAGTTGCAATCCCCAGCATAGCCAGTTTACAGCATCAGGTGATGTGAAAGGCCTTGACTTGAGGGCCTGCAGAGCTGCTGCCAGAAGTTAAAGCTTGAAGGTTGTGCCGATCTGGGAATGCTTTACCATCTGCATCTCATAGAGCACACAGATACATAAGCACACACTTTATGTTAATATGTCTTTCCCAATGACTGCTGGCTGGCTGGTAATACATTGAATCGACGTATACCAGACTGCCAGTTTCTAAGAATTTTATTCTGGAAGTGTGCTACTGGTGTCAATCTTATGATACAATCTGTAAATGGACAACAGTTGGGGAATGTAAATAAAGGAGGGAAAAATGTTAAGGAATAGGTTTTGAATCCTCTTGGCTCTAATTAAGTATGATTCCGAAGCTCGTTAGCTTCAAAGGTCCTGAAAGAAAAAGAAAATGGTGTCTGGCACTTTAAATTACCTATTAGGAGTCTCATTATGCCGAGGGTTAAGTCTACAGGGCGCACATTTGACATTTCAGCTCAGTCTTAAGCATGGGGCCTAATTTGGTATTAACATGCAGCAGGTGTGGAGTGCATAATTTGTTGTATAATTTGGTTATTAGAGAGGTGTTCAAGTTTAGTGCTTGGCTGGAAAAGGTCTGTATCATAGGGGGCACCATGGGCACTGTGCTTCTAGGACAGGATAGTCCATTGGACTGTGCTGGCAGCTGCTCTCAGATGATGCGCCAGCTCTAAAGGGCACATTGTCAGTAATACACAATCACTCCAACTCTCATTGTTGCTCCGACGTTCACCACATGATGCCTTGTTCTCTCCAGAACACAATTCAAATGTGGTTCAAGCCTGACATATCAGGACAAAATGCTTTGAGCCTAGGATTGCCATGGAGAACTAGGCCTGGAGTTCTCCTGGAATTGTACCTGATCTCCAGACTACAGTGTCAGTTTCCCTGGAGGAAATGGCAGCTTCAGACAGTGAAGTCTGGGAGAAACAGAAGTCCTATGAGTTATATTATATCCCTTCTGAGCTTCTTCTACTCCCCAGGCACCACCCTCTAATCTCCAGGATTTTTTCAAGTCAGAGTTGGCAGCTGTATTTGGTCCTCTCAATATTTTTTTTCCTGTTCACCAGGGTGAGAAAGTAGAGGAGAGGCATTTGTATGCATTCTGGCTTGGCATAGGTTTTACATTCATGGTAGAATTGTGACTCGAACTACTGTCATGTTGATTTACCACCTCTGTTATATTATAGGGTTGCCAGGTCCTACCTGGTAACCAGTGGGAGTTTGGGGGTAGAGTTGCCAGATCCGGGTTGGAATACTCCTGGAGATTTGGGGGTGGAGTCTGAGGAGGACAGGGACCTCAGTGAGGTAGGATGTCATAGCATCTGCCCTCCAAAACATCCATTTTCTCCAAGGGAACTGATCTCTGTAGTCTGGAGATGAGCTGTAATTCTGGGAGATCCCCAGATCCCACCTGGAGGCTGGCGTCCCTAGATAGAAACTGTCCATCTGTGTTTTCTTCTACATGGTGAGAAGAACTTTACTATACACTATCATTCAGTGAGACACTGTGGAAGCAGAGAACCATAAAAATCCTCCTCACCACATGCTAAATTACCACAAGGTACAATGGTTGTCTATGGCCATCTCAAATTGTCCTTATATTATGGTTAGAGATACTAAAGCTGATGATAAAGAGGTATATTTTGGGAAGTGTTTGTTAGAGGGTTTCTTCTCACAACATTTAACATTTGGGTTGGATTTCTGAATTTTATTTAATGATATCCAAACAATCCACTGTCATCTTGGTGAAACCCAGAGATCAGCTGCCCTGGGGATTTTTCTTTTTCCTGAAACAAGTTTTATTATGAAGGAGGTCAGTTTCAAAATCCAAATCCTGTTTATCAATCCTAGCAGTGATCTGTTGGCCCAGGTCAGTGTTAGGGAGATGACAAAATCCATTTTTGAAGTATATAATCCTCTTATTAGTTATATAAGGGAGAACGGCTGGAAATTTTTCAAATGAGGACTTGAATGGTTTTGTTCCTTTGTCATTCAAACCTGTCCTAGGAGTGTGATTCACTGACCACTGCCACTGGCATAATCTTCAAAGCCATCTTCACTGGTGATATTTAATTCTCTTTTTTGTCATTCCCCATGTCTATAATTCAAACATAAAACCATTATGGACTTGTTTCACTCCACCACCTCCTTCATCTGATCTTACTACCCTGTCTCATTGGCTGAGGTCTCTTAACAGGTGCTGGAGGGTGCAGCAGTGGGAGGGCTTCTAGTGTCCTGGCCCCACTGCTGGACCTCCTGATGGCACCTGGTATTTTTGGCCACTGTGTGACAGAGTGTTGGACTGGATGGGCCATTGGCCTGATTCAATATTGGCTTCTTTTATGTTCTTAGGAGATACCAGGGACTGAGCCTAGGACCTTCTGCATACAAAAATTCAGTATGGCCTTGTGGTTAAAGTATCAGACTAGGATCTGAGAGTCCTAAGTTTGAATTTCCACTCTGCTACAGAAGTTCAGTGAGTGACCTTAGAACTATCACCCCAACTTCCTTCACAGAGATGTGAGGATAAAATGGAGGAGGAGAGAAGGTTGTTGTAAGGAGCCTTGAGCCTTATCAGAGAGGAAAGTGAGGTATAAATAACTAAATAAAAAGAAATGCAAAAGATGTGGTATGTCATGAAGCTATGGGTAGAATATGGATCTGTTTTGCAAGCTGGTCTCTTCTGCTGCTACTATTCTACTTAGATTTATATGCAACATTTACCAGCCTCCCTTATGCTCAGTGTTGGAAAAGGCCTTTATTGACTTTTGTAAGCCAAGAACATTAATGGTCATTGCTATTTCTACCACTGTCACTTTTTAAAGTGTAAGCCTTGTAAAAAATGTTTATTATTAAAAACTGTGCAACGTGCTTTCACCTGCATAGTGGGCCTAGCCTAAAGACACTGCCCTCTAGAGGGAGGCTGGGTGACGGGTTGTCTGGCCAACAGCAGGGCAGGAGAAGTGGGGGGAGAACTCCAAGAAGGAGAAACAGCCAGAGCGGAAGCTGAGGGTTTTTTTTCTTTCTGATGGTGAGGAGAATTTCTAAAGAAGAGGTTCCTGGGGAAAACTGACTGTGGAAACAGAGAAAGGCAGTTAGCGGAGGAGTGGCTGTCTGCTGGACTGAACTGTCAGTCCTGTGAGGAAAGTGGCTGCTTGGTGACTGTGAGATAAAGTGGCTTCTCACTGATTCTGAGGAAAAGTTACTAGAAGACTTTCTTCTCTTTTTACCCTAAGTTTGGGACTGTCATTATTACTTCTATTCATACAGTCTGTTAAACCTCCCTGGCTGACCTTGCTGTTTCCCTCATTTTTCAATAAATATTATTTGTTTTGTGTTGAGGCCACAATCCTGCGGCCAATAACCTGGCCCTTTTAAGGCAAAAAAGGGTTACATAAGGATTTCCCTAGGTGGTATAGATTCATTGCAAAGACTGCTGCTGTAATCCCCTACTCTCTACTTTGGAGTGCTCAATTGACTTTAATGCTGCTGTTTGTAGGTAGATAGGAAGGGTTGAGCTGAAGGCGTTTGATGCCCCAGAGGAATTCTAAATTTTTCTTCCATCTCTTAATCACATCTTGTTGCATGCTAAGTAGAAAAACATTGACACATCAAACCATCTAGAGGATTATGAGATGCTGTTTTGTTTTTTAATTTTCATTTTGTTTATTGCAGCCATTTTTTAAAAAGTACAGTATTTCTGAAATCAGCCTGTAGTTTCTTTACAAAATGGATGTCATGCAAAAGGGATTTTAAGAAGACTCTCTACCATAGAAGGGGCCCTGGAGAACTCCTGGAATTACAACTGATATCCAGATTTCAGAGATCAGTTCCCCTGAACAAAATGGTGGCTTTGGAGGATGAATTTTATGGCATTATACTGTAGCATCAATACAGATTCATAGTATGCCTCTGGTGATAACCTTTGACACAAGTTTGTAGGACACTTCAGGTCTGCAACTTCTGTTCTCAACCTTGGCGGGTTCCAGCAACTGTAGTGACACATAATTAATATCCACTACAACTTCAGGGAGGTAAGTAAACAGGGAAGCTTCAACTGAGAAGGGTGGGATGTAACAACAGGGTTCCAAGAGGTGACACTTTAACTAGACCTTTTGTGCCTGCTGGAAAAAAACAGGGATACACTGGTTGCAGCGGGTAAGTTTGCCTATTGGCCACGAGAAAAAGCTCTGTCCCTTTAATAAAGGCTTAATGTGTGGAAATGGGTAGATGAAACTTTTCAAGGAATGAAAGGTAAATAATGTCGTCTGGTATTTGCTGCAGAGCAAACTGATATTAAACAGACAGCTGGATGGTTGGCAACTGTAGCTTAATAACATAAGAGAAGCCATGTTGGATCAGGGCCATCCAGACCAACACTCTGTGTCACACAGTGGCCAACACCTGCATGCTAACAGGAGGTCCACCAGCAGGGCCAGAACTCCAGAAGCCCTCCCGCTGTTTCTCCCCAAGCACCAAGAATGCAGAACATCACTTGTAGGCCCTTCTCCCTGGGTGTGTGTGTGTGTGTCTCCTAACACAGTCAATAAAGAAAGCCTCTCCCTTCACTTTCAGTCTGGTAGCAGGACTCCAAGAAATTCTTTCCTCCAACTTGTTCAGTCCCTGCTGGTGTCCTCCCTTTAATGTACACATGTGTGTATGCCTCTAAGTGAGCCCTTACAAACCAGTATCAGTTTCCCCCACCAGGCATGTATGGGGAGTTAGTTCTACTTCAGTGTGCTTGCAAGTGCACATTTACGTGTCTTCCCCACTGGAAGCAATATAGAAGCCTATTGTTGAAGCTGCCAGAATCTCCTGGGTGCTGATTATTGTACAGCCTTCCTTATTCCTAGACACCAGACTCCAGAGCATATTACACTCCTAGCAATCATAGGTCTGTTACTAGCTGTAGGGTTGCCAACTTCCTGGTGGAGATTGATGATCTTCCAGAATTACAGCTGATTTCCAGACTATAGTGATCAGTTCCCCTCAAGAAAATGGCTCCTTTGGAGGCTAGACTACACCCCATTAAGGTCCCTTCCCTCTCCAAACCCCTCCTTCCCCACACTCCACCCCCAAATTTTCAGGAATTTTCCAACCTGGCATTGGCAGCCCTAGCTGTAGTAGCCAGGAATTTATGCACTGATATCCTTGCTGGATCAGCCATAACAGATAATGAATGTAGCCAACTTTGTTAATACTTATGATCTATTTGGGAGCCACGCAAAACAGTATCAAGGCCTCTTCCTCCCCTCAACAGGTAACTGTCGTCAGAACAAACCATACTGATTATTCTGCTTATCTCATGCATGCAATACAATACACACAGCTCACCATCGTGCACATGGATCACAAGATTGGGACAACTGTAGGTAGATTTTTTGGTCAAATAACTTTTATATTTCTTGTGACAGGGTTATCAGGTCCCCCCTTACCACCGGGGGATGATGGAGGGGTAGGGTTGCCAGATCCAAGCTGGGAAACTTCTGAATATTTGGAGGTGGCATGTGGGAAGGACAGGAACCTCAATGGGGTACAGTGCCATAGAGTCCACACTCCAAAGAATCTGTTTTTTTTCCAGGGAAAGTGATATCTGTAGTGTAGAGATGAGCTGAAATTCCAGGGGATCCCTAGGTCCCACCTGGAGGTTGGCATCGCTAGCTGATGGATGGTTTGTCAAGTTATTGTTTAGACTGTAACAGATCGGGCTTTTCAAATGTGGACATTATAAATTCATTGTGAGTGAACAAATTATAGATAAAACAACCTAAATCTCCTCATGGTTTCATTATTCATAAGAGATTACAGAATGTAGTTCTTTTCCTGAAGTTAATAAAATGGCTTAAGTGTGTGTGTGTGTGTGCGTTTGTATAAGGATTTTAATCCTAAAATGTTTTTTCTCATAAATAATGCAGTTTATAATAAGGTCTCTTAAAAGTGGTTGTCTCAAAGTGATTTTAGTAATCATCACATTAGAAATATCAGTCTAAAGCAGCTGGTTGAAACAGCCAGTTAGTACACTGTTGTCGTCCCAATTTATTTTCTCAGTGTTAGAATCAAACTACACATTATGTGGGTAATCTGTAATTGGACTGTAATTTGAACTGGGGCCAGGGTGCTTAGACAGAAAGTTTACTCAGGCTAGTATCTGGGAGACCCAGGTTTGAATACCCTCTCTGCCATGGGAGCTTGCTGGGTACACTTGGGCCAGTCAGACTTTCTCAGCCTAAGGTATCCCACAGGGTTGTTGAGAGAATAAAATGGATGACAGGGATATAAGCCACTTTGGGTCCCCCTTGGAGAGAATGGTGAGGTAATGAAATAAATCTATTTTTAAAAACACTTTCCTGCTGCACTGTTTTCCTGAAACAAACATGGCTGTTCTTGACCCTCAAATAGCCCTCACAGAGAAAAATACAGACATAATACTGAACTCCCCCCTCCCCCAGCGAATCTTGGGTGGATTCAGTGTCTGTGATAGAAAGGCTCAACCATTACCTCTCACCCAAAGTGCTGCAGCCCCGAGTTCTTTGTGAGTTCCTTGCTCCTTCCTCTCATTTCCTGACACCACTTGGAGCACCGGTGGGAGAAAAAATTTAAAATGCCTATCAATCTAATGGCATGACATCACTTTTGGGACAAACCCAGAAGCACCATCAGTCCTTTCTAGGAATTACTGGAAACTATAAAATTATTCACAAAGTTACTTGGGTAAATGATTAGGGACTGTGATCTATACTGATATGCAGTGTTCCCTCTAAGCTGAGTTAGTGTGAGCTAGCTCACAGTTTTTTAGCCTCCGGCTCACACATTTTTGTCTCCGCTCAGGAAGGAGGGCTCCAGAGCAAGCTAATTTATGCAGTAGCCAAATCGCTCGCTCACAACTTTAATGCCAGTTGCTCACAAAATAGAATTTTTGCTCACAAGACTCCACAGCTTAGAGGGAGCATTGCTGATATGTATAGGTTGTACTACTTGTTGCTGTAAGGAGAATCCTAGGTTGAGTTCAGACTGGCAGTTTGAAGCGTGAGGGAGTTGTGGCAAAAAAGACCCAGAACAACGTGTTCCAGGTTTTTCCAGTTACACTATGCAGACTGATGCAGGAGCATAACGGGGAGGACACGCAAGGGAGCGTTCACACCGTTGGCCCACCCCTGGCGGAGGCACAAGCACACAATCAAAAATCACGGCTTTTAGCATTCACACTTTGTTGGTGGGGTATGAAAACCAACTCCCCCTCACTGGCAGTCTTTAAGCAGCAGCTGGACAAACATTTGTCAAGGATGCTCTAGGCTAATCCTGTATTGAGCAGGGGGTTGGACTCGATGGCCTGTATGGCCCCTTCCAACTCTATGATTCTATGATTCTTCCTCCTCCTCCTCCTCCTCACAGGGTTATTGTTGTGAGGAAAAAATGGATAGGACTTCTAGGCATGGCCAGGCAACTGGGGTAAAATGGGGGGAGGTGGGTGTTTAGTATGTGTGGGGAGCAGTGATCTTCATCACTGTGTGATGACATTACTTCTGGTGCTGAATGGAAGTGCTGGTATCGCACCGGGGTGACACTCTAGCACTCACCCTCAAACTGCATGGTTTCCATAGAGTTTTGGAGTGAGTGCTAGAACATTACCTCAGTGCAATGCTGGCACTTCTGTGTTGTGTCAAAAGTGATATCACTACAAGCAATGAAGGTTGCTGCCCCCCCCTGTTTGGCCAGCCTGCCTCCGCCTACCAAACAGCTGAGTGTCAGTGGGTAGCAGCCAATGCTCCCTCTAAGCTGTGGAGTCTTGTGAGCAAAAATTCTATTTTGTGAGCTACTGGTATTAAATCTGTGAGTGAGCAATTTGGCTACTGCATAAATTAGTTTGCCCTGGAGCCATCCTCCCTGAGCTAAGGCAAAAACGTGTGAGCTGGAGGCTAAAAAAACTGTGAGCTAGCTCACACTAACTTGGCTTAGAGGGAACACTGGTAGCAGCAGTAATTATCAGGGGTTTGCCTGCTGTTAGCGGGCACCTGGTAAGCCTAAAAAGAGAGGAGGGGAGAATAATGTTGTAAGCTATTTTGAGTCTCTGTAAGGGAGAAAAGCAGGCTCTAAATATATAAATAAATATCATTTTGAAATTCAGTGGAAGCAAAATTTCACAAGGAACAGCCTCCACTGTAGCCCAGCCCTACCTATGAGCATCTTGTTGAAGGAGCCTGCAAGAACAATATAGCACATTCCATCTCATATTTACTTATTCAGAAGGCTCCCATTCAGTATACTGGCTTGTGAGGACGTTGTTCTTGACTCCTTTAGTAAGAGAAAGACAGTAAAGTCCTTGGTGACAGACAGATTAGCAGCTTCCATTTCACGGTGGACATCTTACTCGAATCAAACCTATTTGCCACACGGAACTAGAGTTGCTATGGGAAAAGATTGAATTTCTGTTAAATTCAATCAACTTTCCTTTAGCTCATCTTTTAAATCAATAAAGGGGAGAGAGAAGACTGTCGTGGAACAGCATTTAATTAGAGAGTCCCTTCAACAAAGTATTATCAACAGGTCATAAAATACCGAATTGGTCTAGGAAAGCAGACAGCTTTGCTTGCTGGCTATTCAGTGACTATCATCGGAAAATAAACTATTCATTGCAAGGCATGAGGTTTTGTTTCTGTGGCTGCATTCATAAGCAGGCAGCTTAAGGAGCTTAAATTCCAGGTGCAATCAAATCTTACCTTTTGGTTTCTCTCCTATTGGCAGCAAGTGAAGACAGATGGACAATCTAAGAGTGGGAGAAATGTTTTAAATATATATTCTTTGCACTGAAAACAGCTGCCTCAGAATGCAGCAAACGTGTGCTGAAACCACTTTGGTTATACTGTAGAACAGAATTTTTGTTTTAACCCTGGGATGATCAGTTGCCACCTTGTCAGCATTTTAAAATGCATATCCTGTGCTTGCTAGCATCCGCGCCAGGGGTGGGGGCTCTTGTCCATTCTGAATGGACTGTCTTGTCTTACCTTACCTGTGATGATGGTTTGATAGGTAATTCAGAGAAAGGGATGAGTGGTGTCTCATCATTCTTAAGACTGCATTCATTTATTACCTTTTACCAGAGGTTGGTGATCCATATATTTCAATTTGCCCACATATACAATACCCGGACTCCCATGCATCAGAGGATTTGTTTTTGCTTGTTAGATCAGGTGGAGTCAGTTTCTCATATATTACTCCATTGCCCTATATGAAGAAGAGAGGCAGCACCTGTTGATACCCCTTCTCTCACATTTTAAACCTTTGGCAAATTATCTCACATATGCCGAGGAACGCCTGATGAAGTTTTTACTGGCTGATAATTATGAATCTGTCTCACGCAATGTTGCTAAATATTGCTATCTGGTAATAAAAAAGCGCAGATTGTACTGTAACTCGAGCCACTAATGATGAAAATGACCGATCTGGTATTTTAGAAAATACGGCTGAAGGGTCTTTTGTTGTAAGATTCTGTGTTGTATTATTTTAGTTTATTTTGCTGGTCTTATGACTGTTTTAATAAATTTGTATTTGTAAATTTGTATTTGCCCACATATACAAAATCAGTATACAATTTGTTTAATACAAGTGTACAGTGTATCAAACAACATATCAAAGGTTACTGTTGTCAGTGGAAGGTAATGATAAAATAGTACCAAGATGAATTTTGTTTAAAAAATGGTGGGCAGTATCCTACCATCTAGGTGAGGAAGGGAACACAAAGTTTTCCTACATTCCTCTCTTTTCCTGTAGCCCTTTCTGAGGAACAGAGCTGTGAAAAGCTGTACGGACCAGTGGTAGGGATGCCAGCCTCAAGGTGAGGCCTGAAGATATTCTGGAATCACAGCTCATCTCCAGACTACAGAGATCAGTTCCCCCGGAGAAAATAGATGCTTTGGAGGGTGGACTCTATGGCACAGAGACCCCTGTCCTCTGTAGGATCCACCCCAAACCTTCAGGAATTTCGCAGCCCGGAGCTCTCAACCACCCCCTCCTCATCCCCCCTCTGGTGGGTCAGAGTGAGAAGGAGGAGTGTGCTTCTACCTAGACCTTTCAACTGGAGATGCCAGGGGTTGAACCAGGGACCTTCCACATGCAAAGCAGAGGCTCTACCACTGAGCCACAGCTCCTCCCTCAGAATCCTGGTCCCTGACACTCCAAAACATTTTGGGATTTGAAGCAGAAAATCTAAACTGCAGTTAATTTTTATCCAGCAGCATGGGAGATATCACGCCGTGCCCCCTCCTCCCCCTCCATGCTCCCCTCTTCCTCTTGCTCCTCCTCCCCCGGCTTCTTCCACCTGCCGTTGCCTCTGGCCATGTCCATGACTCTGGAACCTACACACCTCATGGCAGAGGTCATGTTTCCACTGAACGAGCTGTGTGTTACGGAGAGTGATGCTGCCCTTGATGTGAGGGTTGCACATGCAGGCCAGTTTGTACTCCCGCTCCTTGCAGAGAGGAGGCAACCTGTCGACGCCTGCCTGCAACCTATCTGCCAAGACCCTGACCCATGGGGCAACTTGTGTCCTCTTGGGGCCCAGCTGCACCATGGAGTCCAGAGCCCATTTCAGCCCTCGAATGAGGGGGATGACTTGCCCCAGGACGACCGTGTGGGTGCAGAGCATGTCAATGGTGTCCTGGAATAGCTTTAGGACATGCTTCATTTGGGAGAGGGTCAGCCAGTCATTGGAACTGATGCTGAGTGAGTGCTGAGGGTCCTGGCCCTTCTGGACATGGGAACAGCACACCTGGCATTCCACCACACATGGGTGAAGTGGAACCATGTCCCCACGTCCATAGTTGGAGCAGGTGGGAGGCACAGCTGCTTCCTGCCGTTGGGCTGGGGAGTGCCACGTGGGGCATACTGATGGAAGCAGAAGCAGCTGGGAGTTGGGACTTTTGGGGTGTGGTTGGGGAGGATGCATCATTGCCACCCTACAAATCACACTGCTGTCACTATCCTCCCTTTCCAAACAGAGTTTCATGCTGCAGCTTAGGCAGCAATGCTGAAAACTCTCAAGTGGCAGTTGAGAGCTCTGTGGATGTGGACGGAGCAGAGGAAGTGGGCACCAAGACCCCTGATGATGTGCTGGGGGCATTCCCTGCTGGGGGAGGCTGTGCTCATTGCCCATGACCACTTGGCACAGGGGAAAGTAATGGCATCCTTCCAGGGCCCTGAGCATGAACCCTTCCACCCTCTCTCATGGCACTAAACACCTGACCAAGCGAGCACCCAATCAACTGCAGCCCAGGACAGTTGATCAAGTGGGTCAGTTGCCAGAGAGGCAGAGAAGCAGGTCAATTGGGGGGAAAGTTTCAAACTAGGCATGGAGAGCTGGGCACTAAAATCACCCCATGTCACTCCCTGAGACTGGAACAAGTTCCCCAAGGAGGCATGGGTGTGGGGAGGCAGGCTGACAAGCAGAGATCACCCCCAGGGAGAAGCAGGTCAGTGGGGGGTGGTTTCATATGAAGAGTAGTGGGGAGTAAAGTGAAGTCATTGTGTGGTAAAGACAAGACAACACAAAACAAAAAAAAAAGCAGCCCAGAGTTATGGGGATGAAATGGCAGAGAACTAGTTGGAGCCCCCACAAAGCATCCCCCCCAAAATACCCAAACAATAATCCCTCATCTTACTGTAATCCAAAGTGAGGGGATGTGTGAAATAAAAGGAAAAGAAAAAGGAGGGAAATCACCAAGGAAGCAGACAACAGGAAAATCCCGCCAAACAAATATGCCATGTGAAAGAGGAATTCAATCCCAATTTCCCCACCCTTTGCAGCAAAGAAACAAACAAAAAGCAAATTGCAACACAGAGGAACCCAGGGGAAAGCCAAGCCTCCCGGACCCTGACTGAGTAAGATAGCTAAGCAATCCCCCAACCATGCCCAGCAGCAAAGCTCTTTCACAAGTATACCCTCTGCATCCAAAACCACAACACCAACAAAGGGAACACGCACTGGTCCCACAGATCTGAGTCCCATTGTGACTAATGGGAACTCTGTTATTGGCAGGCAGCAGTGCCTTTCAAGCTTTGGAGTGCCCCTAATTGTGTTTCCAAGGCTGGAAAACACCACCCCTACCGTTGTCAAGCATTTTCGTGCCAGAGTTTCTGGGTGGGTTTTGTTTTCTGAACAGCCTTGAGCTACACCCAGAAGCTTGGAGATTTCTTCAGAGACCACGTGCTTGCTGAACGTCGCCTCCTGAGCCCCGATCTATCCAGAACTCGGCACAAATTTTGGCTTGTCATGCAGTTCATGCCCATCCCTAGTGGGAAGCAAAGCTGGATCGGCTCTGTTCAGTGATTGGATGGGGGAACACCAAGGCTGATACACAGAGGCAGGCAATAGCAAACACCTATGAATGTCTCCTGCCTTGGAAACCATACGGGGTTGCCATAAGTCAACTGTAACTTGAAGGCAAAAAGAAAAAAAGAAATCAAATTTTAATATACAACAGGGAGCTGGAGTCTAAAAGGACAGGTAGACCCTAATGTCCACATGGTAATATCCATGTCCAAATTTCAAAAATGGCAGTCTTCAGCTAGTGCAGTCTGCTGCAAATATCGCTAAAGAAAATCATAACCTAAGAGGTATGCAAATGGCAGTCCTCTTGAGAGCATGTTAATGAACAGAATACAGTGAGAGGAATCATTCAAGAAATCAATCCAGCTTTTGGCTGCCAGCCACCTAAGTGGGAATGAGATCCAGCCCTAATAAGTGTGTTCCTGATGATAACACGGTAAGGGATAATGGAGAAGTCATTTGAAAATGTGCCACTGGAAAGTGTATTTTGGAAGAATTTCACCTGCTCTAGTTTTCAGAGGACTAACAAGACCCCCAGATTTTGCTGTACCACCTTGAAGGAGATTTGCTCAAGACAAAGAACTCAGTCAAAAGATGCATGTGGAATTCCTTCTGCTGAATGCCGGTGCTGATACATTAAAAGGCACTGACACTTGCAGGAGATGCGGAGGAGGAAAGAAGAAAGAAAGAATGAAAGAGCCTTTGAAATGGGGCCTTTTGATTTCTGCCGCTGCCACTTTGGGCGTACTGTCGAAGATAACTGCACTCTCAGTTAATGAGCCAGTTCATTTTAAATTTCAAATGAGTATGAAGGATACAAACAAAAACAACAAAAAAAGATGGTTACATATTCTAGGAGCCAGCTGTCACCAAAAATCTGCCTAAAATGGCATCCTTGGGAAAAAAGCAAGGTTCCCTTTTCTCTGCTCTTCCTTAAGAAGAGACCATAAAACAGCACGGTGTTGCATAACAGCTTGTGAATGGAACTCTCGTGGAAATCTGTACTCAAATTGATTTACAGGAAGGCTCTGTGATGGAATACCAAGCAACACCCTGAGCCAGATCTGGTGCAACTGCAGCAGAATTTGATTGGAAGATCAGCAGGAGGTACTGCGTTTCGGAGGTCTGATCAGGCTGAAGCCACGACAGAATCCAGGAACGTGTTCCAGTGGTTATCAGACCACTGAGCGTTATTATACCCTGACCTGGAAGGCCCAGGCTAGCCTGATCCTGGGAGATTCTGGGTAGTATTTGGATGGGAGACCACCAAGGAAGGCGATGGCAAAAAAACTCTTAACTTCTCTTGCCTTGAAAACACTAGGGGTGGGGGGGAGTCACTAAAAGTTGGCTGCGACTTGACAGCACTTTCCACCACCCTTATGACCTTATGCTGCTGCAGCTGCTGCAGTTCTGCTATTAATAGGTGGCTACTGGTAAGATCTTTGTGGTTCAGCCGCAGCCCAGTTCCCAGCTTTAGGATTGCTGAATATGTAATTGCTACTACGCCTATCTTTTAACTGATTTAACTGCTTTTATTTTTTTATATATTCTCTTTTAATTGTCTATTGATTGTAATTTATTGTCGTAACCTGCCCTGAGCCCGCTTGTGGGAAACAAATTGAAATAAATAAATTTACCCATTCCTTTATGATTCCATTCACTCTGGCAATAAACTGCTGCTTTTGTTAGCCTGTGAACAAGATCCATCGAGTCTAGCATTCTGTCTCACACAGTGACCAACCAGTTCCTCTGGAGGGACAATAACAGGGCATGGAGGCCGAGGCCTTCCCCTGATGTTGCCTCCTGGCTCTGGGATTCAGAGGATTAGTGCCTTTAAATGTGGAGGTTCCCTTCAGTCACAACAGCTAGTAGCCATTGAAAGAAGGAGGAGGAGGAGGAGGAGATTGGATTTATACCCTGCCCTTCACTTGGAGTCTCAGAGTGGCTTACAAACTCCTTTCCCTTCCCCTCCCCACAACAGACACCCTGTGAGGCAGGTGGGACTGAGAGAGCTCTGACAGAAACTGCTCTTTTCAAGAACACCTCTGACAGAACTATGGCTTGCTCAAGGTCATCCAGCAGCTGCAAATGGAGGAGTGGGGAATTAGACCCAGTTCTCCCAGATTAGAGTCTGCGCACTTAACCACTACACCAAACTGAATCTATCTAATCCCCTTTTAAAGCTCTTCTTGTGGCCATCACTACATCCTCTGGCAGCCAATTCCAAGGGCAAGCCACCTCTGCTTGTCTCTTGCCTGGAATACCCTATTGATGGAGTTGCCGTGAGTTGGTTGCGACTGGATGGCACGTTCTTCTTCTCTTTTAATGTCATAAAGGTGTGTGCATTTGCTGAGATTGTCATCAGAATCTCTTTTCTGGGTGCCTCTGCTTTTTCTGTGGTGGTACCCTAGCTATGGACCCTTTGATATCTGCCTGGCACAAGGCCACATGAAGAGTTTCAAAATAAGGAACACATTGTCAAACCATTAAAAAAGTACATGTTTCAGAACATTAACAGCACCTTATTACAATATATCATCTTTGTGATATTTAGTTGCTTTTTTGGTACTTATGGTGATACTTTATTTTCTATGAGCAGCTCTGTCAATAACTACTAAGGAATAGTTTCTCAAACAAAAGGAACAGGTAGCAAGCCTTCCTTGGCACCATCCTTGTTACATTTTAGAAATCTCTGAAGTTTGTCCTGTCTGCCTAAGCTTCGCTAGTTAGTAATACTTTTAGCTTAGTTATTATGCATGTGTACTGCTTAACTGCTGTTCAGTTTGAATTTTAACTACTTTGACAGTTACTTATTTTTATGGATTTTGTAGACTACTTTGAAAGGTGTGCTTGGTATGATAGTAGGTCAGAATCTCTGAAATATATACAAAAGCAAATAAACTTTGGAGTGGTCTGCCTGGCCCAGACTGAGCTAGTTCTATTACCCTCCGGAAGTGGACACGGAACCCACAAAAACTAGTTGGTTTAGCCTAGTAGGGGTGGAGTCAATGTGTGGAGCTGAACAGCAGAGAAATGGGCTGGTTGCTGGGGGAGCCGGAGAAGACTTTCTGGGCTCCTATCACCTTGTACAAGGGGTATATAATTCGAGCCGCAGATTGCAATCTGGTTACTACATTGTCAAGTTTGTTGGAGCATGATACTTTTGAAAGAGAAGTGGATGGGAAGAAGCGAATGCCTTGGCGGACTTGAGAAGTAGCATTTAACAGAAAGGCCGTGATCAAATGGGCAGTTTGGCCTGACACAGCCACTCCTCCCCTCTGGATCAAATGGGCTCAGTCAGACAGCCACATCCGTCAGGCATTCCCCAGCTGTACTTATCCCGTCATAGGACGACTTGGAGCCAGGTTAAAAAGGTACCACATCACAAGTGGTGTTTTGGGTTCCCCGCACGGTCATTGCACATGGCCGGATGTCTGAACACGGGGGAGTGTGGGCAGAATGGGTTTGGCAGTCTGAACCTGCAGATCCGTTCTGCTGCTGGGGAGGCATGTGGTTTTTTTTTTTTTAAATTGCCTATATGTGCATGCACATGCACATGAATTTTGAAATTTTTTTGGAAGCGTGCTCCGTGGCTGAGGTGCTGCAATAATGTGGATGCTTTACCATGGGATGTCTCCATGGGTAGCCTGCAGCAGGGTGTGCTGTGTGGCTGATATGCTCCGCAACACTTTCAACCGGTTCAATTAGAGGTGGCACTATATCATGCCAAGCTGCCAGTGTGACCAGGGCCAAAGTTTTGCAAGCAAGACCAGTTGTTTAATTGAACTCAGAGAAACTATCTGGTGCAGTATCTTGTTCAGTGCTATATTTATGTATTAGCTACATTAGTTTTGTTGCATTGTTCTGTATGGTGAAAAGGTTATTTTTTAAAATTTTATTTTAGAATGATTTCTCTTGCAAGTTCTGTTCCTGAATTACCCCCATAGAATCCACACAGAAAGCGGTTATAGATGCATCCAAAGTTTTGTCACAGGAATTGAATCTCCCCACTTTTAGGGTAGGGCAGAACCTATTATTTTCTAAGTATGGAAGGAAAACGCAATTCTCTGGATTTGGAACTGAATTCCTGGCATGCAGCCGAGTTACTTTACAGAAGTTTCTTCCCTGAGTTGAAGAACAGTTGCTCCTGATGCACAGGCTTGCTTCTGTATTCAGGACGATGGATTCTGGCCTCAAACCGGAAAGAGAAGAAAAGGTATGAATAAATCACCATACAGGCAGAATTTGTTTTCACTTTCTCTTACCCTCCTGCTTGCCTAGAATTCTTTTCCCTCACATTTCTATCCAAGGCACACATTCCTTTATTTATTTTATGTATGGGTAGACCACTATTCCAGATTTTTTTAAAAAGGCACACACACATGTACCAGCTTAGAATAGATTACTTGAAGACAATGGAAGCAATCCTAAACAACTTTACTCAGAAGTAAATCCCATTTTATTCAATGGGGATTACTCCCAAGAAAGTATTCTTAGGATTGCAGCCAATGTCACCCCAAGTAATACCGAAGGTGCAAAAGCATCAGATTCATGCATCAGCTTTGCTACATTTCTGTGGCCAGGCAAATTGATCCTATGTGGTCCAGCTATATCAACCTCTGCTACACTGGGGGAAGGTTTGCTTAATGTACTCACAGGGACAGCTCGCTCACTAGGCAAACTAGGCGTTCGCCTAGAGCGCACCGGCCTTTAGGGGCGCCAAAAGCCCCCCGCCCCCCACCAACCCCCCCACCCCTTCCCTGGCTTGCCAGCGCACCCCGCAGCTGCAGGGCATGCCGGCAAGCCAGCGCTCAGACGGAAGGGATGGGGGTTTAAACCCCCATCCCTTCCCTGGCTTGCCGGCACGCCCCAGTGGCAGGTGAGAGGGTGAAGGAGGAGGAGGCGGGGAGCCCTCCCTCACCCTGGGGAGCCCCGGTGGCAGAGAGGCGGAAGGTTGGCAACCCCGTAATTGGGCGCACGCTGGGGGGGGGCGCCGGAAGGTAGCCCCACCTAGGGCGCAAAAAAACCTCGGGCTGGCCCTGTGTACTCAGGAGCCAACATTCTCCCCCAGCACCAAAGGCTAGAACATAGCAATGACAACAGAAACTAACACACCCGTTCCTCCAGTCCTCATGCACTGCTCGCTGCAACCCCAGCTTTGCATTTTATCGAACCAAGATCGTTTTCATTTGCAATCTTCTTCTTCATTGTGTGAGCATATATATTTTAAATTAAATGACTAATTTCCCCCTGGGCCTTTGATTTAATTTCAGTATAGAAGCTTAATTTGTGCTTTTATCTTATGGCCAAATTAAAAATGTTTTGCTATTTCTTGCTGGTGAGCTTTTAGTTGTCATTTGTTTGTTGTCTTTGTGTGTGTATGTGTGTGCTTTAAACACTGATAAAGGGAGGGATTAGAGTATAAAATTTTAAGTAAAAATAGTGCTATTTTGGGCAGGAATGCACAGGAATGGAGTTCCGGTTGGCTTCCAAGTTGGCCATGCCCAACAGGAACTCATTAGCATAACAGGCCACACCCAACAGCAGAAACGCATTAGGATTGGCTACATTAGGGGTGTATGGCCTAATATGCAAAGAAGTTCTTGTTACAAAAAAGCCCTGGGTTTTGACAACAAACAAGGTAAACAGAATAAGAAGCAAAAGGTGGGTGTGGCTGGATGACCACACTTCTGGCAACATGGGGGTGTGACCTAATAAACTAATGAGCTGAGCTGTCAGGGGTGTGACCTAATATGCTAATGAGTTGCTGCTGTTTTGTGTGGCCCTTATGCTAATGAGTTCCTGCAGGGCTTTTTCTACAAAAAAAGCCCTGAGTAAAGATATAATTATAACAAACTAAGAAAAAAAATCCATTGAAAAATTCTGTCTTCCCTTTCTTTTCCTACTTAGCATTTATTCATGCATCCCTTTCTCACATTAGGCCCTTCTAATACCCCTCCACACAGAACTGTACACTACTTTACACATTAAGATTCCTTTTCTGTGTATCACTGTGACAAAGGCAAATCTCATACAGGTCCACTCATCTGGAACCTTTGATTGTTCGCAATTCCCTCTTGAGTGTACGCTCAGTGGCCAGCCTGGGTTTCCTTGTATGCAATGTGTGAAAGAGCCTCACCTGTACCTTCCATCAGAGGAGAGCAGTAAATATATGCATGAGAAGGAAGAGGTGTCAGGAGATCTTATTATTGGCTACACTGCATAGAGAATGAAAAGAGATGATTATCAAGCCCACATGTTTGGGTGAGTAATGTTGACAGTGCAGTCCCCTGAGCAGATGAAAATTGCGGCTTTTAATTCCACCTGCTCTGACAGACATCTGGAGTTTCAGAACCAGTGATCTGAAGTCTTGCTAGAGGAAAGAGCCAAGAACGCTGTCAACTGTGGAAAATGCAGGCATTTTTACATGCCTATTGTTTTTGAAGTGCACCTAGTTTAAGTCCAAAGTGACTTTGTTTGTTTATGGTTTAATTGCATTTGGGCACATACAGTGGGTCATAAATGAAGATAGTCTTGTGCACTGGTCCATATAACAAACACAAACTTTTATAAGAGTCATTAGCAAGTTAGATTTAAAGAGTTAAACCAGTGAATGTCACATGGAACTTTGTTATTTATCCATTTATTTAAATTAATTTAAATATTTATTAGCTGCCTTTCTCCTTTGTGGGACTCAAGGCAGCTTACAGTATAAATATCATTTGAGCCCTGTGTGATACACACATGATATATCATTATTATTATTTATTTATTATTTTCAATTTATATCCCGCCTTGCCGGGAGCTGGCTCAAGGCGGCAGACAACATAAAACAATAAAACAATCAATGTAATAAAATACAATAAAATATACATAGACAGATCCCTAACATCATAAAATCTAACAATACAGTGCAAATGATGGCGGCATCAGTAAACAATCCCCTCACCCGAAGCAGTAGCCAAGTGATATTCATGTAGGCCGTAGCATGTTCCGGTGGCACATTGGTCAGTGGCAGCTCCTAGTCGAAGGCCTGGTGGAAGAGCTCCGTTTTACAGGCCCTGCGGAACTGCAAAAATAGATCATATGAAGCCTAACCTAGTTGGCCCATGCTCGCCTGATCTCAGATCTTGGAAGACCTGAAAAAGATGTCACACCTCTAGAAATTCTATGGTATAGCTATAATGTCCAGTGATTCCTAGAGAGGACTGATAGTACTTCCAGGTTTTTTTTCTGGCAATGATATCGCAAACCCAGCGCAAAAGCCAGTTTTTTATTTTTCTCCTGCTGACACCCCCAGTTTCAGCAGGAAATGAGAGATGGGGTGGGGGTTTTCCCTGGGAATCTGGCAACACTAGCTAGACACATTTTTAAATGTTTTATTGTATGCCAGAGAAGGCCCCTGCACTTCACTGCACCACACTGAAGGAAAGCTTCATTAGGCTACCATAAAGCGGCTGTAGCTACTTAGTTAATTTAAAATCATCTAGGAAATAAATAGAGCTGTTCTAATAAGTTAGTCATCAACATGAAATGTTCATGTTGGCTGAACATTCTCTTTAAGCTGCAACAAGGTGTGAGCTTTATATTTCATGTCACCGTATTTGATTGAATTAGCTCACTTTGAAGAGGATGTTTTATTTAGCTGCACTCTCTTTGACTAATGAATGCTAGGGTAGCTAATTGCTTTTCCATCAAAAAATCCATGATGTCATTATCCAAAGGCAATGCTCCTCAGATGTAAAAGAAACAAAAACAACCCCTGCCCCCACTTCTGAGGTTAAGCCCTGGAGTCTTCAGAGCAGTTCAGATGTAAACACATCCCCAAAGATGCTTTTGTAAGGCCTCTATGTGACTACAAGATGGGTTTGAATTTAATGGACTTGCTTTGGGGGGCAAGAAGTGTCCATGCCATGGTTCCTGCATCCAGACTTCTATGTCATTTTGGGAATAGAACTTTCACATCTCTCTGTGGTGAAATGCAGACTGTCAGTGGATCTGACAGGTGACTAAAGGGGTCCTCCATGTTCAGAGGTAGTCATCCTCTGAATACCAATCCCAGGAGGGAGCATCAGGGGAAGGGGCTGGCCTCTAGTTGTCAGATCTCCAGAGGAACTGGTTGGCCACTGTGTGAGATCCAGCAGGGCTCTTCTTATGTTCTTGGAACCATGGAAACACATGTAAAAGTTCTAGTGATTTTAGGATAAAAATCTCTTGCTCTACATTACTCAATTACTCCCTGAAATCCAGCAATCCATTTCTTTCCCTCTTATTAAGAATTTGGAGTCAGTTTTTACTCACTTCTGTTGTCTTAGCTAATGACTAAAGACAGCCAGTCACAGGAAGTGAAGTACAGGAATCCCTTGTGAACATCTGGTTCAGCCCTTTGGTGGAGGAAGGTTCTGGCCATCTATGTTTAATGAGTGATCTTTTGGCAATTGAGCTAGGAAGGACTTCTATGTTTGAGTGGAGAGCATCGCACATGAAAGGAAATCCCATAACTCACATATCAACAAACAAATTATTTTGAGCAACGGGAGGTGAAGAAAGTCAACTTGGACCAGCTTGACCGTCATAAGATGGCAACTGACAAAGGCCACTGCTCTTTCAACTATAACGTGAATGTCTGTTGCAATGTTTGTTATAATACAGTAGAGAAGGTGCAAGAAAAGCATTTGTCACATGGGTGAGCGTTTTTGTCGAGCTCGTTTTTGCATTTGCATTATAAATGGCTGAAGTAAAAACCACTTTGAAGAATCATATGTGTGGAGATGCCCCTAGTCCCCTGCTATTTGAGGATGACAAGCAATTTCGGTGTCTCTCCAGGAACACTCTTCCTCTGTTCCTGAGCCATAAGAGATATCAGTACTGGGGAACTCTGCCATCATAATGGAAATCCCAAATCCAGTTCAGCCCATTGGGAGGGTTTATATTTAGAAGCAAGCTCCTTATGGATCAATAGGCTCTCAGACCCTGTTTCTCTTCCTTACTTGTAACCAAGCCTTGAGGCAGTCATTGTCTCTTTATTGCTACTGCAACTTCAACTATCAGGGCAGACAATCTGTTTTCATTAGGCTGTATCACCCTTTACAATTTGATTACTTCCTCAGGGCCTTTGTAAACCTCATTTGCTTTAGAGCTGACTTTTACCAGCTGTTTTGTTTCCTGCAATATATGGCAAGTAGATTCTCTAATGCTTATTTAAATGGAAAAAATGGAATAGCTGGCAATTCCTGCTTCAAAGTGTTAAGTAATGGGCTATTATTATTGTTGTTGTTGTTTATTTTCAAACTTCAAAGTGTTCCTATGCCTGTCAGTTGAACCATTTTATGGTCGACATGAAATAAAAGCAATGACAATGACCAGTCCTTAGAGTTTTTAAAAAATTGTTCAGATGGGACAACAGGCTTCATGTCTAATACCTCTGGATCTGTTGCATTACACTGGGATGATCCAGCAAGAGAAATCCATGCAAGGAAGCAGTCTTCCATACATTGCTGTGAATATCCATCTGAATGAACATTTGAGGCTGACTTATACTAGCCCTCTGGATGAACACATGAAGCAGCTTGATACTATCCCTGTTCACAAGTTACAGTGAATCCTCTGTGAACAGAACATAAGAACATGAGAGAAGCCAATGTTGAATCAGGCCAATGGCCCATCTAGTCCAACACTCTGTCACACAGTGGCCAAAATATACCAGGTGCCATCAGGAGGTCCAGCAGTGGGGCCAGGACACCAGAAGCCCTCCCACTGCTGCCCCCTCCAGCACCAAGTATAGAGTGCATCACCTGCCCCAGACTGTGTACACTTGATTTAATTCTCATGTTGCAGTCAACTCATATATAAATGTGTGATTTAAACCCCATAGAATTGGAAAGGATCTTGCAGGTCATCTAGTCCAACCCCCTGCACTCTGCAGGAACATAGCCAAAAGATAGCCCTACAACATACCCGAAAGATGGTCATCCAGCTTCCACATGAAAATGTCCAGCGAGGGAGCATCCACCACCTCCCGAGGCAGTCTGTTCCACTGCTCAACCACTCTTACAGTTAGGAAGTTTCTCGTGATATTTAGCCGGTAACGATTCCCTTGTAATTTCCACCCATTAAATCTAGTCTTGCAATCCGGAGCAAGAGAGAATAGATCTGCTCCATATTCTACATGACAGCCCTTCAGATATTTGAAGACTGCAATCATGTCCCCTCTAAGCCTTCTCTTTCCCAGGTTAAACATACCCAGCTCTTTCAGCCTTTCCTCGTAAGACTTGGATTCCAACCCTACTCACCATCCTGGTTGCCCTCTTCTGGACTTGCTCAAGCTTGTCAACATCCTTCCTAAAATGTGGTGCCCAAAGCTGGGCACAGTTTATCTAGGTACTTGTCTCCTGTTCCATTTTAAAGTGAACTCACACAGCCTATTTCTTATCAACAGGATAGTTCTTTCTGAGCCTGCTATGTGGGAAGGGCAGGATACAAATCCAATAAAATAGAAATAAAATAAAAATATGCAGCTTGTACATGCATTCACTGTAACATTTGAGGAAGGCCACTGAGTCAGACCATTGGTCTATCAAGGTCAGTACTGCATACTCTGATTGGCAGCTGCACCCCAGCATCTCAGAGGCAGAGGTTTTGCTTCACCTACTACCTGACCTTTTTACCTGGAGGTGCCAGGGATTGAACCTAGGACTTTCTGCATACAAAGCAGATGCTTGGGGCCTGAGCCAAAGCTGCACTTTAATGTGGATGTTACATTGACTCCATACTGTACTTGAAATAGATTTTGTTGGACCAGAACAGAAAGGTATACAATGGAACTACTGCTCGAGGTATGTGTACCTGACAAGGGCAGAAGATGATTTCAAATGAGGCCTTTTAATTATGTCTCTGCCTTGGATCATGGATATTGATCAGAACACAATTTCTACATGGTCCAATATTGAGTAATTATTGTAATATTATTGTAGTGTCTGGAGCTAATGTGTAATAACTATGCTTGACTGCTAAAGAAGGCCATAAGGCCAAAATACATTTGGGCAGGGTCACATATGGCCTGTGTTTGAGATAACTGTATGAATTTAATCTGAACTGAGACTATATTGGGGCCTGTAGATGCTTTTACTCATTTTGTAATAAATACATATATTTTTCATTTATTTGATAAATGTTTACAGTTTATATTCACTTTATTATATTACTGGCCCTTTAAATTTGAATCTATTTAACCTTTTAGGTTTTTAATTCATTTTTTGGGTTAAGTTTTCTCTTCCCCCTTTTTTATATTTATGCTTTCTTTTCACACCCATGACTCTTTGTCCCCATGAAAATGATTTGTGTATCCATAAGTCAGTATTAAAAATTATATGCATAATATGCACATAAATAACATAAACTGTGCATGAGAATATCATGTACAGTGTGCAAAAATGAGTAAAATAAACTAAATAACCATCAGTTCTACTAAGGAAAATGGGTGTGCTTGTTTATAATGATAATATACAGTAATGATTTGTCTACCTTTAGTTTCAATTCGTAATTTTACACATAGAATTATAGTATATCTCTTCCAGGAGTGTATTCAGCTTTTTTTCCTTTCCTCCTCTATCTGTATTTACATATTTCATTCTGCTCTAAGCTGAAATGTAGTATCTGTCATCTCTATCATCTGAATAAGTTTTTACTGTACTTATTTTGTCTGGTGACTGCTGAGAATTTCCTTGCCTGTAATGAAGATTTGTCATTGCAATCAAAAAGATGCCAGTGATGACTCGGATATTGATCTAAATGTTTCCTTCAACTCTAATTTAGCATCTGAAAGTTGAGAGGCCCACTCCTGCGCTTCCTTGACTTCAGATCTTTCCTAAATTATGTTAAATGCATTATTCAAATGGAGCATTCTTTGAGAGTTGACTGGTAGGGTTGAATTACCACAGAATTACCACAAGTCTCCAGATTACAGAGATCAGTTGCCCTGGAGAAAATGGCTGCATTTGTACTATGTGCTACAGTACTATGCCCTGCTGAGGTTCCTCCCCTCCCCAAACTTCCCCCTCTCCAAACTTCCCCCTAAATCTCCAGGAATTTCCCAACCCAGAGGTGGCAACCCTGTTTACCAGACTGCACCAAACTATTGTTCCAGCCCTGACCTGGATAGCCCAGGCAAGCCCAATCCCATCAGATCTTGGAAGCTAAGCAGGGCTGAGCTCTGGCAAGTACTTGGAGGGCGACTTCCAAGGAATACCAGAGGCAGAACAGAGAGGCAGGCTAATCAAGCCACCACTCCAAAAAGCATCCAAGCCCCCAGTAGGGGTTGCCAGAAGTCAACCATGACTTCCAGGCAAACATGCACATGCTCTCTCTCTCTCTCTCTCTCTCTCTCTCTCTCTCTCTCTCTCTCTCTCTCTCTCTCTCTCTCTCTCTCACACACACACACACACACACACACACACTCTGCTTAGGATTCCACTGTCAATTCAACATCTTCTTTTCTATAGTATTTAGTTTTTTGCTGCAGGGCATTTTTGAAGGGAATGAAATGTGAGATTTTCATATGTATTCTTATCCATAATGATAATAATATACTTTACATTTATATTGCATATTTCAAGTGTTCAATCAATAAATGATATACCATTCCATTTCAGTTTACTTAAAAAGTCTCTAGCACATTGGCTTTTAGACTGTATAAGAAAGATTAGGTTAAAATCCAATAGATCAAGAGAACCAGCATTTTTTTTAAAAAAAGGAAAGTGAGATATATAAATTTTTAAAAGAAGCATAGATTAAAATCCAGAAAAACCTCAAACCAGTCATCAGACTTGCTACTTGGTTACACTAAGGCTGAGGAAATAGCATTAGCACAGATTTTTTTAAAACTACTGAGATGTTTTTAGTAATAGCAAGAATAGAACAGTTTTCATTTCCAGACAGTAGATTAATTGTAATCATCCAAATGGCTGGGAAATATTGCAAGAAAGGGGATGATCAAAGAAACTCTTCAACTGCCATAGAATTTCCATGGTAAGAAAAAATGTACCAGTGTTTTAGACATCTGAGACCCCCCATGGGCACATCCTTTGTCTGCATTGAATATTGGAAAATCTACCAGATAGATCTGTGATTGGTAGTGCATTAAAATGGGCCAAACAAAAAAGTGACCATGTAAGGGGACCATGAGGGTAAATAAGATAATACTATCTTTAATGCAACATGATCAAGTCAGTTTTCTGTAATCTCCATATAACTAAGACCACTTAGTGGAAGTATGACAGACATAAGATTTAAACCAGGGACATCCCAACTCACAGCTCATAGTCTTAGCTACACTGCTGTTCCAGGATACCATACTTTATTTGTGTTTTCCAGATCTACTCAAACATAGTTTGCTAAAAAAAAAAAATTACCACAAATGACAGCCTGTTCACATTCTTGATATGGAAGTTGAAGATACATTAAGAAGTTTCAGTACCTCTTGTACCAGGTCAGTGCTTTCAGGAGATTTCTGTGAAGCACTTCATAGTTCAGTAGTTGAGCTAGATTTGTTGGGAACTTGGATTACTTCATTCTCTGTTCTTCTCCAATGAGACAACATCTGAAGGGACTGGATTCTAACCTGAATGGGCTGGAATGGAATGGAAGCAATGGAACAGGTAGCAGATTACTCATGTTATGTAGTGAGAATTACTACAAGAAAAAAAAGTCAGAATCAACATGTAGATCTGCAGGACCAGGGACAGCTCCCACACAGAAGACAAGTTGCTCTGGCAAGCCATGAAGCTCATGCATTGATGTCCTCAGTTATATTTCATTATTGTTCTTTGAAGTTGCCTCTGTTCTCTGTTCTGTTCTGCCTGCCTCGTGTCTTAACTTGGAGAATTTCTAAGATTAATTTTGAAATGGATGCAATTTGCCACAATTTTCATTTCATAACATTTTTCCTTTACAGATTACTGAGCATAAACACATTATTTAGAATATAGGGCAAAAAACCCCCAAATCCTTCTACATGTATGTGCATTGCTTAAATGACAGTACAAAAAAACAAACAAACCAAAAACCCCTTGATTCCTTTTTTGTAATGTTTAAACCTGGGTCTCCTCGATCCTAGTCAAACACTTTGACCACTATATTACACAGGCTCTCACAGCATGCAGTGTCTTTGGATTGGTGTAGTTCTCCATGCCACTCCATGCCAGAGATCATAACAGCTTATATGAACGGATGCACTGCTCACATATTTTATCAGACATATTTTATCAAATTGAATGTAATGTCTTCATAAAATGTAACCAAATTAAAAAAAATCTGTGCAGAGTGGCACAGCTCAGATTTCTCTCATAGGAAGTAAGCCTGGCAGAGGTAGAAGGGATGAAATGCTGTGGGTTAGATGATGCTGTGAGGTCCTGACTAGGCACTTCAAAAGGGGCATCAGCTGGGTTGGGTAGTAGATGAGGCAGAAAGAGGGAACATGAGCCAATGTCATGACCCTTCTCTTTTGCCACCGCTAGGAGACAAAGAACCCAGTGCAGTATACTGGTTGGTGTTGGACAAAGGAGAGATCTGGGCTGAACCCCCAAAAATGTCTATGAAGCATCTGACAGTGCAGTCCCAAGCAAAATTACCTCCTAGTTCCAATGAAATGAATGTGCTTAAAAGGGTATAACTGTGTTTAGGATTGCATTGTCAGTGACTTCGGATCTGTCATTTTCTTTCACTGTAAATAACCTCACAGGATTTTGTTCTGAGCCCAAAAATGTGATCAACCCATCCATAGCGGTCACCTTAGAAGAAGGGTATAAATGTGAGGAATTAATTAATGGATTAAATATCAAGTAAAATCTCGGGACCCAAAGGCAGCAGCTGCTTCATGACACCCTGCTTTTGTAAAGCCCCATCCGTCTGTCCATCCACCCATCCATCCAATATCTCTATATTGTCTAGTGACAGGAATCGCTTCATTTCTAGCAGTGAGTTTTGAAAAACAACAACAACAGTAGTTCTATATAGGCCAATAATGACTGGTGGTGGATGACCTTTGAAGGTCCTCAGCCCCTCTCTTACATTCATATGGATTCATTCAGAAGCCATGGGCCCAATCCATCTGGAAGTTGTCCTGCAGAATGCCCAGTGAAATGAAGGAGAGTTTCCAATATGCTAAAGCACGCAAACCATGCCATTGTCATCTCTCAGTCTGGAGAGTCAATCTTCTTAAGTACCTTCCTTGTGAGGGCAGATTTATAACCATAGGGATCCCTTGGACTTTGCAGCCTCACCCTCAAACCCATGCCAAACACACAACTTCTCTCTGCCAATGCTAGATTTTACAGCATACCTACTTCTAAATTAATAACAGCTTCTGGAGTGAAATTTCTTCATCATTATCAACCCAAAATGTCAGCAATCACTCAGTTCTACATGCAATTTGAAAGTAGCAGCCTTGCCTGAAATGAAGAAAGGCTGGGAGGTTGCTTCAAGGAAGTTGACCTTAACACTCATGAGCAGTTTTAGACAGCTCAGCAATACTGTTTCCACCCTCCCGAAATCATTTGCCAAGGGAATAGATCTGTGAGTGTGTATATGAGACAGCAGTTCTTATCCCCAGGTCATTTTTGTAGAGTGACACTCAGGGCAAGATCAATGTCTTATTTTCCTCTTCATAGATGTCATTTAGAGGTGGCATTGCAGCTCAGTGTTTCAGGAGGGGGAAAGTGTGGAGTTTTCTCAAATTTATATTATTTTATATGTTTTCCCTGACACTCTTTGAGTAAGTGATGTAAGACTACTACCAGAGTTAATGTAGCACAGTAGCTTAGAGGTTGAACTGTGAATTCCCTGGGTCAAATCCTGTTTCTGCCATCAACTCACTTGGTGACCTTAGGTAGGCCACTCTCCCTGGGTGCCATTTGCAATATGGGAGTCATTATAATACCTTGTATCCAACCAAACATGAGTGGAAGGCTGGGTCACACACACACTAAATAATCCACTTTCCAAACTTCTTACAGTAGCCCCTGTAAGAAGAGCTCTGTAAGCTCTTGGAGGATAGGCTACATTAGGGGTGTGTTGCCTAATATGCAAAGGAGTTCCTGCTACAAAAAGAGCCCTGGATTTTGCCAGTTCACACAGTAAAATTCAGTTGGAAAGTGCACTGAAATTGGATTGAAAGTGGATTATTTAGTGTGTGTGACCACAGCCGAAGACACCTGGAGTCTCCCTGTGTTCTTCTGCGTTGGCCCACCATCTTACAACAGCCAGAAAGATCATTTCCAGGAACACGGGGCCCTTGCAGAGGATGCGGGTCAGAGACTGAAGTGAAACAGGACGAAGGAAGAAATATTTCTTCCTCTCGGCAGAGCTGTACTTGTGGAAGCAGGAGAAGGAACCGCTTCACACTCCTGCCCCTTCTCACTTCAGCTCCCCTTTCCCAGCAACATTCAGAGCCATTCAAAAAGCTGATGATTGGAGGTCACAAGATCATGGGAACAAATCCCCCTGTGATGTAGAGGACTGTAGTGAAGACGGGAGATGGAGCAAAATCATCCCATCTGCTCTTGCACCAACAGAATCTTTTATGCCAACGGAGACCCTGCTAGCAGTAGAGGAAGATTGGATCTATTTCACCCAGTTCTTCTGTACTGCAGCCTCTTGAGCTGCATGGATTTCTTTTCCTCTACACAGGTCCTGAAACCTCAAGGATCAGCTTTTCTGAGGCCTCAGGAAGGTCTCTGGGGAAACATGGAACAAATCCATATCTATGTTGTACTTATGCTTCATAGGATCCACCCCATAGATTCTGGTTGGCTTGTATGGCTGCCCAAAACACACACCCTTAATCCCCCCCCAGCACATCCACATTTGAATTTTCTTTCATTCTTGATTTTATCATGTTGGCTTTCCTGATGCAAGATCTGAAAGTAATTCCAAGCAAGGTCACAGTGCAGTGTGAGAACTTGTCATATCTGAAAGTGCCAAGCAGTTTTAGCTTCTTATTAGACAAGTACTCAAATTCTAGGTTACTTTCCCCCAAAATTCTTGTGTTCCCAAAGCACTCTTCCAGATGACAGATTACTGGTATTATTTCAAGATGACAGCCTGGTTGACACTAATGTGACACATGGAATTCTCCAGAGTTCCCACAGTCTAGCATAAACAGAATGCAACATGTCTTCATAGGACTGTTTCTTCCCTAATTGATTTTGAGGCCTTTTTAGAAAATAAAAAACACCTAAAGATATTGCTCTTAAATGCAGCAGTACATCCTATGATACTGTTTTCTATAACACTACTTCATTATAAGACTTTTCGCCCCAGGGTTAATTTTTATGATAAAATATAGGGAATGCAGGCAGCATCTCAGGTAGACATCCTGACTAGAAGTAAATATGACTGTGGGGAAGTGATGTAGTCCCACCACAGGGGCATTCAACAACATCACAGAAACGTGGGTGAGATGTGACTGACAAAGCCAAGTTCATATCTTTTTTTCTTCTCTGACAATCCCCTTTGTAGAAGAAGAAGAAGAAGAGTAGGGCTAATTTCCCACTACAGCTGCCTTGGTGTTGCGCCGCCATTTGCCCCGACACTATCGGTCAATTTCACACCCGAAGCCGCGGGGTTGCATTTTGACCCGCGACTTCGCCCGATTTCCCCCGCAGTTTCATGATCCTGTTTTTTGAGGATCACGAAACTGCAGGGGAAATCGGGCGCAGCCGCGGGTCAAATGCAGCTCCGCGGCTTTGGGTGTGAAATTGACCAATAGTGTCGGGGCAAACGGTGGCGCAACACCGAGGCAGCTGTAGTGGGAAATCAGCCTAGGTTTGTATACCTCTCTTTCCTCCACCTTAAGGAGTCTCAAAGCAGCTTACAATCACATTCCTTTCCTCTCTCCACAGCTGGCACCTTGTGAGGTTGGTGGGGCTGAGAGAGTTCTGAGAGAATGGTGACTGGCCCAAGGTTACCCAGCAGGCTTCATGTGGAGGACTGGGGACTCAAACGTGGTTCTCCAGATTAGAGTCTGCTGCTGTTAACCACTAAACCACACTGGCTCTCCTGGCTAATTAGGGCCCTTGGAACCACTGGATGAAGAAAGAAGGGGAGGAGCTGCCAAATGCTTTTATGTTTTTGCATTCTGTTGGCTGGTTTGTTAAGAGTTAACAGGTTTCCTGTTTTCTGTTTTGAGACACTTTGAGAAGGTGGCTGAAAAGGTGGCTTTAAATAAATATATTAACATAAGAGTGCCGTGTACTGCAAAGCTTGTCATTTCATGTGGGGAGAGGTCCATTTTTAATTGCTGATAGATTGCAGATAGGGAGGGAGCATTGGTGGGGTGGGAACATTTGAGTGCTGGCAACTGGGGGAAATGTCATCACACGATGCTCTAGGAATTACCCGAGATTAGAGGAATTCCTAGAGTGTTGCATGATGCCGTGATATCACTTGCTGTTCCACTGAGCAAGGCCAAAGCAGTGGGGGCGGGCAGTTCCCCAGTGTATCAGGCAACCTAGTAAGTCAAATTGCAGAGTCATATTGTTTTTCTAGTATCTTTAACCAAAATGGGGGGGGGGGGAATTGCCTGGCAGCTAGAGAGGCAGTTCCAAAGTAGATGAATATTCAGCAACTATGATAAAATCTTCGGCAAACTGTATCAGTGTGTAGATGTGTTTGTGTGTTGGGACGAGGTTCTCAGGCAGTGACCCTTGATATAGAAATAGAGATGTTACAACAGTGTTTTTCATCTGTGAATTCTGCTATCAGGCTAAGGACTTTGAGGAGGGAGATGAATGCATTAATAAACAATCAGAAACAATGATTAGAAAATGAGGTTTATTATGTAAGAAAGTAGGGGATATTGGCTTCTATTAACCTCTTCTTCTCATTTAATTTGAAATGTGAAAGAAACACACAGACACTCACAAACACCCCTCACCCCATCACTACTACCACAATTTGTACGGGGATGAAAAGACTGCAATCCATCTGGTGCATGGTGATTTTTTAAAAAGTTAATTAAACATTTTAATAACAGACCCAGTTGATGTGCATTCATTAATCTATGCCATTCTTTATTTGCATGCAAGTGTTCATTAAATTTGAATTTAATTTACTGTATGTTTAATTTTCTCATCCAAATGAAGAGCATAATGAAGCATACTTCGTGATCCTTTCCATTTTTCTTGCATTTATTCAGAAACTAAAACACGGGTTGCTAGATTGATTGTGAAATGATCACGCTATGTTGCTTCATTAAAATCAGGAAGGATTCTGAATCATTGTGTGCAATGCAAATATAGCAAACTATCTTAAGCTAACCTTACCTCCAGTTATGGACTTCTGTATGCCCTTCATATCACTGCAACATATAGATGGTAGCAGAAGAGAAGCCGTATAGTGGTGTGGAAACTTCTTATAGCTAATTGGTGGTGGAAAGTGCCATCAGGTCACAGTTGACTTATGATGACCTCATAAGCAAGAGATTAATAAAGTTGATTTGTACAGTTGCCAGGTCCTTACCTGCTGCTGCTGGTGGTATTTCGGGGGTGTTCCAGGGGTGGACAGGGATGTTGTCAATGAGATATCACTTCCAGAAGTGATGTCATCACGTTAGTGACGCTGGGGTGATGCTCTACTTTTTGGGCAAAACTCTATGGTAAAAATGGCTGCAAGCCATAGGTTTTGCCCAAAAAGTAGATCATTGCCCCAATGGCAGTGAAGCAATAACATTACTTCCAGACTTTATGCCAATAAAGGCTAATTTGACTTGACTTGACTTGACTTGACTACTTCCAGAAGTGATGGCAAGGATGTGATGACATCTGGAAGTGACATCATCACATTGATGATATTGCAAGGGATGTCTTTTTGGGGGTGAGGTTTTCCCTGATGGCCAGTTGGCTGGCAGTGGGCCCAAACCTGCAAAAGCAGGGTATCCCCCACCCCCACTTGGGGGCTGGCAAGCCTAGTGATTTGCTACTGCCTGCTCAGTCATTCAATTTGCAGAGAATTATACATGCCTTTTAGACCAGCAATCTGATCTATCCAGAAACTGATTGTCTGCTAATGCCTCCTGCAGAGCTTAGAGAACTTTTAACTTACACCCTCCTTGATGCAGTACCAGTTCCACAGGGAACACAGAAATGGTCAGGCCCTACCTGGATGGAATAATTTAAATGTTCTCCAAGTCATGGAGAAGTTTCTCATGGAATAGCAGCTCTCGTGTGATTGGACACCAACGGCACTTGTGCACTAACAATCTGGGAAATGTGGGTGGTTCTGTACATAACATGTTTATTGTGATCTGAGCCAACAAGTCCCCTTAGAATTTTGACTCTGTTGTTATTTCAAGTTGCTCTTACACTTTCCTTTTCTCCCCAAGGAACAGCACTGTTCTTCACCACCTCTTCCACTGCTGCTGTTCGAAAAAGAAATCTAGGGAAAGGGGAAGGGGCCTGGGGTTGATAGGCCTTCGGGATATGTCACCATCACCTCCTTGCAACTTTCAAAATCTTCACGATTCTTATGAGAAATGTTTAGGCTTCCTTCTGAATTCCAGCTGTACAATGTCAAAATGGATGTAGGAAACACATTAAAAACATAAGAACATAAGAGAAGCCATGTTGGATCAGGCCAATGGCCCATCCAGTCCAACACTCTGTGTCACACAGTGGCCAAAACCCACTGTATCTCCTTTTTGTCTCATTTCTGTCTCATAGAGTTTTCAGTGCACTGTAAGTATTTGAGTGTAGCAGCCGTAATAGCTCAAGCTAGCCCAGTCTCATTAGAGCTGGGAAGCTATAGAGGGTTGGTACTTGGCTGGGAGACCGCCAAGGAAGACTCTATAGAGGAGGCAACAGCAAACCACTTGGCTCATCTCTTGCCTTGAAAACCCCATGACATGGAACTTCATGGGGCTTCCAAGGGATAATTGTGACTTGACAGCACACTTAACCTTAAGTATTTGAGTACGAATGGCCCAGGAACCTGTACAAGAGCTCTCTTACCCCACCTCAGCATACTACAACAGCAGTGACAAGACATTTGATAAGCCCTTCTGAGTGAAAGGGAGTGGCCCAGAGC
The DNA here is from genome assembly GCA_029375565.1 of Gekko gecko. Lineage (NCBI taxonomy): Eukaryota > Metazoa > Chordata > Lepidosauria > Squamata > Gekkonidae > Gekko > Gekko gecko. Next base: position 34,029,504 of record JAPDNY010000007.1, read on the forward strand.
CATTAAGAGCAGTGTACTATTTTTACTGTTCTCCCTCTCTGCCCATTTCCATGTTTTGTGCATGCTCCCTGTATCGGGAGATCATGAATATTGCCGGTGTCATAATGTCAGGGCAACCTCTCGGTCTATCACACTGATTGGCTCACATTGCTACATGGTGTGAAATTGTGGTGGTGCTTTAGGCTCAAGCCACTGTAATTTTATTCACCTGGGTGATGATTGATCAGACTCTTCCTAAATTCTTGTACATCTGTTCCATTTATGTCAGAAGGCTCAAAATCTATAATCAGGAGGTGTTTCTTTTAACTGTCACCTGGAAAAAACTTCAGCTTTGTGTGTACTGTGGCATTCTGCATGTTCCACATGTGGACAAAACCCTACTCGGTCACCTCACACTAAATCTGAGCGGCAACGTGGACTTTGCGTGACTTCTTTTAATGAGTGAAAAGGATGAGACACACATCCTCAACAAAGCTGAGGGGGGTACCATCTTTTTTGTTGTTTTTATGGGCTGTTTTATAGAAATCATTCTAGTCCAATTATTGCTGTTTTATGGCTTGTTTGTAATACTGATCATTTTATGGTTGTTATGATTTTATTGCATTGGTCTTACTTTCGGAGCCGCTTAGAGCAGATCTCTGGAAAGGGAGCATTTCTAAATAAATAAATAATATAAGAACAAGATGGGTAACTGTGTTAGTCTGTCCTTAGCAGTAGAAAAAGAGGAAGAGTCAAGTGGCACCTTAAAGACTAACAAAATTGTGGCAGAATACAAGCTTTTGTGGGTCACTGCTCACTTCTTTAGATACCTGAAGAAGGGAGCCGTGACTCACGAAAGCTCATACCCTGCCACAGTTTTTGTTAGTTTTTAAGGTGCTACTCGACTCTTCTTCTTTTCTAAATAATATAAGGCTTACATAAACAGATCATCAAGATCTCTGCTCAGTGCATTGTATTTTAAAAGGAATGTTTTTGCTTTGCGGGTATGTGGTTTCCTGGGCATCTGAAAACAAATAAACGTGGCTTGCCTTTGCCTTATCTTGTTGCATATAGATAGTTGCAAATGCAAGGCTTTCCGTATGGAATCTGCTTTGTGCTTCTGCCATGAAGTTTGTTATGCCTGGAACAATTTGTCGTCTCTGCCCTCTACTTGACCTGGCAGTGTTGGGAAGTGGCAATGAAAAGTTTAGCGAGATAAATGTCTGTTCCGCACGATAAAGCACATGCGCAGGCATTCGATCTGTGCCAGTGGGAGAAAGTGTTTCTCCATTAAATAAACTCTTAATGCTGGAATGGCACAGTCTGGTTGCAAACTCAGCTTAATTAATACTGCTTTCAAAATTACCCCTGAATGAATGCATGAGCAAATGAATAAGAGTTGAAAAGAAAGGAATGTATTCACAGATCAACACTTACCTTGCCTGTTGCTCATCTTCATGCATTCTCCATTCATTCTGCATCCTCTAACTGTAATTATCAACTTTGTCATTTCATTTCCCTATAATAAATCAAAATGGGTGCAAATGCACCCCAAGACAAATAATGAATGGGCTATTTAGACATTTACATGCACATACTAGGAGGCCAGCATCCACGTGGAGAGTCTCCCAATACTCACAGTTGCCATGTTGTCTGGATGGTACAATGCACAGATTTTTTGTCTACATGAACCAGAACCCTGAAAAGGATTTGGTGTAGTGTGTCCAGAGGCCATACACATAGGAAAAACTATGTATTGCTCTTTTCAGACAACATACTACGGGTGCATATCAGGAGGACTGCAGAGCGCACCCCTCATATGCACAGTTAGCTCAGGCTCTTAGTGCACACAATTATTATGCGTGAAGAATCCACATGTCTATCAAAGCACATGCAATCAATCAATTTATTGGTGACGAACTGGTGGACTGAATGCAATTCCTCACCTGCTTTTTTAAAAAGGCTGATTGGCAGGATTCCAATTTAGTTTACCAGCCTGTCACACATGAAAAATTCCCCACCCAGCTAGAGAGACAGAAAGAAAATCCTGCCTCTTCACACATATAACTCCTAGCTAGACTGGGACAAGAATCACCATATAGAATGTTCATAGCTTGAAGAAGAATCTTCTTGTGATTCTGTGAAATGCATTCTAAAACATTTCCCCCTTTTTTAGACATAAGCATCAGAATTAGGCATTATCAATTTGCAACAGAGATGGAATATTTTTTGCTCATAGACAAACATTATTCAAATCACTGAATGACATTATCATTTCTAAGGGTTCTAAGTATTTTTTTTTCTTTTGAAATGAATTACAATCTTCCCCAGTGTGATTAGGTTTGCAGAGACATTCGTCAGACAGAAGGCAAGCCAGTTATGGATGACTTTATTATGACGGGTTGCAGTTCAGTTTTAACCATCTATAAATACTACTGAATTGCTTTGTTCCATCTTTGGTGTGTGATTTGTTGCATTTGGTCTTTCACTTTTTTTTTTTAAACAGATCAGTTTTTGAGACTGTAACCCATAATTGCGCATGTACTCTTATAGTGTGAAACAACACCAAACTGGATCTACTGGTTAAAAATGTTGCCTAAACATTTTTTTTACTAAAATCCATTTTGTGCAGCTGAAGGTCATAAACAGGAGCTGATCCTTTTCTAAATGAAAGAAACCCAAACCTATAAAACAAGCTTGCAAAAGTGGGAAGGAATGGTCTTCTGGTTGGAGAGGGGGGTTGTTAAAGCAGAGAGCACCACACCACCATTCTTGGGGTTGTGATAGAATGTTAATAATACTTCTTTTGAAGGAAGTATAGAAAATCTAAATTGGTTTATCTTTCCCAAAAGCCAAGCTCCTCATTCATTCTTTTTAATCTGCAAGACACAAAGGAGGCACTTAGGTTCATAAAACTAGTTTGAAACAGAGTATCTGGGGTGAAAAAGATCATTCTTCTGTCAATCAGGTGTTAATGGAACAATCTTAAACAAGTCTGGCAAAAATAAGTCCCATTGTATTCAGTGGAGAGTGTCCTAAGGATTCCAGCCCAAGACTCCTGAAGTTCTTCAGCAATGGAGATTAATCTTTAAGTTACCAAAATGTTCTTTCCTTTAAAGTCTAAATAACCGGTATACTTTCAAGAACTTTCTCAGTGTCAAGGCCATGGCCCAGTGGTAAAGCACCTGCTTTTCAAACAGGAAGTTCCAGGTTCAATCCCTGGCAACTCCAGTTCAAAGGATCAGGTAGTAGGCGAGGGGAAAGACATTTACTTGAGGCCCTGGAGAGTTACTGTTGGTTAGACAAGACAGTGCTGAACTTGATAAACCAGTAATCTGACTCAGTTATATAGTAGCTCCTTATGAACCTTTCCCATCTTATGTTCACCACTAGAGCCCCTCCTTCACAACTCCCAACTATCAGAGGTGAGGTGGATAAGCACAAAAGGCAGAAATTAAACCAGTCATCACTACATCCTCCGGTGGTGAGAAGTGTCTCATATCTTATTATCTAAACCATAAAAAAGATATATTAAGAATTAGAAATTGCTTTCTCCAGTTTTGTTATACATACTATTTCTTCTGTTAGTCTTCCATGAATGGTCGTTGGAACTCATGAATTCATGAGGGGAAATGGCAGCAGCTTATTTGGGTGGAGGAAGTTATTAACAGAACTGTAACTGTGGTATTTCCCCCCAATTTGTTTATTATACCCTGTTCTTTTCCTTATAGGGACCCAAAGCAGCATGCAACAGCTGCAAATGCACTATGCACACAAATCAATGTACATCAAACTATATCTTAAATAGGGTTTTGGACTCATTTGTCAGCTCCTCTAATGTTGTGGGTTACAAGCCTCAGGCTAAGAGTCAAAAGGCTCACACCTCTGGCCACGCCCAAGCATTATTGAACCTTGAACAGGAAGCTTAAAAAAATCTCCAGCAAGACGGTGCAGCTAGAAAAGGGTTCCTCCCACTCTTTCCCTCCCTGCTATTGAGCCAGTGTGATAGGCTGTATTACCTCAAAGACAAAGTTTTATATTTTTTAAGCTGGACAATGCTTTATGTTGACACACAAATTCAGTCTTCTGAAACAGAGGACACAAGTCACAGGCTGGTTCATTTCCTTTTAAAAACTAACCACTTGTTGTATTCTTCCTTATTTCTGAAAGAGGTCTGCAGTACCCCTGTGGGACTCCAGGTGATGCCACTACTTCACTAAAACCGCCAGAATGTAGGGGCAGGATCCATGCAGGGCGGGGGAGAGAAGAAACAATGTGGAGGACTGAGCAGTGAGAGGGACCACGAGGGAAGCAGCAGCCTTGCTCTGGAGGTCTCCTCTTGAAAATCAACTTGCTTGTCAGAAACAACCTGCTCATGAGGAAGGGCTGCCCTCTGGGCAAGGCAAACCAGGAAAGGGACATAGTTGCACATATAAAAAGTGTGTGAGTGGGTGGGGGGGAGTCTGAAGGTGAGTTTTTAAAGAGGGAGGTCAAGGAGAAGGAACTATGACCTAAAGTTTGCCTCACAACAATGCATACCCTTTTCTCGCATCCCAGATCTACATTTTGCCTTGGTTTGCTGAATCATTTGTATTTTGTTTTAAGAATATAAACAATGACCCTGGGAGACAGAGCATCAAAAAGAACTAGTGCCCCCTTCAAGGGAGGATGCAGAACTCTTCCCCACCCTGGAGGTTACCAACTTCAAGGAGTGGCCTAGAGACCTCCAGGCTACAGTGAGCAGTTCCCCTGGAGAAACTAGAAACTTTGGAGGGTGGAGTCTATGGCATCATCTCCCAGCTGATCTCCTTACCTTCCCCAAACTCTGCCCTCTCCAAGCACCACATCGAAATCCCCGGGAATGGCCTGAGCCAGAACTGGCAATGCCACCTGGAGTACTGGTAAAGAAGTAGAAGGCCATTGTTAAAAGTCATTCTAAACAACCTGAGCCACGCGCACTGCATTTAAAGCACAAATTCCTTTTCCCTAGCAGAAAGACAAGTCTAATTTCTGCTACTTCCCCCTTTTTGTTGCAGACCCCCAATCTACCCCTTACATCATTCCTGAGGACACCCCCCCCGTACCCAGGAGGAGAGACAGGAAAGTTCTGCTCCAATTATGGAAGTGCCTTCTGTATGGGAAAACATAGTCTGGATCTAAATCCATCGGTTTCACATGATGCCAAAAGCTCAAAAGGATCATCATGCCACTAGCCAAATATTTATGAGGAAAGTATTCTATAATCAAGGTGCCATAACAGAGAAGGCCCTGGCTTTTCTTTTCATCCACCTAACTCCAGAAGGCGGGGCATGCAAAGCAGAGCTATTGAACTTCATGACATCAGATATGGGGCAGGCTTATATGGGAAGAGGTGAACATTTCCCTGTGCAAAGATGTTGTGGTATGGTACTCTAGACAGCATACTAGGCATTGGCAGTAGGGTGATGACCAGTAAGGTATCCTGAGAATCTGCGGTCATACTTTGAGCCCATCTTAGCTCACAGTGACATCAATTGGTTTCATCATCAAAAGTTTATGCTGTGTCAAAAAGTTAGAGTATACAGACTTTACGTCTCACTTTTTGTACAGCTACAAGAAAAGGGAAAGAAAAGCCTGTCATCTGATGGGAGGAATAGCTCTGAAGCCTGATATAATTAGGTTCTTCCTCTAAGCTTTCATTGAAAAAAATGTAAAAGCAATGCACAGTAGTCAATAGAAATGGCATGAAAGTAGAAATTTCCATATCAAAGCAATACCCATCGCAGTGTTTTATCTGCTATTTATTTTATCTGGTGCGTCATATCGGTATTGGATGATATCTTCTAACCGAGAATCTACAGGATGTGCTAGTTTTAGCTTTCATGCATTTATTCCATTCTTATGCAATGTAGTGGAATCTCCTCATAAGATTTAAAAAAATAAAAAACAAAGGCTTTTTTTTAAAGAAACCAGAGTTTCAAAACTGCTTGGAAATGATGCTTGGCTCAGAATCTAGTTTCCTGCATATTTCTTTGGAAGTAAATTAGAATAGAATCATAGAATTGGAAGGGGCCATACTGGCCATCTAGTCCAACCTCCTGCTCAAGGTAGGATCAGCCTACAGAATCCCTGACAAGTGTTTGTCCAGATGCTGCTTAAAGACTTCCAGTGAGGGGGAGTGCACCACCTCCCTAGGCAACTGATTCCACTGTTGCACAATTCTTCCTGTAATTTTTTTCCCTAAGATTCAGCTGGTACCTTTCTGCCCTTAATTTAAACCCATTATTGTGAGTCCTATCCTCTACTACCAACAGGAATAGCTCCCTGCCCTCTTCTAAGTGAAAGCCCTTCAAATACTTAAAGAGAGCAATCCTCTAAGTGACAGCCCTCCTCTAAGTGAGAGTCCTTCAAATACTTAAAGAGAAGTAAACCTTCGCTTCTCCAGACTAAATATTCCCAAGTCCCTCAGCCTTTCCTCATAGGGCTTGGTCTCTAGGCCCCTGATCATCCTTGTCGCTCTTCTCTGCATGTGCTCCATTCTGTCCACATCCTTTTTGAAGTAAAGCCTCCAGAACGGCACACAATATTCCAGCTGCAGCCTGACCAATGCAGTGTACAGCTGGACTATGACATCTTGCGATTTGGATGTTATGCCTCTGTTGATACATCCCAAGATTGTATCGGCCTTTTTTTGTCACCACATCACACTTTGGTCCACCCTTACCTCAAGATCTTATTCACACACACTGCTATTCAGTAGTGTTTCCCTCATCCAGTATGCATGTTCCTCATTTTTGTTACCCAGATGTAGAACTTGGCACTTATCCTTGTTAAATTACAACTTGTTCATATTTGCCCAGTTTTCCAGCGTGTTCAGACCTCGTTGAATTCTATCTCTATCTTCTAGTGTGTTTACTGTTCCTCTCTATTTAGTGTCATCTGAAAATTTAATTAGCAGTCTCTCCACATCCACATCCTCATCCAGATCATTTATAAAAATATTGAAAAGTACTGGACACCTTCCTTCATTCAGATGAAATGCCATTGACAACTACTCTTTGAGTGTGGTTCTCCAACCAGTTCCCTATCCACCTAACTATCCCAGTCCAGAGTCCTTTAGTTTCCCCATCAGAACATCACGGGGAAGGACAAGATTGGATACCTTATAGAGACATTTTAAAGGTTGAGGGGAGTAGTTTCGCGATGAGAACTAGAGAGGAGTTGGAATTTGAATAAGAGTGGTTAAACTATAGGCAGATTTATGACTTATTTAAGACAGATAAAATGAGGTATGGTTTCAGGAAAGAAAATAATGAAATTGAAATGGTATGGGCAGAAAAAGGTAAAAAATTGATTTCAAAAATTTATAAGATTTTGTTAAAATGGTACACAGAGGATAAGATTGTAAAAGAGCAAATGGTGAAATGGGCTATAAATATAAATAGAGAAATAGATATGTCATCATGGGAGTGTTTTGTGGAAAAAATCGATCAAAATTTCAACATGTGTCAATGTGAAAGAAAATTGTTATAAAATGATGTATAGACGGTATATGACACCCAAAAAAATTGCTAATATGAATGAGAACATGTCTAACAAATGTTGGAAGTGTAAGAAAAAAGAGGGCTCGTTTTACCGTATGTGGTGGACATATGAAAAAGTGGCTGCTTTTTGGACTGAGATTCATAACGAAATTCAGAAGATTCTGAAATGTATTTTGAAAAAAGAGCCAGAAATATTACTTTTAGGGCTTAAAATGGAAGAAAATAAAGTGACAAGAGAACATTGTTATGGTATTTAATCACAATGGCAAGAATGACTTATGCTCAATTTTGGAAACAGGAGAAGATACTAGATAAATGGGAACGGATTAAGAAGATGATTTTTATGGTAGAAATGGACAAATTGACAAAAAAACTTAATGGAAAAGAAGATGAAGAATTTTTAGCAGATTGGAAAGACTTTAAAGTTTACTTAGAACTGAATTGGGATGTTAAAAATAGATTACTTTGCTTTGATAATTATTAAGAACTGAAATAGTATAAGAAATGGATTGTATTCAAAATGTTACCTAAGAGGGAGAAATAGAAAAGGAAAATGTTTAAAATGCAGATTTGGTTATTGAGTAAGAATTGAATGTAAGAGAATACTGACTGAAATATTAATGGGGGTGGAGCATCGCTGGGAGCCGGGGGAGGGGAGGGAAGAAAATTGTAGAAAAGGATATGTTAAGATTTGGTTATCAACATGTTACTATATCCTGTTAATAAAATTTCTTTTTTTTAAAAAAAAGAACATCACGGGGAACCCTGTCAAAAGCTTTACTGAAATCCAGGTAAACAACATCAATAGCATTCCTTTGATCCAGTAAGCTCATCACTCGATCAAAGAAGGAAATGAGGTTGGTCTGGCAGGACCTATTGGGGACAAATCTGTGCTGACTTCCCCGGGTCACCAAGTTGTCCTTTAGATGCTCACAGATCAATCCCTTTAAAATCTGCTCCTGTATCTTCCCTGGGACAGAGGTCAGACTGACTGGCCCGCAGTTTCCTGGGTCATCCCTCCTCCCTTTTTTGAAAATTCCATTATGTGCAATGGGATTTACTTTTTGCAGCCTCAATGTGTGGCCAGAGAAAAGTAATGGTTAGAGACATTAGAAGGGAGTTTTAATGGCCAGTATTTGTATGACTTGACCCCAAACCATCTCACCATGTGCAAGTTTCCACTTTGACATGAACTGAGCTAGTACTGACTTAAACTCAGCCATAACCCATCCTCAAGGAAACTTGGGAGCTCTACTCATGCCACATGGTTCAGAATCTCAGCACCCTCACCAAAGTATAGTTCCCAGAATCCTTTGTGGGAAGCTATTGCATTTAAACTGGCATACGGCCCAAATAAATTTGTAGTGTAGATGTACCCTAGATTATGAGTATTATTCCAGCCATTCCTGTGTACTAAATAGCTTGCATCAACACAGTTTGCAAACAAATAAAATGAGAGAAAAGGTTTTTTTAAAAAATTATCTTAAGTGATGCTATTTAAAGAAGCAAAAGCAAGATTTATTATTTGCAGAGTCATTTTCCCCCAATCAAATTATACACAGTGAGCACTCTGCTTATCTCTGTTAATGAAATAAGGGACCATTAGTACTGACAAAGTTGACATTATTGACAAGTATCATTGCGACTGCGCTACACTTAGCATTTTTCATTTATGAGCCACTAATGCCATGAGATGGAGGGCACTCAAGGGTTAAGCACAAGATGGAAACTGTTCCTGGACATCTCTAGAACCAAGTGAAACTTAAAAAGGGCTGGGAAGATGCCAAATGGCTTCCTTCGGCTAAGCATCTGTCTTCATTAGTGACTCCAGCCCTCCCTCCCTCTAAAGTTTTACTGGAGTTGCTTAAGTACATTAACTTGAAGCGCTCCGGTAAAACCAAGGAGACACTCGGCATGAGATCACGAACTACTTAATCATTCAAAGCCTGCAAGATGCCAGGGAGAAGAAAGGAGGCCAGGTCTCCGAAGCTCCCCTTGCTTTTGTAACCAATGCCATTCCCCTCTGCTGCTGCTGAGCGGAATCTGGGCAAAGTTTCATGAACACGGTCATGCCCTTGAGCAAAATGCACCCTCTTTGGTGATTTTTCTCCCCACTTCCCTTTCAGAAATGATGTGAAACAACTCAGAAGGTGGTCGGTGTTGGCAAAAAAAAGGGGGAACTTGTCTCATGGTTGAAGCGAGTGGACTGATGTTCTCTCCTCCACTGAGTCATGCCTTCTTGACTTAGTAGGGCAAATCCTGTTTAAAATAAACCTAGCTCTGATAGCAAGGGCTTGAAACAGATTCAGAAGCCGGGTGCTGTGCCCAGGCTCAAGGATGGCATGGAAGCAAACTAATCACGAGAGCTGGTTGAACCACCCAGGCTCCTTGCTTAGCCCAGGGCTTAAGGATCCTGGATGGTCAGCAGCCCCACCTGCTCCTGGGCTTCATCTGGCCACAGCTGGATTTGGACCCAATTCTACAAAGCACGATGTGCACCAGGCAGTGATCTGGCTCAGCAGCTGGAACACAGGCTGCCTGCTTGGTGCTTCTTTGTTGCTGAATTGTCTCTTCACAGGCCTGCCATCTGGGCTGGACAACTTGGGGACTGGTAGTTCAGGATCCAGTCCTACCTGGCAGGGGACTGGCTGTCCTGGATTCTGACATGTTGGCAGCATTGCCTGGATGTGAGCCCTCAGGGGCTGCTTCTTCAGCTGAAGTCTCGCAGCCTTGGGATCCAGGGACTCTGGGTCTGGAAGAGGCTCAGGGTCTGGAGAGGGGGGGTCCAGTGGTGTCAGGTGTCCCCCGAGCAGTGTTCCCTCTACACTGAGTTAGTGTGAGCTAGCTCACAGTTTTTTAGCCTCCAGCTCACACATTTTTGTCTTAGCTCAGGAAGGATGGCGCCAGAGCAAACTAATTTATGCAGCAGCCAAATCGCTCACTCACAACTTTAATGCCAGTCGCTCACAAAGATTCCACAGCTTAGAGGGAACATTGCCCCTGAGCCTCCTGTTCTTCCTTCAGAATGGGCTCTGGTTCCTCCTGGTCATCATCTGAGGAATTTGTTCCTGAGTCCAGCCCAAGGGGGTTCAAGTCATCTACATCTGAATGTTGACTATAATGTTATCCGTCCACATTGCATAGTTTTCAGTGAGTTGCGCATTTGGATGCATGTCCAAATAGAAAGACACAAAACTGCCTTATATTACAACCCTCCTATGGTGCAGTCCTTTTGGTCATCCTCCAGGGGTCTCTTGCAGGTACTCACCCTAAGGATGGCTTGGTTAGCTGTGACCAGGGGAAGGGCCTTCTCAGTTGTAGCCCCTACCTTGTGGAATGCACCTTCAGATGACACCCATGCCCTGCCGGACTTGTTTAGTTTCTGCAGGGCATGTAAGGCCGAATTGTTTAGGTTGGCCTTTGGAGGGTAACCACGTGTTTGGGCTGCTTTTATTAGTGGTATGGTGCTAGCTACCTATTTTAATAGTTTAAAATTTGATGTTAATATTTTATGTTTGTTATTTGTTTTTATGTTGTTTTTATCTTATTGGTTTTAATCTTGTAAGTCACCACAAGACCCTTTGGGTGAGTGGTGACTAAAAAATGAATAAATAAATATTGAGTCAGTATACAGACAACCAAGAAACCATGTATCCAGAGTCCTGTCAGGAGAGCTCTTCTGATGGAGAACTTTTCTGCTTTTCCCTCCTCCTGCTGCAGCCCACTAGCCCCTTTAGGGACAGAGAAACATACCAAGCAAGCAGAAAAATTGTTCAGAATATGCTGTGTTTATAACTCAGTTTGATTAAAACATTACAATTTTAAAACCAATAGAATAAAACCCCAGATGATGCCCCCCAAGATGCCTGCAGTTTATACTTCGCTATAAACCTTGCAAATAAAGTGGCCTTGCATTGCCTTCTGAAGAGTTCTAAACTTGCACAAGGACACAGAACAGGCCAGAGAAGCAAATTGCAAGCACATTGGCTGTTCAGGCGACAACAGGCCAACACCTTCTGGTATGAGCATACTTGCACATTCTTGCAAAAGATGACTGAAGCAGAGGGCAGCCTCCTTTGGAAGTTCATGTCAAAGAGTGGGTGTGACAGTAAAAAAAAGCCACACCTGGTAGCCATATCAATCGTATCTGTGCAAAGGATGGGACATGATCAGAACCTCCAGATCCAAGGACTTTGAAGCATACAGATGGAAGAAGATGGGCCAGCATGAGGTTTTTTTCACATGGACCATCATCCAAGTACATGCTAAATCTCCCAGTGGCTACAAGCCATGGTTTCCCCCTCCTCCATTTTATTCTCACTATAACCCTGTATGGTAAATTAGGTTGAGAGAGAATGGTACAAACTCACCCAGTGTCCTTCACAGCTGACTGGGGATCCATATCTTGATTTTCTCAGTTCTATTCCCGTCCTCCCCTCTCTTGTAAATCACCCTGGCTGTCCATATGTTGTAGGCATCCAGTCAAAGGCTCACCAGCAGATCTGTATCTCTTAGGGGTATGCATGAGAAGAAGAAAACAACCCACCATGTCTCTTCAGGCCCTACAGCGAATTTTTCTTGATAGCGTAGGGTGATCAGTGGTGGAGGATTATTGAACCTTACTGTTAAGTAGGTTTGTTTTTGACAGGTTTGATTGAAGACTTTTAAATTGTTGTTGTTTGGCCTTGGTTAACATTGTCTCCTCAGAACATGATTAATCTTGATGCTGACCAGGACTACAGGCACAGATTTACTACCGAATTTTTCACTTGTCACTTTGTGCTGAGAGGAATTGACAGGGGAGACTTTTTTATCTACTTGGTTATAGAATCACAGTCATGCTGACAAGTAATATTAGAAGTATTGATTCACCCCCTGCACTATCATTCCAGTGAAGCACAATATAGTTATTGTGAACGGCTTTCATGTGAGGTTGCTTTTTTCCTCTTCTTCACCCAGAGGTGCCCCTCAAGACTTCGGTGAAGTAAACATTTTGTACGATCAGGGTTTTCGTTTCCTGTGGAGCCATGTTTGTTATTTCAGCCGACACTGACCTTTAGAAAATGATAATTCCTCGCATCTCTCGTTCCTCCTGCTTTCTCTCTGATTTCAAAACTGGAATTCCATCCCCTGGTCAGTTTCCTCCTTGCAGTCCTATCTACCAGAGACCAATGAAGACTTTCTAGAAAGATTTTAGTGTTTCTTCTCCCTGACATGATACAGTTTATTGTGGTGTCTACCAGGAATTTTATCCTTGATCTCTTATTTGTTATAGAAATGCAGGGCTATGATGCAGCAGCAACAGAAGTGGAAGCAGGAGATGGCCAGTTCCACTGCGGGTCTGATGGAAGCCCTCCGGGGGCCTGATGTGGCCCCTGGGCCGCATGTTTGACACCCATGTGCTACAGAGTAATGGGCACATCATACCTTTATGAATCAGCTACAGACGCAACATGAGTGTTGCAGCTTGTGGCCATTTTGGGGCCTGCACTGTCAGCAGCTGGAAGCTTCTTGATCACCCGTTATGGCATGTCTCCCCACCACCACCACCACCTCAGTGTCATGGCTGAATCATTTACAGGGCAGTCCTGAGCAGACTTACACCCTACACAGTCCATTGACTTCAATGGACCTAGAAGTGTGTAGCTCTGTTTAGGATTGCACTGTAAAATGATGTGCCTTTCAAACATAGATTATGTACACCTCAACCCTGCTTTGCACACATACAGTCAGCAATGGATCAATTACATGTCCTACGGTGTGGATGTATTGCTTTTGCGCCTGTATAGTCAGTAGCAGTGTTCCCTCTAAGCTGCGTTAGTGAGAGCTAGCTCACAGTTTTTTAGCCTCCGGCTCACACACTGTTGTCTTGGCTCAGGAAGGATGGCTCCAGAGCACACTAATTTATGCAGTAGCCAAATTGCTTGCTCACAACTTTAATGCCAGTAGCTCACAAAGTAGAATTTTTGCTCATACTCCACAGCTTAGAGGGAACATTGGTCAGTAGTGGTCTTTACACACTGCTGTTAGACCAAAGACCAATGAAACGAAGTCAGGCATGGGACACGGGGAGGGAAATATGTCACTTCTGTAAGTGTATTGGCTGGTTTGCACATGCATACCTATGTCTTTCTTGACCATCCCTGGGGTTGTAGTCATATAAAGCATGTAACCTGGATTATTTATTTTTTTCAGATTTTTATCCCACCCTCCCGGCTGAAGCTGGCTCACGTTGGCTTACATAAAAACAAATAATTACATTAAAACATAGTTGCACTTAAACAGTTATAAAATCCTAATAAAGTGCTAGTAATTATCAACAGATCAACAGATGCAGCAATTCCTACAATCTACTAACCAATGTATGTAAGCTGTCTATTAACTATCTGCTGATCTATTAACCCATATATGTATAATGTAACCTATCACTAAATTCAGCTGCTGTACCAGAAGACTGGAGAGTAGCAAATGTGACACCAATTTTTAAAAAGGGATCCAGAAGAGAACCAGGAAGTTACAAGCCAGTCTGCCTAATGTCTGTCCCAGGCAAATTAGTAGAAATTATAATCAAAGACAGAGTTGTTAGGCACGTAGAGGAACAAAGCCTGCTGAGGGAAAATCAGCATGGCTTATGCAAAGGGAAGTCATGCCTCACCAACCTTTTGGAGTTCTTTGAGAAAGTGAATAACCATGTAGACAATGGTGACCTAATAGACATTATGTACCTGGACTTTCAAAAAGGCTTTTCACAAGGTGCCTCATCAAAGACTCCTGAGTAAATTTAGCAGTCATGGGGGAAGAGGATGGGTTCTCTTATGGATTAAAAAGTGGTTAAATGACAGGAAACAAAGATTAGCAATCAATTGACAATTCTCACAATGGAAGGAAGTAAGCAGTGGGATCGGTATTGGGGCTGGTACTTTATTCATAAATAATCTGGAACTAGGGGTGAGTAGGGTAGTGGTCAAGTTTGCAGATGAGATAAAATCATTCAGAATGGTGAAAACCAAGGATGACTGTGAAGAGTTCTAAGAGGACCTCCACAAATTGGGTGAGTGGTTGACAAAGTGGCAAATGAAGTTCGATGTTGGTGATGCATACTGGGACAAAAATATCCAACTTGAAGTACAGGCTAATGGGGTCTGAACTTGCAGAGACTGAGAGGGGAAAAGATCTTGGGGTTGTATCGGACAGCTCAATGAAAGTGTCAACCCAGTGTGCTGCAGCAGTGAAAAAGGCAAACTCTGTGTTGGGGATTATTAAGAAAGGTATTGAAAATAAAATGGCTAATATTGTAACACCCCTGAAAAGATCTATGGTGCAGCCTCATTTGGGATACTGGGTACAGTTCTGGTCACTGTACCTTCAAAAGGGGATTGCAGAGATGAAAAGGTACAGAGGAGGGCAGCCAAGATGATTAGGGGTTTGGGGCACCTTCCCTATGAAGAAAGGCTGAAGAGTCTGGGACTTTTCAGTTTAGAAAAGAGATGACTAAGGGGGGGACACAAAATTATGCATGGATTGGAGAGAGTTGACAAAGGAAACTTTTTCTCCTCCTCCCAAAATTCTAGAACTCGCGGGCACCCAATGAAGCTGATGGTCAGTAGGTTCAGGACAGACAAAAGGAAATACTTCTTTACACAGAGAGTGATTAAAATGTAGAATTCACTGCCAGAGGATGTAGTGATGGGCACAGGAATAAATAGCTTTAAGAGGGAATTAGATTTATGGAGGATAAGTCTATCAATGGCTACTAGCCATGGTGACTGAAGGGAACCTCCCCATTCAGAGGCACTAATCCTCTGAATCCCAGAGCCGGGAGGCCATATCAGGGGAAGGCCTCAGCCTCTATGACCTGTTGTTGGCTGTGCAGGTGAACGGATTGGCCACTGTGTGAGACAGGACACTGAACTAGATGGATCACTGGTCTGATCCAGCAGGGCTCTTCTTACGTTCTTACAAATGCAGCTGGTTGAAAAAGCGCTGTGGAAATTGCTATCTGATCATTGCAAATGCATAGGTGAGTAATATGATACCCTCTCCACTCCACATCATTGTGCAACTGGATTTTGTTCCTAAGCACTGTGAACACATAAAAGAAACAGTCCTCCCTATGGAAAGAAGGGAGGAGGCTCTATTCTGACTGTCAGCTTGGCACACCAGTTTTCAGTGTATTGCCTTTTTGCTTTTAATGAACTTTAAAAGTACACAGCCTCATTAAAGATACCTTTTGTTTTATCTTGTTTTATCTGTGCTTGTAACCTCAGCCTTTTAGGTATCCAGTTCCATTCTTTTGTTGGGTTTTTAACCCTTTCTTGGTTTTTTTGCTGAGATTACTTAATATTCCAAAATTAGAGAACGTAACATGTTTTAGGAATGGGTTTTAATCAGCAGAGTTTGAGAAACTGCATTGCAGTTGTGAGCATTGTTATTTTATTCACTTTCATTACTGGGGTGCCTGATCTGGTGGTTACTTTTACGTTGTTTATGCCAATGGTTTGTATGTAATTAGCATGAAGACAGCCCTGACCTGGATGGCCCCGGCTAGTCTGATCAAATCTCAGGAGCTAAGCAGGGTCTGCCCATGCTAGTATTTGGACGGGGGACTGCCAAGGAATACCAGGGTTGCTATGCAGAGGCAGGCAATGGCAAACCACATCTGTTCATCTCTTACTTTGGAAATCCTATGGAGTTGCCATAAGAGGGTTGTGATTTGACATCACTTTCTACCACCGTCACCAGCAGAAAAAAAAATTAAAGTAATATTTAATGGGGGGAAATGGGGGGGGAGCCCAAACAATACAAAACAGTACACAGAACTATTCATCTCCATGTTAAAAGGTGAGGAATGTTTTTTGGTAATAATCTTAATGCCTCTTTCTCTGCACTGTGTGGAGAATGTTTGGCAGATTGCCCCTTTGGCAAATAACACCTTCTAATTGTAGATTTAAAAACCAGTAGCTGATATATAACATAATCCTAATCAGAATTACGCCCTTCTAAATCCATTCAAGTTATTGGGCTTAGAAAGATGTAGCTGTATTTAGGATGGCATTGTAAAGCTGCTGTCACACACACTAAATAAGCCACTTTCCATCCACTTTCAATGCACTTTCTAACTCGATTCTACTGTTGTGAACTGGCAAAATCCATTTGGAAAGTGCATTGAAAGTGGATTGAAAGTGGATTATTTAGTGTGCAACCACAGCCTAAATGTCTGTCTATCACTAACTGGAACACATGGGCCCTTTAAATTATAAAAGCAAAGGGGGAAAAGGTGGTAGTAATTGTGCTAACAATACTGGAGAGTCAATGGAAATGATATTGGATAATATTACCTGGAAAGGGCAGGAAACTCTCACATTGAGCCACTGTGAGGTGTCTGATCAATGTTCAGGTACACATTGGCAATGTAGGACTGGGGGGGGAGGGGTTAAGATGCCAATGAATGAAGGAACTGAAAGTGGAGATCTTTTATTTATTTGACTGGTGCTATTTATAGTTCACCTCTCTCGCTGAGACTCAAGACTGATTACCCAGAGTAAATCGATACCATCAGCAGGTTGGAACATCCAACAAGCAAGGCAATGGGATTCGGATTGCAGAAACCTGAAACAAAGCATGAGTACGAACATGACATGCTAAACGATGCAGAGGTTACACAGTAGGATAATACATACAGTAACAGATAGTACATACAATACATGGTAGTACAATCCACAGCCCCCTTTCCCTCACTAAAATATATTTCTGAACCATTCTGTCATAGTGCAGCCCTGTGAGCTGCATAAAAATGCCCTTCTGAATAATTCAGCCCTTCATTTTGCAGAATGCCAGGAGAGTGGGAACCGTCCTGACCTCATCAGGTGGGGCATTCTGTGACATGGGGGAGGGGCCACAATGGAGAATGCAGAGGTACATGCAGGTGTTCATTGTGCCCAGTTGCAGGATGGCACCTGCAGAAGGCCCTGTTCAGATTAGCTAAACCATCATGGTGGAGCATAGGGAGAGAGGCAGTCCTGCAGGTCAGAGGGTCCAAGGTAGGATTGCCAGTCTCCAGGTGGCACCTGGAGATCTCCTGCTATTACAGCTGATCTCCAGAGAACCAAGATCAGTTTCCCTGGAGAAAATGGCTGCTTTGGAGGGTGGACTCTATGGCATTGGACCCAGCTGAGGCTCCATCCACAAACCCTGCCCTCCCCAGCCTCCACCCCCAAAATCTCCAGGTACTTACCAACCCAGAGCTGGCAACCCTAGTTCAAGGTCATGAAGGGCTTTGCCTGTGATAGCCATTATCTTGAATTGAACCTGGTAACTGATGGGGAACCAATGGAATTCTGCGGAATGGGAATGCTACACAAGCCCCACCAAGCTCCTGATAATAATTGAACTGCAGCATTCTGCGCCACCTGGAGTCTCTGAGTTGACTTCCGGGGGGGACCTATGTGTAGTGCTTTATAGTAGTATAGTTTCGATGTTACCATTTCATAGATTCAGGTGGCCACAGCTGAGTCAAGGTGGGGGCCATCTTCAGGGCTGAATTGAATTCATAGAATGTTAGAGTTGGAAGGGACCTTGCAGGTCAAAAATGGGAAGACAGCTATTTTTGTAGTTGCATTAACTTGCTTCTCCAGCAGTAATGTTGGGTTAGCCTCTAGGCTCTTAACTAAGTCAGCAAGGGTTAGCTGAGCCCATCAAAGGTGGAAAACACAATGTCCTTAAAGATCCCTGCCTTCCCATCTCACATTATGTCTGTCCTGGTAGGATTTCATTTCAGTAGAGTGATTCACTGGATAGGCTCCAATTCTGGAATTCATTTTATAAATTTTCCTAGAAAACACTGGAATTAGGGAGGAGTGAAACACAACTCAGAGTATAAGATCCCAGAACAAGAAAGGAAGGAAGTGAGGAAACTCTGTTCACCCCTCCCTGTGGCTCACAGATATTTGGGTTGAAACCATGTGCTTCACACAGTGATATCATGGCTACATGTCTGGAGTCACAAATCCATAGAGCTCTCTGTTGCCAACTGAAATGTCCTTGTATTTATGATCTTGTAAAATGTAGCTCAACTTAACATGCTGGTCATGCCTTCTGTCACTTCAGTAATGCTATTATGTGACCTCACCAGATTATTTTTTTAATCTTCAGGAAACTAAGCAGAATTACATGCTCAGGAAAGTAGAATTTATAGGTTGAATCCAAAGTTGTTTTCTGACCATTGCGGGGGGGGGAGTGGAAGTGGGAGTGTCAGTGGAATGGGGAGCATTTTGCTGATTCTCCTCTCCTACTGCAGACCTATGCTTTGCACCCCTTTGGAGCTTTGCCGCATCCCCTAAGAGCCTAGTTGGCTCCAGTGAACGGGGGAATGCAGGAAGTTCTCCTTCATCAAAGGAGCTCTGTTGACAGTACTTTGGATCTGCATTACCATGAGATTGATTGTCTGTCTGTCTGTCTTAAAACCAGGGGAGGGGCCATGTCTCAGTGGCAGAGCACTTGCCTCACATGCAGAACAATTTGACTTCAACCTACTGGCACCACCAGTTAAAAGGATGAGATACATACTAGGTGATGTGAAAGACTGGAGAACTGCTGCCAGTCAGAGTAAACAGTACTGACTTTGCTAGATCAATGGTCTGACTCAGTATAAGGCAGCTTCATGTGTTCATCCGTAGTGATGCCACACATGATGCCACAGGCAGGTTTAGCAAGTGAGCTCACAGTGCTTGACTGCTTCATCCTCCCAGAAGTTGAACCCCCCATCTCTCTAGGGATTTTTGAACACATGCCAATTCAGCTCACTTCCTGTTCATCAGTGGTAATCAGACAGCCAATTAATTGAAAGACTTTTGGCTGTTCATAACATGATTGTGTGTATTTACTTGAAGCCATAAAAAGTCAACTTCCTGCTTATGAGAAATCAGCTGGAAGTCAACTTCTGAATTCTGGCTGGGAAATTTTGCTCTGTACCCACTAAAGTTTATTTGGGAGGAGGATCAGAAGTCATAAAATCATAGAGTTTGAAGGGACCTCCAGGGTCATCTAGTCCAACCCTTTGTGCAATGCAGGGAATTTGAAAATACCTCCCCCTCCACACCTGCATGTTCCATGCAGCTGTTCCATGCCCAGAAGATGGCAAAGAACTTCCAAGTCATCTTCCAGTGGATCACTTGGAAGAGGAAGATCAGAAGTGGTGTTCCAGCTGATCACTTGAAAGTTGAGGGCCTTCTGATCTTCCATCCTAGAGACTTGCTGAAATGCAGCAAATTTAGGAGTGGGGTGTGATCAAAGCCCAGCTGATCTCCTTTCTCTTCTGCCCACACCAAAAAGCCAACTTGGGCTGCAGAGAAGAGAAATAAACTGCAATGCAAAGATTAAAAGTTTTGCATCTCACACCACCAGCTTGGAGTGAAGGGAAGAGCTTCCTTTTGCAACTTTTTGTTCTTCTATTTTGCTGAGGGAATGCCATGGATAAGAGCCTGACTCCCAGCTAATCCCCAATCAGTGGTGCATCTGCTTCTGACAGACAGAGAGCTGCAAACTTATTCTGAAGCTATTTGAGTGGCTTGAAGCAATCCAAACAAATCGCTGATTGGCTCACAGTCTGATACTGAGTATTGAACAAGGTAAGTTTATCTGCCAAATGAGTTCTCTGAGAGATTTGTTGCATCCCTACATCTCCCTCCCTTGCCATGGTCAGCTATGAGCAACTGATGAATGAAAGAGTGCAGAGGCAGTAGTGCTGAGATGCAGGGCATTGTGGCAGGTGCTAGGACAAGTAGGGGTTGGTTGCCACACCTGGAGGTCTCTTAGAATGACAACTTCTGTCCAGACAACAAAGATCAGTTCCTGGGGAAAATGGCAGCTTTGAAGGGTGGACTGTATTGCATCACATCCCCACCCTCCTCAGCCCCCAACACTGCTTCCTGTAGGCTTTGCCCCAATATCTCCATGAACTTCCCAAAGCTGGAGTTGGCAACCCTAGAAGCAAGTGAGATCATATATTTTTTTAAAAAAACACAGGACTGCCCTAGAATATGGTTTGGAATCTGCAGGTGGTGCAAAATGCAGCAGATTGCCTCCTAATGGGAGGTGGCCATGGATTTGCAGGGAATACTTTATCAATGTAATCCTGAGAATACTTTCCTGGGAGTAAGACCCTTTGAATACCATTCTGAGTAGGAGTCTGAGTAGCCCTCCTTTGGATTGCTATGTAAATCCATTTAGATCATCTGCATTGGGTGCCAGTTTGTTTCAGGGCCCAAATCAAAGAGTAAGTTGACCTTAAACCCTAACATTGGCCCTGTTCCATCTTCTCCCATTTCTGTCTCCCAAAACTCTTTGATCTGGAGACTCTGATCAAGTCCAGTCCTTTACACGGGTGAGATTGATAAGTGCACCCAGTGTGACATTTGCTATTGTCACTCCTACTCTTCAGTCAATCAACCTTTATTGGCATAACCTACAGAACATACTACTCAATTTGCAAGGAATACTGAACGCCTTCTTGAAGCTTCATACAGAAATTTTGCAACACTTTCAATTATTACCTGATTCCGGGTTGTCAGCAAAAAGTAAATCTTACATTTATCAGGTTTCCCTGAATATTTTCTCCATGCCTCCAGGCAATCTGGGCAAGGGGGAACATATAGATGTTAAATAGCATCGGGGAAAGCACTACCACTTGAGGCACTCCACAGTCCAGTGGGTGTCTCCTGGATGGCTGTCCCCCTTGTGCCACCCTTTGTCCCCAACCTTGGAGAACGGATCAAGCCATTGCAAGGCAAGCCCCTGAATTCCTATGTCAGTGAGGTGGTGGGTCAGTAACGGATGGTCGACTGTGTCGAACATGGCCGACAGGTCCGACAGCATCAGTACCACTGATCCGCCCTGATCTAGATGCCTCTGGAGGTCATCCGTGAGGGCAACCAGTGCCATCTCCGTCCCATGTCCAGAGCAAAAACTGGACTAGAAAGGGTCTAAGATGGAAGCGTCATCCAAAAAGCTCTGTAGCTGAATTGCCACTGTCCTCTCTATTAATTTGCCCAGATAGGGAAAGTTGTAAACCGGCTGGTAGTTAGCCAATTCAGCCGGATCCAAAGATGTTTTTTTCAAGAGAGGACGGATCACTGCTTCCTTAAGCACCTTAGGGAACTGTCCCTCTATGAGGGACTTGTTTACAATCTCCCTTAAGGTTGATGTGCTCTCTATTTCAGGATTAGAGAATCCCGTGTATGTGTCAAAGCAGACACACTAAAGAAAACAAACCCACTTCATCTTACACACTTAAATGGGACAGTGAACCTGACATTAAGGAATATAAAAGGAGCGTGTAGATGGTGAGACGGTGTGCAATTGTGCAGCCTAAGGGACTTCTTATGGATAAAGAGGTTTAAGATATAAATTACAATAAAGAGAGAAAGGACTAGATTGGGATTGTGACACAGATCATTTTAACTGGTCCTTCACTTCTTCGAGCCATATGGAGTTCATATGGAGTTCATATAGAGATAAATTATCCTCCTCAACAGAGAACAAATAATCTCCACAATCCGCAGATCCATAGACCCAGCACAGAACACAAAATGGAGGATATGACCAGTTATGCATGAAGGACCAGATTACTAGAGACAGCTCCATGAAGATCTGAGCTACACCAGACAGCAATGGTGCATTGTGAATGTTGAAATTCTCCACTCGGGAATCTTGACATCAGCTCAGGAAAGGAGACCAGGCAGGGCAGTAAACTAAGAGAATACCCATTTGTCTTCAATCCCAGACCAGCTGCAAACCCACAGAGTTTGGGAAACAAATGTCTGGTCCAGACTATGGAAACTCTGCCCCCCACCCTGACCACTTTGTTAGGTAGCTGTTGAATCCAACTGCAGTGCTGGTTGCTGGCTATTGCATTTCTTAATCAAACTGAATTGCTGACTGTTGACTGCTGTAATAAAGTGGTGGTAGCTGCTGAACCAAAAACTTTCTGGGGTAAACCTGTGACAGGCCAACCCTTCCCTTTTCATTAAGCCAAGTGTTGGTAATGAATGACAGATCAACCCCTTTGGTCCTGGATTACAGTTATTTAGTCACCAACCTGGTATTCAAAATGGGAACTTTCTGATCTAATGGTCTGCTGATGTGACATCCAGCATTTCTTTGGCTGGGAAAAGCACAGGCAAAATATTAACGCTTAACTTTCTTGATCCCTTTCTCTGTAACTGGCATATCCTATTCTACCATCTTAATGTACAACAAACAAATATTTGAACTTCTCATTATGTGAAATTAATTCTAGTCTCTCTACTTAGAAGTTTCATGTAGTGTGCTTACTTGGGTAGACTGTGCAATGCAGCTTTTCTTTGGAGCTCACTGGGTGGCCTTGGAAAGTAAGTATTGATCACCCTATTCTACACTGCAGGGTTGTTTTGAGGACAAAATAGGATGCCCTCCTTACATTGTCCTGCTTTTTGGATGAAAGGAAGGAGACAAGTGTCAAATCAAATAGATCTATTTAAAATGAAGGGCACATCTAAAACAGTAAGAACCAAAAAAGAAATTTCAGTTTAATAACTCTGAAAAACAGCCCACAACATTATCACATTTCAGCCTGAAGGAATTTTCTGTAGTTCAAGTGTAATCTTCTGAAAAATAGAATGGATAATGAAACTGCACAGTATAATAAATGACACTGTCTCCATTGTATGTATGTCTCCCCAAGGCTGCCTCACTTTCAACAAATGGCTTCTTATAAGTTGTATAGAAACAGTGAAATCTGGACAGACAGAAGGGACAGGAAAAATTATGTTCATGTCAAGAGCATAAATAAGATACTTTCAGATTCCAATTGGGGTCATTCCAGGTAAATTTCTAATACTAATTATAAAAAAACAAGCAGGGGACCCACAAGGACTCATAGGGGGCATCAGATTTTCCACTATTTCCTCTTTCCCTTTCCTGACAGTCCCCATAGCCTCTGCTCTTCTCCTATTTCCTTTTCTCCTTTCCACCTACCCACAAACTCACCTTTTATCTTCCTCCCCATCTTCAGCTATATTCATTATTTATTTACTTCCCATTGGGGACCTGAGGCAGTTCACATCATTCTCCTCTCTTCTACTGTATCCCCATACAGCTCCGTGAGGTAGGTTACATTGAGAGTGTGTACATGACTCAGGATCACCCAGAGCTCCCATGGCAAATGATGATTTGAACCTGGGTCTTACAAATCCTGATTTGAAACTCTAACTGCTTCACCACACTGGCTTTATAGATGCTGTTGAACAGAAGCAAGCAGCCATTCTGGGATGAATCATGCAAGTCGCATGTTATCAAGTCATTAAGTGGTTACTAATAGGCCTGGCTCTGATGTTTCCTTCCTCAAAGGCCATCTTCCTCTCTTTGTTACTGATAGAAACCACAGCCTGAATGCTGGCGATACTATTGTGGTTGCTTAGGAATGGCCACTGAGGGCATTTCTTTCTTAAAGCTACAGGCAGCTTTATATCATTTTGGAGGATTTTACCCCCTCAGTGTTTGTTTGTTTGTTTAGATTTCAGATTTCTCTGCAAGCCTTGGACTTTTCTCAGGTTTGTAGAAAGATTTGTCTTTGTTCATGGTTCCAGTCTCTGGATTTAAGTGTCTACAGATATAACCATGTTGAGAATTAGATATGTTGGTACATTCAAGCCTAGCTTGGACATTGCAAGAGAAATAAAATGCTATGTGGAACATCTCTGTATCTTTAAAAAAAACTTTTGAAAATGTTTACCTGTGAATGAAATTGTAGGCAAACTTTCTACCATGGTTTGGTTAAAATTGGTAGAGCTGCTAGGGGTTGGATCAAATTGCTTTGGAGGATGAATTTGGTTCACAAACTACCAGTCAATCTCAGATAGAATAATGAAGCCCAGTTTATATGGGGTTCAGTTGTCTGATTGTCAGTTATCTTGATTTTTGTTATTCTAATGAAATTCTTTTTAAAAAGGCATTTGCAGAACTGTGTTGGCAGCTGTTTTCCTTCATCTCAGATTCTTTGGATCCAACCCACAGAGTCTCAGTGACAAAGGCAGGCTGTAAATAATATAAATCAGTAAATACGATATTAAAAATATCTACAAGATCATATCTAGAGTTTATTTTAAGAAAAAGAGTCATAGATGTTATTTTAAAATCATTATCCTAAACGGTTTATAATTTGGAATGTTTTATTATAGAATCATAGAATTATAGAATTCTTTTGAACTATGGTGCTGGAGAAGACTCTTGAGAGTCCCTTGGATTGCAAGGAGATCAAATCAGTCAATCCTAAAAGAAATCAACCCTGATTGTTCCCTGGAAGGCCAGATCCTGAAGCTGAAGCTCAAATACTTTGGCCACCAAATGAGAAGGGAGCACTCACTGGAGAAGACCCTGATGCTGGGAAAGATTGAAGGTCAAAGAAGAAGGGGACGGCAAAAGATGAGATGGTTAGACACTGTCATTGATGCAACAAACATGAAATTGAGCAAACTTCAGCGGACAGCGGAAGACAGGAGGGCCTGGCGTGATCTGGTCCATGGGGTCGCGAAGAGTCGGACTCGACTGTGCGACTGAACAACAACAACAAATTATAGAATCATAGAATCACAGAGATGGAAGGGTCCATAAGGGCCACTTAGTCCAACCCCCTGGTCAGTGCAGGATCAGCCTAGCACATCCCTGATAAGTAACTGGTAATGCTTTGGTAATGTTTTTTTTGTAAAAAAAAAAAAAAGTACATTGATATACTGAGAAATTATTATAATTGAGTTGAGAAGATATCCTACTCTTGTTCTATGTATCAAATAACAGAACTGTGTTCTCGACCAATGTAAAATGTAAAAACTGTTGATGATAAATGACTTTCTGATTTCTTGACACCCCCCTTTTTCTTTTTTGTACCCTTTCAACTATATAATAAAATTGTTTTTAAAAAACTATGTAATAAAATATAATAAATAATATCTACAGGATCCAGGCAAACTTAGCTTGTGTAAAGAAAAGAAGTTCTCCGGACTGAGGGTGCAGCTACTCTTGACTCTCTGATGAGTATTTGCTGAGTCGCCATTTAGCAACTGCTATAAAGCTGCCACGACCTTTCAGCAAGACACAGCAGCTACTGAGTCAAGTCTGTTGTCTTTCCTTCCCCCTTGGTTGTTGAAAAGCCAAAAGAAGCTTTGGCATAAACACTAGATGGAAATGTCTTGCTGTTGGCAGCACTGGCAAAGACAGTCACCACAAAGTGCTCTATCAGACAGTCACATTGTTTGCCAAGGGATTTGGCTAGACTGAAGAATCCTGGAGAAAGGGGAAGTTCTGTTCTTCAGCCTTTTGGGAGAGGCGAGATAGACTAGGATCTAGGAAGCCACTGAGCTGTCCAGTTACCATGGTTGCCGGCCTTTAGCCTATCTGAAAAGGGGGAAAATCCCTTAATAGGATTATTCTCCTACAGAATAAAAAGAAGATCCAAAATATTGTGCCCTTTTCATGGTTTTTTAAATTTCTTCTTCTTCTTCTTCTTCTTCTTCTTCATCATCATCATTATCATCATCATCATCATCTTCATCTATACACCAGAGAGCACTACAGTCGGGGTCTCAAAATCAACTTACCCTCCCTGGCCCTAAGGAAGCCAGGCTGGCTACTACCAGGGCCAGGGCCTTTTCAGTGGAGGCCCCATCCTGGTGGAACGAGCTCCTGGAGGAGATCAGGGCCCTGTGGGATCTGTTACAGTTCTGCAGGGCCTGCAAGATGGAGCTCTTCCACCAGGCGTTTAGTTAGGGAGCCGCCACTGCTACAGAGTCCTGGCCCTTGGTCTTGACATCCAGCCCCACAGGAAATCACAAGCAGAACAACATCTGGGAAGTTGACATCTATTCTGAAAGCGAGCCATCTTGGATAATTAATTAATTGCTATCAGTACTTTGTGAATCTGTATCTGTTTTAACTGTTGGGGTTTTTTTATATGATTGTATGATGTTTTAATTGTATTAATGTTGAGTGGAAGCCGCCATGAGCCTGCTTTGCGGGGAGGGCGGGGTATTAATGAGACAAATAAATAAATTCATCACCATCATATCTATCTATCTATCTATCATCTATCTATCTATCTATCTATCTATCTATCTATCTATCTATCTATCTATCTATCTATCTATCTATCTATCTATCTATCTATCTATCTATCTATCTATCTATCTATCTATCTATCTATCTATCTATCTAGTTTTAAAGACCAGGCATGGATAATAAATGGCAGACTCTTTGACATCTTTTCAGGCTCTCCCTCCCTGTAGTTAATTCCACCTCCTCTTTTAAGCTAAATGTACATGAAAACTTTCCCCAAAGCTTAACAGAGCAACACCTTGAATGTTGTGACTCCACTGGCGTAAACAATTTCAGCAGGCAAGATTAGCTCCTTCAGACAGGGATGGTATGGCCTCCAAAAGCTCCACAGTCTCTATTTTCAGAAATGCTGAGCAAGGCTCTTATGTACAATGGGAATTTTCAAGTTCTCAAAAACAAGAGTAATCAGGACATCAGAGATGCTCTAAGGCATCATACCATAGCCACACATGACACTGTGACCAAAACCCTCATCAACGGTTTACCGGAATACCTATTAACTAAAAATGTTAGGAGCTAAGGGAAAGAGATAATGATTAAAAGATAAACTAAATAACATATCTTGGATTCAATTCCAGCCAAGTTTTAGATGTAACATAAAGCCATAAGATTCACAGTGCTATTTCTAGTAGTATTTGAACCATGACTAGACATGGCAGGCATTAGGGAATGGTAATCCTATTAACTCTAATCACCACTGTTTCCTCCACGCACCATGGGTTCGCAGAATAATGTCAATTAAATAGCATCATATATTTGTCCCTGTGCAATCTGCAAGGGCAAATTACACTTTAAGAAATGCAATTTTAAGCATATATGTCAAAGAATGCCCTTGTAGATTGGGGATGGGATCCCATAATTCTGGTCTGCTAATTGTGGAGCCTTTCTATATTGCAGGAAATCTTGCTTCATCAGAAGAGGTGTTCTTCCAGTAGAAGACAGGAGGTTCCTCACCATTCATGGATCCACCCAGGGCCAGTTCCAGGTTTTAAAGGGCCCTGGGCAGTTCCTCCCCTCTTCTATTCCCAGCAGTCCCTCCACACATCCTCCTTCCCTTCCCTCCATCTGCCTCCCACCTGTCTATGTGTCCTTTCCCTGCCTACTTGTGTGCTCTTCCAATGCATGTGCTCATTACTGCTTGCAGCCCTTGTCCCAGTGGTGTACCTGGAAGCACAAGAAAGTGCTAGCACATGGGGGGGGGGTTTCGACAGCAGTGAGCCCTGCCAGAAGCCCTGGTAGCTGCCCCACTGCAGGGTGTGCTGATGTTGGCCCTTATCCACCTACAGGACTCAAGATAAACTGGCACTTTAAAACTAGTTCATGTGACTTTGCACTGGTCATGTATTCTTTCCAGTCCACCCATTTATCTAGGTTAGTGGTTAAGAGCGGCAGACTGTAATTTGGAGAACCGGGTTTTATTCCCCACTCCTCCACATGAAGCCAGCTGGGTGACCTTGAATCAGTCACAGCACTCTCAAAACTCTCTCAGCCCCACCTACCTCACAGGGTGTCTGTTGTGGGGAGAGGAAGGGAAGGAGATTGTAAGTTGCTCTGATACTCCTTCGGGTAGTTAAAAGCAGGATATAAAACCCAACTCTTCCTCCTCCTCCTTCTTCATTTCAGTCTTTTTCTATCTGCACTGGCTACCAATTTAATGCCAGAGCT
The DNA here is from genome assembly GCA_029375565.1 of Gekko gecko. Classification (NCBI taxonomy): domain Eukaryota; kingdom Metazoa; phylum Chordata; class Lepidosauria; order Squamata; family Gekkonidae; genus Gekko; species Gekko gecko. The sequence continues at coordinate 34,057,814 of JAPDNY010000007.1, forward strand.
GCCAATTCAAGATGCTGGTATTGACCTTTAAATCCCTATACAGCTTGGAGCCAGCATACCTTAAGGAGCACCTTCTCCCATATGAACTCACCTGACAGCTATGGTCTTCAGGTTCCCGTTGGAGGGAAAGTAAGTAAGTAAGATATGAAATGAAGTAAGAAATATGGAAGAAATGAAGGAAGATAAAATAAAACAGTCTTCCACCAGCCTATAAAGACGTCTCTGTTTTGTTTGGTATTTCCCCAATGACTCCTATTGCTCATGCATCTGTGAGTTTTCTTTTAATTATTTTTAATTTTTAATATATATCTATATTTGTTTTTGTTTTAACGTTTTTATTGTTCACTGCCTTGGGGAGCCTAAATGGGGTGGAAACATGGCTTTAAAAGTTTTAAATTAAAACATTTAAATTAAAAATGCTTTAAAGTAAAATAAATAAATACAAATGGAGCAACAGTGTAGTGGGTAAGTCAGGAAGAAATGCTCTGACGTATTCTATTTCCTCCTGGCTATCCGAGCTTCAGAAGCTGGTATTGCAAGCCAGCTAAGAAATCTACATTCTGATTTGGTGAAATAAAGCCCATGTTCCTTAGAAGGGGACATTTCATTTATCATCTTGCAGCATGTGAGTCTTGCTTTCTCTCCCCTTGCAAGGACTGTGTGAATCACAGAAGATTAGAGTTCAGGAATGAGATGTTGTTGGAGTAATTGCATTTCTGTACTTACTGCAAGAACAGTTAGGGATGAAGGTGATTCCCAAAAAACTATCTGTGTGTGTATGCAGCAAGGGGGAGGCATTCATTTCACAGGATGAATTTTTTATCAGAGGAGCTGTTATGAATAAAATATACCTAGGCAGCTGAATCAAGCACATCATTTTTTCTTTCCTGCTGCTGACACTCTAACAGCAGCAACCATTTATATGGGTATCTTTTATGGTTTTCAGAAAGCATCCCTACAGCTATGCTTTAAGATGTAGTTTTATTATTGTTTGAATCAGGGCTTTTTTTTTCTGGAAAAAGAGGTGCCAGAACTCTCAAGAAGGAAATGAAGTTTTCAATCAGTATACTGAAAACTTTTAAACATTTTAAAAAGAATTTTGTCAAAGAGGTTCCAGAACTCCATTCCGGCACATTCCCTCAGAAAAAAGCCCTGGTTTGAATACACAAAATCCAGAACAAACTCTTAGAGATTATCACCCTGAACATGCATGGGTGAATACTCTTCTAGCACTACACTAGCTCCTCCCGTTTCCTTCTAAATTAATTAGCATGAATTATGTGGAAAATGGCAGAGAATATTGGGCTGTTTCTGAGGCCAATGAGCAACTTGAGGCAAGATGGATCTGAAGGACCTCAGGAAGTTCTGACATCCTGAGTGTGTCTGAGGTGTTACTCTGGGCTCAGAGCAGATTACAGCATTACATATATTAAGGAAGTCTGATAGCCCTCTCGGAGAACAAACTTTCTTCAGTTGTACACAAATCTGGCTGCTATAATCCTTCTAAAAAAAATGGGATAGGTCTAACAAACTTTTCCATTGGTGAAAAAGAGAGACGAGGACCCCTTTGATCAACCAAAATGCCTGTGTGGGGAATAAGAGAAATTGCATGGACAAAAGCCACATAGAATGGGGTTTGTAGTAAGGAAGAGAACAGAAGACTGAATAAAACGCTGGCTTGATCCAACCCAGTGAGTTGTTGCAGTTGGTTGCCAGGTAATGCAAAAATGACTTAATTAAACACAAGTAGCACAAATGAACATGGAACAGTATCTTAGGGTCTATGTGCAGGAGAGGTCTTGAATTCTTGGTGTAGGCAAAGTATGGAAATCTATATTGCTGAGCATATCCTGTGTGTCTTAGTGAGGGCTCCTCTATGGCTTCCTATTGTTGCCCCCACTACTGCTATGTCAGCAGCCATGCTTCTCTGTTTATTTCCTCCCTCACATGACAACTAGCCAATCTGAGATCACATACCGATAGTGATCACACCACTACACTATGCAGTCAATCAACTGAAGACATATGCTGAGACTAGCCCATTCAAATGAGCAAAATGCTTCCTATACTAGCTATATGGGGGATTCTAGATAATGGGGTGTACATTTTGGATATTAACTAACCAAAATTTGAACTACCTTCCATGTTCATTAAGATAGCATTTATAACTAAGCCACACTGAAAGACTAACATATGGCATTATTTGGAAAATCTTCAGATGTGGCCATTGCTGTCCAGCATACAGTTTTCAGAGGTCAGAGAGAGGATGAAAGAGTGACTCAGCAGATTAGAAACAACGGAGACATTCACCCATTAGCAGAGTTAAACAGATGTTGCTGCCAAAGAGGATTGCAGAGAGAGATCTGTCATTCCAAATGGGTCCCACCCTCCATCATATTGCTGGCTCACCGGCTTAGGCAAAGCTTTGATTTTCAAACATGTCTCCTGTTTGCTTGAGCTGTTCTGTTCTCTGCTGCTGAATGGGAAAAAAACACCATTCAGTTAGCCTGCTAGGGATCACTGTGACAGTTAAAACCCTTTTGCACTTGAAAATCAAAGCAAAACGAGTGCACCACCTTTCAATTACAATGAAGCTTTCCATGACATTGTCCCCCCCCCCCCCGGTTAGGCTTGCCAGCTCAAAGTTGGGAAACTCCTGGAGATGTGGGGGTGGAACGTGGGGAGGACAGGGACCTCAGTGTGATGCCATAAAGTCCACTCACCAAAGCATCCCTTTTCTCTGGGGGAACTGATCTCTGAAGTCTGGAGATGAGCTGTAATTCCAGGGGATCCCTGGGTCCCACCTGGGGGCTGGCATCCCTGCCCCCAGTTCAGCTCAGCATTACCTTAGAGCCAAGTCAGCTTCTTGCAGACTCGTTCTCAGAGATTCAGACACAACAAATTTCTAGTGTTTGCTATCTGCCAAAGAGGAAATTGAGCCAATTTAATCAATAGGAGTGCACTAAGGATCCAACCACACAGGGTAGTCCAATTTCTTGCTAACAGTATTAAGTACCTAGGCAGATAGAGGTCACCGATAGCTCTGCAAGTCCCTGCCCATGAGACACTGTGGCAAATAGCAAAGTCTGTGCACTCAGCGACACGGGCAGTAACTAATAAGGGTCAGTAGAGATCAGAGTGAAAGATCAGAACATTCCCATCCCAGATGGCATGGGCAGGCAGAGCCAAAAATAAGCATTAAGTGCATGATTCAGTTCAGCTTTTCTGTTAAATGACACAAATCCAACAGATATATTAACTTCTGTGTGCAAATCTGATTATGTATTAAACTTTGCTACCAGCATGACTAATTGTTTTGCTAGCAACTAATTGCAATTAACAACAGAGATAGCATGAGCAAGGCTGCACTGCGCGTCTGCAATTTTGTTCCCCCACCTGTCTTTCCTGTTAAATACAATGTCCGGATAAGCTGAATTCAATTGTGAAATTTCCATCATTTTCTCTGCTTCTTTCATTGGAAGTCAGTTTTGTGGAGTTCAGATTACAGCTTTACTTGCAGAATCAGAACAAATCTTTGGCTGAATTGTACCCACTTCGGGCCCATAGAATAAATGGGATTTCTGCTTCTTAGGTCATGCATATATTAAAATAGAAATCCAAGAAGAGATCTATACATATTTAGATTTCCTAGATGTCAAAATAAAGGATGAGCTAAGACCAAGGTCAGAGGAATTTGCAGGATTTGATATGTTTAGAAGGATCTAGTTTTTGAAAAGAAAAATAATCTGAAAAGAATAGGTGAGGAAAGGAAAGATTGGAATAAGTATATAGGCTCTGGAGGAGATTTCTATGTGTGTATGTGTTAAGTGTCTTCAGTCTCTTCCATTTTATGGTGAAACTATGAATTAATGACCTCTAAAACGTCCTATCACTAACAGCCATGCTCAGGACTTGCAAACTGAAAGCCATAGCTTTTTCTTCTGACACTTACCAACCATTTAAAGAAACACACACATAACTTGAAATCATTACAACATGATATAATAAAACAAGGCAATAATGCCTCATGGTGCACAACTGTAGAGGTGAGATGTGGATAATAATGATCTTGGAAGATGACTCTGTTTTACCACTGCAGACTGTAGCATGCCTTGCCCCATCCCCTGTTTCCCACTGCTGCTCAAAGTGTCACACTTCTGTAAGAATTGCCAGAAGCTCTATGATAAAGTTCAATGATGATATTTTCCTTGGAATTTAACTTCTGTTTTGTTTCCAGTTCCATAGAGTTTTGGGGTAATTCCTAGAGAGGCTTCAATGGTTGCCCGATATCCCCTCCCGCCCCAGTCTTCTCCTGGTCGCCCTAGACCATAGAGTAGTGGGGGAGAGAGGAAGTTTCTCTTTTTGTTTGCTGTGCTTGTTTTCTGCTTTAAAGGGAACATTCCAAAATGGAATCCTTCTCCCAATTTAGCGCAGTCCATCTTTCCACCTCACTCCCACCTCTCATCTATAAATAAAAAAGTGTGCATTTCACTGTGGCTTGTTGGAAGGCCTAGCTCATAAAAGGAATGCAACATTTTTGTACTAGATTCCAAAAATCCAGTAATCTAAACTAAAACATAATACAACTACACAGATTAACTGGATCATGGATCCGGCTGATGAAATATTTCATTTAATTTTGCTGGACTGGAAATGAAACAGAAAATAAATTCCAAGGAAAATATCATCACTGAAGCGAGCAGAACCAATTCTTCCAGGGTGCAGCTGTGTACAGCTGAAACGATTCTTCTATTCATTTCCAAGCTGCAGAGCAATTATCATACAAACTGGCTCCGTGCTTCATATACGGCACAGATAAGATAGCTTATGCAATCCACCTGGGAAAAGCCTATCTCCAAACTATTTTTGTTGCTCTAAAGTATTCATAACTTGTATCCTCGTATCATGAAAGGATGGGCCAGGGTATTAGGAAACCTAATTGATATTTTAAAAGGCTAAGCGAGAAAGTGTGAGCAAAGAAGATCTCTCAGTTTAAAACCAGCCACACTTCTTTGGAAAACCTTTCTTTTTCTTAATACAGATGCAACTGTTCTGCAGGGCAAGTGGTAAAGTTCTCACCAAGAATACTTCCAAGAACTGGAGTAAGGCATTGCAGGGGACAGGATTTAGCTCCCTTCACCCATAGAGTCTGATTTGATTAGAAATGCCAGTCCCCAGGTGGGGGCGGGGTCCCCCAGTTTCACGGACTCCTGCCCACTACCAGCCAGCTAGCTGGAGGGGGGAGCCCTGTCCCAAGCCCTATCCCCAACAGCAGCCACCATTGGCCACCCCCCTTCTTCCCCTCCTGAGAGATTTAAAAGGTCCTTCAGCTGACTGACAGAAGCACGTGGCATGCTGCACTGCTGGAGAGCCTTTTAAATCTTGCAGGAGAGGAGGGAGAGGGGCGGCTGCCGGCCACACACCTAAACTCCAAGCAGCAAATTTGTTCCTCGTGAAACATTTATTGGAAATTAATAGAAGGGTCATTTCAGCTATACTTCACATGTGTGTGGTAAAAGTTACACAGGTAGGGTTGCCAGCTGTTGGCTGGCAGCTGGCAGGAGAGGAAAGGGGAGGGAACAGAGAGGAATGATATCAGCTGTTGCCATGCCTTTCCTTCCAATGAGTACCCAGAACTGATGTCCATAGAACCACAGAGTTCCATCCAAATCCTAGATCATCATATCATCATCACAATAGTGATGTGACATCACTTCTGGGTGTTTGTCAGAAGAGCAGTGCACCAGTGGTACAGTACCACTTTTTTCAACATTTCCCCCCACACATAGGCCCTCAGGAGGCAGGTGGGCAATTGAGAGAGAAGCTGGGAGGTCTCCCTGCACAGAGGGGCATATAGGATTGCCAGGTCCCCCTAGCCCACTGATGGGGGGTAGGCAGGGCCAGCTCCAGGTTTTTTTGCACACTAGGTGAGGCTGCATTCTGTCACCCCCCTCCCCGGGCTGTCTGTTCTTGCTGCCGCCACCCCTTCCTGCAGCAGTGAATTCCACCTGTTAATGACTCTCTGGGAATTGCCACCTTATGGGAAGCAACAGCTGGACAAGACACAGAAGCTTCCCTCTCCTTCTCCACCCCCACCCTGTCTCAATTCCACTAGAAGCTTCACCTGCAATCCCAAGGGGGCTGAGAGAAGGGGAAGACAGAGAGAGGGAGATTCTGCATCCAGCATTCGCTCCACATTTTCTGAACTGAGAAGGGAAACTGCAGCTCAAAAGCACATTGAAATACCTCAGGGCAACACCGTACTGACTGCGAACTCGCCCCTGAATGGCCATAAAATGGCCATGAATCTATACAGAAAAAGGTACAATAAAATCTGATGATCAAAGAACTCGAAAGGGGCAGGGAGTGTGGAAGCTGCCATAAAACCCAATAATCAAAGGAAGTGAAACCAGCATGCAATGTAGAGGGGAATTTCTGTTCCAACATGGGTTTCCTAAAACAACGGAGGGAAAAGCCAATGCAGGGTGGGGTGGGTGGGTGGGGGGGAGAGAGAGAGAGAGAGAGAGAGAGAGAGAGAGAGAGAGAGAGAGAGAGAGAGAGAGAGAGAGAGAGAGAGAGATTCCCTGGCAGTCGGGATTGGGTTGCAAAGGAAAGGGGCAAGGAGAGGGGGTTGGAAGGCTGCAGTTCCTCTTGAGACCCCCCCTTCACCTGAACAGCCAGAGTTGGGGCAGCCTTTGAGGAGGAACCCAACATCACCTGGCTCCCAAACACAGGGAAGGAAGGGAGGGGGCTGACTTGTGCATTGGATGGGGGCCTGGGCAGCGGGGCAAGAGCCGGGGGAGGGGGCTCTTGGGGGATGCTACCTCTTCCTGTGAAGAAGAAAGGAAGTAGGAGGTCTATTCAGCCTATCTGGTTCCGCTCATCTTACCTGCAGCTGAAGCCGCCTAGTTCTGTTTCCAGCATGGTTATTCCACTGTGCTGGGAAAGCCCCTCAGCAGGACCCGCTCCAGTGCTCTCATTTTCCTTGCGCACCCCCTCAGATGTCCCCAGATGTAGCGGCACAAACAACAAAGAAAACCCACCACATTTTGGAAACGGTCCTCCTCCTTCAGGGGCAATCTGTATAACAACCTGATGTGAAGTTTAGATTCCCCCTTGCCACCCCCTCCCCCTGCAGCGAAAGCAGAACTTACCTTCCTGTGGGCCTGCAAAAGAGGACCAAAGCAACTGAAGGAACGGGGGGGGGGTTTCCTGCTAGCCCACCTCTCTGCCTCCAGCTGAAATCTGCTGGCTGGCCCCTTCGGGTTTCCGGTGCCCCACTGGGAAGGTGACAGCTGGGTCACTTGATCCTCTGGAACAGCCTTTTGGGGAACACATGGAGGGGATGCGTCCCCGGCTGGAAGCTCTCCGTCCCCCAGCTGGTGTCCCATCCCCTCCTCCTCCATGCACCTGTCCTGGACTCCTGGTTTCCCCTCCTTGGCTCATCCTCTGAGAGGACACTGCACTCGCAGTCAGCACTTCTGAGTGCACTTGCAGTTGCCAGACTCGGGGAGAAAGAGGCGACGGCGGTGGTCACCCGGTCAGGGCTTTTGGCGGGGGCGGAGGATTTTTTGGTGGGGGGGCTGGGTGCAGTTTGGCTCCCTAAGGACTGGCCCACCCTAGGAGAATGCCTAGTTTGCCTAGTGAGTAAGCCGGCTCTGGGGGTAGGGGATGTATAGTTGTAGCTCCAAATTGGGAAATTCTTGGAAATTTGGGTGTGGAGCCTGGAGATGACAGAGACTTCAGTGGGGTAAAATGCCATAGCATTCATCCTACAAAGCATCCATTTTCCCCAAGGGAACTGACCTCTGTAGTCTGGAGAGTAGGTGTGATTCTGGAAGGTCCCCAGGCTCCACCTGGAGGGCTGGCATGCCTAGAAGGTGAAAACTGGAGGAAAGGTGATCCACCTCCTGGTGTGGTCTGGGAAGAAGCTGAGGTGTTAATGTTAAGATGGCTGCCAAAGTTGTTACAGTTCAATTTAGGCCCAAGTTGTATTGTATGCAAGGCGGTTTCCATATAGGAGGTACTTCTGCAGTTGCCCTGTTGCTAGTGTGGCTACAGACGAGGCACAGTGGCAATGAGGTTTCCACATGACAGGTTTCTCTGCCCAAGTCCCCCTGCAGCTGCCATCCACCCCACATCTCAGCCACCAGGGCTTTTGCAATTAAAAGAACAATTGACACTAGAATATCATTATATTGATAAACCATTGTAACCATCGGTATACCTGATTCTGTGAATCTCCAGCTTTCATTGAAAAAAGTAAGCCTCTAGCCACTTCCATTCCAAACCAGGACTTTTTCAACTTTCCCCTTATGTCTCCACAAGAGAAGGGGCCACAGACTTACTTTTTAAAGCAATTGGTATCCAGAAAAGATTGTCTCAAAAGAAATGGGGTAATAAATTGGGGGGGGGACAACTGAAATGAAAACTAAAGGCACAAAAATGTGTGCAAGAAATCAGGGGACAAACCGAAGCAGTGTGGGGCCAGAACTGATGAAAAAAGCCATACAGAAATGCCCAGAATCAGATTGGCTTGCCACAAGGTGCCACAGAACTCTTAGTTGTGTTGGGTTGCTGCAAACTAACACAGCCAGCCCCTCAGGAATTTATTTCAATGTTCAAGTCTGCTTTTGAAATAGACAAATCTAAAATCCTTGTGTTTCCGTATTATTATTAAGATACTGTCTAAATTGCATATATTGTGTTCCTGAGAGAGACACCAAACACCCCGAAAATGCATGTTCTCAATAAAATATTTTGTTTTGCTGAGTCATCAACTAATATTTTTGCATTACCATTAAAACAGAACCTACAGCTGTTGTGTGGGAAGTGATTAATTGATGACTGAATACACAGACAGCTAGGAGAATGTGATTTGGTGTGCATCTCAGAGCTTGCTTTCGTGGGTACATGAATGTACAAAAGCTATGGGCGGTGAAAACAATCCAGCGATCTGTTACAAGTGAACCTTGTATTTCAATGGGTCTGGCAAGTCTCAGGACATAGTTAGCAGAAGTGGGTGATACACCTGTAACCATTCTTGTGGTATTTCTGAGCATCTTAAGACATGGCCAGTTATCCAGAAAAGCATGAGGCTGAGAATCACTTCACATGGTCATCTTACACAGTAGTTAATGTATCACATGTGTCAGTTTCCCAGTGGACCTCTTTAGTGTGAATCATTTGCATGGTTCCTGTAGATCCCACAACTTGGACTGAATGATGGTAAGATACCTCTTTTGTTGTTGTTGTTCAGTCGCACAGTCGAGTCTGACTCTTCACGACCCCATGAACCACATCATGCCAGGCCCTCCTGTCTTCAGTCGTGCTCTGGAGTTTGCTTAATTTCATGTTTGTTGCATCAATAACACTGTCTAACCATCTCATCCTTTGCCATCCCCTTCTTCTTTGACCTTCAATCTTTCCCAGCATCAGGGTCTTCTCCGGTGAGTGCTCCCTTCTCATTTGGTGGCCAAAGTATTTGAGCTTCAGCTTCAGGATCTGGCCTTCCAGGGAACAGTCAGGGTTGATTTCTTTTAGGATTGACTGATTTGATCTCCTTGCAGTCCAAGGGACTCTCAAGAGTCTTCTCCAGCACCATAGTTCAAAAGAATCTATTCTTCGGCGCTCGGCCTTCCTTATAGTCTAACTCTTGCAGCCAGACAGTACTACTGGGAATACCGTTGCTTTGACCGTGCGGACTTTTGTTGGCAGGGTGATGTCTCTACTTTTTATTATGCTGTCTAGGTTTGCCATCGCTTTCCTCCCAAGGAGCAGGCGTCTTTTAATTTCATGGCTACAGTCACCGTCTGCAGTGATCTTGGATCCCAGGAACATGAAGTCTGTCTCTACAGCATCTCTAGAGCAGTCTGTCTCTACAATCCCAGGAATGTGAAGTCTGTAGATACCTCTACAAACATCTTATCAACAAATTTCTAATGGATGCTCCTATTATGCTTCACCCTCCAACATCTCTCCAAGAGCCCAGCATTTTATCCATACTGTTGACTCTTCTGTTCAGTAGCAAATCTAGCCATATCTGTGAACAACTCAGGCGGGTAGATGTGTTGATCTGAAGCAGCAGAATGAAGTTCGAGTCCAGTGGCACTTTGTTGGTCTTAAAGGTGCCATTGCCAGAGTTCCCGCTAAGCTGCACTAGAGGGTGCTGGCACACAAAATTTTGGCTCCAGCTCATGGACTTTAAGCTTCTGCTCACACTAAGGCATTTTTTCTCCACTGGAAACAGTGGAGGATGGGGGCACCTCCTTCTGGGGCCCATAGAATTAGAACCCGTGGTCCAATCTGTTTGAAACTTGGAGGGTGTGTGTGTGTGAGATGAGGCACCAGCAGCTATGCTGCAAATTATAGCCCCATAGGCTATAATGGAGCCAGAAAAAATAGATTTTTTTTTGCATACCCATTACGCTTCTCAGTGTGATTTGTAAGCTTGAGTCACAGGAAAAGTGGGATATAAATATTTGAATAAATTAGTTTGAGCAGGTTGATAACATTTTAGCAACTTCCTGTTTGTTAGGTTAGGCAGGGCTCTTACAGTTATTGTTCCACCTCTGTTATACTTGACCTGTAATTTGTCATATTTCACTAACTTCCCCCCACCCAAGAGTTCCCCCCTCATGTGCTGGTATGTTTTCTAAGGCTCAGCACAGGGTGACAGTCCGAGGCCAGGTCTACCAATGTAGTGGACTGGGGCAGGTAGACCTGTTATCTGCACCCACCAATATAGTGGAAAGTGGTAGGGTAGACCTTGTATAGAAAAAAATACTTTCCTGGTTTAGGCATCCTAGGCCCAAAAGGCTTAGCTGATAACATGTCCTTGTGAATTGTCACCTGCACCAAATGGCATGCACAGATGCCAGGCCTAGATATACATTTCAAAAGCCACTTTGGCACCTCTGAGGGAAAAGCCAGACATTGAGGCTCTTCCCAAACTTCAAAGCCCAGCATACGTGCAGTCAGCACATAAGCTATGGCGATTCCTACATAGTTAGACACACCTTTCCGCTCTGTTGTGATTGGGTAAAGGGCCATACTCAATTGTGATGGAGGTAGGAGGGGATTTGTCTTTAGCCTATCAAAAAACACACAGAACTCTCTTGGAAGGAGGGCCCCTTTCTAAGAGTTAGTCTCTGTTTGGATTACAAACCTGCAACATGGAATTTGACTAGTGAGCAGTGAAGCTGGACTTAACTGCTCACTGCAAACATGGTTTTCTTCTTGAGGATTCCCTGGAGAATGGACTTTATTCTACCTGGTCTATGGACCCCCAAGGATTGGTAATTATGATATATTTTTATGTTTAGTAAGAGCTGTACAAATATATAGGAATGTTCTTTGTTTTCTAATCTTTGCAAGTCTCTTGTCATATAATTGCTTTGCTTAATAAAGATCTTATATAGGTTAAACTGATCTGATTTTGACTTATGTGCTGTAACTGGATCTCTAAGGGCTAAATCTCGTGGCTTGGGGCTGCTCGCCTAGAAAGCTACTACTGTGTGTTAATTATCTGCAACTCTAGCCCAGAGCTGATAAGTTGTTAATTCCCAGAAACCTGGCAGGAGGTGGGACGTATTCTCCTGTCTGAGTTGGGAACATCCTTAAATAGGTCCTGGTGGCAGAATACTGATTTCAGTGTCCCTGAAGCACGTGGGTCTTTGGTGTCTCTCACTCCTGGAGGGGCGTGGAATAGACGTGAGATTCTCCACATGCTGGCATAGTAGCAAAGGCTTGCCCCTTTCTTATCTCCTGGACTGGAGGTGAGAGGGTGCAAGTAGAGAGAACCTTGTACAGACCTGTTCTCCAGAGGCCAGGTCTACCAATATAGTGGAAAGCAGAGGGTAGACCTGTCCTCCAGAGGTCAGATCCACCAATATAGTGGAAAGGGGAGGGTAGACATGTTCTCTGGAGGCCTGGTCTACTCCCATTGAGGACTACATTTTCTGTAATGAAATTTGACTTGGTTCTGTTTTCTCTTATAATGTTTAAATTATTCTTAAAATATAGCTTAAGTAAAGTTTAAAAGAATTCATTTTGAGTTTTTTACAAGGCTATGGAAATAATCTAAAAAACTAATTTATGTGATAGTCAAATGTAGACTCGCACACAACTTTAATGCTACTAGCTTTTTTCACTCACGGGGTAGAATTTTTGCTCACAACATTGTGGAGTGTAGAGGGAATATTGCCCTAAACTTGAACTTTGTTCTGTGAACAACTTAGTACAAACATTTATGTTACGTAGTGGCTATTGATGTACACATATCAATTTCCTGTGGATCTGACATGCCTACTTGTTTAAATGTTGCTGCTCTCTCTTTTTTCCACATGATCCCTCTCCTCCAGTGGTCATGTTCTGTTCCTGTTTCCACTTCTGACAAGCTTTCTTATATTTCCTGGATTAATTTGCTTTCCTTGCTGTCTGTGTTTGATTGAACTAGGTCTGTATCACCTTGAAGGCAGACTATAGAGGGAAGGTGTCTTCCCATGCTTCAACAGAAATCCCAGTGGGTAAAGAATACACAGCACAACTTCCCTATGGATCTAGTGCCTCCCACGTGTCTCGTCTCAGAGAGGCTACCCTGTAAAAGTTTTGTGGATATTTAAAACGCACCTTTTTAAAATAATAATAATAATAATAATCGCCTGTGGGCAGTGTTCCCTCTAAGCTGAGTTAGTGTGAGCTAGCTCACAGTTTTTTAGCCTCCGGATCACACATTTTCATCTTAGCTCAGGAAGGATGGCTCCAGAGCAAACTAATTTATGCACTATCCAAATTGCTCGCTCACAACTTTAATGCCAGTCGCTCACAATGTAGAATTTTTGCTCACAAGACTCCACAGCTTAGAGGGAGCATTGTCTGTGGGAAAGCAACTATACAAACACACTTACTATGTGAAAAATGAGATGATCCACAGGTCATTCTGACTGTGCAAAGCAACTCCGCCTTCTCAGTGCATCAGTGGAGGTGCTTTTGTTTTAAGAGCAACCTACTCTCCGGGCATGGCGATCTGCTTTTGAAACTCTAGACAACATGGCTGTTGTTCAAAAACAGCCAGGATAGGGTTGCCAGGTCGGGATTGGAAAATACCTGGAGACTTTGGGGGTGGATCCAGGAGAGGGAGGGGTTTGGGGAGGGGAGGGGAGGACCCTCAGCATGGCACAATGCCATAGAGTCCACCCTTCAAAGCAGCCATTTTCTCCAGGGGACCTGATCTCTGTCAGCTGGATATTAGCTGTAAAAGCGGGAGATCCCCAGGCCCCACCTGGAGGCTGGCAACCCTAAGCCAGGAAGTTGCTTCAGATTTCAGTAAAACCTTGCACAACATTTGTAAAGGCCGGTGAGGTCCAAAGGTACCTTTTTGTCGTATTCAAGGCTAAGCAGACAAAAAGAAAAGCAGGTGGCTTTGAAGTGGAGCTTTTCCACACACTCAGCTCACCCCTGATTTTCTTGGAAGTTAATCCACAAGCATTGGGACCGGTTAGGGTATGTTTCTTCTATATGTCTGCCCTCCTCCTTCTACATTTTCACAGTTGTGGAGTCAGTTTATTTTCTTTCACACATGCTTTCAAAAATGAGGATTTTTCAAGAGGGGAGGGTATTGTTGTCACTGATGTTATAGTGAGTTTAAGCAGGTTTTCTGAATTCCCAGCTTTCATTGTTTTAAGTCTTTTCCCTTGTGGAGAATGAAGGGAAAAGGCATATCTCCATAAGGGAAGAAGCTAGATGCTTACTTCTTCTTCTTTTTAATGAAAGCTAGGAATTAAAATCTGCGTCAGTTATCATTATAACACTACACCGATACATTGATATTTTGAGGCCTTTTTTAAAAAAACTGAAGTCACTTGCCTTGGTGGGGAAGAGAAAGAGTGGTTTGACAATGACAGCAGTCCAATCACTGAAAAGTGGGCTGGGGGGGGGGATGGGGGGGGCAAAGAAAACCAACACAAGCAATATGCATGAGGAAAAAGCTGACTCAAAATAGGCTTCCAGAAAAAGGTTGGATTAAAAGTGGTTTCAAAAGAACCAAAATCAGAAAAAGACCCTGAGGAATGGGGGGGGGAGTTGAAAACACAAGGCACAAAAATACTTGTGGAAATCTGGGAGATAAAGCAAAGCAGTATGGGGCCAGAACCAAAGGAAAAAAAAGTGGAAAAGCCTGTGGTGTGAGTTTGGATCATACCTCAAAAGTGCACGAACTCTACTGGAACACACATGGACACACATGAAGCTGCATTACAATAAATCAGAGCATTGGTTCATCAAGATCAGTATTGTCTACTCAGACCAGAAGTGGTTCTCCAAGGTTTCAGCTAGAAGCCTTTCACTATCTGATCCAATTAACTTTCGTATCTGGGTGTGGTGTGTGTGGGTTTTTTCCCCATAATTGCTTATGTTTGTGTAGGACGTTACTGGCTTGGGATTCAATCTCTGGGGTTTGGAGGGGCAGAGATTTGGGACTCTTACTTTCAATGGGGAATCTACTGCAGAATCTGAGGTAGCTGTTTATAAAGATAACAGCATCAAATTTGTGCAGGACACATTCATTCCCTAATCTAAAGACACCCCTCCTCGGGTTTCAAATGTACTGGACCAAGGGGTTGATTTTACAGATCCCCAAAGTAGATGACTCTCAGAATAGGCTCAGTTCTCTCTCAGAAGTACTGGCCACAAGTGTAAAGCAAACAAACTAATGAAATACTCCTGTCTGCATTAATTTCATTTTCTACCCTTACTGTGACTGAAAGACATTTTTTAAAACCTTTTTGCTGAAAACTCTGTGGTTGCCATGTTGCCTTATGAAGGTCTGTTTTTTCCCCACAACTTGGACCAAGGGGTTAAATTCTATGGGCCCCCAAACAAAGCACCACCAGCCATCTTAATTCTGAGGAGATAAGGGCCCCACCCCCACAAATGAGGGAGTGAAGGAGAGAGGCAGCTCTCTGCTGCTGTCTCCAAAATCTGGGAGCACTGTGTTCTCCTCCTTTGCAAGGATCTGATGGGAAGGGAGAAATGAAGAGAAGAAGAAGAGAGAGAAGAAGAGATTGGATTTATACCCCACCCTTCATTACCTGAAGGAGTCTCAGAGTGGCTTACAATCCCTTTCCTTTCCCCTCCCCACAACAGACACTCTGTGAGGTAGGTGGGGCTGAGAGAGCTCTCTCAAGAACTGTCCTTGATAGAACAATTCTAAAAGAACTTATGACTGACCCAAGCAGCTGCATGTGGAAGAGTGGAGAATCAAACCCGGTTCTCCTGCATTAGAGTCTGCACTCTTAACCACTACACCAAAATGCCATTGCCTAGGAAATCAGTGGAATTAAAGAAAAATAAACACACATGCTGCATTGCTGGTAAGCACCCAAACCAAAAAATAATTTTGAAAAAATTGTTTCTGGAAAGGGTTTTTTGTTATATAAACAACCCCGGATTTGTATGACAGGAAATCACTGTACTGACCTGAACCAGTGATTTCTGTGGATAACTTTGGTTCTGGAATTTCGTTATGTGCACCCCTAATGGTTAGCATGTCAAACTGGGATCTGGAGATCCAGGCTTGCATGCCTATTCTGCTATGGTAACTTGTTGGGTAACCTTGGGCCAATCACTTTCTATCAATATAACCTACTTCACACAGTTGTTGTGGGGATAAAATGGAGGAGAGACGGATGAAGTTGTTGTATGCTGCTTTCAGGCCCAATTGAGGAGAGAAGCAGGGTATAAACAAGGTAACAAATCATGGGTTGAACTGTTTTGAAGCATTTTGTTAAAACAGCTGAAATACCAATGACCAAATTATTTGGCAACTTTCTTTTCTCAGTACATTAAGCTGGACAGTGAAATATTGACAAAGGTGAATACACCTCCATTTTTCTCTCATCCTTTTGTTCACCGTTCATATTGTGCACATCCAATTTCCCAGAAATGTCATAGAGTGTTAGGCATGAGATTCAGAAATGCTTCTTGCTAGATATTCACTTGGCAAATGAAGTGACACAAGAGCATCATTAAAGAAAAAGGGAGCCATGCATGGCCCACATTAAAAAAAAAGACATGGTGTCCTTTTCGAAGAATGCCACCAATCTATTCTGGTCTTTGGCATTACGCATGTTAATAATGAAAGCATCACAGACTAAAAATAAACTAACAAAACTTGGAGGTTGCTTGGTAGCTCTATCAGGGGTTCTGGGAAATGGAAGATACTCAAGAGTGGATGATGTGACACTAAGATGCATAAATTGGAAGTTTCCATTCTGAGCACAGAGAACAAAAACTTGGGTGATTATACATTTATCCCAGTGCTGGAGTCCAAATATTTGTCTTTTGTCCAAGATTTGACAAAAGAGTAAATATGAATTGGAACTAATAAGACGGTTTACTACTAAACATACTTAATGTTTAAAACAGCTTTCCTTAGTTCTAACTGAAAGGTAGGTCATGGCCATTAAAATACATTTTGAAAAATAAAAGGTGGGGTAAAAGTATAACACACGATGCAGCACACAGCCCAGTTTTATTCACCAGTTCAACTTTTCCATGGAAATGAATATGAATATTGGACTTTAGCTGGATCATGTCCACTATAAATAAATAAGAGTCACAGTGAGGAAGATCTCGCTGGCTTTGTCCTGGCAAGCTGGCTGAGTTCCAGTTGAGCTAAATTGGTTCTCTTCATACAGATACATAGTCTTGGCAAAACCAAAGGGACAATCCCCCTGGGTACATCCCCAAGGTCTGCTGTGGGTAGCCCATGGGCTGGTTCCAGTGTAAGATATCTTGAGCAAGCAGAAACACAACGAAAACTCCATGGTACCCTGTTCTACTTAGTCAAAGTTATTGTATCTTGTGCAACCAGTTACTGGGCACTTTAATATATTTGGAAGGAAGCACTAGATGTTGCATAACATCGTGTACAAGAAGAACTGTACTAAGTCTAATTCTATTTCCACTTGCACACTGCACAATGTGCACATTCCACTTGTACATTGCTGGACCCAAAATCCAAGGCAAGCCTAGATATTTTCCTAAAGCCAGATTGCGGGGAGTAAATCAATGCAATCACTTGGACAAGACATTTAATAAACAATGTAATAGATTCAGGATTACAGCAGCCTGAAACAAAGCATAAAATATTAGATATTATATGTTAATGCAGAAAACAGTATTATGTAAGTATAATAACAAAACAGTGAGAGTAGGATAAACAGACAAAACACTGTACACCCTGGTATAATGCCTTCCATTTGCAACAGTGTAGACCTATTACCTTTATAATGATGCCCTTCTGAACAATTCTGTTTTACACAGTTTGCGAAATGGCAGAAGGATGTTTGTGTGTTATCTTTGTGTAAATGGCTTTGTTGTTTGGCATTTTCTGCAGAGCACGTTGGTTTCTCTGAGAAGAAAAGCCACATGGAAACACTCTAATAAATAAAAATAAATAAAGCTACATAAATATGCAAATATACTATCATGTTACATAATAAACAAGAAAAAAATCATAAACGCCTGGTGGAACAAAAGGTCTTCAAAATTTCTCTGACTGTCTGTAAGGAATGGCTATGGGCAGGCTTCTCTTAGTGAGGTGTTCCACAAAGACAGCTGTTACAGTGGAACTGGTCCCGCTACATGTCATCACTAACTTTTGTAAACTGTTTTTTTTTTTTTTTTCAGTTCTCAGCACCAGGTAGGAAATGGAGCATGGACATAGTTCTACATGATATCCTCATGTATAATCACACAAACACCTGTGGTGGTCTAGAAGACAGATGGACAAATCTGTTTTCCAAGGTTTTACCTCAGCCATGTATTCAATGGAAGTCTCTGCCTCTCAGCCTCTGTTCTCTGTCTGCACTACTAGAATGAGGGCACACAGTCTCAGAAGCATGGATAATGGAGATAGGATGATGGCATTATCATTGCTGATGCCAAAGACATGGATAAGGATCTACTGGCATTCAAGTTGTTCTTTTCCTACAGCAACTATTCAGTAAAGACCAAAAAAAAATGTACACCCAGACAAATAGAAAATAATCCAATGAAGCAGCAGTCTTCAATTTATGGGTTGTGTGTGTGGGTGTAGTCCCACTTGCTGGATAATGAGTCCCCACAGAACTGCCATTTTTTGCTAGGCTTTGAAAGTACCTGTGGCTCATGCACACATATAGGGCCACCTGGTTCTCTTTGCATTCAGACAGAGAGGAGCAGCAGGATGGTGAGATGAAGTCACTCATGACTGAAGAGGATTCTGTTCTAGCGCCTTCTCTGTAAAAGAACTCTGTTGCCTAATCAGAATTGCTAATCTGACAGCCCTGTACCCTCACCAAGTGGTCCTCCAAGGCTCTGCACATGCTTGCAGTATGGTGATACCTTCCTGTAACTCTATGACAGTGAAACAAATTTAGAGTCCAGTGGCACCTTTAAGATCAACAAAGGTTTATTCGAGGTATGAGTTTTCATATGCAGGCACACTTTGTCAAATACCATGCCATTATTTGACAAAGTGTGCATGCATACAAAAGCTCACACCTTGAATAAACCTTTGTTGGTCTTAAAGGTGCCACTGGACTCTAAATTTGTTCTATTGCTTCAGACCAACATGGCTGACCACCTGGAACTATCTCTACGATAGTGAGGTCATCACTTTGACTCCAACTCTTTCTGTCATGTCTGTGATTCCATATGATGCCCTGTCACATGCCTGCAACTCAGTGCATTCCATGCTGCTAATCCAGTTTTGGGGGACAAAGATGGATGCAATTTCTGGAAAAGTTGAAGACCACTGCAGTATTTCATTTGGTCATACTCAAACCATGGATCCAACTTGATGAAAATAAGATTCTAAACTGAGAAGTGAATGAAATTTAAAGTAGTCCTGAATGTGCTTGTTTTTCATCATGACCTTTATGGTGAGATTATGCAACCTGTATAATGAAGGGGTCAAACATTTCCTGGAAGCATTTCAGACTGCAGTGCAGAGACTTCTTGTTGACAGGCTCCCTCATGAAATGATTTTCCTCATGTGGAAAACTGGTGTGATGGATTGACTCCCAATTTCTGTCATTCTCCTTGGCAAGCAATATATATGGGGGGTGGGGGTGGGGCTTCAAATTTCTGCATTGGTGGAACCCATGTAGTAGAAATAGATTAGTTGTGAAGTTTGAGACTTAAAACTTAAATAATGAATACAATTGTACAACAGAAATAAGAATTATTGTTTTTATAGATAATACTGGGTGTGTGCATTCAGCTAAATTCAAGCTGAAACAATATCTGAAAAATACCTTATTGGTATTTTCTGGATATGCTTTCAGCTGTATATTTCTTTGGGTATTTTTTGGCTATCTGAAATAGCCAAGCCGAATAGTCATAGTTAAAGGTCATTTAGAAGGATTACAGTCCCTTTAAACATTTTCCAGGTAAACTCACTGCTTGGAGAAGGTGTTTAAAGAAACTGCACGCTATTTAAATGCCTTTGGAGTTCACTTGAGGAGTTGTGCTTCTTGGAGAAGGCATTTAAAGGGACTGCAATCCTTTTAAACATCTTCCCTCCTTCATTGAAAGTAATGGAAGATGGGGGCACCTTTTGGGCCCCCCAAAATGGGACCCCCTGGTCCAATCTTTTTGAAACTTTGGGGGGGGGGTTGAAGAGAGACACCAGCAGCTACACTGCAAATCTGGTGTTTCTACCTCAACAAACAGCCCCTCAGAGCCCCAGATACCCCTGGATCATTTCTCCATTATACCCTATGGAGACCATTGACGATAATGGAGGTATAATGGAGATGTAAAAATATGAGATTCCCAAATATTTTCCAAATCTGAATACCATATCGGTATTGGGATTTGGGAATATTGAGAAATACTGATATTTTCCAGGTTCATTATATCCGAACCCAAAAAATACCAGTTTTTGCACATCCCTAGATAATACCTTAAAAATTATAATAACAGGGATGAAAGGGGAATTATTCTCTGTCCTATACATTATGTACCACATGATTATCTTTGACAAATGTAATTATGTTGTATAACCCCTTTTCCCCTTTTCTTTTTTGTATCCTCACCGTTTCTCAAAAATAAATAAATTTTGAAAAAGAAGTGCAGCATCATAAAATGCTGGCCTTGGAAGACCTGAGTTGAAATCTATACTTTTCCTTGAAACTCACTGCTATCCTGCCTTGCTGAGAAGGATAAGTGGAGTAAGCATGCTTTCTGCCCTCTTCTCTTTGGAGAAAAGTTGGGACAAAATTCCAATCAGTAATTTGATTTCAATGTAAGGTGCTTGAGTGTCTCCTGTGAAAATCGATTCAATTTTAAGACACCTCTTTGGGGCTGGATCATGCCCAGAAAACTCAATTCTAGAGATATGTGAACTGGTTAGAAAAGGAATGTGATTCTAAAGGTAGCAGATTTGCAGCCAGATCAACCCAACAGCAAACCACGATGCACACCCAGGTTCCTAATCACATTTACTTGGAAGACCCACATATTTCAATATGACTCATTCAAAGTCAATTTTTTTTTCTGAATGCAAAATGCCATGAGCAAAGCTTTTCAGTTTTATGCTGTTTCACGTTAGAAATAACCAACTGATCAGCCAATAGGCTCAATCTGTAGCAGAATATCCAGAGGACAGGAAGTCAGAAAAGAAGGACAGCAACTTGTAACTAGGGTACCTGGTTGGTAGGAAAGCGCATAGTCTAGACATAGGTTCGCCAATATCCAGGTGAGATCTCCAGACTACAGAGATCAGCCCCCCTGCAGAAAATGGAGTCTATGGCATAATACCCTGCTGAGATCCCTCCTACCCCCAAACCTGCCTTCCCCAGATTCCACTGTCAAGCCTCCTAGCCTGGACTTGGCAGCCCTTTCTGGACCAAATATATATGAAGAGAATCAAAGCCTAAATAGTGTGACTTCTGGCCATCATCTTGGTCCCCCTCCACCACCTGTTGTGTTGTCTCTTCCCATTCTTGAACTTTAAACTATAAATTACACAGATAATTGGGGAGGGGGGCTTGTGTGATCTGTAAACCAACATAATAAATTATTTGTCTCAAATGGCAGTGTGCAAGATGAAAAACTATGGACTCCCCTTAGCGTTGGATGAGCAGGTTCCATAAATAGACTCATATGGTCAGGCTATTGGTTCATCTAGATCACTATTTGCCTCCTCAGACTGGCAGCTCTCCAGAGCATGTTGCTGAACATTTGGGCTACAGTGGAAAAGGAGCAATGTGGAAGGGGCTGTGGCTCAGTAGAAGAGCCTCTGCTTTGTGTGCAGAAGGTCCCAAGTTCAATCCCCAGCATCTACAGCTAAAAGGAACAGGCAGTAGGTGATGGGAAAGACCTCTGCCTGATACCCTGGAGAACCCTGCCAGTCTGGGTAGACAGTACTGCTCTTGATAGATGGATGCTTTGATTAAATATAAAGCAGCATCATGTGTCCAAGTCCCACTCTGGTGAAAGAAATCCCTTCCTTTAGCAAAAATTTACCTTGGGAGCAAAGATGTCTTTCATACACCAGCCACAGTCAGGCTCAAATCCAGTACATATAAGGAGAAGGCAACCGTGTCCTGCTCATTTCAGTCCCATCACTTTTTCTTCAACATCTTTGTTTGGAATAATGATGGCCCTAAAGGCTTCTCTACAATTAATTCTCATATATGAAATTTCCCTAATGTGATTATCTGTTCCTGCAGTAATGAGGTTTCCTCTCTGGCAGATTTGCATCTCATCTCACTCTCCTGCTTGCTTCTGTTCTTTCTGAGGGAAGAAAACAGACACATTTCCCCTGAAGTACCAAGTGCCCTTTTGCACCCAAACCATGGTGAGCTAAAATCGATCATACAGAGGGATAATTTACCTGGAATGCGGATGCAAATGACATCACACCAGCAGCAAAACATGGCTTCCAATCAAGCTTCCTCTGTGCATTTCTGTAGGAGAGTCCAGATGCAGTCCTTAATAGTTGTGGTAACAGGAAAAAAATTGTGGCACATTATCATGCAAGGTTGGTATGCAAAGCTGCATCTGCTAGAAGTCCCTCTTCTAAACAGTTGTTAAAAGGTACAGGAACTTGTTCCTCCTCTGCATCTCATTACTCTATCTGAGACTGGGCTTCTCCATTTAAACACTTTTGCATTCCTGAGTACAGCTGAGGAGCACTTATCACCTTGTTTAGCAAGAAACTCTCGAGGATGAGGGTACTTTGTGCATTCAAGGTTGTGGGCAAAGCCAAGAGGAGCAGACTAGGGATATGAAATTCCCAAGACCCAGGTTGGTCTGGGGGTCTGAGAAGTCAGGTAGTCCACGTGGCTCATTTTGCTTTGTGGGAGGGGCTGTGACTCAGTGGTAGAGCATCTGCTTGGCATGGAAATGGCCCCAGGTCCAATCCCCAGCATCTCAAGGTAAAAGGATCAGGTGACACGTGATGTGAAAGACACACTGGAAAACCACTGAGTAGACGATACTGACCTCGATGGACCAGTGGTCTGATTCAGGATAATGCTGCTTCATCTGTGTTCAGACTCTCACATGAAAGAAAGGGAGCATAAGGCATAGCACATTTGTCCAGGTTGATAGCTTGATTCTTGGCTCTCCAGTGACAACTAGAACCCTGTCTAGGGTTCCAAACATGCTCACTTTAACCCTTTGCTTGACTTGAAAACACAGTCACTGATATCCTGCAGCAAGACAGCACTTAGAGGAGTGGAAGACAGACAAGAAAGAATTCAGGAAGCAAAAAAAGGAACACAAGGAAGAGAATCTACTCACCTTTGTGGCTTCACACATGCACATTCATCTTCTGAGGACTGCTGTACTTTGACTGAAACTAGCTATCCCAGATCTAAAGGTACATCAAGCTGAGTAATGTCTACACTTACTAATAATAGCTTTATGGTAGTGAAGGACCTTTCCTATCACAGGCTACCTGAGATCCTTCAACTGGAGACAGCAGAGACCAAACCTAGGACCTTCTTCTACCAAAGCATGGTCTCTATGGCTGACTGAGCACTGATCCCCTTGCAAAGGCAGTGCTTTTCAATGGTTTAGGTGTAGGTCATCAGTGTTGACTAAACTCATGATGAAACATCAGTCTCACATCAGGTCTAAGTGCCATTCAGAAGAAAGCTGGCTGGTTTTCCCATCCACATCCAAACTCATCCCCCTTAGTTTCACAAACATTCTATATGCCATTAAACCAAATCAAGTGTCTGAAATGAGAGCCTTTCCGGTGCAATCTTAAAACATTTCTGTTAATTAACACAATTTTGAAAGTAGCAACTGGAATAACAAATGTCAGTTTTGAGACCATTACCATAATTAAAATCATCTTGGTATTATGGGTTGACTAACAATAGCTGTTTAAAGAACATTACACTGGTTGGTTCTCATTAGCATCTTTATTAGAAGCATCTTCTTTAGAACGAGCAGAAATAAATAAATTCCAGTTTACAATAAGAATATTTAATGCACACAGGAAAAAAGGGAACCTGAGGATCTGAGGAAGCCAAATCACGCATTTACTGCATGGTGCTTCTCCATTTTTTAAAATAAATAAATAAATACTACAGTCTTCTTTGGATTAGTAGGCAGCTGCAAAATTTAACTGAACTATATTTCAGAGGGCTGTTAATGCAGTTCTATGCAGAGCTTCATCTTTCTAAGTCCACTGACTCCCTTACATGGAAGAGAGAGAGGGAGGGCAAGAAGGTTTGCATCAGTGCTTAGTTCTTGTGGCCCTTTCTTACATGTCCAAGGAAATGCTGATTACCACTTTGGGGCCAGGAAACCATTTTTGTACAGGCCAGTTTGGCTGGAGATCCTTGAGGGTTTTTTTGTCATCTTCTGGGCATGGAACAGGCATCACTGGGCGTATGTGTGTGGGGGGAGGTATTTGTGATTTTCCTGTGTTATGCAGGGGGTTGGACTAAATGACCCTGGAGATCCCCTCCAACTCTATGATTCTATGAAGGGTGGAAGTCTCTTTAGCATTCCACTGGGCATGTCTCATGGACACATGAGGCTACCTTATACTGAACCAGACCTCTGGTCCATCGAAGTCAGTATTGTCTGCTGAGGCTGTCAGTGGGTCTCCAGGGTCTCAAGCGGAGGTCTTTCCCCATCATCTACTACCAATCCTTTTAACTGGAGATACCAGGGATTGAACCTGGGACCTTCTGCATGCAATGCAGATGCTGTATCACTGAGCCACCTGGCCTGCGTTTGCATTGTCTATGATGACACGCCTTGTGCATCTGTTATGTTTTTATTGTCAGCTGCCTCAAGCAAAAATAGAGGTGGTGTAATTTTTATACTCCATGAACTGCAGCGCTTGGAGCTCTCAAAATCTGCATTAACATTGTCTGCATTAACATCTTGTTGTATATGTTGTATATGATTATAATGTGCACCCCGCCATGTACATTTTATTAACATATTTATACCCCAGTTTTCTCACCAATGGGACCCAAGCTGGCTCACACCATCATTCTCCTTTCCTCAGTGTTCTCTGTAGCACAATAATACTGTGAAATAGGTTGGGCTGAGAGAGACTGTCCCATAGATCACACAGTGAGCTTCCATGGCAGAGTGGGGATTTGAACCTAAGCCTCCTAGGAAACAAACCATTATAGCCACACATCTACCTCTATCTCCAATTGAAATCAGGTTTCACTACTATACGTGGTTGATATCAGGCATCAACAAGATAAGTGAGGGTCCGTGCCTCAGTGGAAGAGCACTGCTTTGTATGCAGAAGGTCCCAGGTTCAATCCTCAGCATCTCTAGTTGAAAGGTAGGAGGTGATGAGAAAGACCTCAGTCTGAGACCCTGGAGAGCCGCTGCCAGTCTGAGTAGACAACTCTTGATTGACCGATGGTCTGATTCAGTGTAAGGCAGCTTCATATGTTCATAAAGTAGTAGGTAGGGCCCAGACCTGTTAGAAACCCCTCAGCTTAGCGCTAGTGTCAACATCCAAGCACTTCCATGTAGGGATAGTCAAACATCCACTGATTTGACTCACATGCTGTTCATTGGTCACAGACAGAGAGTTGAATTTCCATTGAGCAGTTCATCTGTTCAGGAGCAGCTCAAGCCTGTTCTGAGGGTTTCTCGTCAAGTATTAAAAACAGTATAGCATTCCGCACATGTGTGTTCCCAGACAGCTGAACAGGAGTCCTAGGTCATCACTACTTTACCACTGTGTGTACCTTTCAGCAGGTGTGTCTTCAGCAGCCAACGAAATACTGAGCAAACCTGTCAGACTGCCAGTGATAATAAATACTGTGTTTTAAAAGCCATACTATTTGGGGTTTCGGTTTCGGCGTTGCAAATGGCGGCTGCCTCTTGGGACGATCCCGGAGGTGGTTAGCCCACGCGCAGTCAGGGGGTCTTCGCATGTGCGAAAGACCCTAGTGAGCCTTAGGTAAAGGCTCCGAACCGGGGGCGCTTTGGGGAGTAGCCTCTTTGCCGGCAGACAGCCGGGAAATTGAGGCTTTCTCCCCGCCCCAATCAGCCCCGCTGCATCGTGCCCGTAATGGGACTTAGCAGCGCCTCCGAATTCCACCAGGAGTGAGGAACAGCGGTATGAATTAAAGTAAAAAGAAGAAATGGCAGCGAACCGTGAGTTGGAGGTCTAAATTTGAAGCGGAAACCCGAGCCCTTCCCCCATAAGCGAATAAGCGTCTGGGAGGAGGGGGAATCCCCCCCCACTGAGAAGCGGGACTTTTATAAGAAAGCTAAGGGGGACAGAAGGGAAGAAGGGTTGGTGAAATTACCTTTGGGGTGCCATTGAAGCTAAAGACTTAGCGGGTCTCCTGAGCGACGCGTCACGAACTTTGATAAAGTAAACAAATAAAAGAAATGTCGGCCATGAAGAAGGTCCCTTTGAAACCGGAAAAGAAGGGAGGCGGGACTTCCGGTCCGGGTAATCCCCCTCCAGAGCCTGCTGTCAGTCAACAGACAGGCGAGCTACTGCACCCTCTGCTGGTCCAAATACAGAAAATCAGTGAAACCCTAACTAACATGGAAGGTGTTCTCAACAGTCAACAAAAGCAATTAACAGAAACGTCAAAGAAAATGGAGGAGATCGCACAGAAGTGTTTGGTCTCGACGGAAGACATTGGAAAAGTGAAGAAAAGGGTCAATAAGTTAGAAAGACATCAGGATGTGCAAGAAAAAAGAATTTTGATGTTGCAAATGGAGAAATCGAATCTGACCCTTCGTTTTCAGGGCATTAAAGAAGAAGAGAAGGAAGATCTCAGATCTATATTAGCGAATGCCTTGGCACCCGTAACTGGCAGAGATCAGCGAGAAATAAAAGAAGAGATGGATAAGGTCTATAGGGCCTACTCCACTTTTACAAAGAAAAATAATCTGCCAGCAGAAGTGGTTGTCAAGTTCGTTAAGCAGTGTACTAGAGATCAAATTCTCTGTGCAGTCTCAGCGGTGCCCTTGAAAATTGGGGAGCAGACTATCAGAATATTGAAAGATGTGCCTTATGAAATCCGGATGAAAAGGAAAGCGTATAAAGGATTGACCACCTTTCTACAAAAACATCAGACCATATACAGATGGATCTTCCCTGAAGGCCTAGTGTTCAAGTATAAGGACAAAAGAGAAAAGATTGACTCCATTTTCAAAGCACAAGAATTTCTGAAGAGACACGCCAGTTCAGAGGAAGAGGCAGCACTCGCAACTTGGACAGACTTGAGCAGTGAGGATGACAGCGGCCCAGAAGAGGGAGGTGCCGGAGCGGGAGACGTGAAAACCAAAGAGGGCCCATCTTATAACCTGAGGGATACTAAAAGAAGACAACCTAAGTAATGACTGTTCGAGAAGCGTCAGAAAGGAGTTGATAAACAACTAACCCCAAAGGACATTACTAACCTCATTAACAGAGTCATTTTGAACTTTTGTTAGATGAAAAGAAGACTCTCCAATCACGGGGATTGCCAAAAACTGTATTTATACTAATTTAAATTAACTTTTATTAACAGAATACTCACTCCGCTCTTTTCTTAATCCCTCTATATACCCTACCTCTTTCCATTTATAAAAAGAATAAACTCCTCTCCTTTTTAGGAGGGTTTTGCTAAAAAAAAAAAAAAAAAAAAGCCATACTATTTGGTCCTCTAAATCTGTGCTATTGAGAGATTTCATACATGCACATTTTAGCAAGGCCTTTTTATTGGAGTCACAGTCTTGGAGCCACCTGCATAATTTCGTTACCTGACAACCATCCATAATCTAGAGAAGAATCTATTTCACCTACTGCACAGATACACAGGCAGCCATAAGGCAGAAAGGAATGAAACTACCCCACACAGTGTTCAGCACCTCTTTGAATCAAATAGGCCACAGAATCTAAGGCTTAGCTCACAAGAGGCCACTGCTGTTGAAAAATGGTATGTTTGCCTGCTGAACATGTTCACGATGAAGTCTGCAGCATCTGTAATTCCATGGTGCTGACGGAACACAGTGGCTTTCTGCCTTCACTGCTGCCTCAGATCTACCATGGGTAGGGGGTGGTGGCGGCGGCCAGTGGTGGTGGCCTCTGTGATGACAGAGAAATGCAGGATATCTTAATAAACATGCAAGGAGGCCACAACCTCAGGGAAAACATTCTTTCTTGGGAACAAAACAATACGTCTCATTTCAGGCTCAGAAGAGGTAAGTTTTCCTTTTATGGGGAGAAACAGACAGGAGGCAGATGACCATTTGCCTACCTGCTGGGAAGGAGCAAGATAGCTGGCTGTTTGGATAGCCTCAGTTGGGGCCATAAAAGAGTTGACTGAAGAAAGGTGGGAAACCGTACACGTGGGGACTGAAATGAAAATTCAGGATAGGTCAAAGTGAAACCCTCCTTGAATATCTGACACAGCAAAATAACACACCTAAGGTAATGGATGATCTATGGCTGTGGTAGAGTTTATACATCTGTTCCTCGTAGTATTATAAGTCCTTGTTTGTTCTCTCGCTATACATTTCATACCTAACACACTATTCTTAAAACTCTATGTCAAATGTCAAATATCTAGATTGCTCTAGTTTCTTTGTATATCTCTTACTTTTGGATAGTTCACATCTCACAGTTGATAGATGTTAGTTTATGAATCACTTTGTACTTCATGTGCATTTGTAGTTGAAATTTTTGTATTAATATATATTGTTTTATAAAACTCAATAAAACTTTATTGTTAAAAAAAAAGTGAAACCCTCCTTATAGTAACAGGAAGGGTTAAAAGGTCTGCACACACTATGAGAGGGGTGCAAACTATGAACTGGAACTGGGGGAAATGGGATGAAGTCTGCAGGGGTGTCTTCATTTCACAGAAGGAAATGCCAAGGTAACACTAGTGACTGAACAACCTAGCCTTGTTTGTTTAAATTTCTTTTCTTAGTTCTGTAACAAATGCCCTGCAGTGTTTTGATCCTTGTACTTTAGTTTCTTGATAATATAGTTTGATAAATAAAGATCATTTCCATTATAAAGATTTCAGACTGTGGTCACAGAATCTCACTAAGGGCTCCTGACCGCACACCCCATGCACAGACCAGAAACTTCTAGCTGCTCTATAGACAGAAGCAGTTCTCTCTCTCTCTCTCTCTCTCTCTCTCTCTCTCTCTCTCTCTCTCTCTCTCTCTACACACACACACACACACACACACACACACACACACACACACACACACAAACACGGACAGACACAAACACGGACAGACAGACAGACAGAGACAGAGACTGTCTGAACCTCAAGCCACAGATAATGAAAGAAAGGGCAGAGCTTGAGTGGTGGTAGCTACCAGAATAAGGCCTCAATGTTCTTCATACACCCAAGCATATCACTTCATCTCCACAAAACCCAAGCATGGGGGGTGGCAATGGACACAGACACATTTTGTCAGGAGGGGCCTCACTCAACCCACAAGGCTGATATGGTCTCCATTTGCTGCTTCTGCCCCAGAATTAGCTTGAGGTTTTCTTTCAGATTCCCTCAAGTAATACCTGTGGGAATTGTTTTGGAATTGTCCCAGAACAAATGGCAAAGGACAGCAGAATTAGACAGGAGGGAAAAAGTAAATGCAGAGGACTTCACTGAATGGTATAATAAGGTAGTCAGCATGAGGTCAATAGGGTACTTTCCCAAGAAGCAGCATTTGCATTAGTGTCTAGCAAAAGTCATGTCAGGTGAGGAGGCAGACAAAATGCTGATCTGTCAGGTCAGTTAGGCATAATAGCCATAATTACATAACTATGCTCTAGCCCAGATAAATACAGCACTATATGCAGAGACTTGGGAAGAATTAAAGAATAATTTAGGTATTTTATACTGAAGTAAAGTGCATTAGTCTCTCCAAAATCTCTGTTGCTTCCCATCACAATCTGTCAGGTAATATAGGCCATTTTCAGCCATCACATATAAGCATCCCTCTTCTCCAGCAGGCATTTTTAGTATAATTTAATAAAGGCAAAGGCAATGGGAAAAGGAAACCAGGGAATAGAGTTTGGGGAATGGAGACTCTTTGTACCAAATGACTTGTAGAATTAGGCATCAATACGTATGAAGACAAGGTTCACTTCACCTGTCATGGATACCACACTGACAGGTAAGATTGCCTACTTTGGTTGATTGTTCTAGTACATGCCTAAAATATATGCTTTATTATATATTTACAAGTTGCCTCAGAAGCACATGTTGGCAACTCTATGGTCCCCACTCTGCCTATGTTGAGGTAACTTACAGGAAAGAATCAGTGGGGGGAGCAGGAGGAACCCTCAGTTTCTCCCAGATCTGTTGATTCTCCACTGAAAATGCCCTTCCATATGTGGTCATTCTCCCCGTCTCCCCCATGTCACAAATGACTGGTGTTTTGCTTCTCACTTGAAAATGATATGAGGACTATAATATACTAAGAGCCATCTCAAGAGCTTTCTTAGGTTCACCCAGGCCCCTCATCTCTTAGAGTCACAGCATCCCATGAGCGCCACTAAACATATGGGTGGCGTCATTGGCATGGATTGTGCCATCCTTTGTTACATAGGTAACTCTCAGTGGACATCAAAGACTCACAACACTAGCAAAGTGAATTTAGTTTAGGAGGCTTTCTGGATGGGAGACTCCCTGGCAACTGTATGCAAGTTGCTCTGAGCTTGCTGCAGGAAGCATCAAAGTATCATAAATAAAAAATAAGTACAGTCTCCATCAGTTTGGTGGAGAATGTCCTCATGCACAGCACTGTGCCGACAGCCCTGTACAATGATCACTGGATCAGAGCAGTTGGGTCTACATTATTTATTGATTGTATATTTTTACTCCCCTTGTTTCAGGGGAAAAAATGTTCTGTGAGTGGCTTATACCAATTAGCAAATGATACTGAGGGATTCTCAGAGAGATCTGGCATGATTGCGGCATATTGGTCATTTACTTTACCATGAAAAATCCCAGTGGGTCACTGCCCTAAGCCCCCCCCCGGTGGTGTGGCCAGCATGGAAGAGCAGAAGCACAGCAGTCCCTGGCTATACCCTGACAGCCCAGGTGTGATACACAGGGATGCAAGCTCTGGGTTTGGAAACACCTGGAGATTGGGGGGGTTACCCAAAGAGGCAGTTTTCTAATTAGTTGGGGGAATTAGCTTCAAGGAAACAGAGTGAGAGGCGGGTAACTGTTTTTTTTTATTAAAAGAGAATAAAAGGGCAAAACACACATACTAACACACTGAAAATACACATGCTAGCTAAGGGGAAATCAGGGAGGAGAGGGGGAAAGCAATTTTGGAGAAAGCTATAGTTACCACTGTAGATGAGAGAGGTCCATGGAAGCAGCAGCAAAATGACCAGTGTTTCATGCAGGAGGTCCAAATGGAGGAGATCCAGAACACACACACAGCTATGGAGCACGATGCCATAATTTATAGGCCAAAATCCTTCTGAAGGCAAGCTGATGTATTAGCTCCCAAAACAATAACTTGATGGGGTTTTTGGAAGTGGACAATGATCTGGGAGAAGCTGTATGGGTTTACCCAAGGCAAGTTATAGGTATAAATGGTGCTTGATGATCTTGAGAGTACCAGATGGGAAAAGTTACCAGGTTTGGTAAATAGTGTTAAGTGTTGCTTAATTAGGGTAAATGGGTGAGAGGAAGCAAGACTGGGAGTAGATGAGATTGATTTAAGGTGAAGTAATAGGTTCTTAGAGACCCATTGTCCTAAATTATACATCTCTCTTGGGTGGGGAGGAGGTCATTAGGTGGTCAGATGCTCTTTCCCACACTTCTAAAGTTCATGTCCAGACTTATCTCTGGCTGGCATCCATTTTGTATCATTTTGGGCCAGGCATTGTATTGCACTTATGATATTTGGGATTATATATTAGGAAGGGTGTTTCAAGCTATTAGGAAGGTTTTGCTATAAACTGCCCCTCAGTGAGATGGGGGGTTTGACTGCTAACAGTGGAGCCTGGAGAAGGCAGGATTTGGAGAGGGGAGAGATCTCAGCATGGTACAATGCCATAGAGTTCACCCTCCAAAGCAGCCATTTTCTCCAGAGAAGCTGATCTCTGTTGTCTGGAGATCCATCAGAATAGCGGGAGAACTCTAGGTCTCATCTGGTGGTACAGCCAATGAGGAGTAGCATGGCAGTGCCTCCTTTCTCTCCAGCCAGCTCTTCATCTCTCACTCAGGTGATGGTGGCAGGAGGGATCTGAGCCCTTTTCTTCTGCCATTTTGGCTTTCCATTTTGACCTTGGGCATGACAGAAAGGTATGTGGCTGCATTTGGGGGGGGGTTGCCCTCTGGAATTTCTTTTTTTTTTAAATAATTTTTTATTATTATTTTTAAAAAATACAACATAAAAAGTGCCTTGTATTACATTAGTTCACATCTCTCCTATATAGCTTAACTAATATAATTTAACTAATAAATAATATTTTTGCAACATTAAATGACAAATAATACATTGGTAAAATCATTTAAGAATTATCTAAACATCCTACGATTGTTATCCTTTAATAATGTAACATCAAGAGCTCTACTACAAATTTTCCATGTTTTTTCATCTGATCTGGCATTTATTATAATTATTTCCTTTTCCATTATTCTTGCCAGTTCATTTTACTTCTAACACCTGTATCCATCTATTTTTATTCTAATTTGCTATTTAATTATTAATAATGAAAGCACACACACACACACAAAAAACAGCTGGAGTCCTTCTTTGTAGTTTAATTTCACCTATTATTCTATATTTTCTCTACCTCTTAGCCTATTGCTGTTTATCAATTTTCCAAAGGAAAAATCCAACAGAAAAAGAACCTTCATTTAATTTCTTAACCAAATGTAAAAAGCACACACACACATAGATCTATTTATTTTTTATTCTAAAGTATTAATTTGTTACTAATAAAAGTAGGTTTTAAAGATCCTTCTTGGAGGTTTAGATTTACCTACTAGTCTATCTTTCCCAATTTTGCTCAAAATCCTTTCTCTATCACCTGGCTTAGTTCAGTTTTCTAACATTAGAGGTCCTTCTATTTAATTGCCCTTTAATGAACACTAAACTATTCTGATTAAGTTCACTTTAACTTTAACAAATCCATCATATACGGAGAGAAGTTACTACTAACACCTATACCCATCTATTCTCATTCTAATTTGCTATTTAATTATTAATAATAAAAAACACATCCTTCTTTGTAGTTTAGTTTCACCAATTATTCTATATTTTCTCCACCTCTTAGCCTATCGCTGCATTTTTATTAATTTTCCAAAGGAAAAATCCAACAGAAAAAGAGCCTTCATTTAATTTCTTAATTAAATGTAAAAAGCCCTCTGGAATTTCTGATAAGGTTGGTCAATGGGAGAAGGGGAACTCTCTGTCAGAACTGTATCCAGGCAAGATGGAGAAGTGTCTGCCTAACATCTCTGCTTTCTTTATTGGTTCCTTGTGGGGAGAAGGTGGCTCAGCTAGAGACATGTCCAGGCTCAACAGAAGAATAGGTCATCTGCTGCTGCCTCTTCTTCCTTTGGCTTCAGCAAGAAGAACCCTTCCCCCATTTCAATAAATATCCACATGCTGAAATTCCTTGGCAATATGATCACTGTGGTGATGGGAGTCCTGCCCCCAATTAATTTGCAATGGCTTCCTGCCGAGATTTTAATGCGTAAATTTATCTTTATGTTTTCTGTTCCTGAAATCTGGTTAGGTAGTGGTAGAGCAATAATGATAATAAATGTGTGGAATAAAAGTAGATGATGGTCTCTCAGAATCGCCCAGTAAATGTTTTATTATCTTTGTGCAATAATACAGTTCCAGAGGGAGTTGGGGAAGAGGAAGATTTTTCACAAACATATATATCCTGGCCTTTTGGCAAAGATGTCATTAAGAAAGGAAAATGCCCAAATATCATCCTGGGCAGTTAATGTGACAAACATAAAAGCAGTAATTATTGAGTCATTATAGCAATAAATATAATGGCCTATATATGTGAAAATTTATGAAAACTCCATGTAAGGGTGGGAAGGCAGTAGATGAACGATGGCTTTAATCTCACCAGATACTGGGGGACATTTCAGGGAAAGGACATTTTAAAGATGCAATGACAGACAGTCTAGAGGGAAGCAATCTTAAGCAAAATTACAGTCTTCAACAAGTATTTACTTCAATGGACTTAGAAGTAGGCAACTCTGTTTAGAATCATACTGCCAGTTTCCCAAACACAAAGTGTAATTTTGTATCATTTGAGTCACTTGGTGTAAATAAGTGCATGCCATACATTTTAAAAACAAACAAATAGCACCATATTATACCTTGGACCAAACCAGACCAGACCCTACACATTGCTGTCATGCACAGGCCCTGTCAGTGGTCCTTGCTGTTCTGCAGGCCTTTTTAATGGCTTCCGCAACCATGGTATGCGACTGAGATGAATGCTCAGCTATGCATGTGTACATCTGTGCAAACACACATACAGCACAACATTCAGGAGTCCCTGCAATATGTACACAAAGGCACAGATCCATTTAACAAAAATAGAAGGGGTGGGGATGTCTCTTCCATGTGGTAATAAGGCTTTAGTTGCTGTGCAGTATGAAAAGGGTAGGAGCTGTGGTGGCTCAAGTGGTTAAGACACTGAACTGCAGGCTGTGGAAGGTCAGTAGTTCAGCAGTTTGAGACCCGAGTGTGCCGCATGACGGAGTGAGCTCCCGTCTCTAGTTCCAGCTCCTGCCAACCTAGCAGTTCGAAAGCAAGAAATTGCAAGTAGATAAATAGGTACCACTTCGGTGGGAAGGTTACAGCGTTCCGTGCGCCTTGGTGTTTAGTCATGCTGGCCACGTGACCACGGAAACGTCTTCAGACAGCGCTGGCTCTTCGGCTTTGAAACGGAGATGAGCACCGCAACCCTAGAGTCGGATTCGACTGGCTTTCGAGCAAGGGAACCTTTACCTTTACCTTATGAAAAGGGTGGCTGGGTACAGTCCTGGTGACATTAAACCCTTTTCACTGTCCCATAGATTTCAATTAAAGTAAGTTAAACACATATTTAACATTCAAGAGGACTGAGTGCTTAATTTGGGCCAGATTATGCTCACAGTAATTCCAAAACATTCTAAAGCACATTACTATGGAGTTCTACCTAGACCTGATTAAACAGAGAGTGAACTGAACTATAGAACACACCTACTATTATCCTACACCTGTACCTGACAAACTCAGCCATGGTGAGCAAACTCAGAGCCAAGAGTGCACGTATAATTTTTGATCTTCTTACTGAGAGTCCTCCTTGGGTAAACGTCTGAACTACAGCCAGACAAAGCAACCTTATTCCATAGTTCACATAGCTTTGCATTGATTAGCAACAGTTTTCTAAGACCTTTGCCAACATCTACTTAATCCAAGGAGCTCAAAAATAGTATATATGCTTCTCCCTTCGTTCAGTTTATCCTCATAGAAAGGGTAGATGAAGGCCCACAGGAAGTCAGTGTGCTTCTTGGCCAAGTGAAAACTTGGACCTTGATCTCTCCCAAGCCTTATCCTACTTTCTGACTGCTAGACCAGACTAGCTCTGAACTGAAGATGCCAGGGTTGAATTGGAGGCTCCTCCATGCAAAACATGTTCTCCACCACTGAGCTACAGTCACTACTGTACACTCTGCACAGTGTAGTATAGTCTCTACCATGATAAACCATGATAATAGATTAGATCAGATAGTAGTTGATAGTAGATTATGATATTCAAGATCATTTGTATGAAAATCACAGGCTCCACCTCACTATCCTCTTCTCTTATGTCACGCTTAAACTGGGGTGTCAAAAATAAGGCCTGGGGGCTGGAAGTTCTTATGAGGCCTGCGAGCAACTAGTGCAAGGGAGGGAACAAGAGAGATTTCGGGGGAGTGGGCAGAGCCACTCTGATTGTGGCTTCAGCATGGTGGAACAACCTCATCTGCAGCAGTCAAGCAGTGTGGGAGGTGAGCATCTGCCCAGTGCTGCACTGCTGGCATGGGTTTTCCTCTGCACCCCCTCCCAGCTTATGGGGTCTTTCAGTGAGGATGCATCAACTCGGAGCTTACTAGCTGCTGTCCTTCATACAGTTTATAGCATTATGTTTTATGGCACACATGGCCTGGCCCGACAAAGTGACATTTATGTCAGATCCGGCCCTCATAACAAACGTGTTTGACAGCCTTAAAATGTTTCTAGAGAATTAGAGTTTTCTTGCCGAAGACCAGAAGAAGAATTTCTGGGTTCCAGTTATTTTATTACTCTATTTCTTAGATAAGTTTCTGAATATATTTAAAGAGTTATGAGCATTGTCCTTTATTTGCCCTTGATGTCAGCCAATCTTAAATCTGCCTTTCTCCCTGTGGGCATAAATGCTAATGTTAACAGTCTATTAAATTTTCCTTCATAATGATTCTGGCTAATTGCAAGTGTTTTCTAAGATCAATAAGATCACTGAGTGGAACGTTCATGGTTGACCTATGAATGATAGAGAAGAGCGCAGAAACCAACCAGAGAAGATATGCTATCTTAGATTTGCCCCAGAATGGTTCTTACTATTATATTCTTATCTGTCTTCATTCTTTTCCAAATTCAGTCACAATTTCTGTGTTTCACATAGAATTCCTTACAATAGGCTATGCTTACTTAATCAATGTTAAGTTCATTCATCCATGAAACTCCCTAGGAGACCTTGGGCCAATCATACTCTGTCTCTCTCACTCTGTGTGTGGGTCAAGTGTTGTCAAGTCACAGCCAACTTACAGCAACCCCAGCAAAGGGTTTTCAAGGCAAGGGAGAAGCAGAGGTGGTTTGCCATCGCCTGCCTCTGCAAAGTCTTCTTTGGTGGTCTCCCTTCCAAGTATTGACCCTGCTTCGCTTCTGAGATCTGATGGGATCAGGCTATATACCATGCCACCTTTCCCTCTCTCACTCTAGGTAAGGCAAAGGTAAAGGTTTCCCTTGCTTGAAAGCCAGTCATATCCGACTCTAGGGATGTGGTGCTCATCTCTGTTTCCAAGTCGAAGAGCCAGTGCTGCCTGAAGACGTTTTCCGTGGTCATGTGGCCGGCATGACTAGATGCTGAGGCGCACGGAACGCTGTTACCTTCCCACCGAAGTGGTACCTATTTATCTACTTTCAATTTCTTGCTTTCAAACTGCTAGGTTGGCAGGAGCTGGGACCTGTGCTGCAATGTTCGTTTTAAAAAGAGACGGGAGCTCACTCCATCATGCGGCACTCAGGTCTTGAACTGCTGAACTACCGACCTTCCGGTCAGAAGTTCAGCATCTTAAACCTCTACCTCTAAAGCCTACCTCTAAAGTTAGAAGCGGGAAGAATTGGGTACATTGCCCGGAGTTCTTTGAACACAGGAAACTGCTATATCCTGAGTCAGACCATTAGTCTATCAAGCTCAGTATTGCCTACTGTGACTGACAGCAGCTCTTGATGGTCTCAGGCAAAAGTCTTCCACATCACCTACTATCTGAGTCTTTTTTCAAGTGGAGATACCAACTCAGGAGCTTCTGTGTGCAAAGCAGATGGCGTACCACTGAGGCACTGCCCCCATGTCCTTGTGGCAAGGGTAACATAGAACACAATAGATGAACAAACAGATGGGACCTTCTCGGTTTCTTGCATGCTAATTTGGATCTTCGTATGTCCATCTTTCATGCTGGATTAAAGGATATGAAGAGAAGGGTTCGGTGCTGAACCAAATGATGACAATGACAGTACCATCTTTCTATAGAAGCACTGCAAACTTCGCAGAGATTGCATCTGGCGGCACCACATGCTGTTTTTGACTGCTGCAATGCTTTGTGAGCTAATTCGGATCTTGCTTTGCCGTTATCCAACCTGAACAGCTACTGAAGAGCTTCGCCACAGCTGGGACAGTGGAGGTTCATTTCCTTCTGCCTTGCGGTCACTTTTGTATTTGTACACTCAGTGCAATTGATTGTCTCTTACTGTCGTGGATGGTTGAATAAGATAATTAAATTACATGGAGGGGAGATGACTCCCAAATGGTGTGCAAAAATGCACACGCATGAAATAATCTTGATAACTCAGACTTAGATGAACACCAAATAGTAAGACTTTGAAAG
Organism: Gekko gecko; assembly: GCA_029375565.1. Taxonomy (NCBI): domain Eukaryota; kingdom Metazoa; phylum Chordata; class Lepidosauria; order Squamata; family Gekkonidae; genus Gekko; species Gekko gecko. Next base: position 34,095,442 of record JAPDNY010000007.1, read on the forward strand.
ATAGTGTTTATTTATAATTAGGGGCAGACTGATTGGTTTGTTCACTCTTTATTTAAATAGTTAGGTGCTAAGCAATCCATAGCCACAACACATTGTGTTTGTGTGAGTGTGTTTATGTGGACTAGGATTCTCTTCTGTCTAGGTGAGAATATATATGCATGAAATGCTACTGATTGTACTGTATTGTTAGAATATGCAGAAGGTAAGCTACCAGTCATCCAAACTGCTTGATAAAAAAACCCTGGCTCCCTGCTGCAGCTGGCAAACAGAATGTGAACTGAACCAGTAGGTATTTGAGCATCTCTCTCTTGACATATCTGCCATATATCTTTTCTCAGCCCATTCGGACATACACTTTTTCAATATGGCTTGCAAATGGTCAGGTTTATTGCTATAACAGAAATAACTGAAATGGAGAACTGTGAGATAGACAGATGTGATGACTTCCATATTTGTGCTGCAAGCCCCTGAGTTTCTTACTCCAACTATTACTGATATAATGATACAGCCAGGTTAACTCATGCATGGAAACAGGAGTCTGTACGTTATTTTAAAGTAGTCATTGCAAATCATAGTCGTTGACTAAAATCATAGTGATTGAAAGCAAAGCCACAAACCAAGGTCTTGAAATTTTTACAAAAAAGGGGTTGATTTTTTTAGCCATTATATGCTATCCAACTCAGCATTTAAAAAAAAAGAATATCAACACTGAGTTGTAACTGTTCTGTTGCTAGGTCCAACCTCTGGACAATATCTGATCATAATCAACCAAATCTGGATACATCACTTGGTGAGGGGGAACTGTTGATTTCACCAAGACGTGGATCTCTGTCAACAGCCAGTCTTGGAGTCTTGGGCATATTTCTTTTGTTTTCATTTCCTGGAAAAGACCAATCTGGCAGCAGTAATCATAGGTAAGTCTACCATTTGAAGATCTCTCAGGATGTTAGGTACATAGTTTAGCAGGGACATCTCTGGTTTGTAGGGAATTTGACTTTCCAGCCTAGACCGATATAACCCTCACCACTTGCTTCTGAATACATATTAGCTCTGATACACAGATATTTATGGGTAGCAGCCATCTTTCTGCCAAACAGAATTAGTGTCGTTCACTTTATCGCTCTGATCAATTTGGGGAAAGGGAGGGAAGAGGCAATAGGAATGAGTCTTCCAATCCCAAACAGATGATGGTCAAAACTGAAATCACCAGTCACCTGAATAATGGTCTGTGCTTGGGTCAGTGGCACCCTGCCCAGCCTCTCCCTCCCTTCCTGCAGCTGCCAGACCACACCCAATGGCCTCTCAGCTGAGCACCTGGCTGACAACACATGAGCCCTCCCTCCTCCCCACCCCCCAGCACAGATCCTGGCCAGAAGGGAAGATGCAACAGGCTCAGGGCAGGAGGAGGAAGAGAAGCCTCAACAGAGGACTGGGGTTAGTGAAGGAGCCCTCACTACCACCAACAATGGCCCGGCAGGGACAGACACAGCCAAGAGCCCCAGCCCAGCACAGCACCAAGGAGGCCAGAAGGAAGAAGAGCTCTGCTGGACCATCAGACCACTGGTAGACCTATCCTCCATGAATCTCTCTAACCCCCTTTTAAAGCTGTCTATCCCTGTGGCCATCACTACATTCTGTAGCTTTGAATTACACATTTTAATCATTCTTTTTGTAACGAGTCTGAATGTTATGCCTGTCAGCTTCATTTGATGCCCTCAAGTTCTAGTATTTTGGGAGAGGGAGAAAAATTTCTCTTTGTCAACTCTTTCTAGCGCATGCATAACTTTATTTGTCAACTCTCTACCATATCCTCCCTTAGTTGTCTCTTTTCTAAACTGAAAAGTCCCAGACTCTTCAGCCTTTCGTCATAGGGAAGGTGCTCCAACCCCCTCATCATCTTGGTTGCCCTCCTTTGTACTTTTTCCAGCGCTGCAGTGTCCTTTTGAGATACACTGACTGGAACCGTGCACAGTGTCCCAAATGAGGCTGCACCATAGATCTATACAAGGGCATTTTTTATTCAATCCCTTTCCTAACAATCCCTAACACAGAGTTTGCCTCTTTTACTGTTGCAGCACACTGGATCGATACTTTCATTGAGCTATCCCCTACAACTCCAAGATCTTTTTCCCTCTCAGTCTCGGCATGTTCAGGCCCCATTAGCCTATACCTGATTTTTTTGTCCCAATGTGCATCACCTTACACGTATCGACGTTGGAGTTCATTTGCCACACTGTCACCCACTCCCTCATTTTGTGTGTTGGATCCTGCAAAGGACTTCCACTGACAAAAGGGGGATATTTGCTGACCCCCCCCCACTATAGGCTTACCTCATGCTGTTCTTGGGGGGGGGGGGCTCCTCCTGTGTATCAGGAGCAGCGTGTTGAAGAGTATCTCAAACTGCAGCAGCAGAGTGGAGGCAGGGAAGCTACACTCCACTGATGGACCTTCTTCCAACATCAGAACCACTTGGTGGGATCCAAGCTCATTTCAAGCAGGTGATAGATGCTGACCCTGCTGACTATATCCTGTGCTGCACTGAGGGCTTCATCCAACAAAGATCGCTGCATATGAAGTTGCGGGTTTCTTGCACAACACAATCAACCACTGTTCTTAAGTCATGCACCAAGCAAGACAATCCCTGCATAGAAGCTTATTTCCCTGTTCAGTAATTTTTGCTACAGCAATGCAAGTACACTTTGGATTATTGTTAACAATAACAGTGAGCTCCTTTCAGTTCTGTATGAAACAGCTTTGGAATATAAATTAAAACAGTTAACGCCAGTTCAGGGGAGGGCAAGCAGTGTATGGAAATTAGTTGCCTTGCAGGAATCATCCAGTGGATGCAGCATCCAGAAGTGCACTGAACAGGGAGACCCCCCCACATCCAAATCCAGAACCCCTAGCTGTGCGTGCAGTGATTCTTGCAGGATTCAATCTGTGATGAATACTGTGAGGGTCCTCCCTCATTGTCTCCACCCACTTTTCCTCTGCCATCACAGCCCAAGGACCAAGGATTACATCACCCAAGTCTGTCCTCCTCTTCCCCAGGAGGTTGCTCCTTTAGCTGAGGCAAGTAACTCCTCTTCCTCCCTGACCTGGTATTGGAGCTTCCCTAAACACAACTTTCTAATCCTTCAGTTAGCCCCAGCCACACTACCCCTGGCCTTGCCCCAAACACCTGTGCCACCACCTGGGCTTCTCCAGCTGGGCTGGCCCTCTTTCTTGCCTTCCTGACCCCCTCTCTGTAGGAACTTCTGCTGGGCCACTGCCCACAAGAAAATACTACTTTACACAGAGGGTGATTAAAATGTGGAATTCACTGCCAGAGGATGTAGTGATGGGCACAGGAATAAACAGCTTTAAAAGGGGATTAGGTAGAGTCAGGGAGGATAAGTCTATCTAGAGAGCCAGTTTGGTGTAGTGGTTAAGTGTGTGGACTCTAATCTGGGAGAACCGGGTTTGATTCCCCACTCCTCCACTTGCACCTGGCTGGATGACCTTGGGCAAGCCATAGTTCTGATAAGAGCTGTTCTTGAAAAAAGAGCAGTTTCTGACAGAGCTCTCTCAGCCCCACCTACCTCACAGGGTGTCTGTTGTGGGGAGGGGAAGGGAAAGGAGTTTGTAAGTCGCTCTGAGACACCTTTGGGTAGTGAAGGGCAGGGTATAAATCCAATCTTTTCTTCTTCTTCTTCAATGGCTACTAATCATAGAGACTAAGGGGAACCTCCACATTTAGAGACACTAAGCCTTTGAATGTGAGTGCCAGGAGGCAACATCAGGGGAAGGTCTCAGCCTCTATGCCCTGTTGTTGGCCCTCCAGATGAACTGGTTGGCCACTGTGTGAGGCATGATGCTGGACTAGATGGACCATTGGTCTGATCCATCAGGTCTCTTCTTCTATACTTATGTTCTTACAGTGCAATCCTAAATAGAATTATACCATTCTAATCCTGTTGACTTCAATAGTGTGTAACTAGGGATTGGCATGAAATGGCTCATGAACTAAAGTTTGTGATGGATTTTGGCTGGTTTTGTGGTTCACAAACTATTTGTGGCAGGTCAACCAGCACAAACTTTCCACAAACTTTCAAGCAGTTTGTGAAGGTCCATGGCAGTTTGTGAATGGATACATTCAAATAGACTGTCTCTGCTCAATCAAAATGTTTACCTAACTTCAATGCAATGGTGGGGGGGAATTCTCCAGCCTTGTAAACACTCTTGTCAATTTCAAATCAGTCATGTCAGTTTCAAGAGCCCCCCCCTTGCCAGGATTCCTTTGTGCTCACTTCCCATTTTCTTGCAGAGCTTTCAAAATCACACCTACTTGCTTGGATTTGTGACTCTGTGCTTTGAGATCAGTCCTTTTAAGATTGCAATGCCAGTGGCACTGGGTTGTGCTGGGCATTCTGCATATTGTAACTGGTTGTGCTGGGCTTGCAAAATCCTCCTTGCTTGGATTTCTTTTGACTCTGCTTTGAGATCAGTGGAAATAATGGGAGCCAGGAATGCCAATTGACGTGCATGGGCTCCACTGAAACACATTACAGCACAAAATAGTTGCAATGAAAATGTGGAGTGGATTTTCAATTAATGTGTCTGGAGCCAGATAAACTGCTATGGGACTGGAATAACAGGTCCCAGAATGGAACAACAGTCCCCAGAAATAGAATTAGCACTCTGGGACTGGAATGACAGCCCCCAAGTGGAATAATGGCTCCTGGGAGTAGCAGAAGTGTTCTGGGAGTGGAGTGACAGCCCCTGGGATTAGCAAAGGTGTTCTGGAGCTGTAATGATAGCCCCCAGAGTGGAATGACAACCCCTGGGAGTAGCAGAAGTGTTCTGGGACTGAAACGACAGCTCAAGGTAGAACAACAGCCACTGAGAGCAGTAGAAGTGTTCTGGGATTGGAATGACAATCCCCAGAGTGAAATAACAGCACCTGGGAGAAGCAGAAGTGTTATGGGGCTGGAATGACAGCCCCCCCAACTGGAATGACAGCCAGTATGGGACAGGATTTTTTAATTGAGCCCATGCCTCTTTCATTGTTTCCAGTGGGCAAACCTATCATTCCTTTTAGTACACCCCTCTTCTGGGCACTGGTATTCTGGGCACTGGTTCTGCTGGGCTTGCAAAAATGCCCCCCCCCTTCAGTTTCTACTGCAGAGATTCTCTGGCTTGATCTTAGTCCTCTTGGGTTTACACTGCCACAGTAGCACCAGTCCTGCTGGGCTTGCAAAAATGCCCCCACATTCAGTTTCTACTGCAGAGATTCTTGGGGACCTTGATTCTGTTCTGCTGGGCTTCTATTGCCCTTGCTTTTTTGCTGGTTTCCCCCCCTCCATTGGAAACAATGCTGCATGGGGGCATCTTCTTTGGGGGCCCATAACTTGGACCCTGTAAATCCAATTCTTACAAAACATGGAGGGCAGGTAGAGGAGAGTCTGCTGAAAATTCCCTGTGAGTTTTGTGTCTCTAGCACACCCAGGGGGTGCTCTATTGCATCACAAACAAAAATGGTTTATTTGACCCCTACAAGTTTGTGGCGGTTCATAGTTTGTGAACCGGGCTGTTAGGAGATGAACTTTGAAATTGCTTTTATTTGTTATTTTCTGACCTGCATACACACCAGGTATGGTGCCAGCAAGTGTCTTTGATTTGGGAGAATTGTATGCCTGAGTTAATGTGACTCTCTGTGTAAAGAAGGTACCACACAGTTGTACTTTCATGCAAATGAAGTCACAGACACACACCTCACATATACCTACCCAAAAGGCCTTGGGAACAAGAAGCATCTCCATTATAGTTCTCCAGCAGAATGTAGAAACAACAGCCTTTCCAACATTGAGGAATCTCTACCTCACATGTAACCCACAGGATGCTTGACATTTACACGTGTGAAGATTGTCACATGGACCTAGCTAGAGTCATCTGCATACTTAAAGGTTTCCATGCCAACCCATCTTTGCACCTTGACCAAAAAAAAAAAAGCCCCTCTTGTAGAAAGGTGTAGACTTTCAGTATTGCCCCACCTTAGTAGGAGGGAACCCCCACATCCTTTAACCAATAGGTACAGGGATGGGATGGACCAGAGACACCCCAAGCCAGCCCCCATACTAGCGGATAAAACGAGGTGCAACCTTTGTTCTGGGGCTTTCTCTCAAGCTTGCTCCCCTCATCATCTTACTAACAAGATAGCTAAGTAACTTAAGGTAACTTGCTGTGCTTACTTGGAGTCGCGACCAAGTAGCCCTCACACATGTTAGCTGGTTCTGACTGTGTGCAGTAAAAGTAAGAATATCCTTAGTTAGAAACTATCCCTATTCTTCACTGGAAGGTTGAGACTACTGGATCAGATAAGTATATGCTTTTCCCCTCCTAACCCCAAATATTGCATTCCATTTCTACTGTAACTAAAGGAACTTGAGTGTATGCGTGCGTGAATCTGTTTTTGTATGCCTGTAAATAAAAAGAATATTCAGTAAAGAGAATCTTGATTCAACTTAAGAAACCTTGTCAAGTGTTCTCTTTGGGGAAAAGGGTTCCCGGCGCGAGGCTCAATTTCTCTGTATACATTGGCTAGACCTCAAATAAGTTAGTCCGCCAACTGTGTAGATAAGCAGTTCGGCTAACAGGGCATGCCATGAACCACAAACAGGAAAGAACTGCATTTTTCTAGTTTGTGCCCATCCCTATGTGTAACTCTGTTTAGGACTGCACCATTAATTTCAGCTGCCTTCTATTTTAATTGCAAACCAATAATTTCAGATATACTTTCATTAATCCTTTTTAAGTAAAAAAAAATGTCTTTTTCAAAGCCATTAGCTACCTTATTGTGGAATTTATGGTATTGCCAATTTACACTGCTTGGATAGTCAGCATTTCTTTAATCCCATCTATTCTACTTAATATTCTAGTGTTCTGTTTAATACCTTGCATTGTTCCACTTTTTCAAACAACAACAATTCAGTAGGCAAGTAAAATGACATGAGGTAAAACTAGAACCATTTTCAGGTATAGAAATCATGGTGTCGAATAACGTACCACTTACAGGTATTTGACTTGGGGTTTTTATGGATAATATTCAGCCATTTCAGCAGGTTTTGACCAAATCAAAATGTTCTCTAACTAAATGTAGACAGCTACACACTCTAATGGACATTTCTAATCTTGGCATGTTTAATAGCTTGCCATCGGAAGTTCAGAAATCAATTCTGCTCCACTGTATTGATAAAGCAAAGCTAGTAATGGGCAGGAGGAAACAGGAAATTAGATGACTCATTTAGTAAAGGTAGAGAAGCCCTTCCAGCTGAACTTCCTCAAGATGAAAGAATGGGTCAGTGTCAGATTCTTCTCCATTTTCAAGTTTCCTTGCCAGAATAAATGTAACCTTTTGAAAGTGCTACAAATTCAGCCGACATGGCTGATGAGGATTGGCACAGTTCTCAGGGATGTAATCAGGAGAGTGAACAGCAGTACACGAACACTTTCACATTTAATATCAATGGAACAGAAATGATACAGGTTTTTCCAATGCGATTTCTCGAGGGAATTTCACAGCACCACTCTGACAAATACCAATATACATTGAATCATAGAGTTGGAAGAGGTCATGCAGGCCATCTTGTCCAACTCCCTGCTCAATGTAGGATCAGCCTAAAGCATCCCTGACAAGTATTCGTCCTGCCACTGCTTAAAGACTGCCAGTGAAAGGGGAGCTCACACCACCTCCCTAGGCAGCCCATTCTATTGCAGAACTACTCTTACTGTAAAAATGTTCCCTAATATCTATTTTTTCTAGAATCCATGCCTTTGACAGGCTGGGAAGGCACACAGAAGCCCTCCTTTTAGCAGCATGTCACTAACATCAAATCAGTATCTAGACACAGCACTTGGGCATTTCAAACATGCCTTCGCAGTTCCTTCTTCTCTGTCTGGTGGATGCTTGTCTAATCTACTCCCAGGGCCTGACATAACACCCCAGTGTTGCATGTAGCCAATAACAGGACACATGTTTTGTCCCAAAGAATCCAGCAGTAGAAGCTATCATTTGTAGGGTACTTTTTAAACTGGCGGACTGCGTTTTTAAGCAGGCTGAACTGTGTTTTATATCTGTGCCTTAAATTTGGATTAATTAGATTAATTAGATGTGGTTCTTATACCCTCCAGATAATATTTTTAACATCCCCTACAAAGAAGGGCTGGTTTTTCTGTTTGAATGGCAAGCTGCCTAATAACCAAACAATTTCTCATTTGCTGAAATGTCACAACCATGTGCTGACAGGTCACCTGCTGCACGCTCCCTCCCCTAGCATGGCTGAAGCCCTCAATGAGATTTCAAGGAAATGAACCGATGCATGAATAGCAAAAGAAAGTTCATTTGTGATGAATAGTGGCCTGCCTAGCTCTGCCCTTAGTCTAATGACAAAAGACCAATTGATTTCCAGAAACGCAGGCAACAGCTTAATGAGGTCTCCTAACTAGCATGATAAGCTCATGAAGAAGTGCCCGGTGAGCAAAAAAACCCCCCACTAAAATGTTTCCCTACCTGCCTATTTTAGGGCCATTCAGATCCCCAGAGAGCACAGGCTATTTCTGTTTCAAGCTTTGCTAATGGGAGTCTCGCAGCATACACAATTCATAGATCATCGGGTTGTAGAGCCCCAAATGTGTCTTATTTTGTGCACTAGAATATATTTGCAGTGCTGCAAATATACTGCTGAGTAGACTACAGAGGCAGGTGCATGCACAAGTTGAGCGTTATTAATTACTGGATAATATTTTCTTAGCACAGAGAGATTACATGTGTTTTAAAGAGGTGTGATCAACGTTGATCTTTCCAAGGAAGGTGAAGAAGAAATGCCCCATGACTCAATTCACGTAAAGATATTTTGCGTTCCTTGCCATTCTTAGAATAACTTTGCAAATTGTTTTTTCTTTTCCTTTTAACTACAGATTAATACCAAGAGTAAGTTGGTGTAGCACTTAGAGGATCGGACAAGGATCGGGGAGACCCAGGTTTGGGTCCCCACTCTGCTTTCTGGAAGCTTTCTGCATGGTCTTGGGGCAATCACCCTTTCTCATTGTAGCCTCCCTCACAGGGTTTACTGTTGTGGGGATAAAATGAAAGAGTGCAGAATGATGGTGTAAGCTGCTTAGTGGGTCCCCATGAAGAAGAAAAGCATGGGGCAAGTAAATACACAATTATGGAAGCATTGGAATGGTTGAACTTGAAAACCAGTGACAGTAAAGGACCTTAATGGTTTGAAAACAAAATACATCCATTGATGGCATAGGAAAATATGTTCCATACTCTTAACAAATGTGGTGGCTGGGCAGTGCATTCTTAAGTAGTTATGGGTGAACATCTCTGAGCTCAATGCCAAACCATCTGTATTTTTTTCAGAGCATCTATATACTAATAGTTAAGGCAGCAACTGCATGTCGATATCTAAATCCACAAATCGGAGGCACCTAGGGGGCAAAGATATTTTCCTGCACATTTGGGGCAATCCCCAGATGTGCAGAAAAAATCTAAAATCTATAAAAAACTATAGGGGGGATACTTAAATCCCCCCAAAGTAAAAGAGCATTCCCTGCATGTGTGCAGGGATCGCTCTGAGAACTGCCTCACTGCCGCCAAGGAGGGGGAGGGGGTGGGAGAAAGCTTGGCAGGCCGGCCAGGCCTCACCACTGCTGGGGGAGGAAGGAGAAAGTTTGGCAGGCCAGCCAGGCCTCACCACTGCTGCCACCGCTGGGGGGGGGGAGGGAGAAAGCTTGGCGGGCCGGCCAGGCTTTGCCACTGCCAGGGGGAGGGAGAAAGTTTGGCGGGCCGGCCAGACCTCACTGCCACCGCCAGGGGGAGGGAGAAAGCTTGGTGGGCTGGCCAGGCCTCGCTGCCACTACACTAGGGGAGGGAGGAGAAGAGGGAGAAAGCTTGGCGGGCCGAGCTCAGGCCTCGCAGCTGGTGCTGGGGGGGAGGAGGGAGAAAGTTTGGCGGTGCATGGTCCTCATTGTTGGTGCCAGGGGGGCAGGGGAGAAGGCTCACTTGCGGCTGCTTCCTTCTCCTCCTGTAGAGCTTCCCCCCCCCGTGAGTATCGCGGCTCCCCCTTCTTGTCCCTTTTGAATGCTCAAACATTTCCAAGTGTTCTGTAGGATGAGCATGAGTGCAGAAGCTCACACAGATGTCCTCTGTCCCACATCCCCTCTCCCCAACCTATCCCTGCTGAGGGAGATGGTGATAACCAATGCTCCCTCTAAGCTATGGAGTCTTGTGAGCAAAAATTCTACTTTGTAAGCTGCTGGCATTAAAGTTGTGAGCAAGTGATTTGGCTGCTGCATGAATTAGTTTGCTCTGGAGCCAACCTTCCTGAGCTAAGACAAACATGTGTGACCTGGAGGCTAAAAAACTGTGAGCTAGCTCACACTAACTCAGTTTAGAGGGAACACTGATGATAATCTGCGCTGGGAGAAAGTAATGCATACTATGATGAGTGCTGGCAATTACTGATACTCAGGGCTTTTTTTCTGGGGGAATACGTCGGAACAGACTTCTGGGACCTCTTTGACAAAATTCTTTTTAAAAGATCATCTTTAGAAGCTTTGTTCCATATGCTGTCATAATTGGAAATGAAGTATGTGGCTACTGGAGGCAAGGGTTGGAATCCACCAGAGATTTCCATGGATGGAGGGGATTTCTACCCCATCTCCTACTGTCCAAAATGCTGCAGGAAAGGCAGAAACAAAAAGAATTGTCCTTCATTCTGTCTACAGAAATCCGCCATGCCATCAAAGGCAGGGCCTTATTTGGAGTGCACCACATTTCTGAAAATCCCTCCCTACCAAGATTTTCCCGGTACCGTTCCAGCTGTAGGCATCACAATTCTATTTCCCCTGGTGTTTGGTGCTATTTTCCCCCTTGATTTTGGCTGATGGGTCTAAGGCTGCGGTCACACGAGTCATTTGGAGTGGAGGAGAAGTGAGGCTATTTCCTCCAGAGGAATTTGACTCACAGTTGTGAGATCACACATCCCATTGTGCTGTGGGCTCAGCTGTCCCTGTGTGATCAGACACCATCATGTGTGAGTGGGGGTTTTTTTGGCCGTTTGTTTCCCATGCACATAAATGAGGAATTGCACCTCCACACTGAGGGTTCCCCATGGAGTATGCGGTCATGTGCCTACTGCTAAGCAGGGGGGAAAATGGCAGAGTCGAGATGGAATGATCAGACCATCCCGACGGCATGAGAACGAGCTTAAGGGGAAAGTCCATCTGTAGCCCATCGGCAAGCATTAGGACTGGACTTTCCCCAGTGTCTTTTAACTCTGCTTCCATGGTGGAGGAGCAAGGGGGGGCTGACGACTCTGGGACCTTTCCCACATGTTGTAGTTTGCTCGTGCCCTTTAGATCCATCAGGCATTCACAGCTAAGTTGAAACTAAAGGTGCATGCAGCCTAAGTGGCTTTAAATCCTTAGTTTGGCTTTTTAGTAATTTGTTTAAGTCTGTTTTTACCACTGTACTATTTTTAATTTATTCAAGGCTACTTATTTTCTTTTACTTTTATTACTGAATTGTTATTGTGTTAAGAGCTACCTTGGTTGAGAAGTGGTTTATGAAACATACCAAATAAATAAGAGGAGATACACAAACACACACGCCCCTTTCTAAGGCCATTGACTTCAGTGGACTTATAAGGGTGTAACCCTGCCTAAGATTGCACTGCACACAATGAAAAGCTTCAGTGAACCCAAAGCATCCTCCTAGAGAGGAGGCTATGCAGTTAATCTCTGCAGGAGATTCTGCATTCCTCTAGATTTGCTGCTTTCTAGTTACGAAGACATACACACAGCAGAGACTCGATCAGAGACACAGGGGATAGACTCCAGTGGGGATAGTGGGTTTGTAATCTTACATGTCCTAAAAGTAAAACCTTTTTGGTGTAAGCAGGAGCAATCGAAAGTTTGGAAAACATAATTAAAATGATTATTGTTTCTGATCAGTCACTAGCTACATAGGTGGTCACCACCATCACTACTCCTTTACCCCCATGTCTAGATTTATTCTTAAAAGACTTGGCAAGTCTTTCCCCTGCTTGACAGATACTGGGTTCTTTAGTAAACTTCGTGTTCCTTTCCTCCAAGTGGGGAACCTGCTATCAAAGAAAGACTCCCAATGGATGAGCTCCCTTCTTGCTCTTCAGCTGAACTTTGGAGAAGGGAACCATTGGTTCCAGTTCCAGTTATTCACTAGCTAAGCTTGAATTTTCTCACTGCTACAGGAAAAGGCTACGGTTCAAAAGCTTAAATATCAAAGCTCTTTTTTGGGGAAAAAGATACATTACTGCTCAAAGCCTTGAGCGTACTTCAGGCTTATTTGGTGTCTTCTCCAGTACAAATGTAATATCAGAATAATCTCTCTCTCATAAACTATGCAGTAGAACCAAAGCTGTATTAAAATTTCAATGTTCCTCCGTTCATAGCTATACCTATAAAACCCCAGCCTATCATTATAGCACAATATTTTTTTTTCCTGAATTGAATATTCTATCAACCACCTTAAATGTTTCCAGGGAGTGGAGAAAACCTGAAGAAAAGAACACCATCCTGGAGCAAGTTCCCCAAGTGCAACAGCCTCTCTCTCGCTGCTTTCAGCACCTGTGGGGAAAACGGACATGTGCTTGTATTGTTCCTGCCATTTTTTCTCTTGCAGGGAAAGAGTTTAACCTCCCATCTCCTGGCAGTGTGCCTCAGTCTCCATTGCACTTCTGGTAGGTGCTTCTGATGTTCCGATCCAATCCAATCCAGTCCAATGACTGATCCTTCCACCATTGTCATGGAGTACACAATCAGGTAAAACAAACCAGGCAGATGGCTCTTTAAATCTGCTGTGCTATTTGTTATTGTTGTTCAGCCACACAGTCAAGTCTGACTCTTCACAACCCCATGGATCACATCATGCCAGGCCCTCCTGTCTTCCACCGTCCTCCAGAGTTTGCTCAATTTCATCTGCTGTACTTATAACCGCCACTAAATTTTTGACCACTTGTACAGGGACTTGGTTTTCTACATCTCTTAATACTCAAGAAATTTTCTCATGTGGGGAATCAGAATCAGCTCCAAGTAAAAGGGAGAATTAGCTTTGATCTTGTCTGAAAATGCAGACAATCTAAAACTCTATGATCAATAGAATCTATTCAATCTGAACTGTAAGTACATAATCAGAAAATGGTACTCCTTAGCATCTTCCCATTAAAACTGCAGACAGCAGTGTATTGAACCTAGCTAATATAAACACCTTTCTCTACTTAGGTATTACCAGCAGAAGGAAATATCTTGACATTTTTATCCATTTCTTATGGTCAGATTTCATGTCTAGAGTTGCCATTAAACAACTTCAGCAAAGATGGTGTATGTTTGAAATACATAAAGTCATGAGCAGAATGAATAATAATAAATGGTTCTTCTTTTAGAGAATATTCAAATGTTTACTAAATGTTTTATTCTCTGGGTTGTTATGTTTCTGAGTTTTCGTGCTCTTTTTATGCTTATGCTTACTAAAGTTTTATTAATGTTTAGTAAATGTTTACTAAATGTTTAATTCTCTGGGTTGTTATGTTTCTGAGTTTTTGTGCTCTTTTTATGCTTGTGCAGTTGTATTGGCTACATTTGTAATGGCTGTGAATTTTAATAATGTGATGTATTATTTTTTACCTTGTTTTATCTTGTGATACATCTGGAGCAGCTTTCTGAAGAGGCAGCATATAATTTTTTTTAAAAAAACCCAAATAAATACTCAACTATTATATCAACACATGAAACTGCTATTTTTTTTGCCATCAAGTCACAGTTGACTTCTGGCCACCCCATGGGGTTTTCAAGGCAAGAGATGTTCAGAGGTGACCCTGGAATTCCTTGGTGGTCTCCCATCCAAATAGTGACCAGGGCCAACCCTGCTTAGCTTCCATGATATGATGAGATCAGGCTACCCTGGGCCATCCAGGTCAGAAACTGTCATATACCTTGTCAAACCACTAGTCTCAGTCCAAGGTCTTCTGTGTCACTTACTATGTGACTCTTTTAACTGGAGATGCTAGGGATTAAACCTGAGATACCAAGTCTAAGAAAGATTAAAATGAATACGTTTTTTAATACCATAGCTTAAATACATTTTTTATACCATAGCTTTGTGCTACTTTAATGGAACTGAAAAGAACTAGGAAAAAATCTGGGAATAGCAGAGTTTCAGCCAATATAATGTAGAAATTCTGAGAGTCCAGCCTTATCCTGAGAGCAACTGGCAGGAAATGGAGGATAGTATTAACACAGCTGTGCTCCTCTCCGTTGAAGCACACCTTGATCCAGAGACATGCAAAAGAAGGCTGTGGTTCATGCTGCTGTACTTGGTGTACAGGCTGTGTGGTAGGTAAGAACTCACCTGCCTTGCAAGTCTTCAAGGTGGCTTTATGGTCTGGCAATGGGGTTGAAGACTACCAGTTGGTGATCACAGTTACTTAGGGATGTGCGTTTGGATATATCTGGTACAAATACATATAAAAGAATACCTTATTGGTATTTTCCAGATACATTCAGGTGCCAGATGGTATCCAGGATTTTAAGAAATACTGGGAAATGGGTCCTGAAAAATCTCAGAAAGATCAGAGAGTAACTGGGAATACTGGGAACCAATGTTTTTAGGCTCTCAGAACTGGTGTTTTCTTTGATTGTGTCCCTTGAAATTGGTTTTGCTGGTCTTGCAACACATTGTTCTTTCATGTCAGGTTTGCGGTGGATTCTTGGGTTTGGCATTGCCTTAGATTCTCAGGTTGTAAATTGGCTGGATTGTCTGATTTTACATTTGTTGGATTTGCATCAGCATTCCTATTCCATTTGGAATAGGATTATTGGAGGACTCTCATGTTCAACATTGGCTTGGATTCTCGGGTTGTACATTTTTTGTGTTTTGCAACAGTGTCCCTTCCTTCTTCTGGGATTCCCTGGTTCTCCATTGGTTATTTGGGCTTGACGGTTCTGTCTGCTTTGGGAGGCTTTTGGTCAAGGGTTGCTTTGCTTACTGTTACGTCTTTTGGTCATTAGTTGCCCTGGAGAAAGCATGGAAGCCCGCAACCCCATAAGAAACAACAGAGGATAGCTGGGGGCACATTGTTCAGAGGCAAACAGAACTGAATCCCTTGGTTCAATTCATTTGAAACTTGGGAGTTATTTAAAGGACTGGCACCATCAGCTTCACTGTAATTTTGGTACTCTTCACTCACAAAAACAGCCAATTTTCCCCGAAGGTGCACATCCCTAATCACAGGCACTTTGGATGTGGGACCAATCTCTGCTACTCACCCAGATGCAAAGTCATCCTGCACCAGCCAGCAGAGACAATCAAGCTGCTATAATGCAATGACACCTTCAGAGGCAGAAGCCACTTTGCATGATTACAGCACAGCAAGTCAGCATTACAGGAAATGGTTATTAGGACAGACTGATGCTTTTATTTACAGCATGCATTATTGTAATAGATCTTATGAATCACTGTGCTGTAGGGGGTTGGTATGGTCCTCAACCTAACATCCTTCATATTAAAAGATTACTGTTTACCCAATGATTTCAAGAAAGATAACATCTAACCAAGAATTTTATCACTGCATATCACATTCATTTTTAAAAAACTTCCACATTACCAGGCTGTGTGCATTAAAAGTGATTTTTTTAAAAAATGATTTTTTAAATTAATGATGATTTCCTCCTTGTTTGTATGCCTCTGCGCTCATGTTTTTAATTTAATTGCTCTAAATATTTTATATATATTTATCTGTAGTTTAAATGCTGTTTTAATTATTTGATTGTTCTCTGCCTTAGGGACCCTAAGTTGAGTTGAAAGGTGGCATACAAATGTTTAAAGTAAAATAGATAGGCAAATCTCTACTCAAGTCACAGATTTAGCCTGCTAAGTTCCTCTGTTGCTTTCTCTTGCATCTTGATTTCAGG
The DNA here is from genome assembly GCA_029375565.1 of Gekko gecko. Lineage (NCBI taxonomy): Eukaryota > Metazoa > Chordata > Lepidosauria > Squamata > Gekkonidae > Gekko > Gekko gecko. Next base: position 34,111,438 of record JAPDNY010000007.1, read on the forward strand.
GATATTTAAGCTGCCTAATCATATGCAAAGTAACAGATTAATGAGAGGAAACAGCCTTCTCTATGAATGTGTGCTGTTGATGTGAATGTCCGTAAGTGTAATACTCATCTGGAGGCCCCTAAACTGGCATATCTTTTGCCCTGGATAATGATATCTTGTCCAATTTTAGGCCATAAATCATAATACTAGTAGGGGTTTTTCTGCATTCTCATTTTACTCGCTATTAAATCCCTGTTTCTTCAAGGTTTTTTTTCCTGTTCCACACATGTTTTGCTCCCTCTAGTGGTCAATTCAAGATCAAACAGCATTATTTCCAGTTTATCTCCTAGCAGATGTAAACGAGATATGCTGGCAATACAGCTGTTTGATATCAAATCAACCACTAGAGGGAGCAAAACATATGTGGAACCAGACCCCCCTCCCCCCGAAGAAACAGGAACTTCAAAGCAAGTCAAATGAAAATGTGGGAAAAGCCCAAGACTCCAGATTTATGAAGTTGGACTTCTAGGGCTTTTCCAGAATATCACTCCCAAACTTAACATACATAGAGGATTTGGGGGAGAAGATATCTCATGACAGTGGTACACACCTTGCTGAGAACCACTTTCCCAATTACTATCAACCCAAAGAGCCACATTTCTTTGGCATGGGCCCTGAGGGCAGCTTGCAGCTTACTCATTCTTCCGACAGCGGCTGTTTCAAAGTGGGAACCACTTGAAAACAACAAGCCTTATCCAGTGTCCTGAAACATGGGGCAGGTACCACATTCTGGAACAGTACTGAGAAAAGCCTCAAGTGGCAAGTCAAAGAGCTACATGTGGCTCATGAGCCACCGAGTACCGTGGTTTTATATCTTTTGAAAAGGAGGATTTTGCTTTAGAACTTAGGAATGTTTTGTGTCCAAACGCAAGCACCAGATCAGCCCATGGGGCTTGACTTACCCAAGCAGGTGGTGGTCCAGACAGTAGCAGGATTGCTGGAAGACACTTCAGATATATGGCCCTGCCAGATAAAACATCTGGCAGAAGCCCATTAGCAGTTGATCTAGGCCAAGGAGGCACAAGCAAAAACATGGCAGGTACTGGAAGTGACATCACATTTTCCGGACAATGGCCACAGCAACAGCATGAGATCTGGAAGTCTCATGAAAGGGGGAAGGAGAAAAGAAGGTGCTCTCGGTATTTAAAGTTCACCTTAGCATGGCTCGGGATACTTCTGGTACTTTTGGTAACCCACAGACAGACAGCAGAAAGAATAGGAGAAGCCTGCAGAGCGCTTACCTCTCATATGAGGTCACCAAAAAGGGGCCTGGGTTTTAGGTAAGCCATTAAGCCCAAAGTAGACTAGGAAGACCTGATTAGGTTCCTCCCACTCTCCTGGCTTTCCGCACACTATGCAAAACTCTTCTACACAGTTAATAAGACTGCACTGTAACAACCAATCTTGAATCCAAAATGTGTTTCAGTTGGGAAACTGCTGGACTTAAAACAAAGAGATTTGCTGGTCCAGTTCCAATTCTGCCACAGAGTTAACTGGGTAACTATGTATCACACAGAATTAATAAAGTATCCTGAAAACTTTCAAGAATGGCAGCTTTTGCCTATCCTTATTCTATTTCCCAGACTTTTTTTTTTCTGTGCGGATACCTATTCCCACCAACAGGGGCCTCACTCTCCCCCAACAGCTTTTCCTACGTAGTCAGTAGACTTCCTGGGTTTGTAGAAAAATCCAAAAAGTGAGAAAATCCCTTCAGGGACGGTTGAATTTTCCCCAAAACCTTTTGAAATGGCCTCTGTAGGGACCTAACTCCAGGCATCAATGGTGAGAGATTAGAACGTTGGGGGGGGGGGTTCTAACTGTCTCTGTCAGTAAAGGGGGGGCTTTCCAGGCCTCTTTCAGCCTGGGAGGGAGCGAGGGAGCCTTGGGGCTAGGCTGGGTAATTTCTAGAGGTTTTGTGGTGGAGTGCAAGGAGGGCAGGATTTGGGGAAGGGAGAGGCCTCAGCTGGGTATCATGCCACAGAATCCACCCTCCAAAGAAGCCATTTTATCCAGGGAGACAGATCTCCATTGTTCACAGATCTCTGGAGTTCACTCTACAGGCCCCACTTGGAGGTTGCCAACCCTAGGCCTGACAGCAGTCTAGGGTTGCCAGGTCCCCCCATGGGCACTGGCAGGGGATGGGGTAGTGAGGTTGCCAGCTCTAGGTCTGGAAACTCCTGGAGATTTGGGGATGGAGCCTGGGGAGGACAGGGACCTCAGTGGGGTACAATGCCCTAGAGTCCACCCTCCAAAGCATCCATTTTTTCCAGGGGAAGTTATCTCAGTAGTCTGGAGCTGAGCAGTAATTCCAGGGGATCCCCAGATCCCACCTGGAGGCTAGCATCCCTAGGCAACACCCTCTGGGTGTCTTGATACCACCTAATTTGCATGACTCAACTTGGCCTGGCTGCTTGCTGCTGTTCAGCAGCCACCCTATGAAAGCCAGCAGTGGTGCAGCAGTTAGAGCTTCAGAGTAGGGTCTGCAAGACCCAGGTTCAGATCCCCATATTGCAGTGAAAGCTGACTGGGTGATTTTGGACCAGTCACATACTTTCAGCCTAACCAACCTCACAGGGTTGTTGTGCAGATAAAAAGGAGGTGAGAATAATGTAAGCTGCTTTGGTCCCCACTGTGGAGAAAGACTATAATTTTCCTTGGTAGAAGCTGTGGGGAGGGGGTGGAGACGAAAAGCTGAAGATAGATAAAGGCAGATAAAGGTTAAGTTGGCTGTTGGGTGAGAAGGAAATACGGTTGCCAACTCTGGATTGGGAAACTCCTGGACATTTAAGGGGTGGATCCTGGGGACGGTGGGGTTTGAGGAGGGGAGGAACTTCAGATCGGTATAATGCCATAGACTCCACCCTCCAAACCAGCCGTTTCCTCCATGAGAACTACCATTGCCAGCCTCTGGGTGAGGGCTGGAGATCACCCAGAATTAGAACTGTTGTCCGGGTGACAGAGATCAGTTCCCCTGGATAAAATGGCTGCTTTGGAGGGTTGAGTCTATGGCTCCACCCCCAGAAGGGAGAAAGAGTGTGAAATAGGTAAGGGTAGAGGGGAGGAAGCAAAGGTGTGAGGAATGGGATGACCATCCCGCAAGTTTCTTGCGGGTCTCCACTTGTCTTGTTCCTATTTTGTTGAAACTTTGCAATTTAACTTCATGCCCCATGGCCAGAGGCTGATTTAGGGGCCTTGGAGGATATTTTGCCATCTGTAAATAGACAAGGGAATTATTCACATGCTGATTTTATTGACCTCTCAGCAGTTGATCATTCCATTCTTGTTCTGTTTGGAAACAGGGTTAGAGTCTCAGGGGCTGCTTTTAATTGGTTCCAATATATTTAAGAGCTGAACCATAAAAACTATTATCAGAATTGTTATCATTCTCACTGATGTTATTCATCAGTGACATTATCCACAAATTGGGTGTCATCAACAATTCTGATTAACACCTACCTCTATAATTCTGTAACTCGATAACTGGGAATGGCTGGAAGTGATGACCAATAAAATTAACTCCTCGCTTCACTGAAGGCATCTCTGCACATGTGTAGATCAGCCACCACTACTGGAGAGAGTAGGCACATTTGTCACTGCTCTCATGAAGATACTCCCCATGCTTTTCCATTCTCAGAAATACTTATATCAAGAGTTTTCAGGTGTTGAGTAGCATTTCCTTGGCCCCACTGGTCAAACATATTTTTCTGGACATGAGCAATGCCTCTCCAAAATTCATGGGGGAATGATACGTAAACTGAATATGCAAATTATACTAGACTCTTCAACCATCACTGTATTTCTAATGTGTGGACTTCAAGAGTTGAACCAATGACATGTCCCTGATTGAGAACATCATGTGGCACATTCTGACAAAGCTCATCTCTGTGAAATTATTTTGGGTAAGGAGGACTCTGTCTAAAGGTCTCTTCTTTGCCTTCTGATATATTTTAACTGTAGTATTTATTGCTAGTCATTTATTTAGGTAAAGTAAAGGTAAAGGTTCTCTTGCTCGAAAGCCAGTCGAATCTGACTCTAAGGTTGCGGTGCTCATCTCCATTTCAAAGCCGAAGAGCCAGCACTGTCCGAAGACATTTCTGTGGTCATGTGGCCAGCATGACTAAACACCAAGGTGCACGGAATGCTGTTATCTTCCCACCGAAGTGGTACCTATTTATCTACTTGCAATTTCTTGCTTTCGAACTGCTAGGTTGGCAGGAGCTGGAACTAGAGATGGGAGCTCACTCCGTCATGCGGCTCCTGGGTCTTGAACTGCTGAACTACTGACCTTCCACAGCCTGCAGTTCAGCATCTTAACCACTTGAGCCACCGCAGCTCCTAGTCATTTATTTAACCACTTGCAAACAAGAAAAACTCAGGTTCCTATTGAAATAATGTACCAACTTTGGTTAGAAACATCACAGATCAAATAAAATATTCATGTTTTATTATTTTATATTTTTGTTCAATTTATTAATAATCTTTATATTTATATATATATTTATGGCTTTGAGCAAAGACAAAAGAAAAAAAATCTAACTCATCCCTGATCGTACAGTCATTGTAAGAATCAGTTCGATGTATTGTCTTTTCAGCAGCGACACGATCCAACCTCATAATAAATACATTTCATCCTATACAGATGTGAGATTCCGTTTTTAAGGGCTTTTGTATATATATATACAGAGAAAAATAGGTCAGTTCTCAAAATAGCAATGGATATTCTTTATATTACAGAAATGAGTCATTTGTTTCATAACCTAAATATATATATACACATTCATACATACATACATATATATATGTATATAGTTTTTATACCCTGTACCACTTTTAAGTAACTTACAAACCTTAGATTTTGCCCATTCTATTACAAAGTCATTGAAAAGTTTTTTTTCATTTTATGGTTTCACTGAAAGACCATGTATGTTAATGTTTTTATTATACTTAAAATAAAATAAACATATGTATAAAAATAGTTCACTACCAACTCCATTTATACGCCTATCAAATGTAAACCTTGAACAGTTTTAAGGACCAGAATATGATTCATCATAAATTGGATATAATTTATTATCAGTATTAAAATAAAGTCAGGGTTCTATTGTACCAAAAAATAAATGGTCTTGCAGTTCATCCATAACACTTCAAAGTTACATTCCTTGTACGCGATTCCTGACCACTCCCATTTACCGCTAGCATCGTATTCACGGAATAAATGACATCATTGACTTGATTTCACTTGGGAAGCAGGATTCGCTAAGAAAACTTAAGGGTTGTTGATTTATTTAGGTATTAGAAATACCATTTGAAAAAAGGCATAGCAGGCAACAAGATGTTTGGATATTGCTCCTCAAGCCACCCAGTTCCACAGATGTGGTCATTGAGGACAATGAGGCCCCTTTAAAGACTCTGTACATTTTAAAGGCTAAAAACTTTGGAGGCAATCCCATTGGGCTCATGAAATGGATGCAGCTTGCACCAAAGAAGTACCTGCTGGATTGTGGTCTTGGTCACAATTAGAACAAGCTTAACTAAGAAGCACCAGAATATGTAGTTCTGTAATGCCACTCTGTTCTTCCATTCCCTTACCATTAATGGGCACATTCCCTTAACAAGTACTGTTTGGGGCCAAAAGGGTAGATAATGTGGTTTACATAGCAGTTTTGGAATGCGGTTCAGTAACGACATGGCCAGTTTCAGTCTTTGTTCAGCTGTGACCTTCCTCAGGCACTAATAATTTGCTAAGGGATGTCCTTCGCAGGGAGGATGGCACAGGTTTGCTCAACTTCTACCACATCTGGTTTTGTAGTGTAGCATTAAGCCAGAGGCAGGGGGAGGAGTACCACAACCACCAACCATCAATTTATGTGCAACGGTTGCTCATCTGGACTTTGATATGTGGAACCGTCCAGTTCTCTCTCTGTCACCTTGACTAGAGGAGATCAACACGCAGTCCTGGACTTCCAGGTGACCAAAACACTGAGGTTGGTCTACACATTACCCACAGCAGCACAGCCACTATTATCTCATGCAGCTGTCACCAGCATCCATTCACACGGTTAGGAGGGGTGAATGGTTATGTATCACACAGCCACTAATGTGACTGGAGTTGATAGTGTGGTGGGTGATGCATTCATGTCCACAGCTGACACTGGGACAACCAACCATCTGGAAACACCCCAAGTCAGAAAATGAAGAGCAGAGCAAATGAAAGAAAAGTTTTACAAAACCGTATGCTTTAACCCTGCCTTCTGTTACGGTATCCCTCCCTTTTTGTGCAAACATTACAAAGAAAAACAAACAAACAAACTCTAATTTCTATGGCTGAAACTACATGCCGTAGTAGGATATGTTGTCCAAATTATTATAGTACACACTAAGCGAGTTGTGCATTCCCAGACGGACAGGATGCTATAGTACACTCAGTTGTTTGTAAAAATATCACCACAGTCAACTACAAAACTACAGTGAGGACAGAGAACAGGCTTGAAAGCTTAACAAAAGCAGTGGTTGACATAAAAAAAATCTCAAATAAAATCACTTCTTAACTTTAGTCAGCATTACAGGAAATGAAATGACAATCAATTCACATTTATCGTTTTCTAAACTTAAGATACATGTTTGATTCCCCACCCCCAACTGCTGACTGAATCTAATATTGGGATGCAAGATGCATTGTTTGTTCATCTTTTGGTTTGTTTTCTGCCCCCGCGCCCCAAATAATAATAATAATAATTAAAAAAAGCATGCATGGAATATTTTCAGTCACTGTCCAGGGAAAAGAAGAGGAACGTGATGGTCCTGGTGAAATACACATAGCAGGATCAAGCATACAATTTTGCATAAAAACACTGCATGGAAAAATAGCATTGCAGGTCTCAAGCCATTGCATTACAATTGTGTTGCGTTTCATAGTAAAATTTTAAAATGTCATATTTTGGCGTGAAGAGCTGGAAACTAAATTTCTAAACAAATACTTTGCGATGGTACACCACACAGGAGCTATTTTTCATTTGAGTATTTGGGTCTAAAAAGTTATTTACAGAGAGATTAATGAGTCTCTGCTAATTTTTTTTCAATATGAAGACAGAAGTACACCCAGCTTTCTTAAAAAGAATGATTCTGAGGATAGATTTCATTCAGAACAGCAGTATATGCTAGACCTTCTTCTGTAGATAGTCAGAATTTAATTGGTCCTTCAATCTAAACCTGAATGTAAAGCACCATAAAAGGAAACTTCATTTCTAAAATGGGAAATGTGACTCAATTGTCTTTGATTAATACAAATTAAAAAAAGATTGTTTAACAGCTCCTAATTCCACCCTAACTTGTATTGTATCAATTTAATTTAATTTGTGGCTTAGTTCCTGGAGTTAATAATACTGTCATATAACCATGGAATTTCATTTTCCATCCGAACAGGAAATCTCTTTATAAACAGAGAAGCAGGTTAAAAACAAATCATATCACAACCAATGGTTTCAGACTCGTTTAACGGTTTATAAGAAAGGAAGACATGAGAGGCCATTTGGATATCTCTCTTTTCTTTTGGATGTCTGTCTGTCTTTCTATATTGTACATTCGAATTTAAGAGTTAGATTTGTCTACAGTTTTCCTTTTCGTAGAAGACAGCTGGAGTCTTATCAGAAAATAGGTTAGCATTGCTTCCTGGTAGCAATCTCAGTTTACGTCAATGTCTCCACTTTATTCGTAAGTCTGCATGGATCATAAATTTGAAGCAAATCGTGGTTTATCTCCCTCTAGTTCAGTGTTTAAGACTGTGGAAGAATCCCTTGGTGGTGTGGCTGTGGATGGCGTGGCCCCTCGTGTGGGCGGAATTGCTCCAGAAGACATCTGGCGGAACAGGGCGACCCTTGGCGGCACTGTGCCTTTGCTTCCAGCCTGGATGCCTGTGCTTTGGAGACTTGAGACCGGTTGTGGAAGGGAGGCTAAAGATTCCCCCACTGTCGGATGAGGTCTAGAAACCATAGCAGAAACCTCATGGGGCAAAGAAGGCTGTGAGGCAGAGAGAGGCCTCACCTCTCTCGTCAGACTAGCATTGTGAAGAGCTTGCGTGCTCTTATGGACATCGCTCTTCTGTGATGTGCTAGGTGTTTGCTGTGGCTGTTGCGACTGCTGTTGTGGTGGTGGCTGCGGTGGTTGCTGCTGCTGCTGCTGCAGTAGCGACAGCTGTGAAGCTGTAGGTGTTGCATACTGAAAAGTTCGGCCAGCCAGAGGGCTTTGTACTGGAGGACTGCAGACTGCCGAAGAGTAGGAGCAGGGTGAGAAAACGGCAGCTTGCTGGGGTGTCTGTGTGCTTGGCGTTGGAGAATTCAGGCTCCCATGAGAGAGGTTGGGGACAGAATACACAGGTGGGGACTGCGTCCTGATCTGCATCGATGAGGCTGCGCCTGGAGTGTTAGAATTCAGCGCTGACATCTGCTGCATGTTCATCGGGACAACAGTTTGCACCATCTCTCGGTCGTGTTTTACTATCTGCTTCAAAATTTCACTCTCTTGGTTGTTGAAAACGCCGGTATTGAGATCTTTTTGGAATTTCTGCAGGAGAAGCGAATTTTTCTTTCCTTTGGGGGAGGGCGTGAGGGGTGGGGTGGTAAAATGGACACAATGGCACGCAAAGTTAGCAAATTCCCAACATGGTGGGAGACAGGCAAACAACATTTTGCATCAAGGTGAGTTAAGGTCTTGATGAAAAGAATATAAGAACGCCATTAGCCGCATTCGCTCTGCATTCCCAAGCTCCCTGTCATGTTTGAGCATGGCCAAGAAATGTCACTGAGGATGGAACCAGGCAGATGGAAAGCCAAGGCTATGCAGAAAGGGGATAAGCTCAATTCTTAATGGCCACAATCACTGAGATCACCAGGGTTATGGAACACCCCTATGGTGTCCCCAAGTGCTTCCCTTCACTTTCTTCTAGTCCACTCCTATGCTTATGATAACCCTATTATGACGACTACAAAAACTGGCACTGTGTGGTATTGACCTTCTTGCCATGGGTCCCAAGGGAATACCTGTTTGCACACAGAACATAAGAGATGAGCTTCACCCCTTAGCTTCATTTGCATTGCATCCCAAGGACTATCAGAGCAAACCCCACAAACTTCCTATACATCCGAAAAAGGGCATTTTGCTAGTTATTGACAAACATCAAATGCCTACAAATGCTAGACATTTTGCTTCCACTGTTGTCTTGACTCTTAATGAGCAAATATTCTCTACCATCTCATAAGATCAATTTAATGACAGTGGAGAGGAAGGGAAAGGCAGCAACGAGATCCTAAGTATTAAACAGTCTGACTTTCTCCTTGCCGTGCTGTCCCAGCTTCCTAGAAGCTAAACAAGTTATGTAAGTTATTAAAAAATACACCAATTTAACACATTTCCTAGAACCAATGATTAAACTTCTGTAAGCAGTGACCACCAGACTGAGAACGGTCATCTTTCTCTCTGCCTTCTAACTCATGTGAACCTGGTTGTGTAATAAGGGTCTCTGCGAGCAAACAGAAGACCTCGTCTGTCTCTTACAGAACAGAGGCTGCAATTCACAAACCCACTTGCCAAAAGTGATTCTACTGCTTTCAACAACAACTTGAACGTTCCTTGTGACAATTTTTGTGTGTGGCTAAAATTCTAAAAAAAATAAACTAACAAAACAGTCAGACCTAATGTTTGTATCTCCATAGGAGTTTGTGGCTATCTCAAACCCTTGCAATAATCTGAAGTCTGGGTAAAACAGCATTATTATTATCATTTAGTTGGGGGCTTACATAGCCAAAGGGGCTACAGTGCTGAGGGAGGGTAAGGCATGCTCTGTGAACCTGGGCAATCACTTGGATAAGTTGGGGCTGGTGAAATGGAGAATTACCTTGCCCACTGTCTGAATTGGTTCACCACGTGGATTGAGCGATTCTCCCCAGGCCACTGGTTTCAGCCAAAGAAGGGTCTGTGATGACATCAAGAAAACTGGCCAATCTGTGCAATGACGTGTTCCACACGAACCATTTTTTTAAAAAAAAATGCAGCCTAGATGCAGCTGCCATAATGTGTGCGCTGGACCCAAGATACAGACTGCAATGGTCGTATCGCACACCATTTGGGGAAGAAAAACAGTTTCAAGGCTCACCGGCCCTAATCCATGTAGTGCTGATATTGCTGAGAATGCTGATAGCACCCATACACATTTTAGTAAACAAGCAGAATAATTACATTCAGACTTAGATCCTCAAGGGATATGTGAGAGCTTTTTGAAGCTCTCCAGATTAGTTAAAGTTCCTTGTGCTCTCTCTGCCTCTTGCAAGTAATACATTTCTTATTCACAAATTGACACGGCCATGTAATGTAATGGAATAAAGTGAGCTTTTAAAAAGAAGCTTTTAAATAGTTTATATATTTGATTTAAGAATAGTTTTGTTCAGTGTTTGCCTTCTTGCAGAATCCTTTAGAATCTGAGCTACCTTTCTGTTGAAAGTTTCTGGTCCTCATGGGATCGAACGGGATTGGCCATGATTGCAAAATGGCCCCAGAAGATATGTGCTAGCTTGTCCTTCCTTTATGGCTTCATCACCTTTTGAATGCCACTCCCCTCACCACCTTGCAGAAACCTTCACAAATTCTTCAAAAAAATCCAAATGTTCTGCATGTTAAAAGCAGGAATGAAAGCAAAAGTTTCTTCTTCTTGCTTCTGCTAACACATATGAAGTAATGGGGGGAGAGGTCATAACTTCAGTGATGCTCAATTCATTCGCTGGTCTGGAGTATGAATTTTGGGGGCTTTCAAAAGTCCCCTATTATACAAGGTCAGTATTTAGGGTTGCCAGCTGCCAGGTGGTGGTGGACAATCCCCTGCTGCCATACCCAATTGCCCTCCACCAGTCAAAGTGGTGATGGGAGGAAAAAGGAGGTGAGAATGGGTATCTGACATCATGATGTCATTTCTGGGCAAAATCCCAGACGTGATGTCACATGCCAGTGTACGAATCTAGGCATGCTATCGATCTCTACAGTGTTTACCTAGAGTGTTGTGGGTTCTGTATAATGTCACTCCTGGGGTTTTCTCCCTGGAAATGGCCTCCCAACATTGGCAACACCATTTTCCAGGGCTCCACCCCTGGAAAGTTCAACATTAAGCCTCCTGAATTCTTCTCCCTCCCGCTTCCACTCACTTACCTGGTTCCTGCTGCTGCTCCAGCAGTGGCAATGTGAAGGGACAACAGTTGACCTCTCCTTTCTTCCCCTACTCCTCTCTGGGGCTGCGGTGATAATAGTGGCATGGAAAGGAAGGGAGTCTTGGTCTCTCTCTTGACCTTTTTCCTTTCCATGCCCCTCTGAATGCAGCTATGGCAAGGGATCCTGGGAAAGGTAGTTTTCTCCCCAGGCCACCAGGGAGGATAAATGGATGGAAAGAAGGGCAGATCTCCCTCTTCCTCAAGTCAATGTGAGAAAAGCAGCAGCTACCACTGGAGCAGCAGTTGCCAGTGAGAATATGGTATGGTGGCTCACAAAGGGGCCAGATCATTGTGAACAACTTTAGAACTCTTGGGAAAGGGGAGGGGGGAAGAATTACTGGTCTGCTAAGAGCAGCTACTTCCATTTCTTAGGGCTTGCTAACCATCTAGCTATGGCCAGAATCTAGAGGAGGATGGCCCAAACTAAATACACTAAATAGTGAGGTCAACGGAACTTGTGATTTCCTGGTCTGGAATACAAATGTGCCTAGCTTATACTGCTCATATAGTTATTGTTATTTTAATGAGGTGTTCTGAGTTGGCTCACAATGTAAAATAGCTTCTGCACATGCTCCTGAATGAGCCTTTAGATCTATTTTTAGTCTGCTTTCAGTTGGAAAATATGGGCACATCTTGTAGCCCCAAAAGAGATGGGCAAGCACTTCCCCAAGGAAGATTTGTGAGGTTCTACTATACGGTGAGCAAGCTGGTGCATGTTTGACCCCAAAATATTGCTTCTGAAGCTTTGTGGAGAAATTTTTTGTTGGCTCAGCATGAGCTTAAAGGTTCAAGGAAATAAAGGCCACAAACAAAAAGAAAATGGGGGAAAAAATCACCTTTAGCCCTGACCTGGATAGCCCAGGGAAGCCTGATCTTGTCGGATCTCGGAAGCCAAGCAGGGCTGACCCTGGCAAGTATTTGAATGGGAGACCTCCAGAGAATACCAGGGCTGGGAGGCAGAGACATGCTATCAAGCCATGACTTGCAGGCACAGGCACACACATGCACACACACACAAATGCAAAAATACAAAAAAGAGAGAGAAAATAATAGCCTCTCCAATGATACTATCTGGGAGCTGTGAGGGTGTCTACAGCTACAACTATCTTGTGTCTAAGACTCAGACTAACAACAGACTTAAATGCTAGCGATATCTGAGCCTGTGCAGAAGCTCACTTTATATTGTGAGCCAATATAAATCTCATGATTAAAAAGAGAGCATTTTTGGAAAGTGTCTGACACGGCTGATTGTCGTTGGCAACCCAAGTATGACATACGATGGGAGAAGCTTGCCCATCACTAAAATTGATGTAATCTTGGTTGGAAGACCCACTGCTGTGGGAAGAATAGAAACATTTGTCATAGATGGAAACAACCCTGGTTGATTGCTGGGCCTGAATGTGAAAGTGGCCAGTAGTGAAAAGTGTGTGGCACTTCTTGTGAGAGCCATAAATCTCAGATGACTCAGGCAGCAATCTCAGGGTCAAAGCTCCATACATGAGTCAGTCCCTGATGATCCTTCAGAAAAAGCAGTTGGCTTTCTGATAGGGTGAGACAGGATTCCAGGTGTTTATTACACCAGTGCTCAGGATTTTACACTCTATTCCTATTATTTTCCAGAGTATATAATTTCAGGTGTTCTTAAAGTCTGCACTAAGCCTAAGAAATGTGAATATCAAATGAAAAGAAATTGGTGGCTGCTCCCCCAGATATGGATCTCACATACCTAGAGGTCAGGGAAGCTTAAGCAACTGATTGAAAGGGCAAAAAAATCTTGTTTAGGTAGGCTTTTGAAGGCGAGCGTTCATCAGAAGGAAATTAGAATTTGTGTTGAAATGATAGAATTACTGTAACTTTTAATACTGATCCAAACTTTTGAGATAAATCAGACTATAAGTTAGAAAACAAAAAACATAATTAAACCATATCCACAGAAATTCACTACATTCATTTATATTATCAGGTACAAAACTTTTCATCTCATAACCCAAAGGTGGCATAAGTTCAGGGCCTTTTTGGTGGTGGTACTCACCAGTACTGAGTACCAGAACCTGGGGGAGGGGTCTTCCAAGTCCTGAGGGGTGAATTGATGGAAATCAGCACAACTTTTAAATGTCAGTACAGGAACCTCTTTTTAATAATAACAAAAAAGCACTACATGGGATTGTGTTCAGTTACGAAGATTAAAGCGACATACCTATCCTGTCCAGTCTGTCAATGGCTACTGTTTCAAATGCTCTTCTCATCATAGGGTATTCTTCCAGAACCTCATTAAAATTGTCCACAGAAAGAGAATACAATCGGCAGTAAGTGTCAGCTCGTACACTGGCAGTGCGGCGACCTTTGGTCAAAAGACAGATCTCTGGAGTACAGAAGAAAGAACACAGAGGAACCAGTTAAATATGGATACTGAAATACTAGCCAGGGCAGGAAGTAACAATTAAACACCTGCTGCGGTGTTTCCTACGTGTTTAATGAAAACATACGTTCAGTCAATGTTATCTTTTCAACAAGCAAACTTTTCCTGGTTTCTCCTTCCCAGAACACAGAAACAGTAGCACATACAACTCTGATAAAATAAATACTTGCACAGTATCTAGGCTACTTACGATGTCTTCCAGTGACCACCAGATGATCTCACGCTATATTGTTAGCCAAATTGCTCGATTATTTAATAAAGATGGGGAATTATAATTATTAATATGCAATTGGCTTATCTATAGGATCTGACCTGTGTATACCAGAGTTAGAATTCCCAAGAACCCAGGAACAGACACAGAAACTGGGTGGCTAAAATAATGATTTCTTTACTAAATATTCTCAAGCATACACACAATGTAGAACGAAGGAAGCAGAGGTGATTGATGGCTTATAGAGAGGTGATATGATCTGTTCAGATGTGCAGAGGTCCATGAAGAAAGGATAGTGGCCCAAACTCAGATAGAGAGTCTGGGGTAGACTGCCATCTTGGATCATGGCAGAAAACACACAGTCTAAGGCCATGTGCATGCTGGGATATAGGCACTGGCAAAGAATGCAGACCAATGGGTGGCCCTGGGGGCTTGTCTCAGGTGAGAATAATAGATTACCTGGACCAATGATGAGTCCCAGGGGTGTGTGATGCCAGTAGGAGCAGACCTTAGGTATGACCAATGAGCTTCCAGAGAGGCAGGGTCTGGATTTAACAATAGAAACCAGGTGTTGAGTAGCTAGTTAAATGAATTATCTGACTTCCTAATGGTCCTGGCCAGGGTAGACAAAAGATGGGAGATGTCCCTGATTAGTGTCAGGAAGGATTGCTAAACATTTGAATGATTGATTGGTTTATCCTAGTATTCTGAGTGACAGAGCAAGAAAGACAAAGAATTACTGGAGACAGAGTTATCTGCCAGATGGCCTCTAAAAAGTTTGTAGAAATGTATATACTGTACCTGGTAGAACCCATTGTTATTCCATAAACATAATCTCTGCTGGGTGGAGGGGGAAGACTGGAGACTTGCTCTGAGGTTGCCTGTCACCTGAATATGAAATCCCTTTTGCAGAGTGCTTGCAGCCTGACTCTGTGGTTCAAGCTGAGAGTGCTTGGTTTTTGGGGACTTTAGTTCAGGTTAGAAAGTAGGGCACCCCTGTTTTGGGGCTACCCAAGAGTAAAAGGCAGTACCTCTGGCAACAATATTCTTGCCAACCTCAATCTATTGGTGGGGATTCTACAGGAGAACCATCTAGGGTCTGAAGCTATTTTGCTGCCCTAGTTGAAAATTGACTCTCTCACTCACCTCCCCTATAGCACTGGGGTAATGGTGTCCCCAACTCTTCCTCAGCTTCCTACAAGTAAACAGTTGGTGTGGTAGTGATGGGGAAGAGAAGGAAACACAATACAGATGTCCCTTGCCCCAGACTCTGATATCCCTGGAAGAGGGGAAATTGTGTTCCCTCCTCAGTTTGGTTCTTCTTAAGAACCTTGCTAGATCAGACTAATGTTCCATCTAGTCCAGTACCCCATTTCTCAAAGTAGCCAACTACTTGCCCTGGAGGGCCAATGAACAGAGCAAAGGCCCTATCCTGATGTTGTCTCCTAGCACTGAGTTTAACAATTTTACATATAGAAGTTCCATTTAGTCACCATGGCTAGTAACTGCTAATGGAGCTCATCTCTGAATTGATCTAACCCTCATCTATGCTAGTGGCCATCATTGTCCTTCAGTACTCTTGAATTCTGCCACATGAGGCAAATGCTTGATTACTGGTGCACACTAACCTGGGACATCCAAATAATAAGATAAATTTTTAAAGCATACCAATATCTCCCCCCAAGCTTCAACTTCTGTACCAGCCCTTATGAAATAAATATATTTTCTAGAGATTAAAAATTAAGATCTACCCATTAAATATATCAAGGTATTTGCTAGACACTGTCATACGACCTTATGTGCAAATTAACACAGTTATCAACACTGAGAAAGAACTCTTCTGAATTAGCTTCACTACAAGTGTGAATTTATTGATATCGATAGCAATAAACTCTGATAGATATGCCAGTGAGAATGAAGCCCATCAATAAAAACCAAGATGCTAGGAGGTTACATCATTAATACATGAATCACAATAAATTAATTTGGTGTTAGCATCAAGTGTCTCGCTAGGAACTCCTGTAATTGAAACAACACCACGAGGAACCATTGACTTACATGCCCTATGCCATTGCTGGCAGGCAGCCTGCTCCCTGGGGACTAGTGCTGTTCAATGTTGTATTTATGGCCAGCCTCCGCTTGTGTAAAAGGGGAAGAAATCTTGCAAGAAAGGAGGGAAAGTGGCTGCAAGTCACACAGAAATCCTGCCATTTTCCCAAGAAACCTCTTAAAAGCTTGCTCCACTAAAAGACAGTAAAATGGTGAGCAAATTATTGCTGATGTAATAGAAGTAGTTCACTAGCTAGAAGGAGAATGATACTTTCCTCAAATTGTACTTGCTGGAACAGTGGCGGAACACAATGCAATGCTGGTGGGGGAAAATATATTGGTATAACGTCTGTGGAATTCTACCAAGGCAAAGGAGAAACTGAGCTACCAAGGCAAAGGAGAAACTGAGCAGGGTTGAAAGCATGATGGGAAAGTCCTGGGTTATAGGAGGGCTCTCTCTCTCTCATAGAATATAAATAAATGGAATAGCATTTGAGCCCCCAGCCCCAATAACTCTGTATGAATGAGCGTGTGTTGTTAAAGAGGGCTGGGCTACTCTGTCTTTTGCTGCCCCTGTGAATGAGAGAACTTGAGGTGTGAAATGGAGGATATAGAGGAGGAGGAGATTGGATATATACCCTGCCCTTCACTCGGAGTCTCAGAGTGACTTACAAACTCCTTTCCCTTCCCTTCCCCACAACAGACACCCTGTGATGTAGGTGGGGCTGAGAGAGCTCTGACCGAAACTGTCCTTTTGAGGACAGCTCTGACAGAACTATAGCTTGCCCAAGGTCATTCAGCAGCTGCAAGTGGAGGAGAGGAATCAAACCTGGTTCTCCCAGATTAAAGTCTGCACACTTAACCACTACATCAAACTGACTCACTGTATATTTTAAAAGAGTCAAGATGTCCTGACTTACATATGACCCATAACCTGAGAGAGTGATAGGCACTCTGAGTGGAGAAGGGACATCACACCATGTATTTCCTGAAGGTTAAAGGGAGGTAACAGTGTTCCGTGCACCTTGGTGTTTAATCATGCCGGCCACATGACCACGGAAATGTCTTCGGACAGTGCTGGCTCTTTGGCTTTGAAACGGAGATGAGCATCGCAAGCCTGGAGTCAGATTCGACTGGCTTTCGAGCAAGGGAACCTTTACCTTTACCTTTACTAAAGGGAGGATTACTTGAGAAGAAAGCAGGAAAAACGAACAGATGAATGGATGAAGAGTATGTTAAGTGGGCCACACAATGGGCTAAATGCATGGGTATGAGATTAACAAGATGTGCTGATCCAGTACATCAAGAGAGGAATTGGCCCGAAGGATCGGCTATTAGCCTAACTGCTCATGATTGCTTTGACTCAGATGTGTGATCAGGTCTTCTCCCTGGAGTCTGCAGCCAAGGAGAGAACCTGAGACATCTCGTGCTAGTCTGTGCTGTTCCACTTAACTTCAGGTGCAAAACAGATCCCTTTTGACTGGGCTGAGTGCTGCCATGCAGGTTAGGAGCAAGCAGAGGTGAATGTTCTCATTGGACTTGACTGCTTCCCTCTGTGCAGTGCTAAGGCCATGTGATTGGAGTACTAGTCTTTGGACTGGAAAATTGTGGATTCTGGTCTGGCTGCCTCTTTTCTTTTCAATCTTATTATTAGGGGCACGAATCTAAAAGATAGTTGTGTCTTTAGCAGACCATTTACATTTCCCCTTATTCTACTGAGCTACTGGCCAGCTTACCAGCTGTTTTCATTCTTCCCTATGCACTGACTGCAAGACCCAATCCTCATCACAGAGACAGCAGTACCAATGTATCCTGTGATGTGTTCTAGTGTTTGTGTGGAGGCACTGTTGCAACAGCAAGACATAAACCCTTTTTCCTGCAAAGCATCTGGGTTCTCTATGGATGCCTCCTGCCTACAGCTCAATGAAGCCACGTGCAAAGATAGCAGCTGTGGTATCCACTGCATGATGCTTTTGGAGGATATGTTTGTACTTAGTTGGATGACAGGTTGTTAGCTGCTGCAGCATGCTAATCAGTGCCTTTCGTGCACAGCTAACGCAGGAGCATTGTGGCAATATTTCCAGGAATGCTGTAGGAGCATCTGTTGATATTACTATGGTAGCATTTGTTTCTGTACATATTTTGGTACTGAGGATTCTGCTGCCAGCTGAGTACAGAATTGTAAATAAATTACTTTCCTATTGTTCTGATACTTTTACTGGTGTGCATTCAATTGCATCCTTGAAGTTTTGTCTATTGTTCTTCATATCCTAGAAACCAGAAAGTAGTTTGCAAAAGCACTCAGATGCTGATTATTAAGGGTCAAATCATGTGAGACATCCGGCAACTGTGACTGGATACCAAGATTTGTATTTTACCTTCCAAAAGGTGTTGGGTGGGTGGTGGGAGAGATGATATACATTAGGGTCTCAGTACTGAAGAAGGGGGAGTTTAACTCCCCTCATGGTGTTTCTCTGGTTGGGAATGCTTCCTGATGCCAGGCTTCTGGGATTGTTATTGATGTGTTTATTAAGTTATTAAAGCCACTCAGTGCTAAGATTCCAGTTGGGGAAACAGCAAGAGTTAACCCCCTACCACCATCAGGCAACACGATTCACAACAGTTCCTCCATTATCACTCCATAAATACATGTCTGCAGATCCAGTTATGGATACCCAGCTTCGTGTGTGACTTGGCCCTACCACTTCAGGCATCTGTACACTACAGAGCTAGACCACATGGCAAGCTTAGGGAAACTCCCAAGCCGTGGGAGCAAGTTGTGTTGAGCTACAGCTTAGGCAGATATGCTCTAGGTCCCTTCTGAGCCCATGTGCTGGTAACAGCCCTAGCTAAACTTTCTTAACCCCAGCTTTGCCTATAGTCATAAAGGCTGGAAGAAGAGCTTATTGAGAAAATATACTCTACCTAACCTTTAACTCAGGTGGAGCAGAAGCTTCCTTGAGTACATGTGGGCTAGGTAGAAAGGCTCTGAGTTGGATCCAACCAGCTTTTCCCCTGGTGGGAAAGGGAGGCGGGGCACAGAGAAGAGTCATGTGGGATGGAGGCTGTAGGAGGGATGGAGATTATGAGAGCCTGAGCGATAACATGGCTGGATCCAACCCATTATTTTCTTCCTCAGTTTGACTTCTAATGAATATGAATGATATACATTTTTTATTTTATGTGATTCCGTTTTGTATGATTTGTTTACCCTGATGCACAAAAGGCATCAAATGCTGACACAAAAATTGAAACACACAAAAACTAGACCTTGCCCTAATTTAAACTATTCACAGTATTCCCTTCTGCAGGTTTCCTTGAATTGCTTGGCCTTTTGGAACAACTGTCCCCACAAATGTTTTTAAAAAGAAGGCCAGTAGCTGACTATGCTAATCACAGGGAAATTCAAAGGCACCAAGACAATGCTTAATACACCAATTTATATCCACTGGTCAAATATCGCATAATCATAATTTCAGCTTTAATTGAATGGGAAAGTCAAACAGATGGTACCATGTATCTCCAAAGGAACCCAGTTACAATGAAGACCCAGCCATGGAAAGTAGAATTAACATGTGTGGTCATTAATCTACATATACAACAAGCTTTGGGGTACATATTTACATAGCACTCAACACATTTACGAACACTGCAGAATATTCTTCTAGAGTCCCAATGTTACATTTGTTCTTCTATCCTAACATTAACTGCTGCAGGGGAAAAACTGTTAAAATTGTCAAAAAGACTACAGAAAAAGATTGATTTTAGTAAGACTTAAGCAACCTGAAACTTCTCACAGGACAGTAACCAAAGCATACTGCAGTTAACATTGGGCAGGCATTCTGAAGCCAACTCCAATTGTGTAACCCCTCCTTAAATACTATCTTAAGAACATAAGAAGAGCCCTGCTGGATCAGACCAGCAGTGCATCTAGTCCAGTACCCTGTTTCCCCTAGCAACCAACCAGTTGCCCCAAAGGGCCAACAAACAGGGTATAGAAGCCAAGGTATTGCCTCCTAGCAATGGGTTTGATATTCAGTGCTTCTGAATATGGAGGTTCCCTTTACTTACCTTGCTTATAATGAGTATCTGACACAGGAAGCATTGACTCTCAAAAGCTCATAGCACAAAAATCTTGATCATCAAGGTGCTAGTAGACTCAAATCTAGCTGTTCTTTTGCAGACCAACATGGCTGCTCTCTGAAACTCACCACGGTTAGCACAGGATTTCGCCCCCTTCTTTCTACTTTTTTTCTTGTTGAGCAGCCCCTATATCTATTTTCTTCCTATTTGTTTGTCTATGGCTTTCCCACCCAGTCACTATGGCAGTCCCAGCCCAGGGAACTAATACAGACCAAGGGATCACTCCTCTCTTTAGAGCTAACTACCTTTTTAACTGGGCAGGGATTACTCCTCTTCACTTGAAGCTCTGTCCCTTTTTGGCTTGAATGGGGATCTTCTGTGCTAAACTGTCTCTTCTTCAACTGTCAGTTCCCAACTGTCATTTCTTAACTGACGCTCTCCACAGAATTCCATTTGAACAGCCTGTCATTCAAAAGTTCTCAGACTCTGTGAGGCATTAACTCTTGATAGTCTGTCACAGCCTATCGTTCATAAATTTATCTAGACCCCTCTTAAAGCCATCTATGCTTGTGACAAACACTATGACCACTGGCAGTGAAATTCACAAATTAATTACTTGTTGAATAAAGAAGTATTTCCTCTGTGGGCAAGGGTCTGCTTCTTGCATTTGCTACTCCGTAGATGCAAAGTA
Source organism: Gekko gecko (assembly GCA_029375565.1). Taxonomy (NCBI): domain Eukaryota; kingdom Metazoa; phylum Chordata; class Lepidosauria; order Squamata; family Gekkonidae; genus Gekko; species Gekko gecko. Next base: position 34,132,179 of record JAPDNY010000007.1, read on the forward strand.
TGATGTATAAATACATAAATATTAATACCACATTGTTTAGGACCTAAGAGGTTCGGAGGGGGATGACCACCAGCAGCTCAGTAACACTGCATCTGTGTTGCCACAATATTGCAGACTGGCATGTCAGTGCTAATTGCTAGATTTAGGGTATGACAGTCTGGAGCTCTTAAATTTAAAGCTCTGCATAAGGCAACAAGCATTGCATCAATCTCTCAAGCCAACCTTGATCCCAGCAGTCTTTTCAGACAAAAATCGATCCTCCGTTTTTTCCTAAGAGGAAATTGCTTCAAGACAGGTGTCACTCAGAGAACTGTTATTTAACTGAAGCCACTCTTTGAAATCTTTGGGAAGGAAGTTCATGCAGCTCTCTGGAACAGGGGCAAGCCTCTCTTTTCTCCCCTGTTTCTACAGCCCTTTCAGAGAATCAGCCACTCCAAGAATTATTGTAATGCCTGGCTGACAATGTCACACTGATCCAATTACTGCCACATAATTTCCCATATAAAATTACGCATCTCAGTGTAATTACTTAACTTGCAACATCACGTCAATATTAGATTAAAATCTGAACATAAACGAACATACCCAGCATGCAATTGCCTTCTGGCCATAATATGGGTGCAGGACTGAAAGGTGAATGAAAAGTCTATGGATGATCTGGCCACACACAGCATAGATGGCATCCCATTCTCATCTTAAAATGACAAAAGTGAGACGCAGATCCATAATGCCTTAAAATGCAGATGGCCTGGCAATTCAGCTTTGGTTCAGGTCTCATAAAGAGAAATAGCAAACCTTTATCACTGTGTTTCATGCTCCCAATGTCCTTGAATGGGAAAGCAGGTTTGCCAGGTCCCCCCCAGCCATTGGTGGAGGGTGGAGGGGTAGGGTTGCCAGCTCCAGGTTGAGAAACTCCTGGAGATTTGGGAGTGGAGCCTGGGGAGGACAGGGACCTCAGTGGGGTACAATGCCACTATCCTCCAAAGCATTCATTTTCTCCAGAAGCACTGGACTCTATAGTCTTGAGATGAGCTGTGATGCCAGTGGAACCTCAGGTCCCACCTGGAGGCCAGTATCCTTAGGAAAACAGTCCCTAAAGGCAAATCTGAAACACATATATAGCATTGCAGTTTTGCACTTTCACCAGGTGAAACATGCACTTCTAGGGAAACAGGCAAGTTTGCTCCATCTCAAATCCGCTTCCTGCCAGCCAGGCCTCAAACAGAAACTTGTGGGGTTTTTTTCTCAGCCCAAAATAAAAACAATCTTTCCCTTCTGTCAAAGGCCAAAAGTGTTTCAGCACTTGCCTAGGAAAACAGGTATGCTATCTCTAGCTGTCCTTGATTTCCCATTAATTAGAGTTCATTGTTAGTGGACAAGCCAATGCCAAATTGTGAAGGGAAACTCTGAAAACAGGACAGCACACCCCAGAACATTCTGAACATCTTGTGCTCCAAATCTGTCACTGATCAAGTTTCCTAAGGAAGGGACTTAAGATGCCTTTTTGGGTTTTTTTTTCTTTTTCTTTTTTTGTTTCACAAGTACAGTTGCTTGTACAGTTATGAACAAACAGGTTTGTTTGGTAGCACAGTTCAAAACAAAAAAGTACTGGCTTGGTAGTGGTTGTTTGTTTTTTTTAAAAAAGAGAACCACTTCCATAACGATTGCTCTGCAGCGTTCAGATAAAATATAACTGAAGTTCTGCATGGATTGGCCAAGCCCTTGCACATTTGCGTGTGAAATTCCATTCTTATAGCTCGGCCTTGGCCAAGCCATGCCCGGCCTTTTCATCATCTGCTACAGAATTGCAGATTAAAAACCATAATGAATTATACCCTTCCAGCTGAGGACAGCTGACTTCAGCTTAAATTTCTCAGTGAGAAGTGGGTGTTTCATCATGTACTAGGCATATTATGTTGCTGTCTAAACGGCAAGCTGTTATCTAGGCCATATGTTGGCTTTCATCAAACGGAGGAAGCAAAGGACTCAGTGAGTTTTACCTTTAGAATAGTCAAGTTTTGCTTACTTGTTGGCTTAAATATGCACTACTGGGAAATGGGCAAGTTTGCTTCTTTTTTTCTTTTAAAAAAAGCCAAACTAGGAAATGATTACATTTTATTATTGAATCTGTTTATTGACCATTTTTTCTTGCCAACCATTTCATTACAGAGGATTTTAAAACGACAAGAACAAAACTTCAAGCATACGGATTCTCTCCCAACATGCTAAATAAATGGATGAAGGAATCAGTCACTGTACTAACATGTTACATCTTATTCTCTTAGAGACCAACCTGGACTCCTACATCTTGTTTCTGCAAGGTACATGAATTCAATTTAGGTCTGCCAACTCCATCCTGGAAAACTCCTGGAGATCTGGGGTTAGTGGCTGGGGAGGGCAAAGTAGGAAGGAAGTCAATGGGGGATATGATACTGTAGAGTCCACCCTCTAAAGCTGCTGTTTCCTCCAGGGGAACTGATCTTTGTGGTCTGGGGAACAGTTGTAATTCCAGCAGAACTGCTGGCCACCCCTTGATTCAGTCTGTAGCCAGCTATGTCCTCTTGTATTTTTGGGACCAGTTTACCTACAGCCTTCTCCTCTACACCCTCCTGAATTGAAAGCTGTGCAGTGCTACTGAGCCAGGATACACTGAGTGGCATTCTCAGTAAAATGAAGGCTGCTGGGAGAGGAAGATGAAAATATTTATACTGCTTTGCTTAGTTGGCTTTCACCATATCCAGGAAATATGAAAGAAAGTACAGCTGCAATCTGCAGAACATTTCTGTGATGGTGAAAACAAAACTGACTTCTTGGCAAGTCTATTGGCTTAAATAGTTTTGTGGATTGAAGTGTTAAGTCTTACTTCTGCAGTGCATGAAAACAAACAATCCACATGCACTCCATGTGCTACTAAGTCCCAAAGCAGACACTATTGCTTGATTTGTTAAATGTTTCCTAACTGAAGACAGGCAGACATGTTGGATGGAACATAATGTTGGAACAGACACATCTGTAGTCGACTTAATAGAGAAAGAAGTCTTGGCACCTGTTATGTATGCATATGGGAAAGACTCAATTTATACATTTTCAGCAACAGACAAGTGCTGAGATTCTCTTTTTGAAATTTAGTTTCAAGGATGCCAATTAATCTCTTGCATACAGGGTTGCCAACTTCAGCTTGGGAAATTCATGGAGATGTAGGGGTGGTGCCTGAGTAGGGTAGAGTTTGGGGAAGGAGTTCAGCAAAGATGTGATGCCATAGAATCCAACCTCGGAAGCTGATATTTTCTCTTGGGGAACTGATCTCTGTAGTTTGGACATCTGCCATGATCCCTAGAGAACTCCTACCTGCATATAGACAACCCTATCTGCATATTTTATTTGTCATACATTGTTGTGGTTTCCCTATGGCAATACTGGCTGGCTTTTATGTCTAATTTGTTCCTAAACTTGCTTAAAATTTGTCTCTGTTTTAACTGTTTTTTTTAAAAAAACTTTACTGAACTACAGAAGATATAACTAGAATATAGATACTGTAATACTAGCTTAAAAAGAGAAAACATGCATACCATAGCAAGACGGAACTGCCACCTCTGTCTCAGAACAGATCAGCAAGATGGTTAACATGCAGAATACTAAGCAGTGTGAAAATGGTAGAGCTCCATCTTCTTGCTGGAGTGCCACATGCCCAATAATGGAAGTAAAACAGAATATTCAAAGCACATAGTCCCCAAAATATATAAACCCAACACATTTTGGGTTACACAGTCCTTCAGCATGGATATTTTGCTTAGTCAATTTAGTTACAAAAGAAAAATTGAAGTGGATATCATGGCCTAAAAAAAAATAGTTTGCTCCTTGACCTAACCATTCCAATATAAATGAAGACTACCTTTTCAAAAATACCATGGATGGCTATCATGATAAGATAGGCTGGTTTTGTGTGGGCGATCAGTTAGGGGATTTCTGACAGGAATGCAAAATTAGCTGAAGGTTCTCACCTGGCTTTTGATGCTTTCCTCCTTCAGCCCCTTAATTTGTGCCAACATTGGGCAAAGGGTAGTAATAATAATAATATTTCTTTATAGAGCTTCAGGCAAGGGGTTTTTTTAACAACAAATTTAACTGGAGCTTCTCCTAATGGGATTTTAATGAGGTTGATTTAATCTTAACACATAAACTGTTGAAAGCACTTCCCATGCATTATCTCTATAATTATCCCAATAATTTACACACAGTATCAGTTTCTTATTAATACTGGGATGAGCTTGTTCAATACAGTTCATTCTTGTCCTCAAATTACAGATGGGGAGCCAAGGCTGAGTAAAAAAAAAGAGATTTGCCTCAGGCCAGGGATATGGATCTCCAGGCAACAGAGATTTATCTGGAGAAGATGGCCGCTTTGGAAGCGGGACTCTATGGCATTATGACCCCATTGATGTCCCTCCCCTCCCTAAACCCTGCCCTTCTCAGACTCCACCCCAGAGCTGGCAACCCTATTATTTGGATAAATATTATCATTGTAGCAGCACGACAGAAAAAACAGACTTTGGGTTGCATCTCCCATTTGTACACTCTCTGTGTATCCTCATGAAGTTGACAGAAATTTGCAGGAGATCATTAGAGGGATGTAGAATAGCATGCGATGCACTGAAACGATGAAACAAATACAGAGTGGATCATCTTCTAGCTAAGACCACCTAGTAAATCTGTGGCCAATTTGAATGAGAGATGGAGGCTACAGCTAACTTCCATGTGTATGCCCTGTACCTTTAGGCATACACAGAAAGACAAATACTTGTAACTGCAGTTTTTTGTCTCCTTTAAAAAATACTTAAGAATACCTACCTCAAAGTAACTGTGTTTACTAGATGAAGAAGCAGCAGGAGATAAACAACTAACAAAACTTTATTAAGTACAGCATCAGGCTTAATGACCCAGTGTCAAAGTATCTATTAACCCACCCACAGAAAACAGAAGGGCTGGAATTGACTGGGAAACACTTTTCTTAAAATTGGCATCAGCCACCCAGACCAGTTGTGGCAGTGGTCGTGGGGGATAAGCAGCAGAGTTCAAATGAATGCTAAATTAGGCAGGTTGCTTCTTAAATGTCCTTAATGGAAATCCATTACAAAGTCTATTAAGCCACAACGTACGCTGTTGAAAGGCCATTGCAAAACATCACACTTCTGATCTCTTGCATCTTGTCCTCTTATTGATCCACGTTTAACACTAGCTGGGAAAGGTGTTAGAACACAACCATGTAATTTGGATATTGCATAGCACTGTAAAACCACTCCCCAAATCAGGGCAGACTGGGAAGTTAACATGGTCTGGAAGGGAGAACCAGAATGGCCCTATACATGGGATAGAGAAAACAGATGGAGCTTTTTCTCCTTCTCCCATAAGACTAAAACTTAGGTAAAGGTTCCCTTGCTTGAAAGGTGGTTGAATCCGACTCTAGGGTTGAATCTGACTCTAGAGTTGCGGTGCTCATCTTCGTTTTCAAGCCGAAGAGCCAGTGCTGTTCGAAGACATTTCTGTGGTCATGTGGCTGGCATGACTAAATGCCAAGGCACACAGAACGCTGCTACCTTCCCACCAAAGCGGTAACTATTTATCTACTTGCAATTTCCTGTTTTCGAACTGCTAGGCTGGCAAGAGCTGGAACCAGAGACGGGAGCTCACTCCATCATGCGGCACTCGGGTCTTGAACTGCTGAACTACCGACCTTCTAGCCTGCGGTTTAGTGTCTTAACTACCCAATAAAACTGGTGGCAAATAGGTTCAGGATATACAAAAAGAAACACTTCTTTACTCAATGAGTAATTAAACTATAGAATTCACTGCCAGTGGAGATAATGATGGCCAGAACCACAGATGGCTGTAAAAGGAGGTTAGACAGATTCATAGCACAGAAGTCAATCAATGACTACTAGCTATGGTGACTGACTTGGAAGGAATACCAAGCAGCAGAGGAAGGCTTTGGCCTCTGAGCCTTGTGTTGGCCCTCCCAGGTAACTGGTTGGCTGATCAATGAAACAGTATGCTAGAATAGCCAGACCACTACTCCAATCCAACAGGCTCTTCTTATGTTCTTATGTGCTCATGATTTGGCTGAAGGGTAGAACCCAGAAGATCTAAATTTGCCAACCTCCAGGTGGAGCCTAGAGATCTCCTGGAATCATTCGTGCTTTCCAGACTACAGAGATCAGTTCCCCCTGAGAAAATGGCTGCTTTGGAGCATGGACTCTATGGTTTATATGCTGCTGAGGTCCCTCGCCTCCCCAAACCCTGCCTCCCCAGGCCCCACCCCCAAATCTCCAGAAATTTCCCAACCCAGAGTTGGAAACCTAAAAGATCAAAGGAAACAGAACTGTAAGGTACTGTGCCTGATCACAACCAAACCTTTTATCTACTGTTTCCAATGCTTACATTCTTTTAAAAACTTTACTATATAATACTAATAAACCCTCTTCAAGGGATCATAGCTTTATGGCAGATTCCATTTTAACAAGTGTTACAACTGCTATCCTTCCTTACAAACAGAAAATAGTTTTGTGCCTCCACAGATAGCTAACATGCTTATAGATAACTGATGAATAAATATTAGAATAGATAAATGAAGAGAAACAAATATCAGCATAGGTAACTGTTGAATAAAGAGTTGCTAAATTAGGATTTCATAATAATAGATTTAATTGTAAATTAACCAGGACTTAAGCAAACAGGGTTACCGCTATTGTGAACAGTCCCTGTACTTCTCTTGTACTTCAGAGTCACACACCCATACTAGATGCTGCCTTCTACTGAATGAGACTATTGGCCTAGCAAGGTCAGTACTGCTAACCAGAGTGGCAGTGGGCTCTTCACAGGCTCACGCAGAGGTCTGTCACATCACCTGCTGCCTGATAAAACCTGGAACCTTTGGTGTGCATGGAAGATGCTCTGCCACTGAGCCAATGAGTTTGGCATAGTCATGTCACAAAAAGGAATCTTGTGCTCCTTGAAGATTAACAGATTTATTGTACACTAAATTTTCACGGCTACAGCCTATTTCATTAAATGCATGAAATGCATTCTGAGTCAGCAGATATAGCTACTTGCAAGGGAAGAGTCTGGGTACACTGGCATTCAAAGGTACCTCTTACATTCCATGCCCCCCTTTTTTGGTATTCTCTCTCTCTCTCTCTCTCTCTCTCTCTCTCGTCTCTCTCTCTCTCTCTCTCTCTCTCCTCCCTCCCCCTGCTCTTTGTGTGTGTACCTGGAAGTTATGGCTTACTTCTGGCAACCCCTAATGGGGCCTGGACATTTCAGAGAGGTGGCTTACTATTTCCTGCCTCTGCATCTGAGCCCTGGTATTCCTTCCATGTACTTGCCAGGGTCAGCCCTGCTTAGCTTCCGAGATCCGACAAGATCAGGCTTGCCTGGGCTATCCAGGTCAGGGCCATTCCATGCCTTTTAATGCCAGTGTACCTAGAGTACCTAGAGTTCTCCCATTCATGCAGCTATATCTGCTGACTCAGAATTAATTTCATGCATTTAATGAAATAGGCTGTAGCCATGAAAGTTGACTGTACAATAAATCTGTTAATCTTTAAGGAAAACAAGATTCCTTTTTGGTTTTGCTACAATAGGCTACCCCCTTAGAATTTCTCTCTGAAATTAATTACTTAATTAATAAAATTTATACCCCACCACTCCCTTGACAAGAGAGGCTTGGGGTCCCAGCTAACAACAAAGTAAAATACAATTCAATATGTAATATTAAAAGCTATAAGAACAATACATATATAATAAACATATTACACACTGTAAAATCAACAATATAAAACTTCTATTTAAAACACAGCAGCATTCAACAACCCAACTGTAAAATGATCCAGTGGAAACAAGAATTGCAAGACATATGCACTGACTAATAAAAGCCTGCCAGAAGAACTCTGTCTTGCAAGTCCTGCAGAAGCTACCAAGGTCCTGCAGGGCACACGGGTCATCTGATAAAGCAGAGCCGGCCCTTGCTCTGGTAGAAGAGAGCAGAGCCACTTTAGGGCTGGGCACCACCAAAAGATTGTGTGACGAAGAACACAGGCAATGTGGAGGATCGTAGCAGGAGCCATTTGTGCCAAAATTTTATAAGACACTTCCCAGGAGCTTGAAAAAAAAACCCCTGTTGAACATGCACAGGATTTTGCTCCATCAGCTCTGAATAACTGCAATCTCTTTTCTTCTCACGTACTTAGGGATGCAGAGGGAGCACTGGGAACCCTACATAATATTTTAAAAACCTTCTTCAAAAATGAGGATGCCCTGTACTTTTCATAAGAATAAAACAGACTTGTTGGATCAAACCAAAGGTCTGCCTGGTCCAACATCATATTTTCCTGCAGTGGCCAGTCATATGTTTCTGGGTATGGTTGCCAACTGGTCTGGAAAAAAACATCCTGGCTGGCCTTTAACAAAGGTTTCATATGCGGAAGTGGGCAGTTGATGCTTTGCCTTGCAAGGAGGTAAATACCATCACCTGGTAAATAATGTCCCATCAAGGCTCTTTTAAAGGGACTGGACATTTTCTCCAGCAGGGGATGAAGGCAACAGCTGCCCCAGAAGTTCTAGGGAAGTTCTGTTTAGTCATGTTAGCTAATAGCCACAGGTGGACTACTCCACTTCAGTGAATATGTCTAATACCCTTTTGAAGTCACGCAAATCAGTGGCCGTCATATCTTATAGCAGCTAATTCTATACAATTACTCTGCAGAATGTGATGCAGTACTTCCTTTTGGCTGCCCTGAACCTACTGACAATCAAGTTCTGTAGGTAACCCGAAATAGTAAGTCAGAAAAAAAGTTCTATCCTCTTCTATCTGTTAAAGATTTAGGAACCTACCCCGTTCTTGGTTAGCCTGATAGGACTGATCTCTCTCTCTCTCTCTCTCTCTCTCTCTCTCTCTCTCTCTCTCTCTCTCTCTCTCTCTCTCCCACACACACACACACACACACACACACACACACACACACCACCCTCTACCAGTGCAGGCTACACTTCCATCCAAGTTTTTCTACAACAGGTTAACACTGCACTCCCATGCACATGTACAAAGGAGTAGTCACACCTGACCATTCACTTCTGAGTGCAACTGTAAAGGGTTGGATTCGAGCCCAGTAGCAGCTCAGAGACCAACAAGAGTTTTGGGGTCTGAAAGCCTTGTTGGTCTCTTAAGGTCCTACTGGACTCAAATCTAGCTGTTCTACTGCAGACCAACCTGGCTATGGCTACCCTTGGAACCTATCTGCATCGAATTGCTGTGTGATACAGATGCCACTCTGGAATTTCCCCCTCTTTGAGCTATGTTCTGTGCATGACTACTCAGAAGTAAGTACCATTGAATTGAATATTAAAAAAAAATGTTTCTTTCGGCGGGATGCTGACACACAACAATACCCACTATCTGAGCTTTTTTTTCCTGTCCACTGTTTTATCCTCACCAATCCCTCCTCCCCTTCAGCTTGGACAAAATTGAAAGGGGTCTCAGACTGCTTGCTGTTCCCCCTCTTGCTCTTCTAGAAAAAAACACTTATGAGCAACAGCGGGGGAGTGGAAAGGAGGTCACTGTTGAGCAGAATAGGGATGGGATGAAGGATTTTGTTTCTGGGATGTTCTGCCTTCATAGCTCTCTCATTCGCCCAGTGGTGGGCGTGTTACCATGTTACGTGGAGCAAGCTAAAGTGGCCAGGATGATGATAATGGATGAAGGGTCATCTGGTACCATAGAGGCCTTCTGGATCAGTCTGCTCCTGGTTGCCAGTGGTCCTCCACAGCAAGGGTCCTTCAAGAAATTTCCTGGTTAAGTTCAAAGGCCAGTCTATCCCTGTCCCAAATACCTGTGTAAGTCTTTTCAAGAAACTCTACAGAACAACATCCTAAGTCATCAACAATAGTCATGTAGTAATCAAGCAGATGCACAGTGAATGATGTCTGCAGAGTGACAGCTTCAAGAATTACTTTTGGACTATTTAATCTCTGATAATAGTAGATAATTCTGTAGTGGTCTTTGGCGTCCTCCAACTCCGGCTTGTTCTCCTCCTTCCTTTTCTAGTTCCCTCTCCTGCCTGTGTGCTACCCCCAAACTCCACATTTCCTTTGCTACCCACTGCAGCTATCCCACTCCCCAGCTGGAAATCTATTTATTTGTCCTCCAGATAACTGGGGAAATGGAAGACAAAGGTGCAATGAGAGTGAACAACAGAAGATGGGTGGACAACAACAACAACAAGGGAAGCAGTGTCTGCCAACTACCCTTCTATCCCAACTGCAGTCCTGTACCTTTCTTCCAAGTGCATAATAGAAACACTGAGAAACCACTGCTGCCAAGACAACTCAACTGCATTTACTTTGCTTCTTTTCCAGACAGAAGTGGTTGAACTGTGGACATGGAACACCTGTCCCACTCATTTTCCCATATTCTCCATGTTCCTACAATTAACTCTTGCTGCTCACTCAAAAGCTAGCAATTTACAAAACAAAGCCTTTAGTACCATTCCACAATGTTTCATGTAGTTCTAAAACTAATTATTAGTTACGTCTGAAATTTCAGCTGGCAGTTTTCCTGAGGGAATGTTTCCTGTAACAGGATGTAACTCAGTCCACCTATTCTAAGCAAACTAGAAATTAGCCACGGTTGTCCGGAAACCTTATACATAGCAGCCTATCTCATGTAACCAGCTACAATTAGGAAGTGTTTGTATAAACATAAACTGTTCTTTTGAAAGATCAGATGATAACCAATTGTCATGTCTGGGTAAGAGGAGGATTGATTTCAATCAAGACATGTAAGTAATCTTGCACATTTACAGTACAGTATGTGCAAGACTGAGCATTCCAAACATTCCAAACTCTACTATCTTAAACCACACACACCGTTGCATGGAGAAGGACCAGGAAATATATGGGTAATGTGGGTGATATCTGTGATGGTGTGCTTTGTTAAGCTACAAAACCGGGTTTATGGAACTGGAAAATTCTCTGTATCCATTATAATGGGACAGAAACACTGAGACATATTTGAACCATGTATAACTTGGCAGAGTGGGGTTTTCCCACTTCCCTTTCTTGTTGTAGTCAACTGGACTACCGTAAAACCCTCTATGCACTCTTGAAGACAATATGGGAGCTACAGCTGATACAGTCTTGGTGGCTAACGACAATATATGTTGCAGTTTAAACTTGATATATGTTCATTATATGCACATTACCTGTTTTAACTGCATATATTTATATTTTGTAAGCTGCCTTGGGTACTGTGGGAAGTCAGTGTATAAATATTTTAAAAAGAGCTGGAAAGTGTTGTCAAGTCACAGCTAACTTATGATGATCCTATAAGGTTTTCAGGGTAGGAAATGAACAGAAGTCGTTTGTCATTGCTTGTCCCTGCGTAGCCACCCTGGACTTCCTTGGTCATCTCCCTTCAAGTACTAACCAGGGCCAACATTAAAACCAATAAGGTAAAAACAACATAAAAACAAATGACAAATATAAAATATTTACATTAAAATATTAAAATACATGGTTATCACCATACCACTATTAAAACAGCCCAAACATATGGTTACCCTCCAAAGGTCAACCTAAACCATTCAGCTTTGCATGCCCTGCAGAAACTAAACAAGTCCAGCAGGGCACTGATGTCATTCGAGAGTGCACTACACAGGGAAGGGGCCACAACTGAGAAGGCCCTTCCCCTGGTGACAACTGAGCCATCTTGGGGTCAGGCACCTGCAAAAGGCCCCTAGAGCATGGCCAAAGGGAGTGTGGGGGATTGTAATGGGAGAGGCAGTACATAGGTATGACAGTCTCAGACCATTAAGGGCTTTAAAGGTTAACACCTTGAATTGGATCCAGAGATTTATTGGTAGCCAGTGCAACTGCTGCAGAATTGGAGTAATATGAGCTGACCATGATGTTCCAGTCAGCAACCTGGCAGCTGCATTCTGGACCACCTTACAGGTGCCAAAATGTTTTCAAGGGTAGTCCTACATAGAGTGAATTGCAGTAGTCCAATCTGGAGGTGACTGTTGCGTGGACCAATGAGGCAAGATCTGACCCAGACAATAAGGAGGCAGCTGATGGGCCTGGCACAGGTGAAAAAATGCTGACTATGCTACCATGGTCACTTGCTTATCCAATGACAGCGCTGGATCCATCCACACCCTGAGGCTCTTTAAAGAGTCTACAGCTATCAACTGCACACTGTTGAGTCTTGGGAATGACCCTCCAGCTAGCATCTCAGTCTTTCCCAGCCACATGATCTCCATCTTGGATGGCTTCAACTTCAGCTAGCTGCCCCTTAACCACTGGACTACTACATCCAGGCACTGGGATATTGCCAAGAGCCCTGCTGTTGGCTGCTTATCCATCAGGAGGAAGAGCTGAGTGTCATCAGCATATTGATGGCACCCAACTCCAAACCTCCAGATGATCTCAGCAAAAGGGTGCATATATATGTTAAATAACATCGGAGGGAGGATTGAACCCTGTAAGACCCCACAATTCAGGTCACTGGGAAGACTTCTCCTCTCCAGTAGCAATGCTCTGAGAGAGTCCTTGAAGGAACGAGGCAAACCAACTAAGGGCAGTACCCTACCCCCAGGGAGGCAAGGCAGTTGATCAGGACCAAATGTTCAACTGTATCAAAGGTCACTGATAGATCCACAAGGATCAACAGGACTGGCATGCTTTTATTCAGTATCAAAGGGCGACTGTCAACCAAAGCGATCAGTGCTGCCTCGGTTCAAAAGCCAAGCAGGAAGCCCGATTGAAAAGGGTCCCGGTCAATGTTTCTGGAGCTGCACCTGTGGGTTGGAATGGGCTTCCCAAGGATGCGGGGAAGGCCTTGTCCCTACAAAGCTTCTGGAGGCTTTGTAAAGCAGAACTCTTTCTTTTTTATTGTGCTTTCAGTATGGCCCATGATTGAAAGCCATGGCTTGCGTCCTTTAATTTGTATTTCTGCTGTATCTGTATCTTTAATGTAAGTTACTTGGAGTCCTGTTCACTGGGAGGAAAGAGAGATATAAATAAATAAATAAATAAATTGAACAAACATTAACCCCACACCAATTTTGTTGCTGGGGGCCAGCAGACACCCCAGAAAAAAACTTGGGGGAGGGGGCAAAGTGTGTGCAGGTCTGTTGTGGAATGGTACTTGGCTGGAGTCGCTGTGCCCTCTTCTGAAGACTTAGATGCCATTAAATCTTTGGAACGGTGTAGCTGGAAACACATCACATCTTATGATCACTGATCAATACTACAAATCTAGATTGAATAAGAGTGAGCTGGACTATAACAGTCTTCATAGCAACATTCTGGTGAAATCATAAGTCTAAGGACTAATACAGACACAACATGTTCATGGAGAGGGTTAATGACTGTATATACTGTATCATCAACCCCAATTATTTTAAAAACTAAGATGGACTGTTGGAAGCTTTAAGTGGAAGCCTTTCCTTCCTGCTGTTTTCACCATTCAGAATTGGCCAGTTCAACTATTCTCTACATGAAGAGAACAGATACAAATGCCTATGGCCTTTTCTCCATGATGGGGGGAAATAGCTGTGAATATATCTGTGTACATATGTACTGGAATTTCAGCAGAAAAAATACCAGTTAGGCACTGAGTCCCTTTCCTGCTGTTCTTCCCCTTAAACTCATAGCTTCCCTAGGTTACCTTTAGTTTTATAGGGAAATAAAGTAGATTAAAAGATACATGTGACTGTGCGTCATGACAAGTTTGAACCTAAGAAGCAATAAGGGAATTCAGCTGAAAGAGACACACAGCCAGAAATAACACAGAACAATTGTGGTGTTTATCTGCAAGCACTCTGTGTGGTAAGATTGCTGTTCTTCTAATTCAGTACTGGTATAGTTGTCTGGCTTTCAGTTACTAAATATGAGAGGCTTTACCCACATACATATTTTGGGTATTTCAATTATCAGAAAATAAATGGAAATGATTCTTTACCCCCAAAACAACAGACATTCATGTGCTCTTCGGAGAATACCAAAAATATACCAAACATTTTGGGACAAATAAGCATTTATGAGTTTAAAACCCACTTTGTTAAATGCAAAAAGTGTTATACTCAGCTGGCAAATCTTTCCACAAACACACAAACTAGTCCTTTTACTGACATAATTTTATTATGTTTTTTTTATAGTACTGATTTTGTTCCACTACTGGATTTCACTTCTGGCTTTTGCATTTATTGCAAAACGGCATGGTACACCTAGGGCAGCTGAATAACTGTTATATTTTTGTGTAGAGCCTAAATGTTTCCAGAATGGAGTGATCCACCTCAGTCACTGACAGATAATGCTAGCTGTCTTATTAGTGTTGCTGTTCAACATCTGAAATGGGAAAAAGTTCCAGAATCCCTATGACATAACCATCAATGAGTGTGATAGTTATCAGCTATGTACAGTATTTATTTATTTACTTCATTTGCATCCCCCTTTCTTCCCAGTGGGGATCCAAAGCTCTCCTCTCCTTTACTTTAAGCTTACAACAACCCAGTGCTGTAGGCAAGCCTGAGGATATGACTGCCCCAAGGTCATCCAGAAAGCTTCCGTGGCAAAGCGGGGGTGTTGAGCCTGGGTCTCCCAGATACCAGTCTAACACACTAATTACTACACCACATTGGCTCTCACATATGTACACACAAAATATACTTTGGGAACAATATACACTGGATGGATGAAAATGATTATTTATAAATACTTTGGAGAACACATTGACGAGATATAAAGGAAAAGGCATATCTCTGCAACAGAAGGAGCTAGAGAGTTACTTCTTTTTAAAAATGAAAGCTGGGAACTCAGAGAACCTGGTACACATATTCCTGTTCTATTATACAGCTATAATACTATTCAATTGTTGATTTTTTTAAAAAATGAAAAGCACTCCCTCTGTGGACGATACAGCCACTCTAATGGACAAGTATCGTGGGAACCCATCCGCCATTTTCTGGATATGAGGCAGGCTCTGCTGCCTCTGACGCTGGCAGAATGGAAGCGCTTCTAGGAGGGACAATTCTGGCATAGAAAGTCTGAGGCCAGTTTGGTATTCTCCCTTGTTAAAATGTAAAGGGTCATGAATGAAGGCTGGGTCTAACTGAACCTCAGCTGTTAGCTGGGGTCTCTCTTGCTGAATAAGAGCGGTTTTCCCAGCTGACTTCCGGTCCTTTGCTCCCCATTCCTGTCTCCCAGAAGCACTCCCATAATTCCAGGATGCAAATTTTTGTGACTCCACGAATTTCGGGAGTGCTTTGTATCATTTTGGGGCCAACCAAAAACAGCTAATTGCGGGCATAATTTTGGCTCAGTTATACGGAGATGAGCACTGCCCCCTAGAGTCGGATTCGACTAGCTTTCAAGCAAGGGAAACCTTTATCTTTTTATACCCAAATGCACACCCCTAGTTCAGTTAGTATCTCATACTGTCTAGACACTCGTGCATGAAGCAAATATGTCTGAGAGTTGTGCGATGTTGCTTTTGTAACTCTGCTGAATCCAAACAAGTTTAGTAAATCTACTTTTCCTCTTTCTGTACCTTATCGTGTGTTTCCTTTGTACTCACCTCCAAAGTAGGACCCATCTGTCAGTTTCATCTCTTTACTGGATTTAGTGATGACACCAGCAACCCCATGTTGAATGAAATACATCTTCTTTCCCACAGCTCCTTCTCGGATAATATAATCTCCAGGCTGGAACACCTCAAACCGAAGTTTGCTTAGCATGGCAGTAACAAAATTTGGGTCTGCATTTGCAAAGAGTGGCATTGTGGCGACAAGCTTCCGGCAGTTGAAGTTGACAATCTCCTAAAATGGGAAGAAGATAACCATTTTAGCTGCTAAATGTTTTATGCTGTTTTAATGCTTTGGCTGGGCTTTTCAATGCCTGGAGTATTTTTGGTTTGTTTGCTTTGTGAAATACCAAGAGAAAATCTCTGGAGAGGTGGCACATAAATTTTCTAAAAAAATAAATAATGGTATCACCATAGGTGAGCTCCAAGAGACTAATGACAATCTAGTTTAACCATTATATACAACAAAACCATCCACACCATAGCACTTAAGAGGTTAGGTTAACACTGTATCTGAAATGTGAATTCAGCACAACAAAACCTTCAAACACAAAATACTGTTTTATAGTGTGTCAGCACTGATCATGAACGTACTCGACTCAATTATTATGAACTTGAGAATACAAGCATAGGAACAAGATCTTTCAGCAAATGTTCTGGCAACATATCCCATGCTTTCAAAAGCTGCTTTTTAAAGAAAGAGGGTACTTCTCTCCTTGCATATAAAAGTGAACAGCAAATGTTATCCTTAGGCCTACGATATGCTTAATTAAAGACGTATCATGTCCTAACAGCCTAAGCACCACAAACACACTTCTTCAGAAACAGGTCTTGCCAATATTTTTTTTTGGACTTCTATAGTGTTATTTACAAACAGGGGGGTTTTTGTAGAAAAAGCCCAGCAGGTGTCAGGTAGTCCTGCCATGATGGATGGAGGGGAGGGGAGGATGGCTATGGGCGCCATGGCGGCGTGGAGGGCGGGAGGTTTGGATCGTGGGGGTGTAGATTTATGCACCTGGTGTGTGAGAATGGAATGTGACTCTGGCAGGCTCTATCTTGGGTAGACTTAACATTCTGACCTTGGAGGAGACAGGCTGCGAGCTTTCCTATCGCTTTCAAAGCTGCAGCTTTGCTGAGAATAATGGGGGCGGTGGGAACTTCATTAGCGTAGTAACTTTCGATTCCCATTCGCATGTTATTCCCTGATTGGTAGAGAGGGGGGTCCCCATTCACCCCCTTTCCTGTATAATGGCCTGCTTTGTGTAACCAAGTTATTCTGTACAATGTATCTGCTCCAGTAACCTTTCCATTGCAGCTTAACAATAAACACTATTCTTGCTTGAACAACAAGACCTGGTGTTTGGCTGACTAAGTTAGGGCTTCTGACAGCAGGAACTCATTAGCATAATAGGCCACACCTAACAGCAGAAACTCATTAGCATATTAGGCCACACCCCTGACAGCACAGCTCATTGGCATATTAGGCCACACTCCCATGTTGCCAGAAGTGTGGTCATCCAGCCACACCCACCTTTTGCTTCTTGTTCTGTTTACCTCATTTGTTGTCAAAACCCCAGGGCTTTTTTTATAGCAGGAACTCCTTTGCATGTTAGGCCACACACCCCTAATGCAGCCAATCCTAATGAGTTTCTGCTGTTGGGTGTGGCCTACTATGCTAATGAGTTCCTGCTGGGTGTGGCCAACTCGGGAGCCAGCCAGAACTCCGTTCCTGTGTGTTCCTGCCCCAAAATAGCCCTGTTTACAAATGTACAGTTCAGACATTAACAAGCACTGTTTGCCTATTGGTGAAGAATGGAAGAACATGATTAAAAAGATGGATGCAATGAAAGCTACAACTATCTGTCTATAACTAAGGATCAGGTAAATACGTAGTAGCTGGTAGGTACGTAGAGACAGAGTAGCAAGACTGAGTGGCAAGAACATGAAAAATAATATAAATATTTATTGTACATTGCACCCGATAAAGATTAAAAGAACATACATAGATGAAAAATAAAAATGTCATGTACAGCAACCTAGTAGAGTTGTACATACACTGGCAAGGACCTCTTATAGTAACGTATCATCAGCTGGAAGAAATCCCAACGGACATTCGATAGTGACCATTTCAAGAAACTTTTTTTATCAAGCGCTGACAATCTTCTCAGTTAAGTGGCCAAACACCACTTATGAGAAGGATAAACTTCATTGCGGGACTCATCTGCCTCCAAATTTACAAGTAGCATTAATCTTTTTCTGATTAGGCTCAGTGCTACTACAGGAGAATTCATCTGGAGAGGACTGAGATTTATTACTTCTACAGTCCAGCATGAGGACTCTTATTTAAGTTTTCTTTGGTCGAGGTAGACCTAGAAACATATAATATTGACACCAACTTTGGATATTGTTCATTGTCTGGATGGGATTGTGTATTACATGTGTGTAACAAACTTATATGCAATTGGATAATAATAGACTCACAAATTGCTGTATTTCAATTTATTTACAGTTTATTTTTAAAGTTCATTATTTATGATATTTATTTGTTCATGGTTTTCACCACTCTCTCTTGTACGGATGTCTGCCATGGTCCCAATTGTTCCTCTAGTAGTCAATAGTAATGTCTAAATCTTAAAAAAAAAAAAATCCTTACATACAAACCTGTCCTTGGCCATAGCTCTGTCTCTTCATTGCATGCAAATGTGAACCAGGATTGAAAGTAGCTCCCAGAGAGCACTGAGGTCAGGGACCCAATGTCGCCTGACTGTCCCTGGCCTGAAAGACGCCAGAGTGGCCATTATGAGGGCCAGGGCTTTTTCAGTAGCAGCTCCACACTGGTGGAATGAGCTTCCGGAGGACATCAGGGCCCTGTGGGACCTTCTACAGTTCTGCAAGGCCCGTAAAATGGAGCTCTTCCACCAGGCCTTCGATTAGAAGCCGCCACTGCCAAATGAACCATCGTAAACTGAATGTGCCACAGCCCTTGTCATAACGCTGGACATGGCCTCTTTCCATCGGGCCGGCTATAGACATTGCCGCCATCTGTATATACTAGCACCTTATACAACTGTTTTTATTATAAATTCTATTATATTTATTGGTTTTATTGCATTGTAACTTATGTACGCCGCCTTGAGCCAGTTTGCACCAGCAAGGCGGGATACAAATTGGAAGTAAATAAGTGAGGTCTTGGAAGATCTAAAACAGAGATAATGAAGGAGGAGGGATGATGTAATACCAGCTGTCTGTGGACAACCTGGCTTCATCTTCTGAATGGGAGGGGCAGGGAAGGAGAGAAAAGGAACAGGAAAAATCCCCTGACAGAGCACATTTAACCTTAATCCATACATAACCAGTCAACCTCTTCATTTAATCCTGATGGTAAAATCCCCCAAAGTAAAAATCCAAGAAGTCTCTCTTTTCCTTAATTGCTTAAGGAGCTGGAGGTAAAGCTTAAGGAGGGTGGGGTTTGAGAAGGGGATGGGCTTCCATGGGGTATAATGCTGCAGAGCCCACTTTCCAAGGTGGCCATTTCTCCAGGTGAACTGACCTCTGTCACCTGGAGATCAGATGCAATAGTGGGGGATCTCCAGCCTTCACCTAAAGGTTGGCAACCTACCACAGGCACCCAGAGAGACAGATGTAGGTATAAAAGGCTGTGTCAGCAAAAGGGATTGCAGCCTGCTCCTCTGCAAGCAAGAAGGTTTTGTCCCTGGCAATGTATTTTTACTAAGGAACTACCCTATGCCAACTGCCTTTCCTAGCAGAGAGCCACTATAATATTACTCCAGCTCCTCCTTATCTATTTCCTAGGAAAGTGTCACGTCGCCACAACAAGCTGGAAGCTGAAGAGTCTTTCAATATAATGCAAAGCTATCTCAGTCAAAAACAAAACAGAAATGCCCTTATCTGCCTCAGCAATTCTCATAGCCCTTGCGTTTAAATGCTGAGCTTGTTGGAGCATCAGCATCAGGTGTGTGTGGAGGGGCAGAAGTCTTGAAAGGGCTCTATGACAGCATAAAAAATGCACTGAACGTTCATGTCTGTTTTTAAAGAGAGCAGAGAAAGATGAAAGAAGCCAAGTCCCACATATAAAAAGTCCACAGCAGCAAGAAATCCACAAGATCAGTGCTTTTGCAAACTTTATTATCAGAGAACTCTTTCTACATTGATTTATCTGCCCCAGAAACCCATTCTCTTTCTCTTTCTCTCTGTGTGTCTTAAGGCAGTGATCTACTCAATATTACCCTTTAAAAAAAGTGCAACTGACCTAAACATGTTGTCCAAGAATAAGCAGAGGCCAAAAGGATTTAGCCAGCTTTGCAAGTGATCTTACTTCCCTTATGTACTTGGATTTATGGGAGTCTTAATTATGGCCCCCCTAAGAAGGTGCCCCTATTATCCATTGTTTCCTATGAGGGGGGGGTGGGAAGCAAAAAAAAGGAGGGCAACAGAAGTCCAGCAGAACAGAATCAAAGCCCTAGAAAATCTTTGCAGTAGAAACTGAAGGGGGGGGGCATTTTTGCAAGCCCAGCAGAACCCAGTGTCATTGTGGCAATGCCAGCTCAATAGGACTGATGTGAAGTACAGAATGACAATCCAAGCAAGGGGAGGTTGTAAGCTCAGTGCAACCAGTTCAGTATACAGAATGTGGTAACACAAGTAAAAGAGGACTAATGTCAAACCAGAGAACCCCTGCAATACAAACTGAAGGAGGACATTTTTTCAAGCCCACCACAACCAGTTCAGTATACTGAATGCCCAGCCGAACCCAGTGCCACTGTGGCACTGTAAGTTTAAAAGAACTGATTGCAAAGCACAGCATCACAGGAAATCCAAGCAGAGGTATTTTTTCGAGCCCAGCACAACCAGTCACATGTGCAGAATGCCCAGCAGAACCCAGTGCTTTGCAAGCTTAAAAGGACTCCTCTCAAAGCACAGAGTCACAACAAATTCAAGCTGGGGGGGTTATTTTGAAATCTCTGTGCAAGAAAATGGGAAGGGAACACAAAGGAACCCTGGCAAGGGGGGAACCCTCTTGAAACTGACAATACTAGTTTGAAACTGACAATAGTGTTTCCAAGGCTGGAGAATCCCCCCCCCCATTGCTTTGAAGTTTGGTAAACATTTTGTTTGAGCAGAGACAGTCTGGAAATATATCCATTCATGAACCACCATGAACTTCCATGAACTGCTTGAAAGTCTGTGGAAAGTTTATGCCTGGTGACTTGCCACAAACTTCAGTTTGTGAAACACGAACTGGCAAAAATTAATCACAAACTTTAGTTTGTGAGCCCATTTGCATCAATCCCTAATCTTTTTTTAAAAAATGCCAAACTAAACAGCAAATATTACTTTAGCAATTACTACTTTGTAGACAGAAGTAAGCTAAGGAGTGATGAATAGGGTTGCCAGGTCCATCTGGTGGGCGATTGGGGAACTTACGAGGAGCAGGATGGAGGCACAGGCAATATCACTGGAGACGTGTCTATGTCACTTCTGGTGTGTACTGGAAGTGATGTCATCAAATTGTGATGTCAGGGCAATACTCGGGTATTTGGGCAAAAACTCTATGGTAAAATGGCTTCTACCATAATTTTTGCCCAAATACCAGAGAGTCACCCTGGACATTACCAATGTGATAATGCCATGACATTGCCACATTGCTGGCAACGTAGTCTGGGCCTCACACTCTCTCCTGGTAAGTCCCTCCACTGGCCAGCTGATTGATAGTGTGTGTGGGGGGGTAGGACCTGGCAGTGGGGGACCTCTGCCTCTACTGGAATACTATCAAATGCTGCTGAATTTTGTCCCCAAAAGAACACACAAATAAACTTGCCTTATACTGAGTTAGATCATTGGTCCATCAAAGTCAGTATGGTCTGCTCTGACAATGGCTTTTTATGGCCTCAGATAGAAGTCTTTTACATCACATACTACCCAATCCTCTGACTTGGATTGTCTAGGCTAGCCCAATTTTGTCAGTTCTCAGAAGCTAAGCAGGGTCACCACCAAGCAGGGTCACCAGCAGGGAAGACCACCAAGGAAGTCCATGGCTACTATGCAGAGGCAGGCAATGGCAAACCACCTCTGTTTGTCTCTTGCCTTGAAAACCCAATGGGATGGCCATAGGTTGACTGCAACTTGGAGGCACTTTACAAGCACACTATCTGATCCTTTTAACTAGGGATGCTAGGAGCTGTACCTAGGATTTTCTAAATGGAAGTCTGAGGGTCTTCCACTAAGGGATGGCCCCACCACCAAAAAACCTGTTGACAGATTTGTGGGTTCCATTAGATAGGATTATCATTGGAAACCCACATGAAATCATTGTAATATGTGTGGGGTCTGTTGGATTCCATCTAAAAAAAGTTACAGTAGGATTTCTTAGTGGCTTTTAGCAGCTGGTGTACCACCGGCATTCAACAGTGCTTAGGCTCCTCTGTCAGGCTACAGATGGAATGACGTGGAATCATTAAAAACATTCTAGCAGTCTTCACATTTCAGTTTCCAACTGGGCACTGTGAAATTTGCATGTGCCGTGAACGGAGCTCTGCTTGTGGTGCATAGCTTTCCTGTCCCCATGTTCTGGCTTATCTCTTGCATCCCTCCCCAAATGCTAATGTTGAGGCTGGGGGCTCTTGGGAAATAGGCAGCTTGTAGAATGGATGACTGCAGCAGGAAAGAAGATCTATTTTTATTGTTGTTGCAAATGTGCATGCACATGAAAGCTCATACCTTGAATAAAACTTTGTTGGTCTTAAAGGTGCCACTGGACTAAAACTTTGTTCTACTACTTCAGACCAACACAGTTACCCACCCAGATCTATTCCCTACCTTGCATCTGTTCACAGCTATTCTTCACGTGACCTACTGTGTGTCTTCTATTGCCCAGCCAGCTGGGCTAACGCTTGCCGCCTCACCATCCTGCACTGGTTGTTTCATTGCCTGCCAGTACTGCACTGCAAGATTTTTGCCTCAATCCAGCTCTAGTCGTGCATAATTACTTTGAACAGAATGTGGAGGATGTCTGTCTGCACTGCATGCCTCTCAATGGACATGCTTTGGCGTTCAAACGCTCATCCTCTTCACATTCTACCCCAACTAGTCACCACATTGTACCCAAACTAGTCAATTAAGGATGACAGGACTGAGACAAGGGCATGTTGAAAAGTTGCCTTGGAAAGAGTGATGCATTTCCTTTTGTGCCAACACCTTTCGCCAAGGGGTGTGAATGACTGCCAAAAAGGGAGAAAGATAACTGATACACAAAATTTGCCTAGGCTTTCAGCTCAGCATTAAAATATATACCATCAATCAGAGCAGTGTTAACTGAATACTAGGAACAAATATTAGTGGAGTCTATTCATAAATGTCTCTTGGTGAGAACACATGAATTGACCCCTTCCACACAAACACACACACTTTGGCTAGTGATCCAATATCATTAACTGCTTGCATTGTCCTGGTTTATTGTATTGTGCTACTGACAGTGTTGCATAGAGTACAGGGCTGGCTCACCTACTAGGCAAACTAGGCATTCGCCTAGAACGTGGGCCAGACCTTAGGGCGCCAAAGCCCTGCATCTCCCTGACTGCTGCTGCCACCTCTTTCTCCCTGAGTCCAGCAAGTGCTGAGCTTGCCGGACTTGGGGAGAAAGAGGCGGCAGCAGCAGCAGCCACCCTCGGTCTGGGAGACGCAGGGCTTTTGGCGGGGCTGGGTGCACCCCTGCCAAAAGCCCTGCGTCCAGTTCTGCTTTTGTTGTGGGGGGAGGGGCCCTGGATGGGGCGCCGAACTGTGCCTCCCCCCCTCCGCACCCTCCCTGCTGCCACTGCCAGGACCACGACCGTTTGCCAGACTCGGGGAGAAAGAGGCAGAGGCAGCAGCGGTGGTGGTCACCAGGTCGGGGAGATGCAGGGCTTTTGGTGGGGGCAGGGTTGGGTGCAGTTTGGCGCCCTAGGGCCAGCCAGTAGGGCTCTTGCCTGGCCTTTTATCAGCATTCTCTTTGTCCGGCCACTTGCCCCTCTGTCAATGCCCAGCGCCGGCCCGGCTGGCAAGGATGCACGGCTGCTGCCACTTCTGCTTCTGCCCAAGCAAGGCGGCTTCACTCACAAAAGTTCAAGGAAAGAAGGAGCATGCCTGTGAGGAGCAGGCAGCCAGAAAGCTGCAGGCGGAGCCGAATCGGCGGGCCAGTCCTTCTCACTCTGCTCAGAGCCCTCCCCCGGCTGGAGGAGGCAGGGAGGTGTAGGGGTGTGTGTGCATGCATGTGTCTGGGCACCTATGAAGACACACACGGGGGGACTCAGGAGAACAGCTTGTCTAGTTCTCTTAAGAGTTTGGGTGTCTGTGGGTGCGTGACACAAACACAGAGCTGGAGAGCTGGGTTCGGTGCGTGGGTGTGGGCAGATATATTCGCTCTGGAGACATCTAGCGCGGGTGAGGGAAGTTGGCTATTGGGTGAACAGGAGCTAATGTGTGGCATGAAAGAGAGGGGTGAACTGTTGTGTGTGAGAGGAGCGAGTGCACCTGAGCAGTTGTTACTGGGGCAGGAGAGATAGACTAAGCCTCTATCTGTGTGAAAAATCTTTTTAGCGACCGAAATGCGTGTGTGTGTATGAACATGTAAGTATTATCTATCACATTCATCAATATCATCTGTTAATCCACCCTTCTTGTGAGGAGCTCGGGGCGACTTAGGGCGCTTTTGTGTTGCCCAGGGGTGCTGAACTGTGCCTCCCCCCCCTGCACCCTCCCTGCCGCCAGGACCACAATGCCATGCAAGGCGCTCTTGGCTAGCTTGTGGCGCCTGGTGCACCCCCTCCCAAGCATGTTTCGGGGAGGTCTCCAGGCCCCACCAGGAGGTTGGGATCTGAGCTTAAGGGGTGCGGGCGCTACTAGCTAGCCTCACCTAGGGTGCAGAAACACCTTGGGGCAGCCTTGCTAGAGTATCAGATAAAGGATCTGCAGGGACTGATGCTCAAATTTTCATTTTGCCATGGACGCCCAGTGGATGGCTTTGGAATTTCCAGGTAGCACTACAGATGCATGCCTCTCTGAAATGTAACAAGAAGTCTGGGCAGAATTTAGGTTCATTAGAGCTGTGGTAGTAATAAATAGGATATAATAATGGATAAAATGAGCTGCCAGCTAAGTCCCGAAGCCCAGCTTCATTACAAAATATCCCAGAGATTACCATCCGGATTAGGTCCTCTGGTGATCAATAGTGACCAATCTAGAAAGGCCAGAGAACAAGAGAGGAAACAGATAAGGCCAGGGGTGGCACCATATGGTTCTGGGTCAACTGGATACCATAGTTGTCCATTGGCCCTACCTGGCCCAGTGTTTGCGCCTTCCACTATTGCCTATCATTCATCTGGTAGTGACAGCTGATGCTACCTCCTTCCTTGGCCTGGTCTGATGCTAAGGACAATAGAATCTTGACTCACCTGGGGCAACTGAACATCCTCTTTCTGCTGCTGTAATCACCTAGCAGACTCTTCTGACAGCAACAGGTGTCAGATTTCATGGCCCTCAGTCAGCTGCAAGCCCTATGCTGTGACACAAGCCCTAGAAGATGCCCAAAGACACTGATCACTGAGCCTTGTTTGTACCAAAATTCTGTTGGCAGGAAGAGGAAGTTTATGTAGGAAGGGGGAAGGATAAGAGTGTCTTGGTGGTGTAGGAGAGAAGTAGAGCCAGTCAGAGTGCTAAAACTTGGAAGAGCTGTCATTTCAACAGAAAATTTAAGTTGTGTTTATTTCCCCAATTTCTTAAGTGACAACTAAAGCAACAGTTTAAAGGAATGTGTATCATAATCTTCACTTCTATGAATACATTTTAAGTTCAGTTGATTTTATAGAATCTGAATGTTCTCTACCCTCAGTACACAAAGTACAAGCCAGTGGCTGATGCAATGTATATCTATTAATGTGATAAATGCAGTTACTCTACTGAAGATGATGAAACATTTTCTTGTTCTCAGTCAGGGCAGACTGATGGGAACCCTCCATGTGAACTTACTGCCCAAAGGGTTGATGTAAGAATGGAAGTGTCAAGATACAGTGGGCCTAACAGTTCAGAGTTGGACAGACACAAGATACATCAAAATTGAGTTTTATAGAACAATCCTGTGCTCAATTAGGCACACTAAAAGCAATATCAGTCCTTAAGCTCACAGATGGTCTTGATATGATTGGCTGAGAATATCCAGGAGAGACTCATCTTGAGCGCCATCACCTTCCTCTGGCCAAAGAAGAGAACTGCACACCAGCAAACAAATAGGCCAGAGTGTGTCAGGTGATTCTGTCACAGACCAGAGCACAGACCCCACTCATCAGACCAAGAGGCCACAGACAGAGGAGGAGGAGGAGAAGGAGGAGGAGGAGAAGAAGAGATTGGATTTATACCCCTCCCTCACTTAGTGTCTCAGAGTGGCTTACAATCTCCTTTCCCTCCCCACAACAGACACCCTTTGAGGTAAGTGGGGTCTGAGAGACCTCTTGACATGAGTCTATCTATTGTTCTCTGAGAGAAACCTTGAACCACCTCAGCTCTGTCACAGTACTTGCCACAATAACCAGCCACTGCACTTTTAAACACTGGTTTCCTGTTCCTGGAGGGGTTGCCTTTATCTCCACCTCCACTAGAATGTTCTGGAACCAACATCTTTGATACACAGTTGGCTGTAGTACCAGTGCTTTGACTTGTGGACCTCAGCCTGAAGAAGGAGGGATTCTCCCTCACTTTTACATCACTTTCTAGTCTGGATTTCCCATGTGCCTGAGCACCTAGGAGACTTGCTGCTGCTGGCACCAAGCGGCAGCCAACTCCCAGATGAATGAAATCACAATTAAGGAAAGAGCACCCGCCTAAGAACCCACCACATGGCAGCGTAGCAGACATGAGTTATTGTAACTTCTTTGTTGCTATTATGTATGGTGCGGGGTAAAGGGGCTGGGGTAAACTGGTTTCCTACCAAGTAACATCAATAGAAAGGGTATTTGGGGCATCACTTTATATGAGTTGCCCCCCAAATGCTATCAACAACTTCGCTAAAGTTCCTGTTATGCATTCAGTGTTCTTTCTTTGGAATGCTCATATAAAGTCGTGTGTGTGTGTTTAAAAACAAATCTCTTTTTACAATTCACAAAAGGTTGAGAGCGGAGGTTACGTTCCAAATACCAATTATGTTCTCTGGAAATGAAGTGTCCCAATGTTCTATATTCTGCAAGGAGACATGATCTGTATCTATTCTCAGCCAACATCTTCTCACACTACTGTCTAAAAATAGGCCTGCTCTGAACTTTAAATAATGGCTCAGAAAGGGTATTAACCTCTTTCTCACAAGCTAGCTTTGTCTTGCTGCAGCAGCTCTTAGCGTTAGGACTAGTATTGCAGAATGAGAGGTGTATCTTTAAAGAACATTGCCATCTGGGGGTCTTCTGATCTGCATAGCTGCAATGGGACACGAAGCGACGTGCAATGTAAATGTGAAGGTATCGTAAGCAAGTAGGATGTATCTGTCCTACTATGCTATGTATTCATGGTTCTTTTACTAGCAATTCTGACAATCAAAAAGGTTCTGAGGTGTGGCTTCTGAACCATAAGAACAAATAAAAAGCCCTGCTAAATTAGATCACTGATCCATCTGGTCCAGCATCCTGTTTCACAAGCAGCCAATCAGTGGTCCTGGCAAGCCAGCAAACAGGATACAGAAGCCAAGGCATTCCCTTGATGTTGTCTCCTAGCACTGAGATTAAGAAGCTTTAGTGCCTCTGAATATGGAGTTACCATGGCCAGTACCCACTGATGGACCTACTCTCCATGGACTTTTAAAAACTGTGTTTGCTCATGGCCATGACATGTCCACTGGCAGAGAATCCCATAATTTACAAGTACTGCCTTTTGTATGTCCTGAATCTATTGTTGTTAAGGCAAAATGGAACAAGGAACACCATCATTATCAAATCAAACACACATTCTGATCAATGCGTCTTTTTCTCTTGATTTACAAACTCAGGTAATTCAGATACAGGTTGTATTTATTTTATTTATTCATATCCTACCTTTCTCCCCAGTGGGGACTTAAAGCAACTCACATTGTTCACCTCTTCTCCATTTTACCCTCACAACAAACCTGTGAGGTAGGTTAGGCTGAGAGTGTGTGACTGGCCCAAGATCACCCAGCGAGTTTCCATGGAAGAAGTGGGGGTTCGAACCTGTTTCTCTCAGATCGTAATCCGATGCTCTAACCACTATGCAATGCTGGCTGTCATAAGAGCATCCATGCTGGATAAAACTAGCCACAGACAGTTCTCTACCAGAGCCGCTTCTCATCCACTGGTATTCTGAGACCTAATGTGTCTGAGCCTTCCATCAGTCTATCTATATCCCTTTTCAAAGCCATCAAAGCTGCTGGTCATCATGCTAATGCTAGCAAATTCCATATTAACGGTGCATTCTGTTCAGAGGTATTCATTTTAGCATCTTTTGCTCAAAACATTTTTTGACAAATGAAGCTGCTTTATCCTAAATCAGACTATTGGTCCATCATGGTCAAAGATCTTAGGAAAACATCTTTTGCATCACCTGCTGTCCAGTCCTTTTAGCAGGTGATGCTAGGGACTGACCCTGTGTCCTTCAACATTCCAAAAAGCTGCTTAGCCACTGAGCAATGGTCCCTTCCTTCCGCGTGGCTTCATCCACAATACTGATAAACCACATGCTAAATATTATGCTAACATTTTCAAGGGTATACTCAATAGGTTTATTATGACTATATCTGTGTCAAATATATCTCCATTGCCTTTAAGAGGACTTAAACAGCTATACTGTAGTCAGGCTCTTTATGAACAAGCACACCGACACTCAAAGCTGAAGGCACAAATGACTCTGTCAGAAACTTGACCTTGGGAAAGGGGATTTATATTCAAAAGAAGTAAGCCATTTATAAATCCCTTGGTAATTTTCTCACATGTAACTTTTTCAGAATTCTCTGTTTCCTTAGAGATGTTTGAAACATTGACTACTGGGACCTTTACATTGTTTTAAATTAGAAAATTAATGATATATAGAAGAAGAAGAAGAGTTTGGATTTATACCCCGCCCTTCACTGCCCAAAGGCGTCTCAGAGCGGCTTACAAACTCCTTTCCCTTCCCCTCCCACAACAGACACCCTGTGAGGTAGGTGGAGCTGAGAGAACTCTAACACAAACTGTCCTTGAGAGAACAGCTGTGCCAGAGCTTGTGACTGACTCAAGGTCACATCAGCAGGTGCAAGTGGAGGAGTGGGGAATCAAACCCGGTTCTCCCAGATAAGAGTCCGCGCACTTAACCACTACACCAAACTGGCTCAATACATTTAGATGAAAACCCCTTCTAACACCAAACCATCTTCCTAATTTGGAATTATAGGAATAAACTCTGTGGTATAATCAAAAGTAAATTAAAAACTGTGCCATGCCTATGAAATACTGATGGAACCATTTATATGCTCAGTAGGATAAGCAAGGTATATAACCATATCTAAAGTTGAAAACATTTTGAATGACATTAATGACTTTGCCAGTTTTTACTTATTATTCCCTTCAAGAAGCAAGACACTGGGACTGGATCTCTTTCACCAAATGAGATTTCTCCTTCCATCCTTGGAAGGCTAGAACTCCATTCTCTAGATGATTTAAAAATAGAACACACACCTGGAGATGGTCATATACCCAGGAGGACTTTTATCCTAATATTCATGTATCTGTAGATAATATAGCTAAGTTTTCTGGAGCTGCGGTGATATGCAATAGTGTTCAGTTTTGATTTGCCTTAGCTAGTCTTTTTGGATCTAGTGGTATTCTTCAAATCTTCTACACAAATATGCATCACAAACTAATGGCTGTACTTAAAAAACAATAGTACTGACTATATGCAATAATCAAGGTTTGTTTTACAAAAGGTGTGTAAACAAATGGTTCATTATTTAGAATGAAGGACCAAAGGAGAAAGAAGAAAACACAGTGAAGGGAAAGAAAAATGGAGGGAAAATCTTGCCTCTGAGGGAGGGAAGCAGATGGGGCTGTCATAACAACTAATAATTAGGGATGGGCACAAACCAGAAAAATGTGGTTTGGTTCATGGCTGACTCATGAAACAAGCCATGAACTGAACCAGGAGGTTTGTTCAAAAACTGAACTGGTTCATGGCCCTGCAAATCTTGGGGCTTGCAGAAAGCTTGAAAAACAGCTGAGCAGCAGAGAGCAGCTTTCTTCCCACTGCTCAGCTGTTTTGGGCTGTCTTGTGCAGTCCTGTTAAAGTTTAACAGGATTGCACAAGACAGCCCAAAACAGCTGTTTTCGTGGCTTTCATGGGGAACAGAAAGCAGGTGTTTAAAGGGACTCCCTGCTTTCTGCTCCATCCACAAATCACCATGAGCCACACAAAGTGCTCTAAAAGTCCATGGAAGTTTGTAATGATAGACCTGTCATGAATTTCTGTTTCTGAACCACAAACAGTCATTTGGTTTGTGCCCATCCCTCCTAATAATAGCCCTGATGATAAAATCAGAAGGGGCTAGAGAGGCTGTGGCTCTGTGGCAGAGCATGTGTACAAGGAGAGTAGCAGGTATTAGGAATGACCTTTCTATATCAGACATCCTGGACAGCCACTGGTGGTCACAGCAGACAGCACTGAGCTTGATGGACCAATGGTCTGGCTTACGTATAAACCATTTTTGTATGTGTATAAATATGAAATGTCAATTATCACAAAAAGAAACCTGGAAGGTTTAGGGGCACTAAACAAGGAAATGGGTTCCATTCCAGTAAAGGCAGCACATTCCATCAGTCTGAGGAGATCTACCCAGTGCAAGAGGCTGGGGAAGTCTCACTGTACCAGGTGAAAGTGCAGCAGTTAGCAGATCAGACCTGTGGTATCCAGCCCATGAACAGGAAATTGGGATGAAGTTCACTTGGCATTTGTGGCATGATATGACCTGACTAAAAAAAACCCCTACTGGAATGTGCAAACATTGATTCTGGGGAGACATTATTCCTCATACTATCATCATTAGAAAACTCTTGAAGCAAACGTGTCACTATAATTTTGGTATGAAATGTTCATTTCAGTCCATATTTGGCTTCACACAGTTGCTGATACTGAGCCATCCAGAATCCATTCAGCTACTTCCAATTTGTCAGTGTGACCAAGTCAGCTGCTTCTAGATATAGGGAAGCAGAAGGCTGCTATTCCAAACACCAGGTTATCATTCAACAAATAGAACAGCAGTCTTACTTTGTTATAGCAAGACAGGAAACATTAATTTTCTTTTTAAAATCTAAACTTTCCTGATGGGATCACAAATGGAAACATGTCACTTTCCACCATTGTGGACACCTCGACAAGACTCAATATTTTGCTTTCATGATTATTATAATTTTTGCACAAATTAAAGCTGTTACATGTCATTAATTAAGCCTGGTATACTGCAGATCTTTTTGTCAACTACACTGATGACAACAACATTAACCTCTAGCTATTTGGAATAATGGATGATAGATGAGTTATATGCTTGCAGAGCTGTCCTCTGTCAAATGAATATATAAAATTGAGTGTCATCTCAGACTTCATATAACAGATTTTAATCTGGAGGTAAGATTCACATTCAAGATCAAATTGAAAAAAGAACATTTGGTGCAAATTGCCTTTTATAGCTAGTATCAATGACAGCTGTGTTATCTCCCCTGGCAGATATTCTTTTTTGAAATAAAGGGATCTATATGTGTATGTAGTATGTGTATGTATGTGTAGTACCTAGAGCTGTTTCACTGTTTATAACAACAGCTACTCAGTAAGTGGGCCAGAGATAATGATGCTCTTGAGAAATAAATACAATGTTGTTGGGGGATAGCAATTCTGGCCAATTCTGGCTCTTCAGAGACCACAGTATCAGCTCCACCATTATAGCCATTCTATGAGCCAAACTGGGATATTGCTGCCCCAGTGACCCAGGCACAGTTAACTGCTTTTGGACAACACAAGATACTATGGATACAGAGCGTGTAAAATATGCAGAATACAGAAAATACAGAAAAGAGGCATGCCTACAGAAAACACTCAATTATATGCATTCATGATGAAAACACTTTTGATAAATCAACAAGGGAATCCTAAACAGAGTTATACCCTTCTAAGGGCATTGAAGTCATTGGATTTAGAAAGTTATAACTCTGCTTAGGACTGCATTGTCAGTTGCATTTTTTTGACAGTGAAACTTTCTTGTAAGATATAATAGCTGGCTGTCTTTTCTACTTCACCATTACTCATCAATGCCAAGAAGTTCTAGTTGCTTGCTACCTATATTATATCAAGGCAATCAGTAGAAAAGAACATGGGAAAGCAGTTTTTAGGCTGTTACAGTCAAATAAAAAATCCTGCATTTTTCTGACCATCTAAAACTAAGAAATGAATCTGAGAAACATATATACTCTGTGATAACTAGATGCCCTGTCAAAGCCATCCGAAGCAGAGTAACATCATTCTAAACACACTAACTCTGCTTAGGATGGCCCTGTATTTAAATCTGTAGGCGAAAATAAAACAACAGTAATTGGTTAAGGGTAGTTTGAGTGACCTGGAAGATCAATTAGAAACCTTTCCATCTGTTAGAATGAGCAGCTGCCAACAATTCCTTGGCTATGGAGCTTTATTGACAGCAAATCAGAGGACTTGCACAATATAGAAAAGTAGCTTTTAAAAAGCTGTGATTTGAAAAGAGAAGCATGTTTGGATTGGGAGACAACATTTTTCATGCTTGCCTAGCCCAGTTTCACCAAAGCACTCTGTTCTTTTCAAGAAGAGCAGCAGAGCCAGTGACAGTAAATACAGCGGCAGGTGATATTTCCTGTCATGCTGCCGTGTTCAAAAGTATAACTCCAGTGCATTTAATGAGCCGATTGACTTACACCGTAACCTGTCCATATATCTTATGCATATTTAAAAAAATATTATCCCATGGTCTTTTAAAAGTATTTTTCAACAAAAGCAATGCCTGACTACTAGCCTCTAGTAACAGCATAAATCTTCAGTTCTTTTCCTCCCCACTAGAGGTCTGTAGGTTGCAAGCTCCTCATGTATAAAAGGCCTGAACATAACCTAGACATACTGAGGTGATGTTCACAATTTATGCGTATTGTAGACCAAATCCATTTTTTGGTGAGAATAAAGAAATATTCTAAGTGCATTCAGCTATAATGCACATGTTACGTTTTTTGAAAATGAGAGCCCATCAGTATGTATGAAATGTATAACATTTACCAAGCAAGAACAAGGTCAGATTCTTTTAATAGTTTTGGGTTTGAGTCAAAAGGAACCTTCAAGGGAAGATAAAGAGGGTACTGATGTTTTGGAAATTACCTAAATCTATACCAGATGAAGCACAGATAGAATGTATATCCCCGCTTAGGTAAGGTACCATCAGGGCCAACATCATGGGTAGGCTTAGGTCACGGTGACCACCTGCCAGCCAATGAAAGCTGCTGGTGTTCCTCATTGCTCAGCCTTAATCTAGGCTCACTGTGTAATCTTGAACAAGACACTGTAACTTTTTTCTAACCTATCTCTTAAGGTTCTTATGAGATATTTATTTACTTCATTTTTACCCCATCTTTCTTCCCAACAGGGACTCAAAGTGGGAAAGGGGGCCCAGATATACTTGCTTTGCCCAGGACTTATGAAAACATGGAACCAGGTCAGGGTATCACTGTATCTATGAGCGTGCCAGAGTGGTTACTGAGTATAAAGACAATAAAGCCGGAAAAGGCAACAGGGGATCTTTTTTTAAAAATGGAAGTCTTACCCAAAGCAGGTGAATAAGAATTAGCACAGGCTCTAGCAGTCAGCTGATGATAAGGCGGATGAAAAGGGAGTAATAACAGCATATTGCTAAAAATATTAAGGCTATACAATTTTCTTTATACACAGCAAATGTAGAAAATCAATTAGCTGAAAGACAGGTTAATTGCAGAAAAAAACTGAATATATTTTCTGGATTGGTTTTCACCCTAGGAAATGTGGAGAAGTTACCCATGCTGCAGCTGTTTTCTTTGGAAAGAGTGTTAAAAGAACTGAGTCCAAAAGAAGTGATGAGAGATCAAGTTATAGGGATGATGGACAACTTAAAAACTAACGAGTTACTGTGCAGATTGGTGATCTGGTAGATATTACATACTTCAGTGCCCCAAAAGACTTTGACAAAGTCCCTCATCTAAGTCTACTGAGTAAACTTTGGATAAAAGGACAAGCCCTCTTATGCCTTAGAAACTGGTTAACATCTGGAAGCAGAGGGCAGGGGTGAATCAACAGTTTTTGCAATGGAGAAACATAAGCAGTGGGATTCTACAGGCATCAATGATGACACTTGATCTGTGAGCATCTAAAAGACAACTTGGTGATCCAGGGAAGTCAGTATGGATTTGTCCCCAACCCCATTTCCTTTTTTGATCAAATGACAAGTTTACTGGATTGAGGGAATGATGTTGCTGTTGTTTATCTGGATTTCAGTAAAGCTTTTGACAGGGTTCCCCATGATGTTCTGATGGGTAAACTAAAGGACACTGGATTGGACTCTAGGATAGTTAGGTGGATAGGGAACTGGTTGGAGAACCACACTCAGAGAGTAGTTGTCAATGGCATTTCAGCTGAATAGAGGGAGGTGTCCAGTGGGGTGTCACAGGGCTCGGTTCTGGGCCCACTACTTTTCAATATTTTTATAAATGATCTGGATGAGGCTGCGGAGGGGCTACTCATTAAATTTGCAGATGATGCTAAATTGGGAGCAGCAGCAAACACACCAGGAGACAGAGATAGAATTCAATGAGTTCTGAACATGCTAGAAAAGTGGGTGGATGTGAACAAGATGCAATTTAACAAGGATAAGTGCCGACTTCTACATCTGGGTAACAAAAATGAGGAACGTGCATACTGAATGGGGGATACACTTCTGAGTAGCAGTGTGTATGAACAAGATCTTGGGGGTAAGGGTGGACTGACAGTTAAATATGAGCAGCTAGTGTGATGTGGCAACAAAAAAGGGCTAACATCCAAATTGCAAAATGTCATAATCCTGCTGTATGCTGCATTTGTCAGGCCATACCTGAAATACTGTGTGCAGTTCTGGAGGCCTTACTTCAAAAAGGATGTGGATAGAATGGAGCATGTACAGAGAAGAGTGACAAGGATGATCCGGGGCCTGGAGAGCAAGCCTATGAGGAAAGGCTGAGGGTCTGGGGAAGAGGAGGCTGAGGGGGGACATGATTGCTCTCTTGAAGTATCTGAGGGGCTGTCACTTAGAGGAGGGCAGGGAGCTGTTCCTGTTGGCAGCAGAGAATAGGACTTGCAATAATGGGTTTAAATTAAGGGCAGGAAGGTTCCGGCTGGATATTAGGAAAACTGTTTTTACAGTAAGAGCTGGGCAACAGTGGAGTCAGCTGCCTAGGGAGATGGAGAGCTCCCCCTCAATGGTGGTTTTTAAGCAGCACCTGGACAAACACTTGTCAGGTATACTGTAGGCTGATCCTGCATTGAGCAGGGGGGTAGGACTAGATGGCCTGTATGGTCCATTCTAACTCTGTAATTCTATGATTGGTACTATTTAATTTGTTCATAAATTATCTCAAATTTGGGGTTAGCAGTGAGGTAGGCAGTTAGGGTAACAGCAAAAGTGCACTGTGAAGAACTCCAACAGGAGCTCTCTGAACTGGATGAATGGGCAAAAAATCAGTAAATGAAGTTTCAGTATAAGTGTAAAAAACCCTAACTTGAAATATATGCAGACAACATCTGAACAGGCACTGATTGACCAAGCATGAGATCTTGCCATTGTGGTGGGATTGTAAATGGAAAATGTCAGCTCAGTATGCAGCAGCAGTGAAAACAGCAACTCCTACATGAGGAATGATTGGGAACAGGACTGAAAAGCAACAGCCAGTGTTATAATTTTATTAGATAGATCTTCAATGTGGCTGCTTGTCAGAATTAGGTCTCAGAGAAGCATTTTCTGGGCCCAGAGATCAGGCTCTAAAGTATTGCCCAAGTCCTTAAAATTTTCATTCACTGGTCAATATTTTTCACATTTACAACCTGCTGTACCAGGCTTTTTTTGTGCATAACAACTGTATGTACACTCTCGTTAGCATCTGATGCAGCCTTCACACTGAATACAGTGTCTGATGAGGGCTTTTTCATTTGCAATGCTTTCACCAAGCACCAAAATGTACAAATGAAATCACAATATAATTACACCAGAAACTGCAGTGACCTGCTAGAATTAATGCTGCATAATCATTTCCATTCTCTTGCTCATGATTCCAGCTGCCCACTTCTGGGCTGAAGCATTTTATTTTCTCAGTTTATCTTCGGGTGATAACTCACTTGTCTTTTTCCAGGTGAAATTTGAGAAATGAAGAACAGCTGCTGAAGTGTAGGAGAAATGAACCTTTGCTACCCAGTAAATAAAATCTTGAACACTTAGTTTGAGAAGATTAAACAATTGCTGACTTTCTTACTAATGGGTATGCACATTTTAGCTTTTGAGTCTGCTACAAATCTCATAACTACTGAGTGTGACATCTTAATAGAAAATTCTTTGATCATTAGTTCTATAAGAAGCAAAAACCCTTAATGTTCAAGCTGTAAAGTCCATCACTTGATGGATGAACTGAGATGACTTCTGTAGTGAAGGAAGCTGAAGGTGTACAATACCAGAATGCAAAGAATTATGACCTACATATTTGAATTTTTCTTTAAAACAACAGCCAATAGACCAAGCAAAATATATTAGAAAAGGTGGCTTCTTCTGCATTTGCTGGTGTCTGAGAGAAAGACAGAAAGTTTGGTTCATTTTCTTGAATGATCTGCTTGGCATGTGGATGGATTCTATAGATTCATTCACTGACCTTGAGATAATTCAGTCATAGTGTTCCCATATTAAAAAACAGGCCCACATTCTTCAGCTGCTTCATTCCTTGATCATGAAATGTCTACTTGTGACTTGATGTTTATAGTGCATGCTTTGGGTCACTTCTTCTTGAGACTGGGTTGGCTCCTGATGCCATGCATGAATGGTATTACTCAGTGGCAAGGAACTTTTAAGTACATGCAATGAGTACAAGTTATGTGAGCAGAGCAACTTGGGCCCCACCCAGGTACAAGATACTTTTTTAAATTTCAGGAGATGGCACCAAACCCATGACTGAATCTCTCGCAGCACAGCTTGTCCTTCTATCCATTTAACAAATCTAGCTTTAATTAATGCTTTCTACTAAGTCACCTAATAGAGAATGGGGGTGGCAGATCACCTTAAAGTCAGTTTGAAACACTGGTATTAAGTTGTTCATTGTCTTATTCTTAAAAAATAATAATAATAAAAATTCTGTGCCAAGGGCAGAGATCTTAGTGATATATTGCATAGTTCAGGCATTTGTTTGACCAATTCCACATCTTACTTCTTAAATAATGCCCATGAAGTAAATACTGTTTAGCTTCAGTAGCTCATTATTGCTGAATTTACTTTTACCTTTTAATTTGTCAGTAATTCTACAAACTGCTGCTCAAAGAAAGTCCTCTTTTAATTTCTGGAAGTTCAAAAACAGGAATCATTTTAGGGCAGACAGGGATGTCCTGCTACTCAGGAACACCAACATTTCTGGCTGTTGCATGTTCTATAACCTTAATGACATTTCAATTAAATGCACATGTTCACTTTAAAAAAGCAAAACAGTCATTTGACCTGCACTGCTAACCTGGGCTTGCAGCTATTTTGAGAAAGAAAAGTAACATCAACAAGCGCTCTTATGCCACTGATGTTCATAACAACATGGTCTGGAGAATACAAATTTGTCTAGCTGATAATGCTCAGACCTATTATGAATTAAGCATAATTTCCCCAGCTTGGAATGTAATGTGTGGCTCTATATAAGCATGGTTTATGCTCAGGCTGCTTTCTGAGTTCATTATAAACTTTTTAATGTAGTAAAGCTGAACAAAACCAGAAACTTTTTAGTATGGGTTCCATTTTTGTGACTCTCAATACACTGGTTCAATGTTTTGAGGTATTTTTAACCATCCTTCAAAATTTCATCTGTTTGCATCTATGTCATGGATCTGGGCTAAGCACAACTCTGACAGAATTAGGCAAAAGCCCCATAAGCTTTCTCCCTGCCCAAAATATACTCACTGAAATGTCTCTTTCCTACTCAAAATCTGAAGTGGCTTATCTGTTCAAAAAGCAGGATGGGAATTAGGAGCAACATCAGTTTAATACAAACTGCCACTGGTACATATGTTGACTTTCCTCCTAGACTTCTCTTTACAGAGTTTTATATCCTGGACCACTAGTGTGTGTGTGTGTGTGCGCGCACAATGATTTTGAACAAGAATCCTTCTGATGGAGTATGGAAGAACAATCAGTTGGATTTAGAAGCAATTGTTTAACCTTACAAAAATAATTCCCCACTCCCGGATCATCATGCAATATTGTTCACTTTCTTACCTCCCTAAGTGGGTCGTTGAGTTCATTGAGAATGCTGTCCTCGTCAAAGATCTTGCCCTGGTAACGGTGTTCATAGTAATCATGAATCTTCTGACGCATGTCAGCAGGCAGTTTATGAAATGACATGTACTGTTCCACTTGTTTGTACTAGAAGAAGAAAACACAAAACCATCAATGCAATAATTTTTTTTGTACAAAGCTGGTGAGGCATATAATGATTGCTCCCCATCAGAAAGACACTATGCCTCTCTCTCTCTCAACAGCCATTGCTTCTGGTTGAAACTATTTATTTTTGTAGGATGGGGTAGTAAAGGGCAAGGCATGACAATGGAGTAGTGACATGGCAACGGCATGATATGACAAAAGAGAAAGAGCAAACTGAAGCGTAAAGAGACAATGGAAGATAAAGTCCCTTCTTGTGTTGATTCCAACCAGCACGTTTCCACACTTCCACACAAAAGACTGTCATATCTACAGGCTATAAAAGAGACCCTGCCTGTCTGTCCAAGCATTAAGTTATCTAAAAGCAAGCCATGTATTATACATAAGGAAATAGTTTAGACACAGAGCAATTAAAATGTGGAATTCACTGCCAGAGGATGTAGAGATGGCCATCGGAATAAACGGCTTTAAAAGGGGGATAAGACAGACTCATGGAGGATAGGTCTATCTACTAGCCACGGCGACTGAAAGGAACCTCCACATTCAAAGGCACTAACCTCTGAAGCCCAGAGCCAGAAGGCAACATCAGGGGAAGGTCGTGGCCTCTATGCCCTGTTGTTGGTCCTCCAGAGGAACTGGCTGGCCACTGTGTAAGACAGGATGCTGGACTATGGACCACTGGTCTGATCCAGCAAGGCTCTTCTTATTTCCATCATTTTCTAAAATAAGCAATACTTACTTTTCAATCCTAAACAAAGTCCTTCTAGGTTCATTGTTAAGTCCTCTGTTTAGGAATGTTCTGCAACTTATATATTTATGAAAATTATGGTGTATTCCCTGTGGTGTAAAATCTCTAGTTGCATAAAAATCTTTGAGTTATATCAAACAATATGCACCTCTATTATTTAAGCTGTTGCTAAATAAACATAAAGTTTTGATTTGAAGCAGTGATTTACATTGCTGTTTCTTTCTCAGTGGCTGATTGATGATTTAATTAATCCTGTCTCTTCAACAAACTTCCCACATTTACATTTACTTTTTCAAAACATATGACTTTAGAGAGCTCAAAGTATTACCAGTG
The DNA here is from genome assembly GCA_029375565.1 of Gekko gecko. Lineage (NCBI taxonomy): Eukaryota > Metazoa > Chordata > Lepidosauria > Squamata > Gekkonidae > Gekko > Gekko gecko. The sequence goes on from JAPDNY010000007.1 coordinate 34,171,590, forward strand.
GGCTTAATAGTATATTTTGCTAAATTAACCCCGTACAAAATTACAGTATTACAGTTCCACCAAACAATTATATGCACTGGGATTATTATCTCCAAGAATTATGTATTGCCATAGGTCCTTGAAAATAAACTATACTGCTATTGATGTACTGATTTATAAAAACTCTCAATTGAAAAATCATTTACAGTGAATTGAAAATGCTAAAAGTCCTTCCAGGTTTCTGAGATTTATGGTTATATCAGAATTCTTCAGAATTTCATGTATCTGTCTATTTCATAAGTACAGAAAAATTGACAGAAAGTAGTTCTGCATTTTGTACTTCATTTCATTTCTGGCAATAAATCTACCTTCCTTCAGAAAATCCATAATCCTTGATCTATTCTGTCATACCTAAAAATAAAATGACTCAGATCTCTTATCATTCGACACCAGTGATGACATGGTGGGGGCTGATTGTTCTCTGCATTTTATGAGTTCATTTATCTTAGTGCATTTTTATCTCACTTTCTTTCAGGAAGAAGAGTGAGGAAGAGAAGATCCACTTCATTAATTCTTTTCTTGGGCTTCTTCAATACAATCCAACACATTACTTTTACTTGACCTTGGTTTGGTGTTAATGTCCAGGCAGGTCCCATGACCTCCAGGACAGTCTTTCTGGTGGACAGAGGGGACCCAATATCCGCTTTTTTGCTAGCAGAAGAGCTTGTTGGATCTTGTTTTTTCATCTTGCTTTTCAATTTAAAAATAGGGAAATGTTTCCAGTTTCCATTTTTGTTGTACCTTGCACATTTATCCCTAGTTTGAATTTTCTTTGGTTGATTTCTACCTATGTATCTTCTAAAAAGTTAGAAAATCTTTATTAGGTGCTTATTTGAAATATTTAGGTTCCTGTATAAATTCATATAACACAGTTTAGTTTATAGCAATTTACATTAACCTCAGTTTAATATGATATTAAACCATGATTGCACAAATCTCAATACACAAATTAAACAACACTGGTGGAAACAGTTACTTCTATCATCCCAATACAGGACAAATTATTTTGAAAACTGGATGTCTCTGACCACTCTAAGTGATAGTCTTTCACAAATAATTTTTACCCTAGACATAATTTTCCTTCAGTGCTAAAATATGTCTCCCTCCAAAACCTCTTTTGACCTGGTGAAATGGTCAAATCCTTTATTAATTGAGATAAACTAATCACACTGATGAAACTTCTAGAATGACTTTAAGTATAAGTAGAATGTGCAGGCACCTCTTTGAAGAACCAATAGAGCACTATTCTAGATATCTGATGCTCACAACAGAGTGGCTGTTGGCCACTGTTGGCAGCAAACAGATTATTCTATCTTATTGACAGTCCAGGACTGAATGGCAGTGGTCATTCTTTCTTCCATCCTCCCTATAGGAGTGATCATAATAGAGACTAACAACAGGAATTAAGTGGTCGCAGAGGTGCAATGATACTGGACGGTGAAGACACAGAAGTTGTTAACAACATCAGGCTGATGGTTCCCTTTCAATGCTGGGTGTCTCTTCCACTCAAGGCCCACCAGCAATTTTAACTAGGCCCCTTCTAGGGCATGACCTGGATAGCCCAGTAGAGCCCTATCTTGTCAGAGTTAGCCCTGCTCGGTATCTGGATGGGAGACAACTAAGGAATACCAGGGTCATTATGCAGAAGCAAGAAATGGTAAACCACCTCTGAATGTTTCTTGCCTTGAAAACCTCATGGGGTCACCATAAGTTAGCTGTCACTTGATGGCAAGGGTGGGGGGGTAATGGCATTGTTTCTGAATGGAAATTAAAGTGTCACATTCTCTCCCAGCACAATTGAGAACAAAGTCTTGGCAGCAGCACTAATGCTACGGGCTGCTATTGTGTTCCCTTTCTCATTCCGGAGACCCTTCCAAGATCTTTGTGGTTCCTAATGCTGACAGTGCTATAAGATATAACATTTTCAAATACAGTTCTGTTTAGTCCATGTCTGCAGGAAAAAAAAATATAGTTTTCAGCCTATCTGAATTATGTCCCTAGAAGACCCTTTATCATAGACATGACTAATTAAAAAACCCTCACCACATAAAGATGTGTCATATGAAACAGCTAAAAACCAAGCTCATTTCCTGCTGCCTCAAAACACCGCCTATAAACAGAAAACACAGTACAGCCATTTGCTGACTCATCCCTAATAAGATTTATTTTCAAAAGGGATTAAAACAAAAAGGTCATTATAAGGAAGGTCATGGTTTAGTCCTCAACACCAGATGTTGTAAAAGAAGCACGTTTGCTGTCAGGATATTGTGGCTGATGTTGCACTAATTACTCAAGATGGATAGCTGGGTGCTCTGAGTTTATACACATGAGCTGTTTCACAGTGGGATTGCAGAGGGGGTATTACCTAATTTAGAAAAATGAAAAACTCTAAAACATTAGGCCTTACTACAAAGGTTATATGAATGGCAGTGAAATAAACTGTCACTTTCTACAGCAATCTACCCCTACTTTTGCCAAAAGGAATAATTTACCACTATTCTAATATCCTGAGATATACCCCAGCAACGGTCTCAAGTCTGGTGAAACAGAGAATGCTTCCATTAAAAATATTTAGAAGTAGTCACTAGGGAAAGATTGGTTCAAGTCATGGCCCCAACCTCGGTTCCAAATAAAGAAACCCACCTCAGAGGACTCTCAGTTCTTGAATCTGTTTGAAATGCAATTTGAGGGGCAGTTTCCTGCACATGTCTTTGAGGAAGAGGCTGGGTTTCTGACCTTTGAACCCGGATCTTCTGGTTCAGCCTTCTCAAGTGAGGAATCTCAAATCCCAGTTACATCTGCTCCCCTAACATCCATCTGCCCATACATTCCTCATATGAAGAAGCAAACAGCACAACTGTTCAGTGATGCCACGATGCACAACTTCAACCAGTGATTAATCCCTTTAAATAATTCAAAACTTCAGTTGAAGGATGGGATTCAAGCTTTCCCAGAATAGATAAGGGCTCATTTGGGTTCTCTTCTTCATCAAACTAATACTGCTGTTATGCACAGTACCCACATGGAGCAAAGGTGGGACCAGTACCCATTACCTAGCCATTTTAAAATTCTGCTACCTTCATTTCCCTGTCACAGAACTATCCCCAGTATGGCAATAGGCAGAGTTAGGCCCGTAGCCAGAACATTTTCAGTGGGAGGGCATGGGGGGCACTTCACTCACTCTCTCACACACACAAATGAAAAATAAATAAAGCCACAGTGCATGTCAGGGTGAATGGCGGGCTCTAGCCGGCATGAGGGCATGAAAGCCCAGGCACTGGTTGGACCCAGGCATCAGGGCCTTCTGTACATGCTGAGAGGCATGCTCTGTTGGTGCTCCATCAGCTGCAGGGCTTGGTGGCCAGCCACCCCTCCTTCAGCAGGGTGCCGAGTGCCCCCACCGGCTTTGCAGCCTGCTGGTCTCTGGCTAATCAAGAAATGCAAGGAGGATTGATTGGGAAACCAGGAAACACAAAGGTGAAAACACGCTGTGGGCGGCTGGTGCATTGAGGCACAGCTGACTAAAATAACTCTCTAGTGTGTTGCAGAGGAGCTGGACAAAACTGAGATGGTCAGGGCAGATTCAGGGGGCAGGGCAGATTCGGGATGGGGCATTGCCCCGGGGGGGGGGCTTGTGGCTACGGGCCTGAGCAGGGTGAAACATGTCTGTAGGCAAGGTGAATGTGCATTTTGCACTTTGATATTTTTATAACATACTCTTAAATTAGTAATTATTTATAATTTCTCATTTTAAGGAACACAGAATATTGAAGAACACCCAGCTTTTCTCTGGGACAAAGAAACAATGACAGAGAATATAAAGAACAGCATAAGTGTGTATCACCATCTGTGGGTGGTGAAGTTATCTAATACAGTCATGGAGATATTCTAACATTTGACTCCAACGTTGTATTAAGTCAATCATATTTTCCTTACTCAACACTTTCCTCTTACCCAGCGCTTCTACCTTTACATGGTAATGGAGTTCATTGTGGACTTTTTTCAGCTGCACTGGTAGCATTCTAATACAGGAGTCTGCATTTAATTGCTTTGGATTAAGACACACTTTTTCTGTACTTATCCATATTCCTGCCTCTTGACAGATTACCAGTGCAGTCCTAAACAGAGTTCCATCCTTTTAAATTCATTAACGTTTTCGAAGGGTGTAACTCTGTACAAGACCAAAGAGATTTAAATGCATATACTTTATCCTGCAGGCTGCAATCTTGCTTAAATTTTCTCCCATTTAGCATTCTCACCAACCAGTTATTCGGTCCCTGTATATTGATCAGCAGACTTCTACCACCTGTCTAAACCCTTTCCCAATGTTTATTTGACTAAACAGTCTCTTCCCACATCTTTCCTACGGCAAAAGGTAAATAAATAATAAAGTTAATCAGGCTTAGAATGGGTTTAGTAACTTTCACCAGTGGATTTCTAAGTGCTTCTGCAAGCAGCAATCAGGTCTCTAAACACATTTGTAGGCATTAGAATCCCTCATTTAAAATGGTAATTTGAAACCGCTTAAACAATTCTGCTCAAGGTCATTCAGCAAACTGCCAGGAAAATAAAAATCGTTGCCTGAATGTCCAAATCTACTTGGTAATAAAATATAATTTTGCACATCATCTGGTAATTAGTGGCAAAAAAATCCTAGAACTTAGTAAATGCTTTCTCAAAACCTGGAACAAACTTCATTTTTCCAACCTCAACTTTTCTTTTAAACATATATGTAACTGTTGGAGTATGGGACAAAATAACTGAAAAACAGGAACATACGAACCCTCTCCCCAAACACAGCCTAAATCTTATGGATTATTTCATTCAACCTGTGAAAGGGCACAGCAAGGGTGATATCAGCCATTATCACCGATTCGTTTGATAGGCTTTCCCTTCAGCTTCTTGTTTTCATCCTTCCAACACCAATCTTGTTTTCTCTTGGCACATTCGAGCTTTGCCCTCAGCTCCCTTCTTCCTCAAATCCATTAGCCATGTGCGTAGACAACATCCTAATGCACAGTACGGCTGATGTGATAACAGAATTTTTATCTCAGGTAGGCTGCTGGGTTTTCCTTTCTTTTTTTTAAGCAGTAGTGATCTATGACTATGGGCCAGGAAGGAATCTTTCACAAACTGATTTGCTTCTTGTGCTTCAGTAAGTCACAGAGCTCTTTCTTATGGATTTCTTCTGTTTCTCTGATTGCAGTTGGTATCTTCCACTTTCTGAGCATGATATACTTACATGTCATATTTACCTTTATTAACATTTAGCATGTGTCTAGCATTTTAAAGTGTTCAAAAATGTACCACTATATAACCTCAATAATGGAATGAGCGCCCATATGAGATCAGGGCCCTGTAGGACTTTTTACAGTTCTGCAGGACCTGTAAGAAAAAGTTCTTCCACCAGGTTCTTAGTTGAGGCAACAGGTGTTCCTCCCTCTACTGGGCCTCCCCTTCAGCAGGTCAGATCTGTGTTACCATTTGGGAACCCCAATCTGAAATAGACTTCATCTGTTGAGGCGCTGATTAGAAACACAGGAATTTTATGGTGTTTTATCTGATATATTTTAATTGTTTTTAATGGTTTGTATATTAAATCTCATGAAACCTGCCCTGAGCCTGCTATGCAGGGAGGGATGTATAAAAATATAACAAAATAAATAAATAAATAAATAATCCATACAATGTACCCGCAAGGTAGGTCAGTTATTATCTCCATGTAACAGATGAACAATGAAGGCTGTGACACAAGCGTGTGCCTTAGGTGATATTATGGCTAAGGACAGATTTGACCCAGGCAAGTCCAGATTCACAGTTGACTTTTTAGTCTTCACATTTACCTATTTATTTTTTCATCATGAGACCCAGTTTTCTAGTTTCACATAGGTTATTTCTTGGTAAAATTAGTTTCCCCCTCAAAAACCTGAGATTTTATGGATATTCGGCTTTTAAAATTCCCATTCAGCACCAATGTTTTCTCTTGTTGCTTCTTCTCCTTCCTGATTAGTCACATGGATGATCTAGCCCAATCAGGGGCATGCATGGCTGGTACCACACCACTGCATGGCCATTCAGATTTGATTATTTGATTTTGTCACTAATGATAATGATAACCAAAGGTATTATTCATTTATATATTTTGTTAGGGGTGTTGAAAAACCACTGAAAAGGGGAAGTATTTTTGGCCCCACTGAAAATGTAAATTTAGTCTACGTTGGATTAGGTTTCTTTCTTTAACTTTGTTGAAAGATAATGTGACTGTCTAACTGATCCTGTTCAGATGCTCCAGACAACAGCAGTCAACCCATATGTCAGTCTTCTTCTCTGTCTCACAAGGCAAAATACTATCAGAGCCAAAGGTCAGGAAGCAGCCATTCCAACCTGACCATCAGTCTACCCAGGCTTTCTGCCGATGCACGTTTTCAACTCTGCCTCTGCTCTTCATTCATTCTCTCTGTCCTGACCTGCTGCCATATTTGTCTCCTGTTCAATACACACAAGGCCTATTGAAGGCACTGTGGTTACAGTGCTAGATTAGGACTGGAGATAAAGGTCTCCCTTGCTCGAAAGCCAGTCGAATCTGACTCCAGGGGGCAGTGCTCATCTCCATTTCCAAGATGAAGAGCCAGCGCTGTCTGAAGACTTTTCCCTGGTCATGTGGCTGGCATGACTAAATGCCGAGCTGCATGGAATGCTGTTACCTTCCCACCGAAGTGGTACCTATTTATTGATTTGGAATTTCTTGCTTTCAACCTGCTAGATTGGCAGGAAATGGGGCCAGAGACTCCATCATGCAGCACTAGGGTCTCAAACTGCCAAACTACAGACCTTCCAGTCTGTAGCTCAGCATCTTAACCTCTGAGATAAACAAGTACAAATCCCTGCTCTGCCATGGAAGCTCACTGGGTGACCTTAGGCCAGTCATTCTTTCCCTCGGTCTAAACCACCCACCAGTTTGTTGTGGGAATAACATGGAGGAAGACAGAACCATGCACATCACCACTGTACTCTGACAGACTACATTTCCAGCAAGCTTTTTGGGTGGGGCTTAACAGAAAGTCTTCAGATCTGCAGGGAAGGGGTTTATAAATAATTAGAAAATAGTGATCTCCAATGAGAAACTTCTATTATTAGATTTACAAAGACAGCTCAATATAGAGCATAATCACACTGGTAGGATTACAGCTGAACATCAAGAAGACAAAAGTAATGACTGCTTGGGGATTATACAACTTTAAGGCTGACAATGGAGAAACAGAGGCTGAGTTCAGACTGGCAATTTGCCCTGCTATAGCCACGTTTCAGCAACGTTTAAAAGCGGATTAAAGGGGGCATTCACACAGGCACATCTGCCTGGCGTTCCCCACCTGTAGGCAACCTGTGCTGTTCTGCTTCGCTCCCGCATTTAATAGATACCTCGTAAAAGTGGTAGCAAATCCCCAAAGAGTACCTTTATACCATGTTTGTCCGCTTCCTGAACGCTACATGGAAAAGCTGGGAGCAACCCGCGTTGCGCATAAGGGAGCAGTGATATGATTGACTGTGTTCCACTCTACCGCCCAATGTGGTGCTGGCACAGCGGGATCCTCCCCAAATCGGGTGGATGCCTATGAGTGTATGGGCGCATGAGCTATTGCTCATGATTTTGACACATAGTGGGGACTGAGATCTTCTGCTTAGTAAGTCAACCTGGATTTCATGGTTTACCTGACATATAGAAAAGAGTTGTTTAGGTAGACTTTTAATTTGCTCCTGGTTTGAAGTAGGGAGAAGAAAGATCTGCACAGTCTTGTGTTGTGTTGGGATTAAGTACGAATATCTGCTTTAGCACTCTGTGTCTATGGGCTGGACCTGAGGACTCTCATTCACTAAATGAAGAACCACTCTTCAATGGAGAGAGCCTTCATGGCATGCCTTTCAGTGACAGAGCAAAGCTTGTTCCACTTTGTGGAAGGACGTTCTTGGATTCAATTCTGGGTGTTCATGGTACAGGCTCTACATTGCATTCTCCTGAGTCCTGACCAATTAAATTTGTCACACACAATCCTTTCTATCTAGTTAACCAAATCTTTATTGAGCAAACACAATTAACCGGATTTTCATAGGACCCTTAGGAACAATGTAACATCTCTAGGGGCGTTTCATAGTAGAAACAGCAAAATCTGTTTGCTGGAAAGAAGCACAATACTATTGCACCCAAATGCTTATGTGTGCTTGCTGAAGAGAAGGATCCTGTGTTTATTAAGAGAAGACTTTGGCATGAATTCTTTTGGACTTCAACCTTTGTTTTATCCAACAAATGAAGTTGTACTCACTGACTTCACGAGAAGCACTTATCTACTTTTTGTTTTACTTTTCTTTACAGTATCAAAAAATAAAAACCTGAATACCAAGAACACGAATCTCCTTTAGAAAGATTCACTTAAACTTAATTAATTTCTCAATCATTGAAAATGAATGCAACGATAATTAGAAGTTTTGTATTGTATAGTAATTAAGATGAAATGTTTTATTACCTAGTGCAAATTAAATGATTTTTTGGGAACAAAAAAATACTACTTGGAGGTAATTAATGTACATTTTTTTCTGGGAGGATGAATGAAGAGACATGGCAAAGAGACAAGCAGAAGACAATATACAGGCTTTTAAAATATATATCCCTATTATTGACATTAAAATACGTCTCTGTTATTGCCATTAAACTGCATTTCATCTATAACAACATTATTTTAACAAATACAAGTATGAACATTTCTGAAGCCTGTAGCCTTTGAAAGGCACACACAAAAACTCCTGAGTAAATTTTAGTATCTAAAATTAGAGTAAAATTTTTAAAAATTAGCATCTAAAAGTCAACAACAAAAATGAAAGCATGGCAGGAATTAGACCCAAACCCAAAGCCTCAGTTTTCAAGAGCTCAGAAAAGCAGGCAGATTTTCACCCATCGCTGAAGAGGCAAAAGAAGCTTGGCTTCTGACCACATAGATGGAAGAATTCTGTAATTTAGGGGCCATCACAGAGAAAGCTCTGCTCCTAACAAACAACTGACTGACTGAAATTTATGATACCAGGGGCAGGACCTCATTGGCTGATTGCAAAGCCTCAAGGGAACACAGAAGGGAAGGTGTTCCATATAGGGTTGCCATTTCCCAGTAGGGGGCAGGGATTGCCTGGTTTTGTGGGCCCCTGCCCACAAAATCCCCCCCAACAGCAATGTTGCACAAAGTGCCTACATCACCCAGAAGTAACATGGGCATGTCGATGTTGTCAGGGGGCAACGCTCTGTTTTTTTGGGCAAAACACTATGGTTTGATAAGACAGTGTATCTTTACAGAACCCCAAGGATTCTGTTCATCTTTCCCCACTCTATTCCAGGCTTCAGGCCTGCAGTGCTAATTCCCAGCCAATTAGTGCATACTTAGAGATAATGCTGAAGGCAGGAAACAACTCGCTTGTGGGAAATCATCCTATGGATAGGTGCTGCTGCTTGTAAGCAATCAGGCTGCAGCAAGCTTTGAGTTCTTTGGATCTTACTTGTTGATGGTGACCGGTAATTCACTCCACAGGGTGACATCTCAAGAGAATTATCACATATCCCCAGTCCTCAGGGAGCCTATCTTTTCTTAGCAAAAAATCTAAGTCTGCAACTTGAACTGCGCCCAGAAATAGACTGATAATGAATGAAGTCGTTAAATGTCATATAAATAGGGATGTCAGCATCCTACTTTGTTGTAGTGGGAGGCCATGGGCGCCTTGTGTGTGAACCTACATCTCTTTTGATAAAAGCTGGAAATGACATCAAGGATGCTCTAGTATTTTACAAAAAAACCTCTACGGTGTTGCTGGCTGAGGTCTGGCAGCTCTACATGCAAAATCAATGTTGCATGTCTGACAATAAATGGGCAGTCACATTTTGAACCACTTCAGAGGCAACTCATATAATATATATCCTTAGCAATTGTGGTAAGAGTAGTAAGAGCAATATGTAAAAACATTATAACATGCCCATCCTTGAATGGCTCAAGATGGCTAACAGTATAGGAAATAAACAAACAGTGTGACTGTCAGTGCTTTATTATCACAATATACAGTGATGTACTTGAGGGCCAACTCATTTAGCCATATTGAGGTTGAGAGGCATGGATTGAATGAATTTTGACTTTCATTGTCCTCTGAACACTGGCCTGTATCCTGTATCCCTACCAAGCAACATTTGAGTCCAATGTTCCTTCAACTTAAGTGGCTCTTTCTCGAATGGAAGAACCACTTAAATTGCAGGAAGCCTCCTTACTGTGGGGACACTTCCTGCAGCCTATGGTAGGATACCGCAAGCTGGAGTGTCTATGTGACTGCTCCACTACAAACTAAAAAAAAATATTGTCAATTTACTTTCCTTATCTCTGTTGCCAGATGGCAATATCTGGCTGCTCAATGAAGCCCAGAGGACTTAGCCAAAATTGACTTTCCCTATACCTCCAAATGATTCTGTGACCCAACTACTAATAATACTGGATGGGACAGAGGTTGGATATACTTATCCACTACCCCATTACAATTCTAAAGGAAGAGAAACAACTTTCCCTCCTGAAATCCTACTCTGAATAAATATTCCTTCTCCCTATGCAATTTAAGAGAGGGAGGGAAGGTGGCATGGTATGGCTCTGATCTCATCAGCTCTCAGAAGCTAAGCGGGGTCAGTACTTGGAAGGGAGACCACCAAGGAAGTCTTTTCAGAGGAAGGCACTGGCAAACCACCTTGCCTTGAAAGCCCCTTGCTGGAGTTGCCATAAGTTGGCTGCAACTTGACGGTACTTTATACACAGAGAGAGAGAGAGACAGCATAAATAAGGAGTCTTAGAGTGCTTGCCAACTGTGAAACAAGCCAAACAGCCATTCTAAGCAGCAGTGAAGGAGAACACACATTAACCACACACAGGTTACCATGCTGCCATTTCTCGCTATTGATTGGGCTTCAGCCACTCTGTGGGACACTTTCAATTGCTAGTATTATTTGACTGAGAGTGGCATGTAATGTAATTACTGCTGTTTCTTAGACTGAATCACTGCAACAGGTTTATGGGACAAATTAAGTGAAGCAGTGCTGTAGAAGCCAAACCACTGTGGTTAAGAGAATAGTCCTGTAGTTTAATCATGAGAAAGTCTATTGTTTAAATACAAAGCTCACGCAAAATAACAGGCTGGGATCTACACCCTACAGTTATTGCCTTCAATAGTACTAAACAGTCTGAAAACTCCACTGGTATCAGTGGGTCTCTACAGCTTTAAATCTAAGCACTTCGGTTCAATTACTTTGTAGACAGGTGGCCAAATCAGTGGGGAGCTCTACCTATGGTAGGAAAACAAAAGCGAAGTTAGGCTGATCAGTGTTTCTATTCAGACAAAAAGCAATATCCCTTAAGTAAGCTTTCAAAGTGATTCTGACTCCCAAGACCAAATGTATCACATAAACTGAAGACAGAATATGAGGGGGATACTTTCTTTGAAGCACATCTTCAAGTTACAGTCTCAGGGCTTTGATGCTGTTGTTTAGGAGGGGTTCTAGGTGAGGCTGCAACACTCTTCATTCGGAAATGGAATAACTGTATCTTATGGTTCTTCTAGTGACTGGTATGTTTTTCTGCTTCAAAGGCCCAATATATTCTGCCCTCCCAATTTAAGGACATTTAAGAAACTTCACACTATGGTGATGCAGATGAACATGGGATAAACAATGCCTCAGTTGTCTGCTACGAGTTCTGCTTGGTGAATGATTGCTCATATAATGATTGTTCATATAATTACATCAGAAGTAAAGGTCCGAAGCCACAAACTTATGTGAGCACACAGCTTCTTTTCCTCAAGTTACTATTTTCTACATCAGAGAAGATAAAGGGAGATCTAGGGATGCACGATAATGCATTTTTTGTTTTCCTATGTTTTGGCCCACCATTGGGAGATTTTTCTTTCAGTTTATTTTTGCTCATGCAGTTCCTGAATGTATTTTTTTCTTTTAAGTCATCAATGCCCTGATGACGGCCCAGGCTAGCCCAATTTCATCAGACTTCAGAAGCTACGCAGGGTCAGCCCTGGTTAGTACTTGGAAGGGAGACCACTAAGAAGTTCAGGGTCACTATGAAGAGGCAGGCAACAGCAAATCACCTCCTAATGTCTCTTGTCTTGAAAACCCTACAGGGTCACCATAAGTCAGTTGAGACTTGATGGCATTTTCCACTACCAGGTCATCAATATGTTGTTTATAAAAAATGCAAAAATGGCCTATAAAACTGCATAAATTTAATACGGAAAGTTCATTGTGGAGGAATATAAAATATCGCAAAGATAGATGCTGACTGGCTCAATTTGTACAACAAAGGAGTGAAATTGAAATGTGGATTTTTGAGTCAACAAAGTGAGAAAGTGAAATTCAGTAGCTTCCTTCGGGAGTGTTTGTATGAGACTACAATGTTAAAGTGTTGTTCGTGTGACTAGATAAGTTATGCATTAATACTTTTTTCCCACCATAGAGAATAATGGAGGGAATAGGGGCAACCTGTTCGGGGGCCCATAGAATTGGACCCCCTGGTCCAATGTTCTTGAAACTTGGTGGGTATCTTGGGGAGAGGCTCCATCAGCTACCCTGTGAGTCTGGACCTCTTCCTCAAACCCCCTCCCCTCCAGCCCCCAGAATATACCCTATGTTTTCACCATTGACTTCAATGGCCCATAGGATATAATGGAGCTGAAATTGACATTTGGCTGCCTGAAAGACTCCCCGGGACGCCGGCTGGGGGCGGGGCTTGACTCCTGAGCTCCCGGAGCTGTGCTCCGGTGCGCTCCCCCCCCAAAGACTCCTGGGTACATAACATTTTCAGTATGAAATATATTTTTGTATACCTTAAGAGTCATTCCAAGACTGCACACTTCTTTTTAGGAAACTTTCTCCCCTGCACAGATATTGGACATCATCCCATAATCACATGTGCATACCCTATTAGGTATGACCTGCTCCCCTATAACTCATCTTGTTACTTCCCCCCTACTGATTAATGAGGCATTTTCTTATAGTAGGCTCTTTACATAAGGGAAGCTGTACCTGGTAATTTATCATAATCTGACACAACAAACTCACTCGCCTGTCATATTCTCACCTTCCTTGTATTTTCTCCCTGCATAATTATAAAATATTGGCCAATAGTATTTAATAATGGAAATCTACCCACTGACACTGGCAGCTGCTATACTTGTCTTTGGGGAAACCCCTATGACCAAATCCAGTGGAGCGACAAACATCTAAGAGTTTCCTTTGCTTCTTCTGAGTTTTACACTTGCTTGAAATCTGGCAGGTAAACAAAAATGTGAACAAACCCCACTACTACACAGTGCAGAAAACAGAACTGTCAGTTTCTGATGCTTCCCGAATGAAACCATCAAGATGTCATACTATGGTAATATATGAAGGTGCTTATTTGGAATCTGAGTGTTGGTGCATCTAACCCAGAACTGGTCTCCTTTGACTGGCTGTAGCTCTCAAGAGGTCCCAGATAGAGATCTTTCCCAGTTTTGACATTTGAGAAACTTCTAACTGGAGATGCCAGGGACTGAAATGGAACATTACTCATGCAAAGATGATAAAATTCAAGTGGAGGACCTTCAAGGACTTGCAGGAGGCATCTCAGTTTCCCTTCCCCCATTATTTCTTCTTTCCCTTCCCTAAAAGCACTTATAGGCTGCGATCACACACACAATTAGCCGTGCCATAGGCACGAATGCCGGACAGATTTAACAGGCACTATCAGACATGAACATCTGGCCAGCGCCCCACAAGAGCGGAGTTAAAAGACACTAGGGAAAGTCCACTATCAAATGGGTTGCTACGGGCCATGGATGGACTTTTCCTGTGTGATCGTGCCAGTGCACTCTTATGGCGTCAGATGAGGCCATCCTGACTCTGTGCCGTTTCCCCCCCTTCCCAGTATGTGCATCATCGCATACTGCCATAGGAAGCCCTCAGTGTGGAGATGCAATTCATCGATCCCCCATTTAAGCACATCAGAAAGACATGGCCAAAAAAAAAAAACCCCACAAAACCAATTCACCCGTGGTTTGCATCTGATCACGCAGTGGTGGGCTGCCCCCACAGCTCCCCTGGACAGTGTGATTGTGCAAATGCGGGTCAAATTGCTACGGAGCAAATAGCCTTGCTTCTGCCCCCATGTTATCTGGCACGTGTGACTGGGACCATAGTCTCTCTTCTTTTGCTGCTACCTTTTCGCCTTCCCACACACCAGCCACCATAAGTTTATCTGCCCCTGTCTTCAGCTTTTCCATTTCCCCTCCCCCTGGCAGACTCTCCATAGGAAAACTCTTTGATTCTGGCTGCTAGGCTGGGCCCAGTTGCGCCAAGCTGGCTGCCATGCTGGACCTAGTTGCATAGCACAGAACCTGCAAGTACTTGTGGAGGGCACCTCACTTTCCCCTGCATTCTCCTTCCAACACTATCCTCTTTTTCTCCTCCTGGCAGTTCCCATATCCTCACTTTCTCCGTATTCCTCCTGTCCTTCCCGCCTGCCAATCAATTATCTGGCTCCCACCTTCAGCTATATTTTTTATTTGCTTCATTTATACCCTGCCTTTCTCAACAATGGGGACCCAAAGCAACTTAGCTCATTCTTCTCCCTTCCACCTTATCCTCCCAATAACCCTGTAAGGTAAGTTCGCCTGAGTGTGTGTGACTCCCCCACAGTCACTCAGTGAACATGATGGCAGATAGGGGATTTTATCTTAGGTCTCCCAGATACTAATGGGAAACTCTAACCACTATACAACACTGCATTCTATTGGGTGGCTGCTGTTGAACAGCAGCAAGCAGCCAGGCCTGGGTGAGTCATGCACGTCACATGGTATCAAGTCACCTGGTGACTGCTGCCAGGCCTGGCTCCAATGAGTCCTCGCTCAAAGGTCAAAACAGCTCTGGAAAAGTCCCTGCCCCTTCTCCTTGCCTTTTTCTGCAGAAACCAAGTCTTGAGGGCTGGCAGTACTATTGTGGTTGCCCAATAATGGCTACTGAGGGCATTCATTTCTTCAAGCTACAGGCACTGCTGCTATTATTATGGTAACCCCCTGCCTGAACTTTTTTTTTTTAAAAAAATTAGATTTTTCTGCAAACCTGGCTCTTTTCTCAGGTTTGTCGAAAAATCTGTCTTCTCTGTTCATGGCTCTAACATCTAGATTTAAGTTTCCACACATGGAGCCATCATGAGAATTAGATATATAGAATTCTGGAGAACCAGATGATAAGAATTTGAAGTTTCTTTAGAATAATACTTATACATATGAATGTCACCCCTTTTCTTAAACATAAGCTTTCAGCAGGGATGTTTTGCTGGGTCTTGAATATGCTATGAATATTTATACAGCAAATACTTCTGTTGCCTCATATGGTGTTAACAGCGTTGGGAAACTTTGATTCTGCTTTGTAGGACAGAAAGCCCATTCTCCAGGAAGCATTAATTAATTAACTGCACCCAGCAGTAAATGACTGTGGCACGGCACATCAAAGATCAGCCTAATGGATGGAATAATAAAGTATAGCACTAAAATAAGACCCCAGTAACATGGGTCATAAAGCTGTATTACATGTGCATTCAGAGAAGAAAAGGCAGGAAGAATAAGTGGAGATTTAACACCAGTCTTTCAGTCTATCAAATGAAAATAAGACTGCTGATAGGAAGGAGCAGAAGACTGGTTCTAGGGTTGCCAGCCTCCAGGTGGGGCCTGGGGATCTCCTGCTTTTACAACTGATCCCCAGCTGACAGAGATCAGGTCCCCTGGAGAAAATGGCTGCTTTGAAGGGTGGACTCTATGGCATTGGACCATGCTGAGGCCCCTCCCCTCCCCAAACCCCGCCCTCTCCTGGATCCACCTCCAAAGACTCCAGGTATTTTCCAACCCAGACCTGGCAACCCTAACTGGTTCATGTATACTGGTTCATGATTTGAAGGCAAGTGATAACTTGTAAGAGGTCATATACAGGGTGCACTATGCTCACATGGAGCATTAGTTAGCTCTAACAGAGGGTTGTTGTTTTTTTGAAAAAAATATTTTATGACAAGGGGCGATTCTGCATCTGGCATTCACTCCACATTTCCACAATGTTCTGAGGAAAAGGTGCAGCTCAAAACCACATTCAAATACCCCAGGACAACACCGTACTAACTGCAAAATCACCCCTGAATGGCCATAAATCTATCCAGAAGGTACCATAAAACCCAATGAACAAAGAAAGTGAAAACAGCATACATTGTAGAGGGGACAATAAAATCCGAAGATCAAAGAAGTGACAGCAGCAAGGAATGCAGAGGGGAATTTCACATGGGTTTGGTAAAACAACGGAGGGAAAAGCCAATGCAGAATCACCCAACAGCTTTCTTTGAAAGATCTGGAACTTGATTTTAGAAGAGGAATGCTTTTTTAAGGCATTCCTGCCCCCCGAATAGTGACACTGTAAACTTGATCCACTGGTTTCCAAAAACCCCCTACCACAGGGCAATTTTTTTTTAAAGTTATCGTGTTTACTATGTCAAGTTATTCTGATGAAAAATCTTCCTTTAACTACTGTGATTACAAACATGACAAAGTATTGAAGAGGTAATTTAAGAAAGTTTTGTTTTTTAATTTAAAGGACAATGATAATTAAAAACAGGTAAATGTTCCCAAACTTAAAACTGGTACTTCTTTTTTATGTATATCTGTTTTGACAATTGAAAGACTTTTAACAGTGCAATCCTAAACAGACTTACAGTCTGACTTCAGTAGATTTAGAAAGGTGTAACTCTGTTCACACACAGGCTTAAGAACTAAGGTTGCAAGGCTGCAGCTGGCAACCCTGGTGAGGAATTGGGGTGGTAAGGCCTGCTGCACCTATGTCACTTCCCATTAAAACTGGAAGTGACATAGGGGACATGCTAACATTTCACAACAAAATTATGGTTTTACCATAGAGTTTTTGCAAAATGCTAGCGGATCCCCAATGTCACTTCTGGCATGATTCCAATGCACATTCCAGCCACATGGGAGGCCATCTGTTTTTAGGTGTCACCAAGAAATGCTGTGGGTCAACCACGCAAGAAAGGTTCATATGCTTGCTTCTGGGAATGAAGCAGTACAGGTTTCCTTTGAAATGCAATATTTTCCAGTCAAAGCAGTCCACATATTCCATTGTGAGTCTAAAGTGTGATTAAATTCACATATGTGTGTACAATCTGGAAACTCAGAGCTGATGCCCCCTAAGACACAGTTAACTATTTAATTTGAGTTTCTTGAGATACCTAATCTACACAGCAAACTCTAGTTCTGGTCAGATCAAACTATTCTGCCTTTAATCAGTGAAAAATCTGTCTACTCTGCAATGATCAGTGTTAAAATAAGGTGGTCAATCTCTAGGTGGCACCTGGTGATCTGGAGTTATAACTGGTCTTCAGACTACAGAGGTCAGTTCCTATGGAGACAATGACTGCTTTGGAGGGCAGATGCTGTGATATTCTCCAGAGGCCCCTCCCCCACCCAAAGCTTGCTCTTCCCAGGCACCACCCTCAAATTTCTAGTAATTTCGCAGCCTAGAGTTGGCAACCCCACATGCAAAATTCACATACTACTTTTTCAGTAGACAACCTTGCTGGTTTCAAGGGGAAGCTCAGCACTGAAGATAAATGACCCAGGTAAACTTTCCCCCTATCCTCCTAATTGCTTTCCCCCCGAACTGTACCTAGTTTGGGCCTTTTGGTATTCATTCCTGGAACCATAAACAGTATTACGAGCACTGGCTCTCATAGCTGCAGCTGTGCAAACCAGATGATGACTCTTTGAATCGGCCACTTACAACAAGTATGTATGGTTTGGTAACAGCTAGAACACTCAAACTACTCAGCTGGCAGCCAATATACATGACAAAGATAAAAATTCACAAAAATGAAGTAGGTACATACAACGTTGCCAACTCTGGTTTGGGAAATTCCTGGAGATTCAGGGGTGGAGCCTGAGAAGGGAGGAGTGAGTCCTCAGTGGGGTATGATGCCATAGCGTTCAAAGGAGCTCATTTTCCCCAGGGGAACTGAGTCTGGAGATCAGCTATAATTCTGGGAGATCTCCAAGCCCCTCCTGGAGTTTGGCAACCCAATGCGTGCATGACTCATAGGTTTGTACCCTATATCAGGAGAACTGCTGTACTCAACTTAGGTAGCATTTTACACATAGGCCGACAGGAAGGAAATGCTTTCTAAGCGTATTCCTCCTTTCTTTCTCTCCTTCCCCAATCTCTTCTGCTATGTGAGCAGAACTTGGGAGAAAAATGTCTAAAACATCAGGTTGCTGCGAAGTAATGCAGAAAGGCAAAGCTGCTGAGAGGTACGATGTGCTGCCAACCAAAGATTTCCTCTGTCCCCTCCACCAAATCATCCAGGCTCAATGAAAACAGTTCATATGAATTGCCCAGCTCCATGGTCCCACCAGGTGACCAACCTTCCTTCAGATTGGTGTTTTGTTGTTGTTGTCGTCACACAGTCGAGTCCAACTCTTTGCGACCCCATGGACCACATCACACCAGGCCCTCCTGTCTTCCGTCGTACTCTGGAGTTTGCTTAATTTCATGTCCGTTGCATCAATAACACTGTCTAACCATTTCATCCTTTGTCATCCCCTTTTTCTTTGACCTTCAATCTTTCCCAGCATCAGTGTCTTCTCCAGTGAGTGCTCCCTTCTCATTTGGTGGCCAAAGTATTTGAGCTTCAGATTCAGTATCTGGCCTTCCAGGGAACAGACAGGGTTGATTTCTTTTAGGATTGACTGATTTGATTCCCTTGCAGTCCAGGGGACTCTCAAGAGTCCAGATTGGTGTGTGTGTCCCCCCCCTCATTTCTTACCTGGATATCTGGCAAGGAGGAGGGCAGAGTTTTATTCATCTCTCCTGCAAGAGCCATTTTGGGTTACACTGCCTATGAACAGGGTTACACTGCCTATGAACTGCCTATGAACAGGAAGACACAAATAAACACATTTGGATCCTTGCAGTCTGTTTTAGATCCTTGCAGTTTGTTGCTTAGAATGTTAAAAAAATGTGGAAGAAAGATTCACAAAGAGCAGTAGTAGCCAAGGCTGTTTTATGAATGACCAAAAAACCTAAATGTAAATAGAATACCTGAAACAGCTGAAAAGAACATAAATATTCCTGAAATTACAGTTTGACTAAGGAATTCTATAGATCTCACTAGAAATGCACAGAAGATTTTAGCACACAAAATGTCTCGCATACAATGGACAAAAAGAACACAGCATCAATCTTGTTATCCTGGCAGGCATTTTTTCATGGTTATTATTTAGTGTGTTACCAATAAGATTAATTAGCTTGTTCCCACTTCCTAATCCACACACAGGTGGTTCTTAACAGCAGCACAATGATTACATGACATATTAGACATCATTACGATCAATCAGTAAGCCAATAACAATTGAATACCTACACACTCAGCTAACTGTGTTGGAATGGTTACAAATAAAGAAATGATCACATCAGAACAACTAAAGTAGGGATGGGCATGAACCACATTTTTGCCATTCAGTTTGTGGTTTGTGGCTAAACTACAAACTGAACCATGAACTGATACATCAGTTTGCGAACTGAACTGGTTCATATCAGTTCATGGCCCTGCTTTCTGCTCACCACCACTTTAACTTTATTTATACCACCACTTTTGATGGAGAGCAGAAAGCAAGGGGTAAAATGATGCTGCCATTTAACCCCCTGCTTTCTGTTCCCCACATAAGTGGCAGAAAGCAAGGGTTAAAATCACTCAGCCATTAAAATTCCCACTTTCTGCTTCCTGCTGCTTTTGTGGTTTAAATGACTCCAAGCCAGGGCTTTTTCTGCCCTGGTCCCAACCTGGTGGAACATGCTCCTGCATGAGATCAGGGCCCTGCAGGATCTTTTACCATTCTGCAGGGCCTGTAAAATGGAGCCGTTCTGATAGGCCTTTGGTTGAGGCAGTAGGCATCCAGTAAAAAACAACTCGGCCTTCCCTGCTGAACACGCTACCTCCATTTGGCCCGGGTTGAGTCCAGTGGCACCAGTATCAGTGCAAATTGTTTTTAAATGCAATTGAATGCTTTAATTAACTATTTATTATTGTGTCGGTCTTGCTGAATGGCCTATTATTGTGATTCACCCTGAGCCCATTGGAAGGGAGGGTGGACTATAAATCTGAACAAATAAATAAATAAACAAACCAAACAGCTGAGCAGCAGGGAGCAGAAAGCAGGGGTTTAAATGGCTTGGAACTATTTAAACCCCTGCTTTCTGCTCCTTGCCACTCTGCTGTTTTTCATGAAGAGCTCTGAGCCATTTAACCTGCTGCTTTCTGCTCTTCACACACCTCTACAAACCAACTTAAGATTCATGGAAGTTCATGGTGGCTCTTCAGTTCACAAACATTGCTTCGCAAACCATGAATTGCCCAAAATTTGTGACAAACTTTAGTTTGTGAGCCAGTTCGTGCCCATCCATAAGCAAAAGAAACTTATTAGTGGACAGGAAAGGTGCCAAAGGGCTTCTTCACTTAACTGCCTCTGGAGAAGTAACTTGCTTACACTGATGGCAAGCCATGGCCAGGGCCGGCTCGCCCAGGGGCGCCAAAATGCCCCCACCACCACACCCGTGAAAAGCCCCCCGGGCTGCCCAGCGCCGGCAGCCCCGGCTTTCCTGGGTGCCTTGCGGCTGCGAGGAACCCAGAAAAGCCACCGCCGCCGCTGGGAGGGAAGGGGCGGGCTTTCTAAGCCCACCCCTTCCCTGGCTCTCTCCGGTGCCTTGCAGCTGCGAGGCACACGGGAGAGCCAGCGCGCCGCTGGGAGGGAAGGGGCGGGTATTCTAAGCCCGCCCCTTCCCCGGCTCTCCTGGCGCTGGACCATCTCCAGGCCCCACCGGGAGGTTGGCATCCCCGGTGGGGTGGGCACCCCAGGCTGTCCTGCCTAGGGCGCCCAAACACCTGGGGCCGGCCCTGGCCATGGCTATAATAAATGGAAGACGTTGTGTGGAGGCTGCACAGATTGCATGCACAGAGCTCTTCAATAAATAAATAAAATTAAATAAACAAAAACATTTTACAGCACACTTGCATCACCTCCACTCCCAAAATTCTGACCACTTGCAGTTATTGTGCTATTCAATGCATGTGAATACGGCATGGTCTACAAAAAGACCCCGCAAAATGGGAGAAGCCAGAAGTCTGGGAAGACTCCTGGCACGACAGAATGAGACCACTGACTAGGAGGCTGAGTGAATGGGTTTTATGGACATCTACTCCAGCATTGGCTAATTAGATTGTCGACAATCACCATTTACCTTAATCAACTGTGGATATTTTGCTTTCTCATCTGCAAAACGTGAGCAATGCTGGAGTAGATGTCCACAAACCTGCATACAGTGTCTGACATCATCTTCACACTAGCTGCTTAGATTGCACAGTGAACTATCAGAGGTTCAGAATGCAGCACTCTATTTTTATTTTTCCCCATCAAGTGGCAGTCACCTTATGGAGAACCCATAGAGTTTTCAAGGCAAAAGGCACTCAGAGGTGGTTTTCCATTGCCTGCCTCTGCTTAGTAACCCTAGACTTCCTTGGTGGTCTCCCATCAAGTACTAGCCATGGCTGGCCCTGCTTAGCTACCAATATCTGATCAGATTGGGCTGGCTAGGGCTATCCAGGTGAGGTACCCTTTAATTAAGGCCTGAAACACCCACATTCTTCTGCTCCAAAAGGATGAAATATAGGACTGGACAATACATTGTTCCAGTGCAGTTGTCAGGTTCAGGCCTTTGAACTACTGTACCTGTTGTATTAGACTGTCTGTGTATTATTCTGATGCTGTCTTTGTATTGTTCTGATGCTGTCTTTGTATTGTTCTGATGCTGTCTTTGTATTGTCCTTCGAGATCATAGAATGTTAGAGTTGGAAGGGACCTTGCAGGTCATCTAGTCCAACCGCCTGTACTCTGCAGGAGCATAGCCGAAAGATGGCCCTATAGCATACCTGAAAGATGGGTGACCAGCCTCCGCTTAAAAACATCCAGTGAAGGAGCATGCACCACCTCCCGAAGCAGTCTGTTCCACTGCTCAACCACTATTACAGTCAGAAAGTTTTTCCTGGTATTTAGCCAATAATGACTCCCTTGTAATTTCCACCCATTTGATCTAGTCTTGCAATCCGGAGCAATCTGCTCCAGCTTCTACATGCAGCCCTTCAGATATCTGAAGACTACAATCATGTCCCCTCTATGCCTTCTCTTTCCCAGGCTAAACATACCCAACTCTTTCAGCCTTTCCTTGTAAGATTCCAACCCTCTCACCATTCTGGTTGCCCTCTTTTGGACACGCTCGAGCTTGTCAACATCCTTCCTAAAATGTGGTGCCCAAAACTGGACACAGTACTCCCAGTGAGGCCTGACCATAGCAGAATAGAGCGGAACCACCACCTCCCGTGATCTGGACACAATGCTTCTGTTAATACATCCTAAGATTGCATTAGCTTTCTTCACAGCCACATCGCACTACAGGCTCATGTTCAGCTTGTGATCAACTAGAACAACCAGATCCCTTTCACATGTGCTGCTGTCAAGCCAAGTCCCTCCCATTCTATACCTGTGCCTTTGATTTTTTGTACCTAAGTGTAGGACTTTGCACTTATCTCTATTGAAATACATTTTATTTGTCTCAGCCCACTGTTCCAGCCTATCTATATAATTTTGAATCCTGACATTGTCTTCTTCAGAATTAGCAATCCCACCCAGTTTTGTGTCATCTGCAAACTTGATAAGCATCCCCTCTATGTCTTCCTTCAGGTCATTTATAAAAACATTGAACAACACTGAGCCCAGGACCGAGCCCTGTGGCACTCCACTCAAGACTTCCTTCCATGTAGACACAGAGCCATTTATGAGCACTCGTTGGGTACGATTTTTCAACCAGCTATGAATCCGTCCAGCCCACACTTAACCATTTTATCCTCAAGGATATCATGAGAAACTTTGTCAAATACTTTACTGAAATCTACATACACTATGCCCACAGCATTACCAGAGTGAACCATTTTGGTAACTCTGTCAAAAAAGGAGATAAGGTTGGTCTGGCATGACTTATTCTTGATAAACCCATGCTGGCTACTACCAATTAACTCATTCCACTCAAGGTGCTCACAGACATAGCGTTTAATAATCTGCTCTAGAATTTTTCCAGGTATTGATGTCAAACTGACAGACCTGTAATTTCCTGGGTCTGTCTTTTTTCTCTTCTTGAAGATCAGGACAACATTCGCTCTTCTCCAGTCTTCCGGCACAACACCAGTACTCCAGCACATCTCAAAGATTAGAGCCAGAGGCTCTGAAATAACACCTGCAATTTCTTTTAGCACTCTGGGATGCAAGCCATCCAGCCCTGGAGACTTGAAAGTATTTAAGGCAGCTAGATGCTTTCTAACCATTTCCTTACTTACTCTGGACTGGCAGTTCCTCCTTCCCTCAAATGCCCTGCATTCTTCAGTTTGTATACAGCTCGCCTTACGGTTAAAGACTGACACAAAGTGAGAGCTGAGTAATTCTGCTTTCTTTTCATCCCTTGTTAAGGCTTGACCATCTTCTCCTGGCAATGAGCTTACCCCATCCCTGTTTTTCATTTTGCACCGAACACAGGCATAGAAACTTTTCTTGTTATTTTTAGCATCCCTCGCAAGCCTCAGCTCCATCTGTGCTTTAGCCTTTCTGACACCATCCCGACAGATTCGAGCCTGCTTCTTGTATTCACCCTTAGTAATTTGACCCTCCTTCCATTTTCTGTACATTTCCCTTTTTAGTCTCAGCTCTTCAGAGAGTTCCATGTTCAGCCACCTTAGCTTCATTACCCATCCCCCACCTTTCTTTCTTACCAGAAAAGTTTGCGATTGTGCCTTAAGCACTTCATTTTTCAGCATCATCCATCCTTCCTGTACAGTTTCCCCCCTCAGCATTTCCAGCCATGGGATCCTACCTAATATTTCTCTGAGTTTTTTGAAATCAGCTTTCTTGAAGTCCAGGATATGAGTCTTACTATGTCCTGGTTTCACATCCTTCTCTATGTCAAATTCCAAGTTGACATGGTCAGTATTCCCCAAGGATCCCACAATGTTCACTTCATCAACCAGATCTTCTCTGTTAGCCAGGATTAAATCCAGGATAGCAGATCTCTGGTTCCCACCTCCACCTTCTGAGAGATGAAGTTGTCCGCAAGACTATTCAAGAATCTGTGGGATACCCCATGTCTAGCAGACTTAGATGTCCAGCAAATATCTGGATAGTTGAAATCTCCCATAACCACAACATCCTGTCTCTGTGAAAGTTTAGCTAGCTGTTGTACGAATGCATCAGTCAGTTCCTCTGGTTGCTTCGGAGGTCTGTAGTATACCCCCACAACAATATCCTCTTCTTTTTTCTCTCACTCTATCCTTACCCACACACTTTCAACAGGGCAATTCTCGAAATCCTGAATTTCAGTGCAAGTGTATTCATTCTTGACATATAATGCCACCCCGCCTCCTTTTTTGTTTATTCTGTTCTGTTTGAACAAGGTATATCCTTCAATCGCTGTGCTCCATATATGAGACTCATCCCACCAAGTTCATCCTGTTTATTTCCCATACTCTGTGCATTAGTATAAAGACATCTCAGATTACAGACATTCTTTCCTACTATAGGTCCCTTCGAATTTACCTGAAAATTACTGAATTCACCTCTCTCCCGTTCATTTATTCTCTGGTCACTCCCTTTCTTAAATTTAGTGTTGGGGATGCTGCACAACATCAGGCTTTTTCTTCCCACCCCGATAGCCTCAGTTTAAAACCCTCCTGATCAGGTTTGCAAATCTTCCAGCAAAGACATTCCTCCCATTCTTTGTAAGGTGCACACCATCCATTGCCAACAGTCCTTCATGTTGGAGGTCCATACCATGGTCCAGGAAGCCAAATCCCTCTCAACAGCACCATCTACGTAACCAGCCATTCATCTCTAATATTCTGTTCTCCCTTCCAGCTCCATGGCCCTCAACAGGTAAAATGGAGGAGAACACCACCTGTGCCCCCAGATATTTCACCTTCTTGCCCAGAGCCTTGTAGTCTTTGGAGATCCATTCCAGGTTTCTTTGGGCCATATCGTTTGTTCCCACATGGATCAGCAGGAGCGGGTAGCAATCAGAGTTTTTGACCAGTCTTGGAATTCTCTCAGTCACATCTTGGATACATGCTTTTGCTTCCAGTTGCTTTTGCTTCTAGTTAAGCCTGTGTGGTTATCACTCACCCTCACCTGCCACTGCATTCTCACAGGACAGGAGTGAATGAGTGAATGCCCATAGAATTAGGGAGGCTCGCTTCAGTAACTCTTCTACGGCGCCTCATGGGAAGCAGCCTTAAAGACAAGTCTGTGTTTGGCTAGGGGGGGACCATATATCTCTTGTGGTCTAGGTAGTATTGCTGATGTGTATGAATGGAATGTGGGGTTCTAGTTATACACTGCTTACCTGCCTTGGCACCTCAGATCTGACAAAAGAGTTTGAACCCATGACATCTCAGTTCTCTGAATAAAACTTTCCTTAGCGAAAGTATTTGTGACGAGTGATTTGACTGGGAACCAGAGAGCAGTTCAGTACTTTTAACACATCTATCAGGGAAGCTAACCTATAATTTTTGCTGTCATGGATGGATCTCCTGGATTATTTCTCTATGGCCACTCATAGCAGAGTGATTATTGTTCTCAGTTTGTTAAAGTATCTGTCAAAATCCATTCTGCAGCATAAGAAAACAAAACAAAATTCATAGTGAAAGGGACAGAAAAATAACAATAGTGCCACTCTTCCTTAGCACGTTTTGAAATTATCTGAGCTTCAAGAGAACTAAAATGTATCCAAAATGCATCCCCAAGCCTCCTTTTATCTGGAGATTTTCTATCCTTTTTTTGTTGTCAAATCACTGTTAGAGAGAAAATAAGCCTATTTTTAACATGCAGAAATGTGCTGATAGAATGGGCAGCAAAAACCTGCTTTTTGAAACAACCATTTATCCAATTTCCAGGCACAAGAGAATAAACCATATCAGAGGTGTGCATGATACTCATTAAACAAATCTTGCAACAGTTTACTGTACCTTTGAATCTATTTTCAAGTATATGAAGGACACAGAATAAAAAAGGAAAAGATGATCATTTCTGTTCAGATAGGGCATGGTCATCACATGCCACTTTAACAATAGAGTCCTAAACAGAATTATTCTCTTCTAAATCCATTGAAGTCAGTGGGCTTAGAATGGTGTAACTTGCTGAGGACTGCACTGTAATACTATCAGACAAGAGAGCCCAGAAGTCCAGAGAACCTAGTCAGATCTTTCATGCACACATTGCCATACAATCCATCCAAAACGGAGCATGCACAGAGCTACTGTATAAAACTGAACGTTTAATGCAAATATGGCTAGCAAAACTCCAATGTCCAATTTTTCTATGGAGGGGAGAGATTTTGGATCTGAGCAGCAATGGATGACTGGTGTAGGTTAGGACAACCCCTTCATTAGAGTTAGCTTAATTAAACCATGGTTCTGCATTAAGCCTGAATCAACTGGTATATCTCATGAAGCCAGAGTTGTCCTATAAGGAAATGATTGCATATCTAGAATGCCTAGAGATCATTTCATTTCTGTTCTGCCTCTCTTTTGTGATGGATTTTAAGATGGTTTATATAGGATTTTAAGGAAGTCCATCAGTGGCTATTAGCCACAGGGTATAGATGGGAACTCTCAGTCTGGGGCAGGTGATGCACTCTATCCTTGGTGCTGGAGGGGGCAGCAGTGGGAGGGCTTCTGGTGCCCTGGCCCCACTGCTGGACCTCCTGATGGCACCTGGTATATTTTGGCCGCTGTGTGACAGAGTGTTGGACTAAATGGGCCATTGGCCTGATTCAACATTGGCTTCTCTTATGTTCTTATGTTCTTAAGTCTTTCATCCAGGCATTGACTAGGCATTTCATCCAGACATCTGCCTAGCTTCAGGAACAAGGACTCTTTCCTCTGCGAGTGGAAGGATACCTTTGGATCCTTCCTTAAAATTCAATCATGGAACCAGCAACTAGTGATACTGCACATGCATGATGCCAATACAGATGTGCAGGTTCTCTCTCCTACTGCATATCCATTTGGGTAACTGTTCTGAAAAGCAAAAGTGCCTGACATAGTCTGTGAGATTTCAGTAGCTATCCACAGGGCCGCATTATGACTTTTGTGGGCCCTGGGTACTTTTATCTTCATGGGCCCCTCCCACCATAATAATATCAATGTTAAAAATTATTTTTGACATAACTTTAAATACATCAACATTTTATTCCTCCCCGCCCCGGTTTTACACAAAATGTAATAGGATTTCACGGGCCCTAAACTTTTTTTCCCCCCTGATGCGAGAAAAAAATTAAAACATTTTCTTCAATCCCAAAAGTGCATCCCACCCCCGCTTCTGATTTTAAAATAAATTAAAACATTTTTCTGGGCCCTAGGCACTGTGGCTACTGTTCCTAAAGGATAAGTCAGCCCTACCTGAACATGAATATAAAGCAAAAAACCTGAATTTAAATAAAGAGACTGATCAAACAAATAATCATAGTAAAGCTAACATCTAGTCTTTATCCTAGTAAACTTTTCATACAAACTGAAATCTTTCTTAGTACAGCCCAGTCTAATAAACAGTGCTATACTAAGCAGAGTTACACCCTTCTAAGCCCACTGACTTCAATGAACTTAGAAGGGTGAAATTGCTTAGGATGGAAATGTAGCCATCTCTTCAGTGGTGAAATTCCCTGTATTGATGTTTCAAAAACTGCACATTACGTAAAATTTCCCACAGTAGATGTTTCCTCACCAGGCACAAAACAAAAGTTTTCTCCTTACCCCACATTTTTGGGATCCCCCGGTTTAGCGAGTTCCGAAAACATGGGGTATGAAGGAGAATACTTTGGGTTTGCACCTGGTGAGGAAAAATCTACTGTGGAAAATTTCACATAATGCTCAGTTTTAAAAATGTCAACGTACAGAACTTCACTACTGCGGAAATGGTCTAATACCTCCTTTGCTCTAGCTTCAGGGTTAGAGCCAGCTGCAAGTAACATCTACAAGCCAGCTGCAAGTTCCTATGGCAACTCTTGAGTAAAAATGCAGATGGGTCCAATTGGAGGAAGGACTCCTGCCTCCCCCTTGCAGCTGTTTACCCAGGCTTGCGGAGGGGAGTGTCATTTGCTCTGTTGGGACGCTGCATGTGCACTGCACCGAACGATAGCACTTGTAGGCTCTTGGCAGAGCAGATAATGCTCCTGCCTGCAGTCTATGGGTTGCTTCAGGTGCTGCAAATAGGGGTAGGAGCCCCTCCTCCCCACCATATCTCAGTCCTGCTCAAAAATTGGGCTTGCCTGAGCTTTTTATACAGGGGTCGCCACTGGCCGTGGTGGCTCAGAGGTTAAGATGCCGAACTGCAGAAGGTCTGTAGTTTGGCAGTTTGAGACCTGAGTGCCGTGTGATGGAGTGAGCTCCCGTCTCTGGCCCCCAGCTCCTGCCAACCTAGCAGTTCGAAAGCAAGAAATTGCAAGTAGATAAATAGGTACTGCTTTCATGGGAAGGTGACAGCGTTCCATGCACCTCGGCATTTAGTCATGCTGGCCACATGACCACAGAAATGTCTTCGGACAGCACTGGCTCTTTGGCTTGGAAACAGAGATGAGTCGGATTTGACTGGCTTTTTAGCAAAAGAAACCTTTACCTTTACCTGCCACTAGAAGTTGTAGCAACAATATGACTGTAAGTCCCCATGGTGAACTTGTGTAAAAATTAACACAAAGATTAGATCCTACAACCACACCATGCCTCTTTCTCTCCCCCCCCTTCTATTTTGCTCAACATGTAACATGAAGAACAGTTCTACAGAACTGAAAAGGTTGATCTCTACTTTGAGATGTTTTAGTGGGTCCTAAGACGTACTGCTTTACTGTTACTTTAGGATTTTTCCCCCAGTTTACAATTCAAGCTTGCAGAGTCAACCTTTTTTGTGTGCTCAATTCAACCTCTGACTCATTCGTTAAATGTAAACGAATCACAGGTCGGAGTGAGTCAGAGTTGTTCTCTTGGGATGAAAGATAATATAAATAAACTCTTGGTATCAATTCTTGTCACAAGAAACAATACCTGCTGTCTTTAGCTAGTCTTTCCTTACCGTTTTCTTTCCTTGCATCTGCTGTTTGGAAGGGGGGGGGACTATTACAAAGTTACCAATGCCATTCTTAATAAAATGCAGTTTTTAAAATCTATTAACTTCTAGCTAAAGAATGATTTATGGATGAAATTATATAATCAAAATGGATTATCCAAAATACAATGTCACATTAGAAACACTTTAGGAAGCCAATAAACATTAACGCTATATTACTGATCCCCTAAGGGTTGCCAACCTCCAGGTGGGACCTGGAGATCTCTTGCTATTACAATTGCTTTCCAGGCAACAGAGATCAGTTCCCCTGGAGAAAATGCCTGCTTTGGAGGGTGGACTCTATGATGTTGTACCTGTTGAAGTCCCTCCCTTCCCCAAGCCCCACCTCTGCAAGCTTCACTCCCAAAATCTCCAGGTATTTCCCCATCCAGACCTGGCAACTGATGGCCTGACCTGCAAGGCCCAGGTTGGCCCAATCTCAACAGATCATGGAAGCTAAGCAGTGTCACCCCTGGGGAGCACTTGGATGGGAGACCACCAAGGAAGTCTAAGGTTGCTCTGCAGAGGCAGGCAACAGCAAACACTTCTGAATGTCTCTTCCCTTGGAAACCTGGCTGTTATAAGCCAGCTGCGACAGCAAATAGATGATTGACCAGTCTTTAAGATGCCACCAGACTACTGTTTTACAATTCCATATTGATGCTGTGACAGGCATAGAGATCTCCATTATTAAACAATGTTCATCATGACACCAGAACCAGTTGTGAAAAAATGTCATCTCTGAAAGACCATTTTAGTACTAAATCTCAGTCCAAAAGCACACACATAGGTCATGTTTCATCCTTGTTGATCTGGCCAAAATACCTCATCTTCTTCTTCCCCCTCGAGCTTCTTCTACTGCTTTCCCATCTACTGCTAGATCGACTGAGTCTTTTGTCAACCAAAAGTTTCACATTGCCACCCCATTTTCAGTGTGTTCTCTCATCACATTTCATTGTTACCTTGTTGACCTTAGTACAGCAACATCTTTATTTTTCTCTGCTTCTCCTTTGCAACCTGATGCATTCTGCTCCCAACCTTTTCCTTCAGCACTAATGTTCTGCCCACATTTATCCCCCCCCTTTAAAAACAAACTCCTACTGTGTAACCTGCACTGAAGCAAAATAAATTGTCCTTAAAAGTCACTGATTGCAAGCTCTCTTTTCCTTAACTAGATCTATTGCTCTAATTTCCCTTCCTGTGACCTTCACAGGGTAGGAAATGTCCCTTTCTTGACTATTCATCTTGACTATCCATTAATCATACGGCAGTATGTGACAGAGCAACAGGCTCCACCACTGAGCGTCATTCAGAAGGTAGCTGCTCATACAGTTCAACACATTTCTCTTACAGCCACAGAATGGCTTGGAAGAAGAGGAGGAGGAGGAGGAGGAGAGGAGATTGGATTCATATCCTGCCCTTCACTACCCGAAGGAGTCTCAGAGCAGCACAGATAACCTGTGAGGTAGGTGTGGCTGAGAGAGCTCTCTCAAGAACTGCCCTTGAGAGAACAGCTTTGAAAGAACTTATGACCGACCCAGGGTCACACCAGCACCTGCATGTGGAGGAGTGGGGAATCAAACCATGTTATCCTAGATTAGAGTCCACGCTCCTCACCACTACACCAAACTGGCTCTCCTTAACTATATCCATTGCTCTGATTTTCTTCTGATTCCAGAAGAAATCTGGAATCCTCATCTGATAACGAATGCAAAATAGAGATCCACAGATGACATTTATTCCCTCCACCATCACTTTCCCTCTTTTCCTTCCCTGCCCTTCATCCTTCAATAGCCTCATTGTTTATTTTTTTAAAAAATAACGGTTAAACAACAACACAAAGACAAACAGCATTTCAGGCAAGTACAAAACAGAGAGTTCAAAAAGTTAGGGGGCCTTTGGAGACTTGTGGAGGAAGGGAAATCCCATCCCCCCCCCCCGGCTCTCTTCTCATGTTCACATCCTTGCGACCTCATGCTTTTCCCACTCTTGCCCTTGCTTTACGATTTGTTCTCGGTTCCCACGCTTTGTCCTCGCTAGCCCACACTTACCCTCTCTGCAACGCCTTCAGCTCTGTTTTCCTTCCTCCTGCCCTTCTGACTTCATTTTTTCCTCACCCCCAGTCCTGTCGTTTCACTTCCTTCTCCAGTCCGCTCCTACCAGCTGCCACTTCCCTTCTCCTTCTGCTCTCCTCTCCCCCTCACAGGGCCCGGGCTTCTTCCCTTTCTCTCTCTTATGCCTGACTCCTGCTGAGAAATAGCTCTTTACATTTCTGGGTGATTTAAGCCTCTCTCTTTATATTTTTTTTCTGCAAAGCCTAGGTTTCCACTGGGTTCTCAGAAACCTATAACCTTAGCACTGGGTGGTTCTTTTGTGCAATTTCTTTTTATTCGAATGTTGAGCATCAATGAGTTTAGAGATATTGAGTGTACTTTTTGTGCAACTTTTTAGTCAAATGTTGGACATCAGGGAGTTTAGAGATACTGAGTGAGATTTCCCTTTTTTTACTTTGGAAATTATTTTCTATAATGCCATTCCTGATTTTTTCAAAGGTAGGCAAGTCTTGTCATTGCTGCTACTACCTTCTCCAACCACCTTCTCTTACACACATAAGTCTGACCACAGAGCATTGTGGGGAGCAAGACGTGATCTAATCTAGCCCTGTCACTTGACCACAAAATCAGCTGTAGGAGTGCCATACCACTGATGACTTCCATTGCTGCTGCAGCTGCTTATTCTCTGGTTGCTGGTCTGTGTAACTGAGTAACACAGCCTTGAAAATGCACCTTCCACAAAGGTCCACAACATGTGCTTGACATTCACATAATTTTCATGCACCTATAGAAACAGATGACAGGCCTGAACAACTTTGCAATGTCTTCTATTCATTAAGATAGATTCAGGTGGGTAGCCCTGTTGGTCTGAAGCAACAGAACAAAGTTTGAGTCCAGTGGCACCTTTAAGACCAACAAAGTTTAATTCTATGTGCATTGGATGCAGTGTGCATGCACATGAAAAATTATACCCAGAATTAAACTTCGTTGGTCTTAAAGGTGCCACTGGACTCAAAACTTTGTTCTACTGTTCATTAAATGAGCTTACCTCTCAAAACTCAAAATAACTGGTGGGGTGATTACAGCCCTTTTTTAAAATTCCATTTTAGCATAAATTAAATTTTAGTAGCCTAGAATTAAAACTTCATTAGTACTGGGACAATAAAACAGCTGGAATTAAGACAGTTGACTGGGACATAGTATAAAGCAAATAGATGCACCATAAGCCAAAGAGTAAGATTTATACTGGGGTTCACCAACAATGAATTGCATTGATATAATCCAAAACAGACTGAAAACCACCACTGTTTTATAGCATACCTAATCTGTGGCTGTACTGCAATGAAGTGTTAAGGGAGTGGTTTATATGGAGATGCCTCTATGAGTTTGAGTGGTGGCCACTCACAGGAACGGTCTGATCTGTGGCATGATCATGGTGGTAACCTCTTAGTTCACCTCACAATGCCAAGAAACTCCTGATGGCCATGTATCTGACCATGTGTCTTATGGAAGAGGCCATGACTCAGTGATAGAGCATTTATTTATTTAATTTGATTTATATCCTGCCCTTCCATGCGAACGGGTTTAGGGTGGGTCACAACATATCAATTAACACACAATATAATTGAGCATTGAAACAATAATTTAAGCAAGTTAACAATGAAATGACATATGAAAGCCAAATAACAATCAAGTCAGAATACAATGGCAACTAGTCAGGTAGTTCAAAGCGCCTCCTGGAGGATGCTAATTTGATGGCAGTTAATAGCAGGGCTCTTTTTGTAGCAGGAACTCCTTTGCATATTAGGCCACACACCCCCAATGTAGCCAATCCTCCAAGAGTTTACAGTAGCCCCTGTAAGAAGAGCTCTGTAAGCTCTTGGAGGATTGGCTACATTAGGGGTACAAAGGAGTTCCTGCTACAAAAAGAGCCCTGACTAATAGCAACCTTTTTCTGGCAATGCTCTGTTGTTCTCTTTAATTAGGGGACAGTGGACACCATCACAGTGGACACCATAAGCACTGCAAGCAGTATGAGTCGTGACAGCAGAGGAGGCCAAGAGGAATTAGACGTCCACCACCTCAGTCAAAGGCTTGGCAGAACAGCTCCATTTTACAGGCCCTGTGGAATTGTAATAAGTCCCACAGGGCCCAGATTTTAAGCGGGAGCAAGAAAGCATTCTGCAAGAAAGCATCTGCTTGGCATGAGAGGGCCCAATCCTTGACATCTCCCGCTAAAAGGATCGAGAGGTAGGTGATGAGAAAGACCTCCACCTGAGACCCTGGAGAGCTGCTGGCAGTCTGAGTAGACAAGACTGATCTTGATGGACCAATGTTCCCATTCGCTATAAGGCAGCTTCATGTATTCCACCTGCATGTGTACAGAAAACCAGTCCTTTAACCAATATCTCACCAGTTTCCCTGAATGCATTTGTTGAACCTTCCTTCAGAATTTTACAGAGCTTGGTAATAAATAAGCCTTGGGAGAGCAAAGGAATCATATTTTAGTGCATATTACCTTCTCTTGATACTGGCGCCGTGAGGAATCCAAAGACTGAATTAGGGCTGTGGCATGACCCACAAACATGGCATAGCAGGTGGCCCCCACAATCATGCTCAGCATGGTTATCCACAGATCCGACATGCTGACGGGGGCTCTGGCTCCATAACCAATGCAAAGCATGTGGCTCATGGCTTTGAAGAGGGCATACGAGTACTGCTTCCCCCAGGAATCATTCTGCAAGAAAGAAAAAAAGTAGTTAAGTCAGATAAAAGTATAGAGGACCGATTTTTTAAAAAAAGGTTCTGTGTTTAGGAACACAACAGCTTGCTCAACTTTCAATAGACAGCCTCATAACATATCTGCCCTAAAAGAAGAGACATACCAATTATCACTAAACTTTCCCAGTAACATATTTTAAGAAGCTGACAGCTCATGCAAACAAAACAGTGTTTCGCATCACAAATCCCTTCCTCAATACTGCATTCTTAATTTCATTCCAGGAAGGGGTGGGGGGGAGAGAAAGAAGAAAACATTCAAGTGTTTATAAAGTGTTGTTTTTGTATCCAGAAAGATAAGCAGATGCAAGCTAGTATGTTAGAATCCCTTGACAGTGCTGATCACATGATCAGGGAAGACAATCCAGACTCCCCTCCCGTGATGGTCTACGAAAGCTGAAAGCACAGAACCTTTGTTTGGCACTGTGTGCATATTCCCAACCCTGTAAGAAGGAAATATTAACAGTGCTAGATGCAGGAAGGGAGGACTGGAGTGTACACTGGAGTACACAATGGATTGCAACCCTTGGCTTGGCAGATAAACATGCACAGAGACATGGACCCTCCCTGCAAACAAAGTTCCACTGTCTCTTGTCATACCACACAGGCCCCACTTAAACACTGTATGAAAACAAATTGTATGGCTTGCCTAATGTTATGGTTTGCCAGGGTGATCAGGGCCCCCCAAATATTGTCCCCTATCACCAGCCCTTCAGCAGCCCTGCACAGATTCTCACTGTGAGGTAAAAACCTGTACAGAATGTCAGGTAGCTTAGATAACACTGGGCTGTTGTCACTTCCTCAATTCATTGGGGCTCAAAGCAGACGACAACTAGAAACACATCAGCAATATATCTGAAGTCTTGTTATATGTTTTTTTTTTAAGTTGTTCCACAAAGATTTAAATAAAAATAGGAGAAACTAGCTCCGAGAACTTTTTCCCAGCTGCAAAATGTTTACTTGGGTAAACAATGTATACATTGCTTCTGAAGATACAAAGGCTCCTGATTAAGACCTCTGGAAGCAGGCCTGTATAAAGTACAGGAAAAGGATATTTTAGCATTGGAAAAAGTGCAGTGAAAGGGCAACTAGAACGATAAAAGGGTTGGAACACCTTCCCTATGAAGAAAGGTTAAAACGCTTGGGGCTCTTTAGCTTGGAGAAACGACAGCTGAGGGGTCACATGATCGAGGTTTATAAGATTATGAATGGGATTGAACAGGTTGAGAAAGAAGTACTTTTCTCCCTTTCTCACAATACAAGAACTCGTGGGCACTCCATGAAATTGCTGAGCAGTCAGGTTAGAACGGATAAAAGGAAGTACTTCTTCACCCAAAGAGTGATTAACATATGGAATTCACTGCCACAGGAGGCGGTGGGAGCCACAAGCATGGACAATTTCAAGAGGGAATTAGATAAATATATGGAGCAGAAGTCCATCAGTGGCTATTAGCCACAAGGTATAGATAGGAAATCTCAGTCTGGGGCAGGTGATGCACTTTATTCTTTGTGCTGGGGGGGGCAGCAGTGGGAGGGCTTCTAGTGTCCTGGCCCGACTGCTGGACCTCCTGATGGCACCTGGTATTTTTGGCTGCTGTGTGACAGAGTGTTGGACTAGATGGGCCATTGGCCTGATTCAACATTGGCTTCTCTTATGTTCTTATATTCTTATGTTCTGTTCAAGCTGGAGAGGTTATTGAGAAAGTCTCCATGGTCCCAAGTCTTATTCCAGCAGCACAGATACAGCCAGAAAGCTAAATTGCTCAAGATACCAAACCTGGAGGGTGTTTTTTTAAAGTACTCACATAGTTTAAGTCACCAGCAACCATACCAGGGAACCAGAGCCCATTCTTGGCATAAGCAGTCGCCTGCAGAGCCAGCTTTATTCCTTGGCCTTCTCAGTTAGTCCTGTCCCTTTCCCCATCCTCCTATCCACTCTGTTCAGCTGTAGACTGAAGATATTTGGATCTCTTTAGAAGGAGCCACTCCTCTTTACTTGTTAGAGGTGGGATACTGCTTGATGAACACTACAACTCAACAAAGAGGGGTTGGGGGACAGAAGACGGGCTGGGTAGGTCAGGGCTGAGTCCTCATCTCAACCATTTCTGTTCTGTCATCTGCTGACTTATTTAGAAGCCATCACTTTCCCTGTACAATTGATCTCATCCTTTCTGCTGCCTCTTCCAGCTGAACAGTAGGGAAAAGAGAAAAGTACCGGTTCCAGAGGCTTCAGTTCGTGCTAGCAATGCAAGTGGGTTCAAAATATTTCTGTCTTGGATAGAGCAGTGATCTGTACTGGGCAGATGTGTTTTCTCTGTCCAGCAAACCAAAGGAAGAGAAATATTTAAAAAGAGAGAGAGTTCCCGTTTTGTGGTTCCCTAGCTTTGTGTGTATGGATGTGTGCCCACTGCAAAAAGCTGGATAGGGAGGGGAGCAGCCAGGTAGGTTACGCTGGATGGATAGTAGCTTTCTCTCCTCCACCTTTTCTGATCTAAAAGTGCCTATT
Organism: Gekko gecko; assembly: GCA_029375565.1. NCBI lineage: Eukaryota > Metazoa > Chordata > Lepidosauria > Squamata > Gekkonidae > Gekko > Gekko gecko. Next base: position 34,208,307 of record JAPDNY010000007.1, read on the forward strand.
ATTGCCAGAAAAGCACAAAAATGGAAGGGCTTCTTTATATAGTAAACTTTTCCTGAGCATTTTCTACAAAAGTGCAAGAAATGTCTTGGGAGACTAAGGAACCATTTCTTATGCTGCTGTTCCCAAAGTATGAAACGACAAACACATCGTCATCTACTAAAGAGCTCCCTCAGCTTCCTGACATATTTTTGTGAGCACAATCTAGGGATGTCAGCCTCCAGGTTGGACATGGGGATCCTCCAGAACTACAGCCCATCTCCAGACTACAGAGATCAGTTTCCCTGGGGAAAATGGATGCTTTGGAGGGAGGACTCCATGGCATTATACCCCACTGAGGTCCCTGTCCCCTCTAGGCTCCATCCCCAGAAGCCCTCACCCCCCATCCCCTGCTGGTGGCAGGGGGGATCTGGCAACTCTAGGATGAGCTCTCTGGACTTTTTTCTTGTATCAGTACTGTGACTTTTAATTGGGTGTTGTTTGTGTGAGTCTGAGAAATACACCCACATGAAACTGCTCATTTAAGAAAACAAAGTCCACATTGTTTGTGTGATGTCATAAGTGTTGCCAAGCCCAGCCAATGGGAGAACAGGTGGGATGGAGGGGAATGGGGAAAAACCTGGAAGTCAGTCCTTGATAGGAATTGCCAGAAACTCTGTGATTTTACCATAGAATTCCCAGCCAATGGTGGTTTAATAATTATTATCAATATTATTATTATCTATATTATCTATATTATTATCTATATTGTTATTATTATTATTATTATCATCATCATCTATATTCGCCCCCTCGCCCAGATTGCCCAGAGGCATGGGCTAGGGTGTCACCAATATGTGGATGACACCCAGCTCTATCTGTTGTTGGGTGGGCATTTTGGCTCTACCCTGGAAGTTCTGGACTGGGTGCTACAGGACGTGGCTGAATGGCTTAGAGTGAGCTGATTGAAATTGAATCCGATGAAGATGGAGGTCCTGTGCCTGAATCGGAGTGGCTCGGGGTTAGGGGTCCCACTACCAGCCTTCAATGGGGTGCCGTTGGTGCCAGCACTGAGGGTCAGGATCTTGGGAGTGCTCCTGGATGCCTCTTTAACAATGGAGGCCCAGGTAGCAGCCACTGCCAAGGCAGTCTTTTACCATCTTCGGCTGATTAGGCAGTTGGTTCCCTTCCTTGAATGCAATGGTCTGGCTTCAGTGATCCAGGCAATGGTCACCTCGAAGTTGGACTACTGCGATGCTCTCTACGTGGGGCTGACCTTGGTGCAACTCCGGAAGCTGCAGCTGGTGCAAAATGCGGTGGCCAGGCTGCTGATGGGGCTCCCCGTGTGGGAGCACATCTGGCCTTTGCCAAAGTCATTTCACTGGCTGCCAATAGCATACCAGATTCATTTCAAGGTGTTGGTTTTGACCTTTAAAGCCTTTTATGGTCAGGGGCCTGCCTACCTGAGGGACTGCCTTTCCCCACATGTTAACCAGAGAGCACCGTGATCAGGAACACAAAACCGCCTGCCCCTCCCTGGCCCTAAGGACACCAAGTTGACATCGACTAGGACCAGGGCGTTTTCCTTGGAGGCACTGAATTACTGCAATGAGCTCCCTGGTGAGATCAGGGCCCTGCGGGACCTCTCGCAGTTCTGCAAGGCCATGAAAACGGAGCTTTTCCGGCAGGCATTCCAGTAGGAGCTGCCCAGATCAGCTAGGCCCTGTGCCAATCTATGTCTAGTCGAAGATATTCAAAGTGGTTGCATCGCTGAATGTGTTTTAGACACACTTTACTATATTATGCCACCATCGATATACCAATGGTTTTAAATTTTTATTATGTATTTATACTAAAATGTATACTGTTTTATTGTTTTTATGTAAGCTGCCCTGAACCTGCCTTGGTGGGGAGGGAGGGGTAAAAGTTAAAAAAATAAATAAATATTTTTTTCCCCTCCACTGGCTGCTGGAGTGCCAAAGGGCAAGGCCTGCAGGGGCCAGTAAATCTCCCACCCTCGGTGGGCACATCCCTAGATGTCACTTATTTTTCCCCTTTATCCATTACTTGGTTTGTGCTTCCTCCTCTTCCCACCCAATTGCCTTTTCTTTCTTAACAATAAATCACTCTGACATTCTATTCAGTTTGGAGCTTAACCTAGCAAAAAACTCTTGTGTTTTCTTACAATAATACTATAAAATTACTTGTTATTTTGTAGGCCCAAGTATTCAGTGAGGCATGAAAGTTATTTTGTGTATGTTCTGAGGCACTGCTTTCTTAAAGATAATGCTGTTATCTCATTTAGTATAGTTTCTTTGAATAGTAATAACAATATCCCAGTATGCCAATATCTACAATTAGCAAGTTTTCAGTTGATAAGAATACACAAGAGTGTGATTATGAACAACTTTGACCTATTTTAATCATTTGATGGCCACCTCTGATGAAAAGGGCACTCTCTCACATTTCTAATGTATTAGGAACAAGTACCATTTGGTCAAAAGTCATGTTAGAAATGGCAAATGGGTTTTGGTTATGAAATTAACTCAAGGGTTTTTTCCTTTTTAACTGTGTACAGAATTGCCCTTCCTGATTAGCCTTAGTTTAAGGAAGAATGCCCTTAAAATGTTACATCATTGGCATCTTTCCCCAGCTAGACTGGCCAGGATATATAACGGATCCAGCAATCTTTGCTGGTTTAGTGATGAACCCCAGACAAGTTTTGCGCATATATGGTGGAAGTGTATTAGGACACAGACATTTTGGGAAAGTTTAATATAACGCTGCCACAAAGTACTGGCCCTAACATTTTATGTACCCCAGAATTACTTTTGTTAAATTATACTCTACAGCATTCAGACATCGGAGCCTCTGAGTTTCATAGGACTTGAGGAGATGAAATAGAGCCCTCCCTCCTTAAGGTAAAATGAGTCATTTATAATGTAAAGGGCATCCCATATTTTAGATACCACAGCTCCAAAGTGTCCTTTTGTTTCCTGAATTTTCTCCTGCCCAGATTTAGAGCAATAACACATATGAACACACATGAAGCTGCTATACTGAATTAGACCACTAGTCCTTCAGGGTAAGTGTTCTCTACTCAGACTGGCAGCAGTTCTCCACATGTGGTCTCAGACAGAGGTCTTTCACATCACCTACTGTCTGGTCCTTTTAAACTGGAATTGCTGGGGACTGAACCTGGGATACGCTGCATGCCAAACAGATGGTCTACCATTGAGCCACAGCCAAAGAACTGCAATGGCTAGCTAGATAGGCAGGCAGACAGACTTACTCAAAGCAGGGTTGCCTGGTCTTCACAATGCACTGGTGGGGGATGGGAAGGGGCCTTCTGGGATTGGGGTGGGGCTCTGCCCCTAAACAATGACATCACACAGCAACATCCCTGACATGATGACATCATGTGGACATTGTGTGGCAACACTCTGGTTTGAGGGCAAAATGCTATGGTATAATTTCCCTCAAACCATAGAGTTTTGCCCACAGTGCTTGGGGGGAATGCGAGAGCATTGCCCTGGTGAGATGCTGGCGCTTCTGTGTCATGCCAGAAGTAATGTCACTGACTGGTGACAAAGATCACTGCCTCCCACAGTAAGCACCTGCCTCCCCCAATCTCCTGCTGGTTAACAGGGCGACTGCATGAAATAGCGTGCTGGACTAGAAGAACCCCTGATCTGCTCCAGCGGACTCTACTTATGTTCTTAAGAAGCAGTGAAACAAGCAGTTGTTACTCAACTTTATTTATACCTTCCAACTTAGAAGGTTATCCTTGGCCCATCTTAGTTTTCAGCCTGACCTCATCCTGGAGGACATTTGACCAGGACAGATGGCAATATTTTTATCCTTTTCAGGCTGAAAATGAATGATTGCTATATCATCAGAAGGGTGCAGGTGAGCATTCCTCATCCTCTGGCTTCATTCTCAGAACTCCCATTTTTTTTGGAGGGAAGGAGCAGCCACCAAATTAGGCAACCATCTGTTGTTTAATGAAGTTTTCAGCTTACTTGCATTTGAAGAGGTTATTCCTAGGAGATTTCACTTGTTTTCAAGCAAATCAGTTCTATTGCTACACAGAAACTCCATCCCTTAGGCAAGACTCATCATCATTCATCCATAACCCTCCCATTCAGATATAAACTGATTTAGAAAATCTGAAGCTTGAAGGTTATTGCCAAGACAGGGCCCTTCCTTCCCCTCCTTCCCAATCCTGGTTACAGTGGGCTAGTTCTAAGTGCCAGAGATGGAGGGTGTGAGCTTGCCAAATTATTGTCCCCAAACAGATGCCTCTGTTTTCCAGCAAAATGGGGGAAAGTGTGATTTAAAAAGAAAATAATGAATTTTGTTTTCATTGTATAGAGGGTTTGTTTGTTTGCTGTCTCACTGGAGTATCTAAAATATTCACAGAGCAAAGTAACCTGAAGCAAACTGAGAGGCCTTTGAAATGGGACAGAAAAGAAATCCATAATTGCAGCATTCAGAGTGCCACATTTTTATTATAAGCAGGTAAGCTATAAAACAGCTATATCTAGCAGCCACTTCAAATTCCTTTACCAAAGGAAGGGGTTAAAAAACAGAGCAATGGGAATTCAGACGTAATACATACAGTTGCCACTGATTAGAAGAAGAGAGAAGAGGAGAGATTGGATTTATACCCCGCTGGCAACCCTACCCCTACCCTGAGTCAGATAGAGGTGACAAGAGAGGAGGTCCTACGACTGATAGACAACTTAAAAACTGATAAATCACCAGGCCCGGATGGCATACATCCAAGAGTTCAGAAATAACTCGAATGTGAACTTGTGGATCTCCTGACAAAAATATGTAATCTTTCATTAAAATCTGCCTCCATTCCTGAGGATTGGCAGGTAGCTAATGTCACTCTCATCTTCAAAAAGGGTTCCAGAGGAGATCTGGGAAAATACAGGCCAGTCAGTCTGACATCAATACCAGGTAAGTTGGTGGAAACTGTTATTAAGGAAAGAATTAGTAAGCACATTGATGAACAAAAACTATTGAGGCAGACTCAGCATGGGTTCTGTAAGGGAAGATCTTGTCTCACTAACCTGTTAGTCTTCTTTGAGTGGGTGAACAAACATGTGGACAAGGGAGATCCAATAGATATTGTTTACCTTGACTTCCAGAAAACTTTTGATAAAATTCCTCATCAAAGGCTCCTAAGTAAACTCAAAAATCATGGGATAAAAGGAGATTGGATTTATACCCCGCCCTTCACTACCCAAAGGAGTCTCAGAGCTGCTTACAAACCTTTTGTGGATCCCTTTTGTGGATCAAAAACTGGCTAATTAAGAGAAAACAGAGAGTGAGTATAAATGGGCGATTTTCTCAGTGGAGGGTGGTAAGCGGTGGGGTACTCCAGGGATTAGTACTTGGTCCAATGCTTTTTAACTTGTTTATTAATGATTCGGAGTTGGGAGTAAGCAGTGAAGTGGCTAAATTTGTGGAGGGTGGTGAAAATCAGGGAGGATTGTGAGGCACTCCAAAGGGATTTGTTGATGATGGGCAAGTGGGCATCAACATGGCGAATGGGGTTCAATGTGGCCAAGTGCAAGGTGATGCACATTGGAGCAAAAAATCCTAAATGTAAATACATGTTGATGGGGTCTGAACTGGCAGAGACTGACCAAGAGAGAGATGTCGAGACAGTGTGTGACTGCAATAAAAAAGGCCAGTGCTATGCTGGGGATTATTAGGAAGGGTATTAAAAACAGATCAGCCGATATCATAATGCCCCTATATAAATCAATGGTGCAACCTCATTTGGAATACTGTGTACAGTTCTGGTCACCACACCTTAAAAAGGATATTACAGTTTTGGAAAAAGTACAGAAAAGGGCAACTAAAATGATAAAAACTTTCCCTATGAAGAAAGGTTAAGCGCTTGGGGCTCTTTAGCTTGGAGAAACGATAACTGAGGGGTCACATGATCGAGGTTTATAAGATTATGCATGGGATAGAGCAGGTAGAGAAAGAGGTACTTTTCTTCCTTTCTCATAATACAAGAACTTGTGGGCACTCAATGAAATTGCTGAGTGGTCAGGTTAGAACAGATAAAAGGAAGTATTTCTTCACCCAAAGAGTGATTAAGACATGGAATTCACTGTCACGGGGGGGGGGGGTGGCGGCTACAAGCATGGACGGCTTCAAGAGGGAATTAGATAAACACATGAAGCAGAGGTCCATCAGTGGCTATTAGCCACAAGGTATAAATAGGGACTCTGGGGCAAGTGATGCTCTGTATTCTTGGTGCTCGGGGGGGGTCAACAGTGGGAGGGCTTCTGGTGTCCTGGCTCCACTGGTGGACCTCCTGATGGCACCTGGTATTTTTGGCCACTGTGTGATAGAGTGTTGGACTGGATGGGCCATTGGCCTGATCCAACATTGGCTTCTCTTATGTTCTTACCCCTCTCACCAGTGGGCAGGGAGGACCTGAATACCCTAAGCCAAATAGTTGTCCTGGAAGCATACAGGCTAAGTCCCCTCTGTGATGCTGGACTCTAGCACTGAATTCAGAAGTTTACTTCTACATGTGGAGGAAGCAATGTATGTAGAGGTTCCCTGTGGTCCACTGATGGACTTAACCTCCATGCATCTGGCTATGCTCCTTTAAAAACCATCTATGCTCTTGGACATCACTATATCCATTGGCTAAATTAATAATCTGCCTGGCTGCAATGGACAAACTCCTGCCCACACTCTCTATTGTCTAGTCTCATCACAGGAGCAGTGGGAAAAACAATGGGCAGGATGGACATACTGGATGCTATGATGTCACTTCTGGAACTGGAAGTTACATCACAGCACCTGCAATATTCCCCTTGCCCAAGATATAGCCCTCTTCTTCCAAAAGCTCCTCAGCAGACACAGGCCTGGCAATGTTACCCACTGGCAGCAAATTACACAAGTTTACTAATCACTGAGTAATGAAGAATTTCCTTCTGAAGCCTTAGGGAATGCTAACCTCCAGTGCTGGAGAGAAGCAGCAGAATAATAAAAAGTGAAATGCTAGCGAAATGGTGAGGCACTTCATTGTACCTCCTACCACCCTGCTTGCATATATCCCATTTCATTCTCTTTCTATTTGTAAATACCAAATTAAAACCAAATATTTCCACACAAAGGACTCTTTTTGAGCACCAGTAATATAACAATACTCCCCACATGATCAGGGGGATGAAAAAAGTAACTTCCTGCTCTTAACAATCACTAATAAATTCGGTATCTGTTTGGAAAGCAGAGCCATGCATTATGTGCTGCTACTGGAAACTCTCCCTCACCACCCTCAGGCATATGATGGGATAGTGTAATGTCTGCAGCACTATTTCCCATTCCATTCCATTTCATTTCATTTTGGCTTGGCTTGCTTTGGTTTTATTAATTAATTTATTTTACTTCATTTGCACCCCTCTTTTCTTCCCAATATGGAGCCAAAGCAGCTTACATCACTCTCTTCTTTGCCATTTTGCCCTCAAAACAATGCTGTAAAGGAGGTTAGGCTGAGAGTGTGTGACTGGCCCAAGGTCACCCAGCAAGCTGACATGGTAGAGGGAGGATTTGAGCCTGGGGGTCGTGAAGAGTTGGACTCCACTGTGCGACTCCCAACAACAAACAACTCCCAGATCCTAGTCCAATACTGTAACTACTATACCACTGTGGCTCTTGAGTCAGTACCTCCGTTGTGAGGTAATCGACAGGTTCTCAGCTTTGACGACGCTGACAGAAGTGCTGTGGTGGTAGTAGTTTATTGTTACAATCCAAGATCAGAATTTAGGTCAACGGGTACAGAGAAGTGCTGTATTGAATGCTATTTTCTGCATGAAAGCAGTGCATGGGGGGATAAAATGTCACCCAACTCTCCTTTGTTCAGCTTTCTGGCCACTGTTCATAGCCTGCTCACTGCTTGACACCATTGTTCAACTCAAGTATCACAAAGGACATAAGTTTATGTCACCATGCTAGATAATCAAATCTGCCTGATTATATGCTATGGCCAGACGAGCTGTTTGATCCATTGTCATTTCTCCTCCCAAACAGATTTGAATTGTATGACCAGGTGGCAACGCCTGCATCCCATTCCAGAGTTGTCAGCCCCCTGTACTCACCCTTCACTTTCCTGACACTGATATTTTCTGGTCATGCCAGACATCTCTGGATGTCTGATAGCTCTCTTGCAAAGTCAAGCCATTGGGGAAGTCAGACCATTCACTTCTGTCTTTGCCAGCATTTTTTTTTTTTGCAGTTAGCGATGTGCACATAGGTGGATATCTACCTGCTCCATTTCCCCATCCACAATATTTTGAGGGGATTGTGAACCTTCTTACTGTTTTTTAGGAAGCTGTGCTTTGTATAAGTTTCCACACAGGTCACCAGATCTCTGTTGCAGCCTCTTCAGCTTGGCCAGCCCCCCCCCCGTTTTCTTTGGTGATTGAAGACTCAGCTGGGAGAGCTCAGGTGAAGTGGGGATACAGCCTCAGTCCAAAGGCTAGCCCGTCAGGCCCATAGCTACATTCGATCATTTTGGGGCCCGGCCCCCCGACTTTCCATCAGGGCCCCCAACTTACTACCTTGGACAGGCAGACAGGCAACCAGGTGGGTCCCGGACAAGATGTGCTCACCAGATGGCCAGTGAGCAGAGTGGCCAGTGGCCCAGTGCAGCCCTCCTCTCCCGCCACTCCTCACCCTGTGGCGCTCTGCTCCGCCCCCGGCCAGACTGCTCCCAGTGGCCGCCTCACCATCTCTGGCCACAGCTGGTCCCTCCCACGCCAGGCAAAGTGAGCACCCCTGCCTGCCTGGGTGCCATTGGTCAGGATGGGATAGTGAGTGGGCTTGGTGGGGGCTGTGGACCCTCTTTCCAGAGTGGGGCACCTGGCAGCGGGGTGTCCGCACACAGACCAGGCAGGCGTGCTCCTTCATCCCAGGGCTCCAGGATGATGACTCATGTTTCGGGCCTGGGTCTGAGCGGCGGGGGCAAGGGAAGGGGGAGCTGGGTACAAGAGAACTTCAAAACCCATCTGTCCCCCCCCACAGCACACCAGGACTCAGTCGGGGCTGGAAGTCAAGTCTTTGGGAGGCCCTGATTTGAACCCTTTTTTATTTTCATTTCAGTGCCCCCTGAATTATTTAAAGCCCCCCCAATTTAAGAAATCCTGGCTACTGGCCTGGCCCCTGTTGCTGGATTGGTGGGAATGGGCTTAATGACAATGGTAGCTGTGGGGCCCCTGAGGACAGCCGGAGAAGAAACTAACCCCCGACCCTCCATGGCAGTGAACCATCGGGTATGTTGGGGGTTGTGCCAGAGAAGCACAGAAACCAAACCAAAAAAAAAGCTGCCCCACCACCTGCTCCATGGTTCCTGCACAGCAAGAGTCTGATCAGTCAACCACGGGGTGACTGTGCAGTGCAGCTGGGTAGGGGTGGGATGTCTTATCCAACCACTCCGGATCTTAAAAAATCCTGATCAAATTAGAAGCACAGCCAGAACATGATAAGTATGCCATCTGACCACAGCCAGGGTCACAAAGCCATTTAAAAATGCAGATAATCTTCCTACCTTTACTTGGAATGGCCCAATACTTTTATAATTTCTTGCATCCATGGTTCTAGAAGTTACTGAAAAGAGACAGGTACTTTTTGCAGCCAATGAAAGCTTCTGAGGAGAGCTCTCCTCTTTGTCTCAGCATTAATGCCAAATTGACCTACTTTCAGAGTTTCCCGATAATTAGGGCATGTTGGACTACACACAAACTAAATTTCAGCTTTTTAAATGGCATGGAAGTATCCTAAAAAGAAAATCATTACCTTACAGATGAATCAGCCGATCATTCCCAAGTGTATTTTTTCATACATAAAATTATTATATTTAATATTGTTAACTTCATCTTTGTGGAAATGAACAATTTGTTTCCATTCAGGCAACTTCCGCTATTTAAACAGGAGTCCAGCAGTATGTTAAAGACTAACAAAATTTATTCCCATGTGAGTGTTCATGAGTCAGAGCTCACTTCATCCAGATACATCCATAGGAGAATTAGATTGGTTTTGTTTCTACTGCTACTCTAAACATCTCCTCTCTCTCAACTTACTGCTTCTTGGAACTTTGAGTAAAAGTATCTTCCCTATGGATTGGGCACTCCATGCATCAAATAAGCTCTGACTCATGAAAGCTCATGCTAGAATACATGTTGTTTATTCTACACTATTATGTTTATTCTGTCACGGAATTAGAGCCTGGATTGAGCCTCAGTCCCCTGCTAAACCTGTTACTTTAATTTCTATAGTAAACAGTCTCTATAGCTGAGTCTTTGGTTCCAGGAGATAGTGTCGCCACTATCAAAGTCTTAGATAGAGTATCAAACAGATAGGGTATCAGAACGTAGCTTCCTTGACTTTCTGAGAGCTTTCCTGACCCCAGAGATAGAAAGAAGGAGAGGGACTGTATTTTCTGGACTCTCACTGCAGCACCGTTGATCACTTTCACAGGGAAATATATGGTTGGTGTTGTATCCACCAAAAATGTACATTGGGTCAGTTCTACTCAGTTCTAATTTAGCCCATGTCACATCCATGGTAGTCCTACATTATAAGTATGTCAGTAGGTACATTAGCAACTATAGATCCAAGAAACATATATACCTCTGTTTTACTAATGGTTGAGGCTGCTCATCAATGCCAAGGGCCTTGATGCTGTAGCCGGAATATATTCCTTATTTGTCTGGGTGTACACTGTACATTGAATTAAAAGTATTGAATTAAGAATTATGAGTAACTTGAAGTTCAATAAATAAGAGGGTTCTCTCTTTCCTTATGTAATTGGGATCCCTGCCAGTTTATCTCCCTCCTTGCCAGTTTATCTCCAATGATCACAGTGAGGATGGGAGTCCATGAAAAGGTTCCTGCACTCCTAGTTTCCCCAACATATTCTATAAAAATACTTTTTTACAGGAGCTGTACAATGTTGTGCCCCATATAAAGATGAAATGGTTGGGGCTCTTCCACGTAACGGGCCTACATACATACCAACTAAACTATTGTATATACTTCATAACATTCAGATTTAAGTTCCCTAAAGATCCTAGTTCTCTAAAATAGGACCTTGGAGACTCAGGTTCAAACCCCTACTCTGCCATGAATGCTTGATGGGTGACCTTGGGCCAGTCAAACACTCTCCGCCTAACCTAGTTCATAGAGGTGTCAAGGGGCTAAAATAAAGGAAAGGACAACAATGTAGCCATGCTGGATATCCTTTGTGGAGAAAGGCAGGGTACAAATGAGAAATAAATAAATATATAAATAAGACTATAATCTCCCTAGAAATTCTTCTCTTGGATTAGAAGTATTTATTCCCCTTTCATTTGTTTGGTTTTCTTTTTACCTTGTCCTGTTAAAAAGATTAGAAGTGTGACATACTTAAATAGCTGGAAGCAAAGCCATTATACAACAGGCTGCCGATACAGTCAAGCAAAGATTTTAACTGGTAACAGCAGTGATCTGATAAAATAAAAGCAGACGATATCCCAGTTTTATATAGTAACAAGTCTTGGAGACAGCTGGAGGAGTGAAGTGACATAAACCTGACTGGCTACTCTACAATAGATTACCTTTGCAAGGAGTTCAAACAGAACCTCCCAGGGTAATAGCTGTTACTCATTTAAGGGGGGGAAAAAACCACATTAGGGATGGTCTCTGGGAGCTGAAGCATGCTTCTCACAGTAAACTACATTTTGCAGAGAACCTGACCTGAAACTATGCCATCTATTTTGTGTAAACCACAGGGTATGGAACACTTCCATGCCGAAATAATCTTTTACAGCAATTTACAACATTAACATACCATAGGAATTATTGTGGAAAGCATCTCGTTGCGACTATCTAAGCTAGAAGCAGAGAAATACATAAGCACTTGGGTAATTTTAAACTCTTCAGCTGTCCGTGTGAATGCCCTGGGATGTACCCAAATACTCTCCTGAAACTGTGGGCCTATTCCGCCTTTACAGTTTAATTTCAACAGGGCACAACAGAGAAACGGAAGAGCACATTAGTTTCCATAGCGATGTAGTGTTATCAAAGATTCACACAGGCCTCTGGCTATTGCCAGTAGTGAAGACAAATCTACTTCACACTTCTCAAGACTGTTTTGCCTAATCCACAAATTAACACATTTTTGGTGGATACAACCCCAATCATATATTTCCCTGCAAAAGTGATCAGCAGTGCTGCAGTGAGAGTCCAGAAAATATAATGCCTGTAGTCTCTGAGTGACGGAAGCAACACTATGCTACTGGTCAAACTCATATGTGTTCAGGATGAAGCTTAACTACTCCATTAGTATTAGACGATGTAAGTGTGAGCCAGAAAAGCTATGTCAAGAACAACCACCTTCTGATCATTTATAGCAGAGTGGAAACTTTTTGCATGACTCATGAATGAATACAGAGCAGAGCTATACTTGAAAGGCTTTCAGCCACTGTGGAATCAGGTATTTGGACTTAATTCTAAATTTTTTAAAAAATATAATGGCACTGCTTCCTCAGTTGCATTCATTTAAGCTACATAATGCATCATCCTATCTATGCTTGTCTTGACCTGGAGAACACAGGCTAGCCTGATCTCACCAGATCCTGGAAGTTAAGCAGGGTCAGCCCTGGCTAGTATTTGGATAGGAGACCTCCAAGGAATACCCAAGTCATGACACGGAGGCAGGCAAAGGCAAATCACCTCTGAACATCTCTAGTCTTGAAAACCCCACGGGGTTGCCATCAAGTATGCTTATCAGTAGCAATTATGGGTCAGCCTTCTTCGAATACCTGTATTTCAGGATCTGAGTTGACTTCTGTTTTGTAAATTTAAGACCTCTGTGAGCTTCTCTGGTGTTCAATATTTGGAAGGAGGTACTGGGATTTCAATGAAACACACATTTCTAAGCATGGGAGTTAGGATGGCAGCTACAAGTTGTTTAATGTGTCTGAACCCACATGGCTCCAGTATTTGTGTGACTACTGGATGTGGTAGGGTTAAATGCAGGGGTCTTTCTCACCTGGGTATTACATGGCCAAGAGGGGAGGGGTAGTGACTAGGTGGGAAAGAATCATGCAACTGGCTTCCACGCTGCTGCTAGTCCACATGAAGGGAATCTGGCCCCAGTTTATCAAGTGGTTACATTCACATTCTGGTTAACTGCTTCTCCAGTACGCTTTAACCATTTATGCATTTCAGATTCCACTCTCCTCCCACCCCAGTTATTCACAGGTCAGCTGTTCTTTCAGTGGCGTAACAGCAATGCCACTAGACCAGGGGTGTCAAACATGCAGCCCAGGGTCTGGATCAGGCACCCAGAGGCCTTCTATCAGGCCTGCAGTGGAACTGGCTGTCTTCTGCATCTTCTTCCAGTTCTGCTGCTGCTGCGTCATCGTAGGTTTGCAGTTTACAGATACACACCTAAACAGCATACTCAAGACTGCAACAGCACTGACATTTTGATGCAACAATTCAGAGCAAGAAGTGTCAGTTATCAGACACTGTTAAATAAAATATTGCAAGAGTGCTAATGTTTTAAGCATGTTTTTATTTTAAATAAAAAAACCCACCCTATTTTAAGTAAAAAAACCACCATCTCTGCTACCTGGCATCACATTTTATGACACCCATGGCCCAGCCCAACAAGGTCTCATTTATGTCGGATCCAGCCCTCATAACAAATGAGTTTGACACCCCTGCTCTAGACTATGCAGAAATGCTTAGCAATCATTTCAGACACCATTATGAGCAGCAGAATAAAATATCTACCCATGCCTGAGCATTAAGCTGCAATGTTCTGATTACAAGATGATCTACAAAATTACCCTGCAGAGCAAATATAGAACCCACCTGCTGAAAGCTTCTTAACTACACTGACAGTTCTAAAAATATAAAGATGCAAATTTTGTAACTCAGTTCATCCATTTACAGGCAGTAGGAAAAAAACAAACAAACAGGAGGTGTTCTAACACTAAAATAGGGAAAGGAAACGTTTCTTCAAGGGATGCTCTTCAAGACAATGTGAAAGTTTAACAGTGGTGACTGCTCTTCTGCGGTGGATGGACAGAAAATATGCATTCTCAGTTGATTCTGCTGGCTATTTCCTATATTCTAGAAACAATTCCAAGATTACTTTTATGGAGTTTGACCCAGGTCCAGCACACTTCCAAGGGCTTACTCAAGTTGTTGGGGCAATCAGTTCAAAGTTGTTTCCCAGCCTGGGAACTCTTTCCTCAATGAGGCTATTCACAGCTTAAACACTCCTATCTTCTAGAAGTTCTTGACAACCAAATTACAAAAACAAGACTCATACCCCATTATCAAAAGCAAGATTCATAATTAATATAGCATAAAGCAGCATAAAAAAGAATACCTCTTTTGATCAACTGCAGCTATCAAGTAAAAATACTACAGCACATCAAAAGACACCTAAATCCAATTCTGGAGCATAATGCTACTTTCAGAGAATCAGTGGGAAATAAACCAATCGTGGTACAAGGGCAACTCTCTAATTTAAAGCTGCTGCTAATGTGCAATGAGAACTACATGGTGGACTTGCATCAAGGTGAGAGAGCTTGCAAAAGTACAAAGCAAGCTACAACTTAGGGAACCTAGTTCCACCACCCACTGCATCCAAGATGCTTACACATATGATTCTACCAACACGGAGTATTCCCTGCAAGAAGAACTAAAAAGTCATCTATTTGTGGGAAAGAATGAATTATTAAAATTACAAGCCATGAATCATTAAAATCACAAGCAATGTATCATCCCCAACTGCATTGTTTGACTATGCAGAATATAAACACACATTCTTTATTAGAAAAGTATTAAGAATTGAAAATTCCTTATACTTTATTCATTAGCACATTTCAGTATTTCTTTTACTGTTGTATACTTAAATCAGAATCAATTATATGGCTGACACCACAAACAATAGCAGAGAAAAGGAGTCGGCTTTCTCATCCGCTCATTCCATCCTGATTTCATATATTCCAATATCTGACATAGAAATAAATAAAGGACTGAATGCATGGTAATGAACAATACAAAAAACAAGGACCCCGATGGTGAAAATCAACACAGTAAAAAGAAAGGCAAATGCACTGTGATCAAGACTGTGAATCTACTACATGTTACTGAGTATTAGAAATATATATGATAATGTGGTACAAAATCACAATAAATGTGTAACGTCAAAATGAATCAAACTTGCCTATATATACAATGATTAATTCTCCACCATGTAAACAATATAATACTTTCAATATAACTTAAAGGCAAAAGATTCTCTCTAAAGGTGAATACACGTAGAAATAGACAAAATCTCTGGGCAGGATTCAATGGATGCCTCGTAAATAAAACCATTTCAGGAAATCTTTATCAAGAATCGCCCATATTCAAATGGAATCGAGTTGTCCAAAATATTTTTCACAATACACACTATGTCCAGAATTCTGAAGCAGAACACCAGCCCTCAGCAAGTTCAGGCAAAAGTCTTTTCCTTCAAATATGTGTGTGTTTGTGTGTGCGCGTGTGCACACCCTAGGGTTCCCAAGTACTTACTGTAAACCGGCAGGGGACACAGTCCCCGGTTAGAACATTCCCCTGGGCAACACCCACGCTGCACGATGCCGCCGCCAGGAAGTGACGCCGAGCGACGCTCTGGCAATGCGGCTGGAAACTCGATGGTACCATTGAGTTTCCAGCCGCATTGCCAGAGTGTCACCCGGCATCACTTTCTGGCGATGGCATCGTGCGGTGCGTCATTCCTTCCCCTGGGGATGGTCCTGCCAGGACATATGCGTCCCCCGCCAGTTTATGGTAAGTACTTGGGAAACCTGGCACACACACACACGCACGCACTTTTGTGTGGAAATATACGTTTTCATTTTTAAAATAACTTTTTTATTTTATTTGCAACAGCAATAATAAAACAATTCAAGCAACAACAATATGACAAAAATAAACTCACCATTTATATTAGCAATAATTTCATTTCATAGTCTTTAAATCATTATGTTTGACACCCCTACTTTAATCTCTGCTTAATGATATGTTTGTGTGGTAGTCTGTTAACTGATGTTTTACTTCATGCCTCTGAAGTGGCTTCTAGCCCACAAATGCTTATGCTACAATAAATATGTTAGGCTTCAAAACACCAAAATCCATTTTTGGGGGTTAAGAATATGCTTTTTTTCCCTTCTAAAGTTCACATAAAATGATAATGCATTCCTTCCCTCTCTCACACACAGAAGCTTGAGCTCAGTAATTAACACACTGACAGGGGCAACTGCCCAAGAAATAGAACAAAAATGAAATTTTGTTCATAAAACTATTTGAAAATGGGAATTTTTTAATGTTCCTTGGTTGAAATATAGAACACAAAGGCTACTTCATGACACAGTCTAGAAAACGTACAGAGAATGAATTATACTATACCTGAATCATCAACAGGGGGCCAAAATTGCAAGGCCCCTGGTGGTTCATTACTAAATTATGTGATTTACTTTCATATGATGTTTGGATTGGATCTCCCCAGAGACTTGTCTGCCACAGAGATTCATCCAATGGAAAGTGAAGACGTTTTCCGTGTAGCATTCCTTCAGTATCCCTCCTTCCTGCTCTACATTTTAATTGTTATTTTTATGTATGTGCATTTTATTGTACCGTATGTATACTTTAGCTTGGTTTTAAGTGTGTTGATGATCTTTTTTTTGTTTGGCTTTAATGATTTTTAAGAAGTTGTTTTTATTGAGTACATTTTAAATCTGCTAGCTGCCTTGGTAGCCCTGATCAGGGAAGAAAGGCCATTTTTGGGGGTTAAGAACGGTACATTGGACCTACCTGAAGGTTCTTTCTCTTCAGTGGGGGAGAAGTCATCCAGGCACTGGTTAGGTCACGCCTCTGCTCGCTCGATAGGCTATGCAAATTTCTTTTGTTGCATAGCTCCTGTTGGAGTGGCCCCGGCTGACCTCTCCAGTGATGTCCAAGCCCCGTCCGTGGATCGCCCTTGCTGTATGTGCGTTGTCTTCCACGAAATTGTGGTCTTGTCGGGCTGACCTCTTTTTTTTTTTTTTTTTTTTTTTTTGCCACCCGGCGACGCTGCTATCATGGGTGGGATGTGGATGACTTCTCCCCCACTGAAGAGAAAGAACCTTCAGGTAGGTCCAATGTACCGTTCTCCTTCAGTGGGGGAAGTCATCCAGGCACTGGTTAGCTGTGCCCAAGCTATTTTCCCAGGGTGGGTTAGCCATTTTCTGTTGTGGACGCTTCCACCACTTGCTGCAAAACTCGTCTGCCAAATGCCGCCTCCGCCGATGCGGCCTGGTCTATCCTGTAGTGCTTTACAAACGTGGAGAATGAAGACCAGGTAGCTGCTCTGCAGATCTCGTCCACCGTAGCACTTGTTGAAAATGCCGCTGTTGTTGCAGCGGCCCTTGTGGAGTGTGCCGTCAGCTTCCCTGGGGGCGCGAGGCCTTGCACCTCGTATGCCTTGTTGATGCACTGCCGGATCCAGTAAGCCACTGACGCCTTTGATGCCTTTTTTCCCTGATTTGGGACCCCGTAGGTTACAAACAAACCATCCGATCGTCGGAAGTTTGCCGTTCTGTCGAGGTATATTCGCAAGGCCCGACGCACGTCCAGCTTATGCCATGTCTTCTCCTTAGGGTGTCTTGGCTTAGGGCAGAAAGATGGCAATGTAATCGGCTGGTTGAGGTGGAAGGCCGAATTTACCTTGGGGATGAATGACGGGTCCATCCTCAGGGTCACTGAATCCTGCTGGAAGATGCAGAGCTCCCTCCGTGCCGAGAGGGCGGCTAGCTCGGAGATTCTCCTGGCTGTAGTCACCGCAATCAGGAAGGCGACCTTCCACGATAGAAGTCTTAACTCTGTTGTTCGTAACGGCTCAAATGGAGGCTTCGTCAGGGCGTTTAGCACCTTCTGAAGATCCCAGGTAGGGAACCGATGCCGGACCGGAGGAGCCAACTGGCTCGCTCCCTTGAGAAACTTTTGACGTAACAGCTGGAAGCGATCTTCCTTCGTGCTTTTTCCCCCAGACATGCTTGTATGGCTGCTACTTGACGCTTCAGGGTGTTTGGTCGAAGGCCTTGCTTCCAGCCATCAGATAGAAATAATATGACCTCCTTCTCCGTAGTCTGGCTGGGTTGAAACCCTTGAGACGCGGCCCATTTTGTGAATGCCCGCCATGTATGGCTGTAAATGCGATGTGTGGATGGTCTTCTTGCCTGAAGCATAACTTCAGTCACCTCTCTCGGAAACCCCATGTTGGTTAGTTGGGTACGCTCAATTTCCACGCTGTCAGTTGTAACCATTCTGGGTCCGGGTGTAGAATGGGCCCTTGTTTGAGTAGGTCCCGTCTCTGAGGTAGAGGCCACGGTCTCTCCATTGCTAGTTCCACCAGCTCCGAGAACCATGGTCTTCTCGGCCAGTGTGGCGCCACAAAAATCACCGTTGCTCTCTCCCTTCTGATTTTGCTGAGTGTTGCCCCTATCAAGGGTGTAGGTGGGAAGGCGTAAAGGAGACCCTGGGGCCATGGGTGAGCTAGCGCATCCGTCCCTTCCGCCTCCGGGTCGTGAAATCGGGATAGGAACCGCTTGACTTGGTGGTTTTGGGAGTTCGCAAGGAGGTCCATCACGGGTTTTCCGAAGCGTAGGGTGATCTGCTCGAACACCTCCTTGTTCAGAGCCCATTCGCCCGGGTTTAAGTCCTCCCTGCTGAGCCAGTCCGCCTGGAGGTTGGCCGTGCCCCGTAAGTGTTCCGCTCTGAGGCTTGATGTGTGTCGTTCTGCCCACTGCAGTAGAGACTGTGCCTCCTTGAATAGGGACCTTGACCTGGTGCCGCCTTGTCGGTTGATGTGTGCCTTTGTTGACATGTTGTCGGTGCGCACTAAGATGTGATGATTGTTTACGTGTTGGTGGAAGGCGCTCAGCGCTAGAGAGACTGCCCTGAGCTCCAGCCAGTTGATGCTGTGTGAGGCCTGGGCCGGGGACCACCTGCCTTGTGCGATCAGGTGTCCGCAGTGCGCCCCCCAGCCCGTCTTGCTTGCGTCTGTGGTTATCACGAGTTGCCGTGGGCGAAGAAAGGTGACGGCCTTGCTCAGGTTCGATTGCTGTGTCCACCAGTGCATGTCCCTCCGGAGATCGTCTGAAATCCTTATTTGGATGTGTCGCCTCCTGGCCACGTCCTGTTGGAATGGTAGCAGGGCCCACTGCAGGGGCCTGGCGTGGAGTCGCGCCCATGGAATCAAGTCTATCGTAGATATCAGAAGGCCCTGCAGCGTAGCCAGTTGCATCAGGTCCGCCTGTGTCCTGCTCATGAGCTTTTTTACTAGGGTCCGAATCCTGAACTGCTTGTCCACTGGTAGTGACACTGTGGCTTTTCTTGTGTCCAGCCTCGCGCCCAGGTGCACGAGGTCCTGTGTCGGTGTCAGGTGGCTCTTTTCCTCGTTGATAATGAAGCCGTGTGCGCGTAGAAGCTCCTTGGCTCTCTGGGTATAGCGTACCGCTGTCTGGTAGTCCCCCGCACGCAGAAGGGCGTCGTCCAGATACGGGTGGATGTGTATCCCCTCCATGCGCAAGGCCGCCACCAGAGTCACCAGCACCTTTGTGAAGACCCTGGGCGCCGAAGAAAGGCCAAAGGGCAAGGCCTTGTACTGGAAATGTTGATCTTGGAAACAGAACCGTAGGAACTGCCTGGAAGAAGGGTGTATTGGAATATGAAGGTAGGCCTCCTTGAGGTCCATGGAAGTCATGAAGTCTCCCTGCTGCAGGATCTGCAGAATATGACGCAGGGATTCCATCCGGAATTTTTCCTTGTCACCCATCTGTTGAGGCTGCGAAGATTGAGAACCGCCCTCCAGTCTCCTGACTTTTTTGGCACAACAAATAGTACTGAGTATACCCCTCTGAAGCGTTCTGTTTCCGGAACCGTCTCCACGGCGCCGATCTCCAGGAGGTGCTGGATTGCTTCCTGGAGCTGTCGTAGGCGTTCTGTGCTTCTCGGGGTTGGTGATGGTTTGAAACTGCGCGGTGGATTGCCAGTGAGTTCTATCTTGTAGCCCTGAGACACGATCTTTAGTACCCACTGGTCTGACGTGGTCCGGCTCCATGTTTGCGCAAACGCCTGGAGCCGGCCCCCTATCTGGCAGTCATGCTGATTGCTTCTTTGGGGCGACAGTTTTCTCCGTTCTGTAGCCTGCCGTGTTTCTGGCGTTTGGTCTTGCGCCGAATTTGAATGACTTGAATGGTCTGTGGTCCCGGCCTTCGCACCCCCGTCCCATGTTGACGTGGCCACGAAAGGAATGGGAAGACCTGCCCTTGAACTCCCGTTCTCGCCGGTGAGCTGATGACGGCATTGCCTTCTTCTTCTCCCTAGTCTCCACCAGGACCTTGTCCAAGTTTGACTCCCCGAAGAGGAGACGTCCAGAAAACTTTTCTGTAGCCAAATTGCTCTTGGATAATGTGTCTACCTTCCAGTGCTTGAGCCAGATGTTCCGGCGGATGATAATGTTAGCTGCCTGTGCTCTGGCACAAAACTGGATGTTGTCCTGAGAGGCATCAGCTGCGAATTCTGCCGCACGTTTTATCTTGAGAAGCGACCTCCGTAGCTCCAGTGGGGACACCTCAGGGTTTTGCAGAAGGTTGTCTGCCCAGATGGCCGTAGCCCTGGTGAAGTTGGATAGTGCTGCGGCTGAACGGACCGCTAGTGAGATGGCCTCATGTGCCTTCTTCAGGGCGGCTTCGTTCTTTTTATCCATGCCATCCTTCAGGACGTTTTCCCCGTCCTTTGAAAGTACTGCTCCTGAGTGCATCGCCACCACCGGGGCGTCCACTAAGGGAACCTTCAGATCCTCCATAGTGTCCTCGGGCAACATGTAAAGACGTTTTGCTATCGAGAGGAGAGATGTTCCACCTCCTGGGTTAGCCCATTCCTCCCGTATCACGTCCTCGAAGTAATCCGGAAAAGGTGAGAAGGTCTGGACCTTTATCGGTTTTTGAACCCTCTAGGATCCAAGTTTGCCGAAGTGGATGATCTAGGCTTTTCCGTCACCTCCACCTGGTAGTTAAGTGTGGAGATGACCTTTGTCAAAAGCCGCTGGAAATGCTCTGTTTGGAAAAGGCGAGACGAGGTGGGTTTCACTTCTGTCTCGTCCCCCGACCATTCCCCTTCCTCTTTTTCATTGGGAGTTGAGGATGTAATAACAGATGCTGTCTCTATCTGCTCAGAGCCAGTACTGTGCAGGCGGTGCCTCCCTGTGGATTTTCCAGGTTGTGGCCCTTCCAACCCTCTGGGTACTGAGGCCCGCTGTTGTTCTCCTCCTGCCTCCGAGGCCCCCGGAAGGGAACTTGGGGTCATGGCCCTATGGTCCCTGGGCCTTTTTCGTGGAGAAGGGGACCTGGAGCTATATGAGGATCTGGAGTGTGAGGAGTGGTATCTCCTCCTCTTCTTTGTGGTCCTGGCATAAGTCCCGCCTTTGACCCCCTCGCACCCATGTCCTTGGGTAGCAGGGTCGCCCCCACCCCCATGCGACCCCGCGAGGGCCCACTGGGGGGTCTGCCAGGCTCCCCCAGTCAGCGGCCACATCCAAGGATGCCCCATCGGGAATGGGGGGGTAAGAGGCAGCCCTGGCCCGTCCCGCCGAACCCTTGAGGTGCTGGGGGCAAGGTTTCGGCCGATAACGAGGGATGCGCCTGGGGGGGGGCAGTACTGTTGGCTGCGCTCTCCCCGCCGCTGCCCATGGCGGCGGCGGGCCAAAATCCCCCAGGGCGCGAAGGACATGGCCTGTGCCTGGCCGGGCCCGCTGGGCTGCGCAGGAGGCTCTCCAGGGTAAAAGGGATGGGGCGGGTAGGTTGTGCCCTCTCCCGGACCTGATGGTGAAGAAGGTAGCCGTTCAGGGACGCCCCCTTCTGGGCCCCCGGCTGGCCTATGCCCGATTCCGAGACCGGCCTCGGTTGCGCGGGAAGCTGCCGCGGCCCCGGCAGCATGCTCCTGTCCTCCGTTGTCGGGGCTTCCCCCCCCCGGGAATGGTCTCACCCGTCGGGCTCGCCGGCCCTGCGTCTTTCCCGCGGCGTTTTTGGGCTTCTTGGCTCCGCTGGCCGCCCCGCCAGCCGACTTCCCTGCCTTCTTCCTGGGCCTCTGCTGCGAGCAAGGGCCCGGCGCCTGTGCCGTCCTACCGCCGCCGCTTCCTCCGATCGCTGCTGGAGCGGCGTCCTCGTTGTCCACGTGGGGGGAATTCCGCGGGAGCCGGCTGGCTCCATGCGATCAGCCGGTCCCGCGGAGGAGGAGCTGAAGCTCTGCGCTGGCGGCCGCTGTGTCTTCTGCTGCTCAACCCCCGAAGCCTCGGGGGTTATAGGCAGCTGCTCCTCAGGTCGGGTTGCTGCGGCCATCTTCCTTCTCCCTCGCCGCGTGAAGGAGTTTGGCTGGAACTCCGAACGCCCTGGATCCTCTTCTGGTAAATCCCGATCTCAATGAAGCCCGGGGTGAGTAAAGGACCCTGGGTGTTCGATGGACCGTCCTATTTTTTGGTCTCTTCTCTTCCTATTATTTTATTCTATTTTTCTAAGGCTTGGAGCAGGAGCTCTAATGTCCTACCGAGCACAGGGGCTATGCAGGAACTGGAGAGGTCAGCCGGGGCCACTCCAACAGGAGCTATGCAACAAAAGAAATTTGCATAGCCTATCGAGCGAGCAGAGGCGTGACCTAACCAGTGCCTGGATGACTTCCCCCACTGAAGGAGAATATGCTTTTTTTCCCTTCTAAAGTTCACGTAAAATGATAATGCATTCCTTCCCTCTCTCACACACAGAAGCTTGAGCTCAGTAATTAACACACTGATAGGGGCAACTGCCCAAGAAATAGAACAAAAATGAAATTTTGTTCATAAAACTATTTGAAAATGGGAATTTTTTAATGTTCCTTGGTTGAAATATAGAACACAAAGGCTACTTCATGACACAGTCTAGAAAACGTACAGAGAATGAATTATACTATACCTGAATCATCAACAGGGGGCCAAAATTGCAAGGCCCCTGGTGGTTCATTACTAAATTATGTGATTTACTTTCATATGATGTTTGGATTGGATCTCCCCAGAGACTTGTCTGCCACAGAGATTCATCCAATGGAAAGTGAAGACGTTTTCCGTGTAGCATTCCTTCAGTATCCCTCCTTCCTGCTCTACATTTTAATTGTTATTTTTATGTATGTGCATTTTATTGTACCGTATGTATACTTTAGCTTGGTTTTAAGTGTGTTGATGATCTTTTTTTTGTTTGGCTTTAATGATTTTTAAGAAGTTGTTTTTATTGAGTACATTTTAAATCTGCTAGCTGCCTTGGTAGCCCTGATCAGGGAAGAAAGGCAAGGTATAAATTTTGTAAATGAATAAATAAATAAACAATACATAATATGGGTGATGTGAGCTGGGGGCCCAAAGGTAATCTTTGTTTGGGGGTCAAGGTGGGTCTTGGCAGCCCTATATACCACAAGTTAAGGAAGGAAACAGAGTTAGAAGGAAACAATAATTCTGTCCAACCCAAAAGTAGAATCACTGAGGTAATTCTGCTCTCCACTACAATGATCTCCCTGAATGCACTTCTTTACCTTCCCTCTTCTTTTACAACCATCCCAAAAATTTCCTTAAACAAAAGTTCATGTAGTGATAGCACTGTCCTGTTCTGACCTGCACACCACAGACCTGATGGAATTTATACCAGTCCAAAGGCACAGCAGATGGTTTTCCATCCCATTAATTTTATATTCAGCGTTGACCTCAGTGAGTATTTCTTCATGATCTAAGACCAGATATACTTCCTATACATTCACTACTTTATCTAGTTTTAAAATCTCTGAACTAGAAATGATCTCTCATCAAATGTCTGAAAGGCTTTTTAGCTTACACAATTCCACCAGCAAGTCACATTCAATATTTCTTGCTGAAGTCATCTAAAGAGGAACCAATGATTGTGAAGGACGTGGACAACATGGCTCATTTCAAATAACTGCCCTGACTGCTAGTAGATGTACATCTGATTATAATATAAATATGTAGTTGACCTTGAAAGAAAAGTTGCTGCCTCTGAAACAATTGTTACACACTGCCTAATGTTTTATTACCCCCCCACACACGCACATAGACAAAGACAGTGAATAAGGAGAGTAATATTAAATCCATTTCTTTTTGTTATACCACTTTGAGAACGATGCCCAATCAATTGTCATTGTATTGGTCTATCACTGTAACATTTTATGTTGAATTGGGCCATAAACTTGCCCAAGTACACCATGCTGAAGGACCAAGGCTGGTCAAATGTTTCTCCATCCCCTAAACTGCTACAAGACAGTATAATGCATAAAATGTGATAGAGACAGGAGTGTATGGCCGGATGCAAGAAAATTCAGGTATACATAATTTCAAAAGGTAATGCACCTGATGTGAAATAGTAAAACATAATCGTATCTAAGGAAATACAGAATACTAGAATGGACTTCTTTGCCACAGGATGCCACTATGATTATTCATATTTCTGGCCCAGGTACACCATGCTGAAGGACCAAGGTTAATGTTTCTCCATCCCTCAAATTGCTTCAAGACAGTATAGTGGGTAGAATGTGGTAGAAACAGGAATGCATAGTTGGATGTTGGAATATTCAGGTATGTATAATTTCAACCTGATGTACAATAGTAATATATATTTTTTCCTCAAAGGGGGAAAAACTCCTAACCAATAGAAGTTACAAAGAGCGGTTTGATAATCTGCCCCTGAATTTGGGTAAAGTATGGGTGTGGATGTTTTGGGACAATAACCAACCACAAACAAGGGCGAGTGGTCATTCTGTCAGTGAGCCATTTGCCCCTACGTGGTGGAGACCTCCTACATTATCTCACTGCACAACAACTTTTGTGGTGCTGTTCAATTTTTCTGAGAAGAACGGGGATTTATGCTTCTCCTTTTGCTCCATAATGGGTAAGCCCTGCCCAGCATAAGAAAGCTGAGATCAAAATGACATTACTGACAGCCAGTATGGTGCAGTGGTTACAGTCTTGGGACTAGGATCTGGGAGACCAGGGTTCAAATCCCACTATAGCATGGAAGCTCACTGAGTATCCTTGACTCAGTCACACACTCTCAGCCTAACCTATCTCATCCAGCTGTTATGAGGACAGAATGGAGGAGAGGAAAATGATGGAAGGGGCTTTGGGTCACTACTGGGGATAAAGGCAAAAAAATCCCCCCATCCGTATACCTTTTTCAAGAGCCCAAATGCTGGAGATTTTGGCTCCTGAAAACACTGTGTGTGTGGGGCAAACAGGAGCCCCTCCTCAACCTATTCCATGGTCCCAGTGAGGATTGCCCCCTGTGGCTTTTGTAAATAGATGGAATTTCTTCCTTCAAATGGCTGGGGCATCCCTGTGGTGGACTCGGGTTTGCTCTCACGTCTACTTTGGCTCTCAGCCTAACCTACCCCTCAGAGAGGTTATGAATACATACTTCATCATCCAACTTGAAGGAAAGGTTGGATAAATATAGATAAAGCAGTCCAAGGTAGAGAAGACCAAGATCTTTCTGTGAAATCCTCCCTCATAGGGTTTCACAATCATTCCTATCCATTATAATTTCATGAAAAGTAATTTTTTTTCTGTTCTACCAGAACCAGTAATAATTACTAATAGCATAGTAATTACTAATAGCATACCATCTTCAACAAAACCTGGCCTATACATCATAGTTACAGCTCTTAAAGTCTTTATATTGTGTTGCAAGCCTCCCCTTACAGTCTTGAATAAACTTTGGATGCATGTAATATCCTCAACAGCAAACTGTGAGCTTAGAAAATAATTTATGATACTTTGGAGGCAGCCACAGAAGCAGAGAAAAGGAACTAACTGTGAGTCGAACAATACCAAGTGAGTGCATGTGTGCAATGGTTTGCTCCTAAATTGCGAACTTTTCTGACCAAGGAACCTTTTCTGGAAATTAAGTCCCAGTGGTTTCAGAGAAACCTACTTCTGCATGTGTGCAGAGATGAAGCAATAGACTCTTAGTAGTCACAAGTTCCAAAGAAGATTCTGCTGTGTTTGCTTTTACTGTCTCTTCTTGGACTCTTTATGGAACACAATACAAAATCTGCTTCTTTCACTCCGACTAGCTGATTCAATAGTGCTTTTGTTCCTTTGGTTTGACTCCTGTTCCTTTTCAGTGATTCAGCGGGAAATAAGTACTTTGAATTTCCAGTACATGTGGAGAAGACTCCACAAAGCAGAACACAGACTGCATAGAGATTGTCAAGACGCGCCAGTCAGCAACTCAGTGACCTACTTTTATTAGAGTAATTACATTTTTGAAGATATGTCACTATTTCGTCAGGAAAGCTGTGCTGCAAGGTGTCAGCAAACATGCCACTTATCGTTAAAGATGTTTCGAGATGACTATAGTCACTTTGCTGCTGGGAGACTGACAGCATCACAGAATGGGCTCAGGGAACAACAGTCCAATAGAGTAAACAATGGAACAAGCTTGTGCAGAATAGATGCTTTCTCATGAAAAACCAAGCGAAACATAAAATATAGGCTAGGAATGGGTAAGGAATACCAATGTTGCTACAAGATGGCCTTATCACTGTCCAAGCAGACCAGGACAACATGGCATGTTATTATTATTATTCTGAATATTGCTGATGATGACAAAAACTGATTTGAAAGTTATTAAAAAATGACACCAGCCGCAACTAAGAATCTTGGAAGCAGTGCTTAAATTTTAACCTAGGATTCCACTGGGCTCAGTTCCAAAATGTCTTTAAAATGTCTGTGTGATGGACTACATTTAAAATGCTGTTTTCCTAATGCAGAAAAATCAGAGAAGAAAGGTGAATAGTTAACTCTGCTCTAGAATGTTGGGCTTCAGTGGCAGGCTGCTCCTTTTCTGTTACTGGCCAGCACCAGCTGAGGGAAACATAAATATAAAATCAGCTGTGTGCTGAGGGGAGAGTGAGCTCATTTTGAATTCAGCAGCAGCTATTGTTCAGTAAAGTAAAAGTTCAGCTAAAGGAGTTAGGGTTTCCAGGACCTACCTTGCTGCCGATGGGGGGTTCCTGGCTGCCGTCTGGGATCTTCTTCCCCCCAAAACCATAGAGTTTGCCCAAAAACTAGACTGGCACCCCCTGACGTTGGCAACATGATGATGTCACTTCCAGGTGATGTCATTGTGATGGGTACATTGTGCAGCAACATCCTTGTTTGGGGGTGGGGCTTCCCCTGCTGGCCAGCTGGCTGGCAGTGAATTGAAGCCCCAAAAATTGGGGGAACCCCCAGGCAGACTGGGGGTTTGACAACCCTAAAAGGAGAGGATGTTTGAAGAGTCTGACTACAAGAACAAGAGGAGATTGGATCTATATCCCACCTGAAAGAGTATCAGAGTGACTTATAATCTCCTTTCCCTCCCCCTCCCCAAAACAGACACCCTGTGAGGTCGGTGGGGCTGAGAGAGCTCTTTTGAGAACTGCTCATGAGAGAACAGCTCTGAAACAACTTGTAACTGACCCAAGGACACACCAGCAGCTGTATGTGGAGGAGTGGAGAATCAAACCCGGTTCTCCCAGATTAGAATCTGCGGTCCTAACCACTATACCAAACTGGCTCTTGTAAAAGTCTGTCAGACAGGTTCACCTTTTGGAGAGACTGCTGGTCTTAGCTGTGTTAAAACATAACCTGAGAAAGAATTCCAACTAAGAATTCAGAGTTTAGTGTCAGCTAAAGCTGAAGTACGTTTTCACACAGATGCCAAGATCTGGGGTTTGAGATTTTGGCAAAGAGTGACTGGGTAGCCGGCTGAAGCTCACAATCAGGCCAAAAGGAATTGGATTATATTTTCAGGGAAGAAATATAAATCCTATCCACTTATACAAGGAATTGGCACTGGGGCAGTCTGTTTTGAAAGGAAATGGTTATAGACTACTCAGAGGAAAGAAGACACATTGTGATTTCAGAAACAGGGAAAGAATTTGATACATTAAAAGAGTGACCTTTCCAGAAAAACTGAACTGTTATTAGGAAACTATATGCAGAAACATTGTAACTGAAACCAAAGTATTTAGTCAACCATCTCTCACTGATAAGAACCAGGAATTTGTAACAGTAAGCTGCTACGACACCATCATGTCTATCAACTGGAAAATATACTGTTTTACCAACAATGTTTAACTTAGCCTCTCCAATTCCTGACTACTCATACTATCCCTGCCTATTTAATAAAATCTTTATTATTGTTCACTGTACACAATGTCCAGTGTCATTTCAAGGGATCTAAAAAGAGGGCTCGTGTTTTCTCCTGACAAGTTCCTGGACTGGGCAAAAGCCAAGTCAGATTCTGTCACAGGGTGGGCCATTCAGATTTATAAAGCCGCAAATATTATCATGCTACTGAGGGCTAGCTCAGTACCTGAAGGGAACTAAGAATTTTGGTGGGAAAGATCTGCCTCACAGAGGAGGAGGAGGAGGAGGAAGAGATTGGATTTATACCCTGCCCTTCACTACCCAAAGGAGTTTCAGAGTGGCTTACAAACTCCTTTCCCTTCTCCTCCCCACAACAGACACCTTGTAAGGTAGGTGGGGCTGAGAGAGCTCTGACAGAAACTGCTCTTTTTCAAGAACAGCTGTGCCAGAACTATGGCTTGCCCAAGGTCATCCAGCAAGTCCAAGTGGAGGAGTGGAGAATCAAACTCGGTTCTCTCAGATTACAGTCCGTGCACTTAATCACTACACCAAACTGGCTCAGAGGTCTGTCATAGCCTGCCTCAAAAATGGAACAGATGAAGAAACATTAGCATGCCTCTTTCACCACATATCCTTTTGGCCCCTTTACAATTCATTCAAGCAATGCAAGCTTGAATCCCATCAAAAGAATATACTACACTATCATAGTTAAATAATGCACTTGGTTTAGAAACCACAGTCTTGGTGATTTGTTTTAATGTTGTCCAGGAGCGGGCCCATGCCCATTGCCAGAATGGTCCCTGGGCTTACAGGATGCTTATGTGGGAACCCATGGTGCCAGCAAAAGGGAAGCCTGGCAAGCAAGTGGCAACAATGAGTGAGAGAGAATAAAACCAACCTCATGGTGGCAGCTGCCATGGAAACAATATGGATCTCCAGTGGCCAATCAGAAGCTCTGCTAGGTTAAAGCCCCCCCCCTTCTAAAAACACTTAGTAAGCACCATGAAAAGTGTCAGTGAGTGCCATGGCACCCACAGTCTCAAAAAGGCTGAGCACCCCTGGTCTAGCCAGTAGACAACGATATGCATTTATAAACAAAATGGTTCATAAGTGAGTAAATTACAGACATTTCACTTTTCTTGGGAAGCTTGTCTATCACTGATTGTCAGTTGACATACAAGACATAAAGGATCCAAGACTTCTGCCAAACTCCTTTAAAACAAGATTGACTGCACTAAAATATTAATCACTGCACATTCAGACTAGGCATTTCATCACAACTGTTCATTAAATAGTCTACTTGCAAATCTTCATGGATCTGCTACAGACCTTTTTCATTCTTTCATTTATTGCTGGGAGATTATGATAAATTGTCATACACATGTAACAAAATTCTTCTGATACGTTTAAAAAAGCTGTTTATAGCTTATCATTTCTTTCTGATGGCAGTCAAATTTCGCATGAATACTGTGAAAACAACTGCAAACTGCTCCCCTATTGACAGCCCGTAAATGCAGTCATGGGCCACTGTCAGGTATAATTCTAACAGCATGAGAGGCTGCACTGCAAATCCCTTGACTGGTGCAGACAGCTGTCTAACAGCTTCTGCTGGCTGCAAAAAAGAACTTGAGACAGCCAGGATGTGGCATCACCATTAGGACTGAGGGCATGGCTCTCTCCGTCTTCCTTTTGCCTTTAAGGGCTTTTCATTTTCAGGGCTCTGTCATCCAGTGTTCACTCAAATCGGTCCTTGTTTTTCAGCCTGCTAATGACTATGTCTTGTTTCCACTAGCGGCCCTGATTCTCAGGCAGCCTTTTTGCCACCACACATCTCTCTCCTAGAATAATTACCTTCACTTGTCATACTTCTTGCAAAGCCCCCTTTTTCCCAGCCCATATTTAACCCAAACCCTAGCTTTTCTCTGTACTTCTTTCTTCCAAGTCTCCTCCAACAACTCTTGCATCAACTACTGATTCTACTCTCCCGTCTTGCGTTAGTCAGCCCACTACTCAGCTCCCTGCCATTTGCTTTTCCTAACTCTTGGGATCTCTTCTAGGGTGATTCCACACTAGACCTTAAATCCTGGCTCAACCCTGTCCCTGAACTTACATTCTACACTACACTCGAGTTCACCCCTATAATTATCTTGGGGTATCTTTTGTTTCCACATTATATTCCACATCCCTGGTTTTGCCCCCACACTTGTCCTGGGATAAACAGATGCTGTTATAACCAGGGTATTGTGTCGCGAGTTGAACTCTGATAAAACCTGGGATGAGATCCAAGTGAGGAAAGGAACTGAGCTTGCCTTTCCAGCCATTTCTGTCCCTACAAACCTTTACAAAAGCTCGACTGCATATGATCACTGTACTTTTGGCAGCTGTAGCACATCAATAGTTACAGCGTCTATGAACACTTCATGACAAAGCAGTAGCCCATCCAACAGTTGCCAGATGCTTCCACCGTTCCAAAATAGTTAGTTTATTACAACATAGGTATGATAATGCATTCTAAAAGGTGTAGGCAAAAAGAGATGCTTGACTTTGAGCTAGAAATAACAATATAAATCCTTGAACAGAGAAGGTGAAAACCTTGATTAAAACACATCACTAGGAGATTTGCCCTCGTCCGGTCCTTTTGAAGAGCCATGAACAGGAAGAGAATATAATTTAAATTTGTATTGCAATTGTTTGTATTAAAACTATTTATAAAAACACAGCGCCACGCAACAGGATGAGACCTGCCGGAGGAATTTGCCCGGAAGATCGGCTCCAGAAAAAGGGCACCAGGATGCCAATATCTGAAACCACGGAAAGGAACCCGGATGACAACTAGCCTGGGGTGCTGATAGGCAGTCACTACCCTGTAGACTATGTGGCCCTAGTTAGGTTAAAATTAGGTTGCTTAGAACCGCTATGTAAACCGCCCAGAGACCCTCTGAGGTTAGGGCGGTATATAAGCCGAAAGTATAAATAAATAAATATAAATAAATAAAAGAATTAGAATCTTCCTCAGGTGCTGTCATGGGCAACAATGACAGCACTGGGCACCGACCTGAGTTGGCAGCACAGTCAGAGCTGCCGGCATTGTCAGAGCCAGAAGCAAGCCCCTCTGACTCCTCGGGAGTTGACAGCTTGCCGCCGCCAGCACCTGAGCCTGTAACCCCCGCATCTGGTCCTGCAGCAGCCGATGAGGTACAGGTGCAACTGGGAAGCCCGCCTGACTCACCTCCATGGGTGGCTCGGCTGCTGAGGGAGTGGCTCCACAGGGACGTAGCCACCCGCCACCGGGACGTACGCTGGCAGGGAAGGCGAGCGCAGAGTCCTGAGTACTAGCAGGAGTGGCACCACCACCATGGGAAGCATGGCCGGAGGGCTATATAGCTCCCACTCGAGACTGGGCTCCCCGTGGAAGCAACGAGTCACCTCTGTGTGGACCTCGCATCCACTCCGGGCTCCTGTTCTCGGTCCCCGCTCTTGTTTAGATCTCCTGGTTTCCTGTCCTCTGCTTCGGACAACCACTTTCTTGGACTTGCAATTCGGCTCTCACTCTGACTTTCCTGGCTACAACCTTGGGCCGGACCTGACCAGTGTTCCCCCTAAGCTGAGTTAGTGTGAGTTACCTCGCAGTTTTTCAGCCTCTGGCTCACACATTTTTGTCTTAGCTGAGGAAGGATGGCTCCAGAGCAAACTGTTCTTGGAAAAGAGCAGTTTCTGTCAGAGCTCTCTCAGCCCCACCAACCACACAGGGCGTCTGTTGTGGGGAGGGGAAGGGAAAGGAGTTTGTAAGCCGCTCTGAGATTCCTTTGGGTAGTGACGGGCAGGGTATAAATCCAATCTCTTCTTCTTCTCTTCTTCTTCTTATTCTTCAGTAGCCAAATCACTTGCTCACAACCTTAATGCCAGTAGCTCACAAAGGAGAATTTTTGCTCACAAGACTCCACAGCTTAGGGGGAGCATTGGACCTGACTCCTGCCTCTCAGCCCAGCCCAGACTGTGACAGGTGTCAATATTACGAAGTGTTACAGAGATGCCTGTTTCCAAAAGCACAAGGGGGTGGGGACAATCTGACCATTTTTATGAAGATTTTTATATTCAGAGGGATATAACTCAATTTTTGCTTCTTCATCCAGGTGAGCCTTTTGAGCATGTTGAAATCATATTTATCGATTGACATCTGCAGCACTTCCTCTGAGTGTTTCTAAAGTGTTGTCAAGTCGCAGCTGACTTATGGCAACCCCAGCAAGGAGTTTTCAAGGCAAGTGGGAAGCAAAGGTAGTTTGGCATTGCCTTCCTCTGTAGAGTCTTTGTTGGTGGTCTCCTTTCCATGTACTGACCCTGCTTAGCTTCTGAGATCTGTTGAGATTGGGCTATGCCATGCTGCCTTCCTTTCCTAGTCTCTATTTAAAATAAGCTCCAAAGTGCCATGAAATACACCTCATACCCCACAGAAACATACACACATACACACCTTCTTAACACCCAGCCTTTGGGTTCTGGAAAGCTGAAATCTTGAATCCACTGTTTTGTGATTCTGGTTAGTACTAATATAAAGGTATTACACTACTGTTAGTTTTACAGCTGAAAAAGCCACTTCCAAGAACACTGTTCTCTATTATTTCAATAGGCAAAACTAGCTTACTGAGCTATGAAATTATACCTAAGAGACAATACTTCTGGAGATAAATTGGAGCCTCTTAGTGTGTGTATTATATAGCCAGCTTATTAATTATCTTCTGGTCTCTTCTTGTTTGTCTGTTTTTACTCTAAGTTACCTTTGAAAGTATTTCACTAAAAAACTTCCTATAGTTGAGAACAACAGACTGTATTCTTTTCTTTTACAGTTTAGAGCTAACAAAAGTAATAAACTTTTTAGAAGTACGTTTGAAAAAACACAATGAAAAATGAACAATACTTACAACCATACCATTTAGCGACACCCAGCAGTCTTGTGGGAAATCCTGCAGTAATGGTACCAAGAACTGAAGGCAGCCATCCCAGTGGCAAAGTAGCAGCATCATTCCAATTAAATTGAAGATTCTCACAACAGCACTTGCTAGATCGTACGTCATGTGAAAAATCTGTTGATAAAAATCACACACATTATAAGTTGATCAAAACACACACATAAGAACATAAGAGAAGCCAATGTTGGATCAGGCCAATGGCCCATCTAGTCCAACACTGTGTCACACAGTGGCCAAAAATACCAGGTGCCATCAGGAGGTCCAGCAGTCGGTCCAGGACACTAGAAGCCCTCCCACTGCTCCCCCCCCAAGCACCAAGAACACAGAGTATCACTTGCCCCAGAGTCCCTATCTATACTTTGTGGCTAACAGCCACTGATGGACTTCTGCTCCATACGCTTATCTAGTAATTTCTTTTGAAGCTGTCCATGCTTGTAGCTGCCACCACTTCCTGTGGCAGTGAACTCCATGTGTTAATCACTCTTTGGGTGAAGAAATACTTCCTTTTATCCATTCTAACCCGACTGCTCAGCAATTTCATTGAGTGTCCATGAGTTCTTGTATTGTGAGAAAGGGAGAAAAGTACTTCTTTCTCAACCGACTCTATCCCATGCATAATCTTATAAACCTCGATCATGTCACCCCTCAGCTGCCGTTTCATACACACGTAACTGAGTTAATGCTCATCAAGGCACATAAAAGAATGATCACTCTGGCACATCAAGTGCGGTAGTTTTCAAACTATAATCAGTGCTTCAAATGCTTATCAAGAATTCTTCTAGAAGATGGTTAGTAATGATTGGAAGCTTTCCAGAAAGAAAGGTGTTGGTCAGGTTCTAGGCTGTGCTCTCATCTGAAATGGGCAGATCATAAGGTCCCTCTTCCAGAACTTTCTGTAACCCTCAAGCGCCAGTGTCCTTTTTACACGTGTTAGTGTGGAAAATATTCCTTGAATAGAGGGCACCTGAAAGTCATTCTAGAACATAGATGAATGAATGTTTCCAACTCCTTAATTTGATTTGCAAGTACAAAACAAAATACCAACAACACTCAAAAGAACTGAGAATGAAATTTCAGCAGGTTCCCACCCCCATATTCTCCTCATGTGACCTGCACTCTCACAGTCTTGCTCCACAGTCTTTAATAGGGATCAACACAGCTTGTATGGGTGCCCTGTGGTTTAAGAGAACACACTGCGTCAGTCCACCAGAGCACTGAACCCTCAAAAAATAAGGACGACTCTCAAACATAATCATAAACCTTACTGAGATGTAACCAAATGTTTTGGCAATGCTGTTTTTCAATCCCAAAGTTCAGGTTTCTTTCACAATTTCTCCACATCTGGGGAAGAAACTGTGGTCACCCTTCTCCCCAAACATATTAATGAAGTTCATTACAAGTATTGCTATTAACATGCATGCCTGTTTTTGTTATGTCTATATCTCTATATTATGTATAAAGTTGTTTAAAAAAAAAACCTGTAAAAGACACAAATTCAAATAGGAAATCCTCCCTTCCCCCCAAGCCTGGTATGAATGAAAAATGTCTTCCAAAAGTATGCATGAAAATTAAAAGAAACAACCCCCTCCATACTTGTATATCATCAGCACTGCAATGCTTGAAGTGATGCAAAATCAAGACAAATCATCTACATAGGAAATTCTGTAACTGATTGTTCTAATAAAAAAGCAGAAACAGCATCTACTGTAATCAAATGTAATTACAGTAGTACCATAGTGGTCTCAAAATATTATGCAATTACTCTGTTCCATGAATTATACATTAATCTTACCACTTAAGAGTTATTAAGAGACAGCTATACAATGTTTAAATATCATTGTTAAGTGTGATTATTATTATATATAATTCCTGTGGAAATTGCAATATTTAAAGATCAGAGGAGAAACATTTTCTAAGAGCATGGGTCCTCCAGCTAAAACAAACTAGAAGTATATGCATGCATCCTTTGAACACTGCTGTTTTTCAGCCCCATAAAAATCTTGTCAAATGGGCTACTAAAGACTGAAACAGATCCATTGCTTAGGATGTGAGCACAGATCCCCATTTCCTTTATTGTACTTCCATGCCTGCAAGCCTGTAATTGAGCAGAAACTTGCAATCAGATTCAAATCCTGACATTTATCTAACATTACACAGTTACTCTCAGGAATATGAGTAAAAAAAAATAAAAAAATAAAGGAAAGGAAAAGAAGCTGCAAGATTGAGTCACAATTGTCTGAAATGATTTTCTGTTAGGTGAGCTATGAATCAAGTTAGAGAACAAAGAACAGTTTCTTTTCTCAAAAGTAAGTGCTGCTTAGGTTATTGAAAAGTATTTATAAATGTCGCACACCTATTTTTAAATCCCCTTATTTTACAATATCAGTTTAGATAGAAACATAAGTGACGAACTGGTAACATTAAAATTGTAAAACTGTAAAGTCTGTTAAGAATGATACCTCATAGTTAGTCAGTCTGTCTGTCTGTCTGTCTCTCTATATATATACATATTAGGACATCTGTCAAAATCTTTATTTTTGAAATGCGGGAGAACCTGTTTTCACCTTGCCAGAAATGTTATAAAATACACCCTGATTCTAGAAGCATTGTTTTTGGTATCTTGGAATACTCTGGAATGCCAGCAGAGTAAATTGTGATATAAATTTAAATAAATATTCTAGCTTCTTTACTAAAAACATGGTAATCTATACATTCAACAACAGCCCCACCACATGTTTATCCAGGTTTGGAAATAAAAGCATAAACATTACCAGCCCATTAATATTTTTACTAGCTTCTCTGGTTTCACATGCCTTACCCTACTCCTTGTCTAAAAGGCCTAAGAGACAACTCTTTGCAAATCTTCCCCATCTGAAGAGAGTTCTCATTTGTCCAAGGCAGCCAGATAAATGGTTGTTTGGAAGCCTACCACAATATCCACCATCCCAATTTCATCCACACACAGCTGTGGACTGGCCTGTTTACTTACAGAGAAAGTCTGCTCCTTTGGAGCATCACAGGAGGTCTGGGAGAAACTTAACTGGATTCTACAATGCAGGCAGTACTGCCTGGTCCACACTGTTTGCACTTGGGCCATAGCAGTGATGTAGGGTGTAGGGTCACTTGCACCATTGTTATTATAATCATAGCCTGGGACCAAGTTGCATGGACCTGTTGGGGGAATTAAGAGTCTAGGAGCTTTTCCTAGGACTCCCATCCCCATCAGGCTTGATAAGGGAGGAGGTGGAACTGGTAGGACTAAGGTTACCAGGTGGGGGCTGGAGATTACCCGAAAGTACAACTGCCTTCCAGATGACAGAGATCAGTTCCCCTGGAGAAAATAGCTGCTTTGGATGCTGGACTCTGTGACATTGTATCCCACTGAGGTCCCTGTCATCCTAATGTTCCACCCCCAAATTTCCAGGGATTTCCCAGCCTCAGCCTGTCAACCCTAGGTAGGACCCTGTAATTCCAGAGAGAGAGAGAGAGAGAGAGAGAGAGAGAGAGAGAGAGAGAGAGAGAGAGAGAGAGAGAGAGAGAGAGAGAACTGTTCCAAGGTTTAAAACCATTTATTGAAAATTTAAACCCATAATGCAAAAGTGTTCAAGCAAATAACAACTCAGCAGTCATCATACAGGGAAAAAACTCATAACCTATCAGAAAAGTAGTGCACTTGTAAGTATATTTATCTATCAGGAATATATTCCAGCTCTCCCCCAAGACCTCAAGGGGGCTGTTGGCCAAGGAGAGGCCCAAACGATGGCCATCACTGATATTATATGCCTTTAGGATCCAAAGGGGCTGTCAATCAGAAATGGGATGAGTTCTGATCAAAATCAGATGGCAAGATGAATGTTTACTTTCTGACTTGGGATTCCTGACCAGAGTTACTGTTTCTCAGAAATGGGGATAACATGGATAACTATATGTTGAGACTTCAAGGATGGCACCACTCACCCCTGGAATGTATAAACACCCACTAGGGCAAAAGTCGTGTACCAGGCAATCTGTATCACAAAAGCTAAAGCACTAGCTGAGCCCTGAAGCATCTTGGGAAATCAAAGATTCAGCTATAGAAACAAATTCAAAATGGGTTTGCAAGGGACTGAGGCTCAGTTGAGGCCTCAATTCTGCAACAGGACCATGTGATGCTGTCAGTTCCAGGCTGAATGTTCCAGCCTACTTTCGGGTTGCCAACCTTCAGGTTGGGGGTGGAGATCTCCTGGAACTGCAATTGATCTCCCCACTACAGAAATAGCTTATTATTAACATTTATTCCACTTCTGGAGAGCATGGCTGCATTGGAAAGTGGACTGAATGGCATTATACTCTACTGTGGTCCCTCCCTCCCTAAACCCCACTCACCCAGGCTCCACCTTCAGATCTCCAGGTATTTCTGAACTGGAGTTGCCAACCCTAGCCCACTTCCATACCACAGCATACAGCTGGAGCAAACAAGCAGCCCTATGAATATTCTTGTGACTTTCATACTTCCCTTTCCTCTGAAATGCATAATTCCACTGGCTTAACAGCAATGACATTGCATGTTATCCAGGGCTGAGGGATCTCAGGGTTTGATCTTAAGCCTCAGGATTGTAAACTTCTCAGAGTCTCCAAGAGAAGAAGAAAGGTATCACAGTGAGGGGCCAGAATCAGTGGATAGGGTATTTTGCTCCTCCCTTCAGTTTCAATCACAGTGGGGGAGCTGATACAGCAAGGTTCTTCTCCAGTGACATTTCCACAAACACTGGACACCATGACGTTCTACCACCCTTTGATCTACCATACAGTCCTTCATTTTCCCCAAGCTCTGCACCTGCATTGTAGAATCTGAGCCTGACTCTCTTTCCCACTACCATCAAGATATTCAAAGGTCTATCCCATTACTTATTAGTTAAACAAAATCCATCATGTCATACAAATAAACATATTGAGCATAATACAAAATAACAGACAGACGGAGACATATGTAACTAAGAAAATACTGAACACACACAGAGGAACTACGCCATACTAAGGCCCAAGTCATATGGGCTGGAAAACGGGGGGGGGAGGCTATTTGCGACGCCGCAATTAGAGCTGCCAGAACACAGTGCCATGCATTGGTGGCATGCCATGGTTCCTTCCCTCTGCACCTGCGCGTCAACGAGGGGCCAAAGGGGAAAGCCGTGCACTGGCATGATCACACCGAGGGAGTCTGGAGGCAACCCGTGGCAAACCGTTTGCTAGTACCTTCAAGGAGGTAGTTTTTACTCTGCATCTTCGGTGGGAAGATGCGGGTTGGCCACGGGAGCGCTATGCCTCACAGATGTTGTGGTGTGATCGAACCTGGAAACTCCGCCATTCAATTGTGGCTCTCCCGTAGCAAATTCGGCGTGTGACTGGGGCCTAAGGAGAGCAGATTTTCTCCCATTCTGTAATTGTATTGACCTTGCAGTTCTCTCCCCACTGTATCTCATTTATCCTTAAAATCAAGCTCAACTATGAGCATGTATTAAATTAATTTTTTAATTGGAGCATGCACCATTTATTGCACTTTTCGCATCCTTCAGAAGATTTGCATCTCTTTTAGGCATTGCTAATATAAATTTGTGTATTGATAACACACCAGCAAGACTAATCTTGCATATATGATTGCATCTACAGTTTCTTTCATATCAGCTCTTTAAACTCATTTTGGCTTCTGAAGGCAAACTAGTTTTTTTTAAAAAAGAATTCACACAGCCAAAGAATAAAGTGCAACTCCACCCCCAGATCAAAACATGTTTTGGAAAATGTGGCTTAAAGCATCATTGACTTCAGGAGGACAGCATTTTATCTTTACGTGTATGAAACCTTGGGGGAAAAAATCACATGCCTTCAGAAGCCAAAGTGTATGAAGGGACTGAAGTGTGATCTTCTAGTGACGCTGCATTGATACTACAGTTTTCAAAAGATAATCTGGATGCAATCATATGTAACATGTAATGTTTTATCAATGCATATGTGCATAAGTAATATTGGGGGAGGGGACAGAAATGCAGTGAATGAAATAAGACATGGCAGATAACAGTGGATTTCCCCACATGTGTAAATCCACTGAAGGTAGAATCAAGATTAGACTCCCTTGGCTAAATGAAGGTGGAGGGCTAACCAGAGATCACAGCATCTCCAACTGAACGTTAACGGGTGTTATGCCCTGACCAGGATGGCCTCATCAGATCTTGGAAGCTAAACAGGGTCAGCCCTGGTCACGAATACCAGGATCACTATGCAGAGGCAGGCAATAGCAAACCACCTGTTTGTCTCTTGCCTTAAAAACCCTACGGGGTTGCCATAAATTGACTTGACAGCAAAAAACAAAAAAACAAACCCCCAAACCACTCCTAATCTAATGTAATGGTCAACTGCAGAAAAGAGAAAGGGATGTTGTACAGTTGTACAACATACAGTTTGACTGCAGGTAGTTCCAGGCTCAAAAACTAGCACCTGAACCCAGAAAAAAACCCTGCTACAACATCTGCCTGAGAACCTGTGAGCTGCTGCTATTTAGAATAGGAAGTGCTGGGCTAGGTGGATCAGTAGTCTGACTCAGTATAAGAGCGTATGTGTTCAGTAGCAAAATATTGGTAGTGTTTCTTGATGATCCTTCAAAACAAAGTATAATACACCGGTAGTAATCCTATTGATTTATATTTTTAATCCTGCTTTTAGTCAAAATGGACGCTCAAAGTGGCTCACAGAAACTTAAAAAAGAAATACAAATGGCAATTTAAAAAAAACAAAAAAACACCAGTATTACTTTTCTGAGGAAAAGGATACTCAATTGTGCTGAATTCAGACAAGATGGAAAGGGGGCCTCTCTGATTTTTGCACTTCTGCTGGTAACCCCATAATTGGTAGAAACTAGTGAGAGGAGACTCTCCACTGGAGCTGGATCATGGAATAATAAAGGAGTGTCTGGTTGGACTTCAGAGGGGTAGCTGTCATCGCATCCTGCTCCTTCACATGAAGAAGTGGAGCCAACCCTCTCTCCCAAGAAGACTCGTAGCCTAATCTTGGCACTGGATTTGCTGGTTTAGTCCATGTAAGGAAATGCCTCCAACTCCAATCCATATTTCTGATGGTTCCTTGATGATAGTGGGAGCAGGCTATTGGCTGCAGCTGGATCCAGGAATGATGTCTGGCTGCTTCATGCCCACCCCCCAAGGGTCACTGGCAACTGAAAGCTTATCTATGTAGTTATTTCCATTTTCCACACTGCTTGATATAACACATCCAATACTTTTTTTTGCATTGTTTTAAATTTTTGTACTCCTAATCCTATTGTATTGCTTAATAGATGTCTCATGCTATTTGATCGCATTGTTTTACCTCATTTAATCTGCCTTCAGGCTCAGTGAAAGGTGAGCTATGGAGAAAATAAATAAATAAAATCTATTCTTCACAGAGTATTGCCAGAGATTGCTGATTGGTGATTTGAAAAGAGAGTTGATTAAATTGTGTACTAAATTAAAGGGAATCTAAATATTTGGTTCAAATAAAGCTGCTGCAACCAAGCATCGTCATTATGGCCTCTTTTTCAGGAAAGAGTATACATTTTTTCAGTGAGCCTCTGAATATGAGAATAAGTTTTTGCAATGTCCAAAAGCCTTCCTAATATAGAGAGAGGAATGAAAAGGGGATCATTAATCAAGCAGGAGTGAAATACTAATCACTGTTGTACCGCTTGCATTTTTGGAAGCGTATGCTTTCAGGACAAACACAGAAGTGGCAATCCACAGTGAACTCATAAACTAGTCAACAAATATAGAAGGCAAGCAGTAGTAATATATAACAAAAGGTCAAAGCATGTGAGGAAACAATTGTGGGATTCTGGCTGGAAAGCATTTCCCACAGATCTTCCCTGTCCAGTCCCAGCTCCACTTGGATCATTCCTCCTGCACCTTTATACAGAGAAGCCAGCCACTGAACCCCCAGGAACAATAGGGGCCCCAGACAACTTACCATGGGATGACCTGCAGATCATGGTGGGGGAGCAAAGAGGCCCCAGGAGCACAGCACTGGGGCGCATGGAGCTGGGGCAGCCATCAATGAAGGGGAAAATGTGGCAGGAAGCCAGAGGACCCCCAGAGGTCAAGCGGGGAAACCGAGACATGGGAGGCACCTGGAAGAGGAGAGCCTCGGACAACGGCCAAGCAACGAGTGTGGTGGCGGGGCGAGCCAGAGGCAGGCCAACAGCTGACCCCACTGCTGAGACCACAGCTGAGCCAGGGAAGAGCAAGGGGCCGGCTTGAAAGGGGCAGGGACCCAGAGAGAGCCATAGGAGTCTGGGGAGACATGTGGCTCACTGACAGGTCTGAGGGGAGGGCAGCGCAAGGGGAAGGGTTGATAAGGGGATCCTCTGATGTCGGCCATGGAGGAGGAGGCTGAGGGTGCTGTAAACTCCCTCCTCCCCAAACCAGCTGTACTGAGGCCTGAGGAGGCAATCCCAGCATGGAGGGGCTAGGTGTACCTAGTGATATAGCCGAGGGTGGGCACTCGGAACCTGACATCCCTCACAGAGCAATTTAAACATGTTATTCTTGACTGTACTGGCATCTAAAAATAATCAAAAAAATGACTGGCAGTAAATATGGGTTGATTATACATCTGCCAATTTTATTTTTTAAAACTATTTTGCTTTTAACAAATATTAGTTTAATTGCATTGCAATCCTAAGCATATATACTCAGAAGTAAATCCCACTATGTTCAATGGGGCTTCCTTCCTGCTAAGTGTATTTAGGATGATATCAATGGACTTACAGCACAATCACTTGCAGAACCGTGTAAACCGGTTGGTTTCAGTGGATTGTAATTGCTTAGGATTGTACTGCCAGAAAGGTGCAGCTCTGTTAGTTGAGCTATGAATTGTGAGTGACAGTGTTGTTACCACTGGGATCCTCTTATGGAGAGCAGCTTCTACTCAAGAATGTTTTTTTTAAAAAAAATATGTATTTGAATCTGCTGTTAATAAGCTAATTGGTTTAGTTAATAAGCTGATTGGTTTAGTTTTTTTTGGGGGGGTTAACTAAAAGTGCATGCCTAAGCAGAATTACACTGTACTGGACACACTGATTTCAATAGACTCAGAAGAAGGTAACTCTGTTTAGGATTTCATTGCAAGACATTAATTATTACTCTGTAAGGCACAGAGTAAAGTTGCTTAATGATCTTTGAAAATGAGACATAGATCAGTTTAGATTTGTAGTCTTTTTGACAAGAATAACCCCCTAAATCCATTTTAGGCATCTATATATAATTGGCCTGATTTTTAAAGGTGCTCAGCACCTGCAGGTCTGACTTTGAGTTAAATAGGATTTGTGGCTGGTGAGTGTCTCCTGAAAAGCAAGACAGATATATTTAAATGTCTAAAAATGGGCTATGGAGCTTCTAGATTAAATGGTTTGGGCTCTGAATATTGTCTTGAACAGGGATGGGCACAAAATGACTGACGAGTTTGTCACGAATTTTGGCTGGTTCATGGTTTGTGAAGCAAGAACTATCATGAACTTCCACAAATTTTGATGCAGCTTGTGGTGGTTCATGAAGTTTCACGAAAAACAGCTGTTTGGTTTAAATGGCTCAAAGATTTGCATTAATCATGTTCCTAACTTTTGAATAATTATAAATTAGCTTTACCCAATTTATAACAGTAGGACCTAATTCAAATTTGTCTATAAATATATCGACTCATCTCTATCAGCTCTATCATAATAATATTTCTTGCCCTTATGATTTAAATCACTCAGAGCCATTTAAACCACTGCTTTCTGCTCCCCACAAGTTTGGAAAGCCATGCTTTCTAGTCCCCACGAAAAGCAACAGGGAGCAGAAAGCAGGGGTCTAAACTTTAAATGGCACATGAGCCTATACAAACCGGTTAGGTTCATGAACCAACCTCCTAGTTTGTATGGGTTCATGGTTCAGCCACAAACTGAACTGCAAGAATGTGGTTCATGCCCATCCGTCGTCTTGACAATTCACTTACAAAAGAAGAGACTTGGCTTCCTTCCTTCCTTCCTTCCTTCCTTCCTTCCTTCCTTCCTTCCTTCCTTCCATCCATCCATCCATCCATCCATCCATCCATCCATCCATCCATCCTCCCTCCCTTTCTAGCTAGTTATATTATTTGCTTGAGTTGTAGTTGTATGTTGTCAAGTCTGTTGTAGTTCTAAATTTTTGGCTCTTTTTGTCAGCTCTCATTCAGAACAGTTTTGATGATTCTAAGTCTTTACCAGAGTATAGTACAAACAGAAACTTTTATATTGCATATCTAAATGCAATTATTTGGAAGTCAGACCT
Source organism: Gekko gecko (assembly GCA_029375565.1). NCBI lineage: Eukaryota > Metazoa > Chordata > Lepidosauria > Squamata > Gekkonidae > Gekko > Gekko gecko. The sequence continues at coordinate 34,251,860 of JAPDNY010000007.1, forward strand.
GTTAATTTCAATGGAACTTATTTCCATGTAATTATTCATAGGATTGTAATGATAAGAGTGAGATTACACAATTGGAAATCGTAAGGGCAAGAAATATTATTATGATAGAGCTGATAGAGATGACTGGATATATTTATAGACAAATTTGGATTAGGTCCTACTGTTATAAATTGGATAAAGCTAATTTATAATGACTCAAAGTTAGGAATATGATTAATGCAAACCTGCCCAAAGAATATGAATTAGATGGAGGAAGCTGACAAAACACCCATTATCATTCCTTTGGTCTGCCCTTACAAAAGAACGCTTGGCAATACACAACTGAATAGATCAAAATATACAGGGTCAAAGGAAACTAAAATGTCATTTTGTGCAGGTGATATAATCATTAATTGCCAAGATATCTTTGATTCTTTAAGTAAATTGCTTGAAATAATGACTGAAATTAGTAGAACTTAGGTATATAAAATTAATATTAATCAGCTAGAATTTCTGGAAGGCAAGTTTAGAGGAAAACTGAAAGCAGGAATTGAATTGACAACATAAAGTAAGAGGAGGTGAAAAGTTAAGTACTTTGGAATCTTCTAAACAGAACTTAAGCAACCAGTTTCTTTTAGTATTAAGCATGATTTGGGAAGATAAAAGCCCTGTAAAGATTGAATGGACAAGATTTGGCAATTATATAAATGTAATAGATAACTATGTATTTGTTTATCAATACTGGTTTACCACTTAGTATTACAGCAATGGCAAAAAAAATCTATTGGATGCTAAGAAAGCTATAATTAGATCCCTAATGTGCGAGAGTGGGGGTTGCTATACCTTTTGGAATGTATGTCAGACACTGAAAATTAAATACTGATTGGGAAAACATAATTTTTAAAGAAGTTAAAACCTGGTACATGTAAATTTGCTAGGCTAAAGGAAAGGACATATTATCTGTTGTTTGTTGGTTTATTTTTGAATTTTGCATGCATAGTTTCTTATTAGAGATGCTGGCAAACTCTTACTTCCTGGGCTCCTCCCCAGTATGACCGTTGAACAGGCACCCTGTGAAATTTTGTTCTCAAAGTGGGTACATTTCCCAGGGCAGACCTCTGATGCAAGGGAAGGAAGCAGGGAGAGACTTTCTGCCCACTCATTGGACAGTGGCCAACCCCATCAAAGGCAGGGGCCACTGCAGTCACTGCCATCAGATGGTAAGTGGAGTTCAGGGAATTCACCAATCATTCTCATCCAAGCTATCATTCTATTAAGCCAGCAGACTCTTGGCACCCTCCAATGATGTCATTTCCTGATGTAGGGATACCAGTTCTCAGGCAGGGGCAGGGGATCCCCTGATTTCATGGGCTCCTGTCCACAACTGGCCACAATATCAGCTACCTGTGGCCACCCCCTCCCTCCACTCCTGTGAGATGTAAAGGGCCCTCCAGCTGACTGGGAGGAGCATATGGCCTACTGATCAGCTGGAGGGCCCTTTAAATCTTGCAAGAGGGGCAGCCACTGACTGCATGCCTGAACTCCAGGTGGTGAATTTGCCACTTGGAGTTCAGGCATACGGGGTGCCAGTGCACCTGATTGCAAAAACTCTTTAAAGGGAAGGTTCCTGAGGGCGCTGAGGGCACCTTCCATAGGGTGCATCCCCAATGTGATGATGTCATTTCTGCATGACATCATTGTGTTGGGGACATCCCCATTCCCTCCAGGAATGCTCCCCAAAGTCTCCCACCAGGGAGGAGGCAGGATCTGGCAACCCTATCCTGGTGTCAGCTGTGGCAGGTGGTTTCTCCAATGAAGAGAAACAGGAGGATGCAGAATGGCATATATATGCATCATGGCTGCAGATGCCTTTCTACTATATACCTGGGTGCCTGAAGTTAGCCTTGCAGAACAAAACCTCTGAATGGCTGATTGCCATAACATCCATAATTCCCAGAGCTTCTTCAGTTCCCCAATGTGGTCCGAACAGGAGACAGTGAAACAGAGTTGCCCCTTGCTTCAATCTTCCCATTCTCTTCTTTGAATTGGCCATATAGGTGCACATGGCTTTAGTAAACCCAGATTTGGCCACTGCTGTTCTGTACTACAATTATAATCTTGAACTGGCTTGTAGCCAGTTTACCAAAGCACTGCGATCCAATTTCTTCTGCAAGTGTAATGCAAAGTATGCCACCCTAGTACGCACTACATTACATAAGCAGCTCTACTCTCCCTTTGGTGCCTTGATGTGATTTTGTATCTAACCTACTAAGCTGGGGAGCAGATAGCACTGAGAGCTGGGCGTGGGATAGAAAAATCCAGCTTTAACTGTCCAGGTTACAGCCAAGACAGCAGGTTTGTGCTCCAGTGCCCCGTGCTTGCATTAGTTGTGGCACACATGCTACAGGTTGGCTACTAAAGCCTATTAAAGTTCAAACAAAGGAAACTTCTTAAGTAGATTTAGACACTGCAGGCTGAATTCTGGATAAGCTGCATGTCAACTTAGTATCTGCTGTTGAAATTCTCAGTAAGGGATCGCTGGCAAACTGTTGGCCTGATTCACTGTCTGCTGAAGACAAGAGAAGCTTCCTCATTGACATCGCCAAATGAGTCTGGTCCTATTGCCCTACATAGTTTGTACCACTTTGAAGTACTTAAAATGGAAGGTGTGTCTGCATCCGAGAGTGTGTAAACAGCCAGTGAGTCAAAATTTTCAGGATACCTGGAGGACTGCATTGTGTACTTATATCTTAATGTGCATGGTTAATTTTCAGCATACTACTTAGAAGTCAGTAATTCTGCAAAAAACACCCCAACACATTTATAACCTAGTCATGTTTGTGATTCAAAGCTGCCAACAAGTCTAGAATGTGTGAACTCACTTAAACTAACCCTGAAGGAAATCTGCCAGAGATTTAACAAAGGGCACGCTATTTTTAACCAAAAGTGTATCTGAAAAGCATGAGCTGTGGACAACCTGCTTATTGTGACCTTTTAAATTTGGTATTTTCTAAAGTCAAGCAATATGACATTTAATTTTATTGTGCTAGCCTCATTTCTTCTACTTCAAGACATGTGACAAAAATATGGACCCTGCTTGTGAACTACAATCCCCTCGCATACGTACATGACCTCTCTCTTCTCGTTCACTCTTGTTCTTTCCTTCTGAGTATACACACATGCATCCACCATGAGAGAGAAAACAAATTGACAGTTTGCACAAAGCCTGAACACCCACAACACCACCAGACCTGCTAAAACATACACACACATTTGAAGCAATTATGGATTGGGGTTATATTACTGACATGTATCGCTGAGTTTTCCATGTGGATTATTGTATAGACTATACTACATGTAGGGGTAGTAAACATAGAATCACAGAGTTGGAAGGGACCTCCAGGGTCATCTAGTCCAACCCCCTGCACAATGCAGGAAATTCACAAATACCTCCCCCCTCACACCCGCAGTGACCGCTGTTCCATGCCCAGAAGATGACGAAAAAACCCTTCCAGGATTGCTTCCTGACCCCAGAGTGGCAATCAACATTTCCCTGGGCATGTAAGAAAGGGCCACAAGAACTAAGCACTGAGGCAACCCTTCCTGCCCTCCCTCTCATGATTTGCCTAAGTTCACAGAATCCACATTGCTGTCAGATGGCCATCTAGCCTCTGTTTGAAAACCTTCAAAGAAGGAGAGCCCACCACTTCCCAAGGAGGCCTGTTCCACTGAGGAAACACTCTGTCAGGAAGTTCTTCCTTCTGATTTAATTTCAACCCATTGGTTCTGGTCCGACCTTCTGGGGCAGCAGAAAACAACTCCACATCATCCTCTAGATAACAGCCCTTCAAGTACTTGAAGATGGTTATCATACTACCCCCCAGTCGTCTCCTCTCCAGGCTAAACATACCCAGCTCCTTCAACCTTTCCTCATAGGAACTGGTCTCCAGACCCCTCACCATCTTCGTTGTTCTCCTCTGGACACATTCCAGCTTGTCTATATCTTTCTTAAATTATGGTGCCCAAAACTGAATACAATACTCTAAGCAGAGGTCTAACCAGAGCAGAGCAAAGTGGTACCATCACAACTCATGATCTGGAAACTAAACTTCTGTTGATACAGCCCAAAATTGCACTTGCATTTTTAGCAACCACATCACACTGCTGACTCATGTTCAGTGTATGGTCTACTAAGACCCCTAGATCCTTTTCGCAACATACTACTGCCAAGACAAGTCTCCCCCAACCTGCATTTAATTTTTCCTAGCTAGATACAGAACCATTGACATTAATTAAATTTCTTTTAGCCCAGTTTTCCAGCCTGTCAAGATCACCCTGTATCCTGACTCTGTCTTCTACCATAATTGTTACCCCTCCCAATTTAGTATCATCTGCAAATTTAATAAGCATTCCCTCTATCCCTTCATCCAAATAATTGGTAAAGATGCTGAACAAAACAGGTCCCAGGACAGATCCTTGAGGCACTCCACTTGTTTACTCTCCTCCAAGAAGATGAGGAAGCACTCTTTGGGTGCGATCTGTCAATTGTAATCTCCCATGGCCATCATGTCTCGTCTCTTTGGTATATACATATTATATATACTTTTGTTATCTATTCTAAATGGCATTCCATTGGCACAGCAGCCTAAGCTACACATTTAACAGGATACTCTAGCCATGCTTTACTACAGTGTTCCCTATTTTGTAATGAGTCATTCCCAACAAATGGTTCTGGTAACAAGGTCAATGGAATGAGCACAGCTATGTCACTACAATTTACAATGCATTTATTTATTTATTTATTTATTTATTTATTTATTTAACTTTTACCCCGCCCTCCCCGCCAAGGCGGGCTCAGGGCGGCTTCCAAAAACTGACACACAGTATACAATTTACACATAATAAAATGCAACACATTTTGGGGAAGCATCATACAATGCATGATGTTTCCACAGTCTACAACTGAGTCAATCATATAGTATGTTATGCTACAGAAACAGAGCAACTGAAGGGGACTGTTCTGACTCTGATAGCAATGGTTTGAAACAGATCCAGTAGCTGGGTCCAGTCTCATGGGTAGCACAGAATAGGGCTGAACTACGAACTGATGTATTGGTTTGGAAACCGAACTGGTTTGTATCCGTTTGTGACCCTGCTTCCTGTAAAAAGCAGTGGAGAGCAGAAAGTAGGGGGTGAAATAGCTCAGAGACATTTTACCCCCTGCTTTCTGCTCCCCGCCACTTAAAATTAATGAACATTTATGGCAACTCTTTATGAACCACTAACCCACCAAAATTCATAATGGACTTTAGTTTATGTGCTGGTTCATACCCATCCCTAGCATAGAAGCAAGCTAAACATATTAACTAGTTGAACCAGCAAGGCTCCCTGCTTAGCCCAGGGTTTAAGTATTCTAGAGCACCAGAGGCCCCACTTGCTCCTGGGCTTCATTGTGCCCCAATCCTGCAAAGCATGTTGTGCACTTAGGAAGTGATCTGGTTCAGTAACTCCAACACAGACTGCTAGCCTGGCATTTCTTCATCACTGCCTCCTCATAGGTCTACTGTGTCTACTGCTCTCACCAAGCGGTGGGAGAATTTGGGGGAATGGTAGTCCAGGACCTGGCCCTAAAAGGCAGTGGACTGGCAGCCCTGGTTTCTGGCATGTTTGCAGCATTGCCTGGAGCCAAGCCTTCAGGCATAGGTCCTTTGACTGAGGGCCTCGAATCCAGAGACTTTAGGTCTGGAAGAGGCTTGGGGTCTGGAGGGGGTCCATTGGTGTCAGGTGTCCCCTCAGCCTCCTGGCATTACCTCAGAATGATCTCTGTTTCCTCCTGGTCATCATCTGAGTAATCTGCTCCTCAGTCTGGCCCAGAGGGAGTTTGTGGCAGGGAAATATATCTCTGCAGTGGCCAGAATTAAGCACAAGGGGAACAGCATCATACAATACAAGCCAAAGAACAGGTTTTCCACAGAGGCAACATCTTTCTTCTGGAGCTCCCTCACACAGAAAGCTCAGTGGCTCAGTCACTACTGAAGTCAACAAAAATTTGCCTTCAGAATTATGACTAAGATATTTTATTTCAGCATACCCTTGGTTGGACAGTGATTAGCTGGTTCTATGTTTCTGCCAGTTCTATGATTTTATGGCTGTCCTGGGGATTCAATGCTTAACATTTTATTGAATATATTACTAAATGTAAAAACTATTATACTTCAATGATTTTCTGTATTGTTATGGGTCTGGTTCCAGCTAAAAAGCAGAAAATAATAAAATAACTATATGGTATATGTCTCAGCAGTGAGTTTGCTAATAATTAAAAAAAAAATAGTCAAAAGTTGTTCCCAAAACTGTCCATGTTATCCCAAAATCTCACTGCAATGCTCCCATTATTACCTGGGCAGCTGTGGTTGTCTTGTTACTGCTGAGAGGACAGAACACCTATTGCAAAAAAAACATGAGACAAAAGTCTTGCAGCATCTTAAAGACATAACTAGTCAGCTTGTTTGTTTCAGCCAGAATCCTCTGTGTCCTATATTTAAGCAAGATGTTCAAAGCTTGAGCACTGACTTACCTTCTAGTGTCCTGGCCTCACTGCTGGACCTCCTGATGGAACCTGGTATTTTTGGCCACTGTGTGACAGAGTGTTGGACTGGATGGGCCATTGGCCTGATCGAACATTGGCTTTCTTATGTTCTTATGCCTTCTCTAGAGCTGTCAAAAGCACCATCTTACTGTACCTCCATTTGTTAAGCAGATCCAAATCAGATTCAACTTCCTCTGCTGTACAGTTCCATACAGAAACACCATGTTAAGATTTTAAAAAGTGAGTTCATCCAGTGAGAAGGATAGCGATGGATTCAATTTTAAACAAGTAAAATGAAGCATGATAACTATCACCACCTGGGATAACTTCAAAATGAGAAATCTGAGTCGTTCAAGCCTGTTGACTCACTGACATTGATGGAATTAAGACAGTTTAAGTGCAAAGGTTTACTCAAGGCTAGTGTTCCCTCTAAGCTGAGTTAGTGTGAGCTAGCTCACAGTTTTTGAGCCTCCAGCTCACATCTTTTTGTCTCAGCTCAGGAAGGATGGCTCCAGAGCAAACTGATTTCTGCAGCAGCCAAATCGCTCGCTCACAACTTTAATGCCAGTATCTCACAAAGGAGAATTTTTGCTCACAAGACTCCACAGCTTAGCGGGAACATTGCTCAAGGCTCAAGCTAAATGTTATGAACTTATGACTTTTAATGAGTTAAGAAACTCAAGTCCCAACTCATATTCCCTGTAGTCACACAGGAGTTTGCCAGAATTTCTTTTTTTAATCAGCCGCAGGCTCCCAATTGCTTGGGACTCTGGTGTGATGGGAGGAGGAGCTTCTGCTCCCAGAGCCAATGTCCTGAGCTGAAATACCCCCGAGGATATCATTTGCCACATATTGGAGCTCCATGGCTGGGGGGCGGGGAGGAGAATCTCCTGCAGGACAATTTTTGCAGTGAATCCTGAGGACTGCGATAGCCTGGACTGGGCTAAATTAATCAACAGCAGCCTCATATTGTAGTCTTCGTTTTGTACAGATTTGCCAACCTTCTTTTATTTTTGTTACTCTACATTTACATCATAGTCACAGTGCATCATAGGGCTAAGCATGCTTAAAACCATCGGGATCAAATGGTTTAAGCATGTCTGACATTGTTGTGAACTACATTTACATTCCAGCCTGCATAGTATTTCTTTTCCTTGTTATATTTTCCCTCTCACTTAGATGCTATATGCTTTTTATGCGGCTGCAAAAAAAACCCTGATTTGCAGTTTCCTTGCAGGCGAGAGGTGTGGGGAGGGGAAATGAAATGGAGAGAACCAGCTCCTGTAAGAATCCACAAAAGCTTAAGTTACACACACAAAAAATTAGAAAGAGCAGAGATTGGGCCAATGGGCTGTCAAGTCACAGCTGACTTATGGTGACCCCATCAGGTTTTCAAGGCAAGAGACAGTTCACAGGTGGTTTACCATTTTCCAAGTTTGCATCATGACACTGCTATGTCTTCGTGGTCTCCCATCCAAATACTGACCAGCACCAACTCTGCTTAGCTTCTGAGATCTGACAAGATCAGGCTAGTATGGGCTATCCAGGTCAGGGAAAGATGTGGTAGGAGGGATTTTAACCCCCAAATATACTCTAGGGGAGTAGATAGCACAAAAAAGTGCTCACTGTATGTTCTTCAGCTACACTGGTCCTTTGTACATTTGCCTGCCACTCTGGATTTCCTCAGTGTTTGAGTCGAGGCAATTTAAGTCCATGGCAAAACAGCATTAAAGTAACCAAGGGCAACGGCAGGCTGAAACCGGGCTGACCACTGAAGGGAGGTAATGTAATGCAGAATGGGGGTGGGGGGTGGGGAACAGAACAAAAAGAAGGTTGAAGGCCCTTCTCAGACTATCTTCACAGTAGGAATGACAGAATAGCACAGTAACGCACATTAGTGAATAGACCAATGCTTAGGGCTCACAGTTTTGCCCCTCCATCCTAGTCCTTCCTCTCTCTTCCTTTTAAATAATAAAATATCCTGCAGCTAAAGGGCCAAGACCACTTCTCAACCAAGGCACTGGGCGCATGGTGCTTTAACTTGCCCTAATAACTGCTGTCAGAAGTGAAAACAGCTTATGGGCAGAGGTTAATACTGACAACTGGGTATGCTCATCTATAGCGGAGTTACGAAGGCACATTTACAGGACAGTGCTACAAGCCTCCACTATAAGTAAACTGTATTTATTTGATGCATTAATTGGTCTGCCTTCTTTATTACATTTTACTTATCATATCTATCTTTTCCCTGGTACAGCAGCTTTTTTATCAGTACAGTTATTATGAAGCCTTATGAAACATCTAGAGAAAATAATTTTGTCACAGTATCATCAGCATTCACTTAGACTAAGCAGATTTTTTTTAAAAAGGATTAGTGGATCTAATCCTGGCACAGACTGTTGCCAGATCTAGTCCAATGGTGCCACCTCTCCCGCTCTGTGCTGATGGCTGAAAAATGCACACTTTTTCTATCTTTTCCTCAGCTTGGTGCCATGTTGATGTGTGTGTGTGTAACGATCTTTCTTCTTCCCTCTCATTTAGCATGCTTTCATTTTCATGGCAATGTCGCAAACCTCCAGATGCCATGCTTGGACTAAACACAGACAAGAAGAAACTGATAAGGAAATAATTAGAACTGAACTTTGGAACAAGTACTTTATTTATTTAAAACATTTATCTGTTATACTCTTTGAATGTAAATGTTTGTATGAATGTGCCTGGTAAGCAATATAATTGAATATACAATATTACACTGAGTAATTATATCATGGCTGTATTTTGGTTGTTCTTAACCTCCAGGTGGAGATCTCCTGGAAGTACTGTTCATCTCCAGACAGCAGAGATCAGTTCCTCTGGAGGAAATGGCTGCTCTGGAAGGTGAACTGTATGACATCACACCCTGCTGAAGTCCCTCCTCTCCTCTAAACCCCTCCTTCCCCAGGTTCCACCCCCTAATCTCCAGGTATTTCCCAATCTGCATTTGGCAACTCTATTTCATGGCATGAATAATATCAGTGAACAACTACAGTAAGAAATGTAAGAATTAATTACCACTGTCCCTGATAATAACTACAAATCTAACTAATTTGTATGGCAAAACGTTAAGCCCCCTGGACATACTATCATGTACCATTCAGTGTTCTTGATTATGAAAAGGGGGTAATTTAAATGAGATTTAGGAAGATAGTCTACATGGCTCAATCTTTCACAAGACCTGAGGGAAGGATAAGAAACGTGATAAATTCCACTTACCACACATGCCTAAATCTTACTCTCTACCATAACTGTGGATATTGCAAGTATGCTACAGAAGACTGCATTTTCAAAGAGGAGTTCCTGCAAGAAAAGTGCCTGAAACTTTAGAGAACAGAGTGTTTACCAATCATGTAAGACTCTGCATTTATACTTTGTACTGGTATAGTACTTATGAAAAGAGGACAAGTGCCTGAAACCTTAGAGAGCTGCCTTTAAACACTGGCCCAGAAACATTCCTGCTTTTACTTAGTCCAGTGAATACAGGCTGATAATCTTATTCTTTAAAAAAAGGTTTTAACTTCTATTTTTTTTTTTTTTGTAAAAACTCTCCTAAAGAGGAGAGGATTTTATTCTTTTTATATAGAGAAAAAAGGAGGGTATATAGTTGGACAAAGAAAAGTTGAGAGTGAGTTTACTGTTAAATTTGTTAATGTTAATTAATATAAAAATCGCTTTGGCAGTCACCATGGTTTAGAGAGTCTCTTTTAGTCAACTAAAAAGTTCAAAAACAATCTGTTAGTCAGGTTAGTAATGTCCTCTGGGGTTAGTCTTTAATCATCTCCTTTCCTCCGCATCCACGAACTATTACTTCTTGGGATGTCTTCCCTTAGTGTCCCTCAAGTTGTAAGATGGGCCCTTTTTCTCTTCAACGTCTCCCGCTCCGGCTCCTTCCTCCTCCGAGTCGCTGTCTTTTTCGCTACTCAAATCTTGCCACGTTGCGAATACTGCATCTTCCTCCTTGCTGGCGTGTCTCTTCAGAAATTCTTGTGCTTTGAAGATGGAGTCAATTCTCTCTTTTTGTCCTTAAACTTAAAGTCCAGTCCTTCAGAAAATCTCCATCTGTAAGTGACCTGATGGTTTTGTAGAAAAGTGGTCAAATTTTTATAAGCCTTCCTTTTCATTCGAATTTCATATGGCACATCTTTCAGTATTCTTATAGTCTGTTCCTCAATCTTCAAGGGCATCGCTGAAACTGCTCTCAATATTTGATCTCTCGTACGCTGTTTAGTGAACTTGACAACCACTTCAGCTGGCAGATTATTTTTCTTTGTATAAGTGGAGTAGGCCCTATAGACCACATCCATCTCTTCTTGTAATTCTCGCTTTTCTCTGCCAGTTACTGGTGCCAAGGCCTTCGCTAGTAACAATCTGAGATCTTCTTTCTCCTCTTCTTTAATGCCCTGAAAACGAAGTATCAGACTTGATTTTTCCATTTGCAATTGCAAAATTCTTTTTTCTTGCTCATCCTGATGTTTTTCCAACTTGTTGACCCTTTTCTTTACTTTCTTAGTATCTTCCGTTGAGACCAGACATTTCTGTGCTATTTCCTCCATCTTCTTTGACGTTTCATTCATTTGCTTTTGCTGGCTGTTGAGAACACCTTGCATGCTGCTTAATGTTTCGTTGATTTTCTGCATTTGCTCCAGCAGAGGGTGCAGTAACTCGCTTTTCGGTTGACTGACAGCAGACTCTTGAGGGGGATTCCCCGGACCGGAAGTCCCACCTCCCTTCTTTTCCGGTTTGATCGGGGCTTTTTTCATTGCCGACATTACTTTTGTTTACTTTTCCCAAAGTTCGTGCCGCGTCCCTCCGGAGATACGCTAACACTTTGCTTCGAAAACCCCAGAGGTACTTCACCAGCCCTCTCCGCTCTTTCACCTCCCCCTTTCCTTTTATAAGTCCCGTTCCTTAGTGGGGGGGGAACTCCCCTCCTCCCGCTTGTTCTCGTAAGGGGGGGGGGTTAGGTTTTCGCTTTAATTTAGACCTCCAACTCACAGTTCAGTGCCAATTCATCTTTTTATGTTGATTCCTCTCGCTTTTCCTCACTCCTGGAAGTCGCCGGCGTTGCTAAGCCCCATTCGGGGCGCACTACGCAGCGGGGCCGATTGGGACGGGGAGAAAGCCTCAATTTCCCGGCGGTGTGCCGGCAAAGAGGCTACTCCCCAAAGCGCCCCCGGTTCGGAGCCTTTAACTAAGGCTCACTAGGGTCTATCGCACATGCGAAGACCCCCCAACCGCGAGTGGGCTAACCACCTTCGGGAGCGCCCCAAAAGGTGGCCGCCATTCGCAACGTCGAAACCGAAACCCCGTTTTAACTTCTAAAGTAATGAAAAAGACTCACACAGTTCTTTAACTGTGTATTAAGTAAAGAAAATGCAAAAAACTGTAATTAGAATCTGTTGCCTCTTGTTTCTCTTACTACTGCTGCTGTAATTTTTATCCTGCACTTTCTCCAAGGAGCTTGGCACCAATGGTTCCTATACATATTTTAAACTTACAGTAGTCTTGAGAATCAGATAAGGCTGAGAAGTGGTAATTGGCCCAAGATAACTGGTGGTGCATTTCAGGTATTGACTTTCATCTAATTTGAAGCATGCAACTCTGTTTAGGACTGCACTGCAATGGAGTTTTAGGGAAAAGAAGGATTTGAATCCAGATCTCTCGAGTGCTAAACCAACATTCTATTACACTACACTTACTCTGCTAAGGGTAAACAAGAACTAAGGGAGAGAAGCAAGTCCAACATTTTTGTAAATAATCTTATTTACTTTCTCTGAAACCATTCATTATTTTGATATACTCTGGCCATGTCAACTCCTTTCCTTCCTCTCTGATGAGCATTAATCCTTTAAATCTTTCCTCATATAGAAGTCCTTACATATTTTTAATCATTTCTCTGTCCTCCACTGGCCTTATTTATCCGTTTTCCTTTCAGAAATGAGGTGACCAGAACCATTCAGACGTCAGCAGAGGTTGAACAAAACATCATTCAAGGTTAGAGTACATTATTCTCATTCTAATATAGATCACTGCATCAGAATTGTCTTCTTTTTTTAGTTTGCTGCAAATGCAACAGAACACAAACGGCTACATATTCAAAGAGGTGTCATCAAAATATATATCTAAACAAACTTTGTTGAACTCAATGACACCAAACGGCTTAGCCCCACTGGTCCCACTAAACTAGTTTCTTTGGATTCCAGGCTGTGCAGAAGACTTAGGAGAGAAAGATTTACCGGTGAGCACAATGACTGCTTGGAGACACTGGCCTGACAAATACATATATACATACATTAGGGTCACCAGTCAAAAGCAAATTTCTGTCTTGCCATTGAAATAAATGAAACTCCCCCCCCCACACACATGACCAAAACATACAATGGGTTGGAATCAACCAGCTTTTCCAGAGGTGAAATGGGGAAGGGGAGACCCCTTTGACCACTCAAAACTGCGATGCTAAAGACCATGGGATCTGCATGAATCAAAGCTAGGTGGGAAGGGGGCTGTAGTAATGAGGAGAATTGGGGAAGACTGAGTAAAAAAGTTCTCTGGATCCAACCCAATAGGATCAAGGTCTTATATTTGATTTTTAGCTTGCCCATGCCCAATCACAAAGGCAGGGGAAAGAAATATTATGATGATTTCATTTAGGTATGTTAAATATCTTTTATGAAGCAGCTGACATGGATTAAAATCGAGAAGTTAAACTTTGAATAAATAACTTTATCAGTGGAAATACATTATTGTTTTTTAAAAAAACTTAATTACAAATTACTAAAAGTAATAAACATTTAAAAATGTAAATGAAGATTTTTAAACCAGCTTCAAAGAAATAAAGGAAGAGTAAGATGAATTTCAGGGGAAGTTGTTCCTCTACTCTGGTGCCACAGCAGAAAGAGTTATTTCATTTATTAATTTCTTTATTAGACTTTTTATTATACTTATCGTTATTTTATCTATTTTTAATTATGCTGCCTCTCCAGGTAATCTGCTTGAGGTGACTTACAAAACAAAATGCTATGAAAACATAAAATATTAAAAGTTATTAATTAAAATCCAGAAGGTAAAAACCTACTGAGAACATAACATATAATTGGGCAAATTAAAAATAACAGTTTTCAAACTAAAAGCACTATAAAATGGTGTTAAAACATCAACCCCCCCTAATTAAAGCTAGAGTCACCAAAAACATTTTGGTCTGGCACCTAAAAGAGAACAGCACAGCTGCCAGGTGAGCCTCAAGAGGGAGGGACATGTTTAAGTGAGGTGTGATTACTAAAAAAGCCCAGTCTCCGGTTGCCACCCACCTCATCTCTGAGGGGGGGGCACAGGGGGCAAAGAGAACAGGGCTTGTGAGGTGGATCTTAAGTATTAAAATATTTATAGCCCACCTTCCTTTCAATGCTCCCTCTAAGCTGTGGAGTCTTGTGAGCAAAAAATCTACTTTGTGAGCTACTGGCATTAGAGTTGTGAGTGAGTGATTTGGCTACTGCATAAATTAGTTTGCTCTGGGGCCATCCTTCCTGAGCTAAGACAAAAATGTATGAGCTGGAGGCTAAAAAACTGTGAGCTAGCTCACACTAACTCAGCTTAGAGGGAACACTGCTTCCTTTATGACTCAAAGACCTTTACAAATCATAAACAAAAGTATTACAATTTCAGACCAACAAAATGAAACCCTAAATGACGTGCTCTCCCAAAAAGGTACCTGCAGTTTATACCCTATGAAAGTAAACAAAATGTCCTTACAGCTCCTCCAAAAATTTCTAAAGATGGAACCTCCCTCACCTCCTTATGCACCTTAATCTTACCTCCATCTAAGATTGAACACTTGGCAGGGCCTTATTACTAAGAAGGACCTCCTAAGCACCTTAAAGACTGGGGAAATTCATATTAGGGTTGCCAACCTCCAGGTGGTTAGTAACAAAAAGAGTTCACAGGAAGAGTTGCTAAGATACAACCATGAAATATATAACTGGCCGTCTTTAAGCAGTAGCTGGACAAACACTCGTCAGGGATGCTCTGGGGTGATGATGCATTGGGCAGGGGGTTGGACTAGATGGCCTGCATGGCCCCTTCCAACTATGTGATTCTATGATTCTATGACTGTGGTCTTGATGGTGCAAAATGGAGAAAACGCACACGAAGTTATGGGGTGTCTTTCCCCAGCACCTCCCAGGCTTGCAAATGTATTGGGGCTGAGGAGTGCTGTAGTGGATGAGAGTGATTAAATTTCAAAGTGATATAACTTGACTCAAACCAAATAATACTGATTTGATGATAGTAGGTGTCTCAATGGATCACTACTTAATTTTACTAAAAAATTATATCCTCATCTAAGCATAAAAGGGTTTCTGAGGTGACTATCACCAATGTGCTACTGGGGAAACAACAAACATCAGTGTATCAGGAAATGTCCCCATTTCCCTCTCTCCATTTAAAACAGACTTATTTTAGAAACATATTTTTTTCTACAAGCAGATTATCCTACTTAGATCACAGTATATACAAACCACACACAAATACAAAGCACACAAAAATGACTGACGTGTAATAACTTTTTAAAACTGGAAACTGGGTTTGATGTATATGGGCTTATTTAAATTAATATTACATTAAAACAATCAACTGCATTAAATAGCTACCTGCTGACCCTAAAAAGTTCATATATTGTGTTTTCTTGTTCATTGTTGATTGAATTAGGAGGAGCTGATACCAGACCATATTTCAGTAAAATTCAGATAGGGCTCTAGCACAACACTTTCCAGAATGACGATACAGAAGGAACTTGACTACTTCGCCTAAAGCACTTCCTTACATAACAAAAGGGAAAACAGCCCAAATAGTTCTACATGGGAGTTACTTGTGGTAGTCCCTTCCCCACTCAAAAATGCAGGCAGTATCATGAACATTCATGAAGCTGCCTTATATGGAATCAGACTATCAGTCCAGCAAGGTCAGTATTGTCTACTCAGACTGGCAGCGGCTCTCCAGAGTCTCAAGCTGAGGTCTTTTACATCACCCACTGCCTGATCCTTTTAACTAGAGATGTTGGGGATTGAACCAGAGGTCTGGAGCTTCTTCCTTCACTCACTTCCTTCTTCACCCTCTTTCCACTCAGAGCCTCCCAGGACTCCCTATTCACGTCAGGACGGGCTTGTATGTTTTAATTTATTGTGTGTTTTTATTGCTTAGTTGTCAGGCTGTCTAGAGTTAAGGTCTTGTGTGTGTGTGTGTTTCTGTGTGTCTCTGTATCTGTGTGTCTGTGAGAGAGACTGACAGACAGACACACAGAGAGAACCTGCAGCTCCCAGAGTGCCGCCTGCTTTACTTGATCTATGCATCTAAATAAAGATTTAGGCTCTGATTCCATTTTCTGCCTGATTTAATTCTGGGAACCTCCCCATTCCCATAGTGAGGTGCTACTACCAAAATCCTGGACTCTGGTATACATAGGCAGTGGTCCCTATTTTAATTTTATCTCTATACATACGTGACCCACAAGGGATTCACACACAGGTAAGTCATTTGGGTTGCACAGTAGATTAAAAAAAAAATATCTAAGAGCTTACACAACATTCCTCCCCCCTTTGTGCACACAAGAGACTCATAAGGCTCATTATAAACTTCTTTCCTCTCTCCACTGGTCAACACATGAGTAACTTCCAGGCTAGGGCACTGGGGAGGAAAGAAGTAGCTGGAGACTGTGTTTTGTGTCTGCATATACACACATCAGCAGGGGCCTTTCACTGCAAGGGAACAATTGATGTATTTGCAGCTCATATGAGTAGGCTTATCAGGCTCTAGACAGGGTCTGGAGCAGTGTTCCCTCTAAACTGAGTTAGTGTGAGCTAGCTCACAGTTTTTTAGCCTCTGGCTTACACATTTATGTCTTAGCTCAAGAAGTCTGGCTCCAGAGCAAACTAATTTATGCAGCAGCCAAATCACACACTCACAACTTTAATGCCAGTAGCTCACAAAGTTGAATTGTTGCTCACAAGACTCCACAGCTTAGAGAGAGCATTGGTCTGGAGGTCTCTCAGAATTACAACTGATCTCTAGACAGATCAATTCCCCCAGAGAAAATGGCTTTTTTGGAGGATGGCATTAGACCCTGCTGAGATCCCTCCCTTCCCCAAACCCTGTCCTCCCCAGGCAAACCCCCCCCCAATCTCCAGGTATTTCTCAACCCAGAGCTAGCAACCCTAGCCACTACTGACCTGTATGCAGTTATTCTTTTACCTGCGAATGGTTTGTAGCCATCAGAGATATGTGGCTATCTTGTGAAAGCTTTACTTCCTGAACAAAATCTATCTTAAACAGGTCTACTCAGAATCCCACTGACATCTACTTCCAGAAAAGGACTGCACAGAAAACCTCCAACTTTACACACAGGTACACAATCAACAGTGAAAGACAGACAACTTTGAAACTTTAAGCCAACCCTCATTCCATCTTTATATTTTAGAGTTTGTTCTGTGTTTTAATTTCTTTTTCATAAGCCTGAAATGCATTTTTAAATAATAGAAAAAAGAAAATAGTGCACGCTGCCACCTACAGGTATCATGATTTGCAACATTATAGCTCTGCAATTTGGTATTTTTAAATTTTATTTATTTGTTATAACATTTCTAGTTGACTTTTCCTCATTATATTCCTTGAAATAATGGGCAGTTGAAGGTAGAATACCCTAAAGGTAAGCTCTTCCACAATATACTTATGCAAGAAGCTTAATTTAACAAAACTTTTTTCATTAAATGGATGACTATTGACAAATATTTTGTCATACTTTTTAGATTATATATCATTTTACAAATGATAATGAAAGTGAACAGTTTAATAAGTAATTCTATCATTTTAACAGCAAATGTAATGAAACCCAGTAATATGGTTAATTTAAAAAACAGTGTTGTCATTTTCCTAGTATTTTGTCATTTTCCTTTCAATGATTCAGCAGACCAGCTGCCCAGCCAAACAATAGATATGTGGGAATAACTGGTTGCCAGTGGGATGAAACAGAAATTGTTTAGGCTTCCAAGTGGATCCCTTCTTTCTGGTTCTACAATGTTTTATGTGTTTGGCAATCTCTATAGTTAGACTTTGTCACTAGATGTTGGCTAGGTCCTAAGCAGAGATGGCAGGAATAATATCGGTTGCCATAACACAGGTACAGGTCAAGCAGCCTGAAGCATCTAAAGACAATGAGAGATTTTCCCAAGCCACCGCTCCACTAGCTGTATGGCTGCAAGAGTTGACAGAGGACTGAATCCCTTGGTGCCAAGCAGCATCAGCATAACCTCTAACAGCTGTATGACAAGGTCAGATGAGGATTGGCACTTCTCAGTACAGATGAGGATAAACAAAGCTCGCAATGATGCTGGCTGAGTTTGCAACCAGGATGGATTTGTGCAAATCCTGGCAGCCATTAGCAACTGCTCATAAGGGCTAATCCACACTAAAAGGGGAGGGAAGAGTTTTACAATTATGCAGAAGGGCCAATGACAAAACCTAACAACTGATATGCTAGAGTCTTGTTACTCCATTCTGTGGTATGGGAGCAAACCTTCTGTCCTACCTGTGAATACCCTTATATTTAGGGAAAAGACACTCAGTGGAGCAGTCCTGAAAATGCACATCTGAATTCATGCCTTCAGCCTTTCCCCCCTTCAGAGCAAGGTTTTGTCTTTTCCCTGAAGGAAAGAAAGTGCCACAACCAAGCAGGAACCATGGATGACGTAGCTGGATCCAGATCAGGATGTAGGTTCCTGACAGTGGACTTAGACTTGTGGTGAGCCTGTGGGGTTTTCAAGGCAAGAGACGTTCAGAGATGGTTTGCCATTGCCCACCTTTGCATAGTGATCTTGGTAGTGCTTGGAGGTCTCCCATCCAAATACTAGCCGGGGTCAACCTTGCTTAGCTTCTGAGATCTGACAAGATTGGGCTAGCCTGGGCTATCAAGGTCAGGGCTCCCTAAATATATGCATACAATTAACCTAAGCTACAAAAACATGGAACATCCTTTGAATATGTGCAGAGGCTTCAGGTTTCTTTATTTATCAGAACTGAAAGCCCAGAATGTTTGTGCATCTATTTATGATGAGAGAGGGGACTTTGGAAGATACACTCATACAAATCCAGTTATACTAACCTTCGGTTATTAGGTTCTAAGGTTATTAGGACAGGAATGCCAGATGCCTCCTCCACACAAAAATATTTTGTTAGAGATAATCATATCATAATTCGGGCTTGAGTTCCCACTCCAGGTTCTCCAGGTGTTAAATCTGGGTGGGAGTAGGGTGATCGTGGAGGATGAATTTTGCCTCGTAAAGCATACCCATGTAAATGCAATGTGCACCATCATTTCTGAATGTTAAATTGCCTTGCATGCAACAGCAGAAAGGCAGAATGTAATTATATCAAATAAATAAATAAAGCCCCATGCCAGGCAAAGCCTGCTGTTTAAAATATTGCAACTCCTGGGGTATATTTGGAATTTTTGATAATGTGCTGTAGGACAACATTTTTCAAGTACATCTTTAACAAAAGTTCAGACGATGTTTTGGTTTTCAAATAAGTGAAGGATATTCAATGATAGCATATAGAAGGTATAGCAGGAAATGTGTATAGATGCACTTGGAGAACGCCAGTCAACTGACCTGTCAAATACTGTCAATTTATTAATCAACTGACCACCTATTATTTAACAATAGTCAAATGTTGCTAAACATTCCAAGAATGCCACAGTGTAGAGTGGACCTGATGATCCAAGAGAGAAGAGTAGTTTGACAAATTGTTCACATTCATAGAATTCTTACTTAACACAGTTAATAGCTACAATAATTTATTATACTGTTCAAAACTGAATCCCACCGTTTACTGCTTTGTTTTCATAATTCACATAACTATCAGACTGGCTGATAGTTCAAAGATTTTTTTAATTAAAATTCTAAATGTTTTAAAAATATTTGCCCAATATTTGACAATATTTGATCAGTACTATTGGTTAATTGATCAAATCTTTTATTTTAACCAGATACCCAATTTATTTTAACCCGATACCCATTATTCATGCGAGTAGGGCACAGTGATCATTGGCATGGGATTTACAGTGCAAAGTCACATCCTAAACTCACTGAGTTCAACAGACTTAGAAGAATAAAACTCTGCTTCAGACCGCATTGTTAGTGTTACAAAGTTCCTGTTTTTATTTGTTAAACCCTAGCGAGTACATGCTTTTAAAAAGCTATGTTGGATCCAATCTTTCCATATAGATTTCTGGAAGCAATTTTTGTCATTCCTCCCTTTCCCAAGAGTCCCACGCACCCCCAATAACCCATCCCTGAAGGATGTGGGACCTTTCGTAAGCATGAGGGAATAAAAAGAACAGCTCTGCCCATTCTTTTAAGAGGATAGGGGGGTATTTCTCAAATTTCCCCATTTGCTTCAGCCTCTCCTCCAACAGGATGTTTATGAGGGTTTCCTAATGTTCAGGAGTAACATTTCATGAGTACCAAGGGTTGTGGGGGATAGGGCCGCCAGCTGCCAGGTGTGGCCTTAAGGTCTCCCACTTTTACAACCCACCTCCAGACTACAATGATCAGTTCCCCTGCAGAAAATGGCTGCTTCAGAGAGTGGACTCTATGGTATCCTGCTGAGGTCCCTTCCTTCCCAAAACCTTGCCATCCTCAGGCTGCCCACCCCAAATCTCCAGGTATTTCTTAACCCAGGGCTGGCAACCCTAGCTGGTGACGAGCATATCAAATCCTTTGTTTTCCATTCACAAAGGGCTTGCATCCAACTTAATATGTACCTTAGCCTCAGGTGTCCAAAACCATCATCTTATTCATTATATGTGTTTCACAACTTGGCAAAGCTGTATTATTTCTCTGTTCTAATTGCTTTGTCAATTAACATCTTGGCTTTATTTCGCAGTCAATGCAGACTTGATTAATGTGGAACATTTATTCCCTTCTAAGAAAACAAAGTGTCCAATCTTTGATTTTTCTACTGGGTTACAGAAAATAGGCTGTTGAGAAAAAGAATGGTATTTAATAAGATTTTAACAGCATGAATTGTTTTATATTAGACTTTTGTCTCAAGACTCCAAGCATTCATGCATGACAACAAAACCATCAAGGCCACTATGAGAAAATTAAGAAGTTCCATTTGGGTGAGAGAAGAAAGGAAGTTAGTTAGTCTGTTTACAGAGAGATGGACTCCTTTTATTATTTTTTTATAGAATCATAGAATCACAGAGTTCGAAGGGGCCATACAGACCATCTAGTTCAACCCCCTGCCCAATGCAGGACAAAATAAACTAGAACAGGTGAAAAGATCTGGAATTGTTTCACTTAGGTATAATTACTTGATTATAAGAGAGTAAGCAAGCAAGCAGTCATGTTCAGTTGCTGCTTCTATTTCTGAAAAACAAAAATACACAACAAGCATATTAGTTTCCCCTTGGAAAAGGAGAAATGACAAAAATCCTTTCCAGAAACCTACATAGGAGGATATGTATATTCAGGGGTCATGTTGTAGAAAAAGAGGTGCAGGAGCTCATTAGCATAACTCATTAGCATAATTTATTTGCACATGCCACACACCCTGACATCACCAGAAGTGTGTCAGAAGGCAACACCCACCGCTCAGGCTCCACCCCAAAAATCTCCAGGTATTTCCCAACTGAGAGCTGGCGAGCCTACCTGGAGAAAAACTGCTTCAAAAGCACAAAAGCACAAAGAAAATTTGTGGCAGGGGATCAGCTTTTGTGAGCCACTGCTCTCTTCTACAGATACTTTGTGGATGAAGAAGTGACCAGTGACCCAGTTATGAACAGAGGCTACAGTTCCCACATTTGCAGAAGTCTACAGATATGGGCAATATCCTCCTCACTTGCTACCTACATGTAATGGTTGATGACTCTGTTTCAATGTATCTGAAAATGGGTGCATGAACATGAAAGCTTATATCCAGAATTAAACTTTGTTGGCCTTAAAGGTGCCACAGGACACAAACTTTGTTCTATTGCTTCAGACCAACACAGCTACCCACCAGTGTTCCCTTTAAGCTGAGTTTAGTGTGAGCCAGCTCACAGTTTTTGAGCCTCTGGCTCACACACTTTTTGTCTTCACTCAGGAAGGAGGGCTCCAGGGCAGACTAATTTATTGCAGCGGCCAAATGGCTCACTTGCAACTTGAATGCCAGTCACTCACAAAAGTAGAATTTTTGCTCACAAGACTCTGCAGCTTAGAGGGAGCATTGCTACCCACCTGAATCTATGCAAACCAGAATTATTCAAGAGGGCTCTTCTACACAGGCAATAGGGTTACACTGTACAAAAGACTTCAAAAGTTACTTGAACAAATTATTAGGGTTGACCCAACACCTCCTGTCCACACATGCTTAAGGTAGGATATAGCTCAATGTTTCATTAACAGTGGTACTTAAGAATATCTGTTCCAGTGCAACAGAACAAAGTTTGAGTTCAGTGGCACCTTTAAGACCAAAAAAGGTTATTCACATGAAAGCTTAGACCCAGAATTAAACTCTGTTGGTCTTAAAGGTGCCACTGGACTCAAGCTTTGTTCGGCACATTTTGTGTTTATTGACTGTTAACCTTTATTTAAACTAACTCAGCCTAACTCATTAGCTGAAAGAGGAAGGAAGGAAGGAAGGAAGGAAGGAAGGAAGGAAGGAAGGAAGGAAGGAAGGAAGGAAGGAAGGAAGGAAGGAAGGAAGGAAGGAAGGAAGGAAAAGAAAGAAAATGGAAAGAAAGGGATAGAAAGAAACAGAAGGAAGGAAGGAAATGGAAGGAAGGAAGGAAATGAAAAGAAATGGGGAAAAGGGAAAGAAAGGGAGCAAAGAAATGGAAAGAAAGGGAAAAAATGAAAGCCTCTGTATGTTTGCTTTCTCCAAGTTCTAAATTCTCCCACCAGCAGTTAAAAAGGAGTGTGAAACGTCCTCCTTTGGCTGTGAGTTCCCAGGCTAGAGTACTCACTCATCCACCTGTTCTCCAGTCCATTCAACATATAAAAACAAAAGTGAAACAAGAGCTCCACCCAACAGAACCAAACTAAATCACACAGATATTAAGGGAAGAGCAGACTGATCCATTACACATAGACATGTATACAAGAGCAAGACCCTTTGGGAGGAATGAGAGACCAAGAAATAAAATAAAATAAAATAAAAAAAATAAATAAAATAAAATAAAATAAAATAAAATAAAATAAATAAATAAATAAAACCAACTGAAAGGGGGGGGAGAGATGGACTTCCTCCAGTATAAAGTATGAACTGCGGCAGGCTGGCTGGAGAAAGAAGAGGAGGCGGGGAGACATGCCTGCCTTCCCTGCTTGATCTTCTCCAGGTGCCTGGTGGGAGCAAAGGAGGCTCAGGGGGAAAGGAGGGCATTTCTGCCCAACTTTCCTTTCTGTTTCCAGCCAGCCTGGGCTGGCTGGAGACAGGAAAGGGAGCCCAGCAGACATGCCTGGCTTCCCTGTGTGATCTTCTCTGAGTGCCCCATGGCGAGAAGGTCATGCAGGGAAGCCAGGCATTTAAATCCACCCCCACCCCCCAGTCTCTCTGCAAAAGCAGAGCAGCTCAGGGGGAAAGGATGGCATATCTACCCGGCTTCTCTTCCTGTCTCCAGCCAAGTGGGCTGGCTGGAGACAGGAAGGGGAGCCCAGCAGACATGCCTGGCTTCCCTGCGCAAAGATTGCACAGGGAAGCCAGGCATTTAATTCTTCCCCCTTGGGAGGGGAGGGGCCTGGGCTCATTACTGCCGGAGCACCACTATGGGGCACTCTGGCAGGAAATTACCCCTGTGTATTTTTATGGCATACTTATGGCATATTTATGGCATACTGGTGCTAGGGATGTGTAATTCAGATCTGAAAATATTTGGAGTCACTAAATAATGGTATATTTGGAATAGTTGCATATATTCCCAAATCTGAAAGTTATAGTTCTATATTAAATCATCCCTAATATATAGTTATATATGTAATAGGGATGGCCACGAACCTCATCATGAATCTAATTTCATGATGAACATTGCCTGGTTTGTGAGTGAAGGGCCATGTGATTGCACCTGCAACAAACCTCCCACAATCCTCCATGTTTTTTGCTGAGGTTTGTGCAGTTTGTGTTGGGTTTCGTGCAGCAGATATGCTAGCACCAATCAGTTAATTGGAAAAGCAATGGGAGAATGGACTTCTGGGTGAACTCACTGCTTGGACTTCACTCACATGCGGCATGGCTTGCAAAAGCCATTTAAAGGGAATGTCCCTTTTAAATGGCTTTTGCAAGATTTCCCCCCCTCCCATTCTGCTGGCCTCTGGGACCCACCCTCTGCAGATCTTCCTCCCTACTGCATCATGAACCTCACAAAACAAACCAGTTCAGTAAATGGGGAGCTTCATGGTTTGTGTGACCCTACAAAGCAGGACGAACCTCCTTTTTCCCAGTTCGTGCCCATCTCTAATATTGAATCATTCCTAACAGCACCAGTTTGGTGTAGTGGTTAAGTGCACAGATTCTAATCTGGGAGAACCGGGTTTGATTCCCCACTCCTCCACATGCAGCTGCTGGATGACCTTGGGCAAGCAATAGTTCTGTCAGAGCTGTTCTTGAAAGAGCAGTTCTTGAAAGAGCTCTCTCAGCCCCACCTACCTCACAGGGTGCCTGTTGTGGGGAGGGGAAGGAAAAGGAGTTGGTAAGCCACTCTGAGACTCCAAATGAAGGTCAGGGTATAAATCCAATTCCTCCTCCTCCTCTTTCTCCTCCTCCTTCTATTCTGAGTCCCACTGATGCCTATAGAAAGCAGGCTAGGTTGCCTGCAAAAGGAGGAAAGTGAAACCCACTCCTCAGACACCCTGGCCTGGCTGCTTGAGGAAAGAAACCGAAACATTCCCCAGACACCCTGGCACCAAGGGTGGTGAGGGCAGAGATCCCAGCATCTCTGGATTGGTATTGCCTTTATTTAGCCAGAAGAAGGACATGGCAGGGGCAAAAATGGAGGCATACATGCAAGAGCCCTACAAGCCAAAAGAGACCGCTTGCTTTCTAGGCTGAGCTGAGAAGAGGTCTGCTTGGGGAAGTCTGCCCAAGGTGGCATTGGGTGTGATTCTTACCCACCAGTGTGCCCAGCGAGCAGGTGGTCTCTTGGGTAGGGAACATACCTTGAATATCTGGAATCTGGGTTTGTGGAAAAATTGATTTTCCTTACTGTAAACCTACCATTGCTGGGCATCCCTGAGGTGCCCTTTGAGTAAAAGAGAATGACATACTTCAGTCCACAGGGCAGAGTATGCCATACTTCAGTCTGCTGCCTCCTCCTGCTGCCCCTTCCCTTCTTCCAACTGCTACTCCAGGACTCTCATTGACTCAACTGTGCTATGCCACATGCTGTTAACGTAGTTCCCACTCCACACGCACCAACCACTGTCTGTCTGTCTGTCTGTCTATCTGTCTGTCTGCTGTTCCAGTCTGTTTGCCAGTGCTATCCAAGGTATCTGCCCATTTTGCAAAACCAGCTAGCCTTTCCTCCACTGTGCCATTCCCAGTTCTGTCCTACTGGCAGTTGTACTGTTCAAGATTCATATCCAGATTGCAATAATTTCTTAATGCTTGGCACTGCTGCCTGGCAACAGTGGCTACTGCTGGGTGCATTCGCCACATCTTCTCAACTTGACACAAGAGCTAGGATTGACACAAGTGCTAGGAAATGGTCAGAGAGCTGAAGGAGGTTGCCTTTTGTGTGTTTTTCTAGTGAAAATGGCTATTCCTATTGATTTTAATAGAGTTCCAGATATTCAGAAATTCCAGATTTCGAAGGGTCGTAATTACAGTTTTCAAGACTGATTTGGAGCCTACATTCTCATGCTAGTGCATATCCCTAACTAGTATATTGTTTGGGTCATACCACAACACAATCGTGGTCGTCTAAAATTACCAAGACTCCCTGGTTACATTGCTGTCACAGTACTGTTGTTATGCTGCAGCTGGGTTTTTAATGCTTTTTAACGGTTTTTTGATTGTCAACAACTTCTATGGTGTTTCAGGCTTTTACCATATTTTACTTTGCAAACCTGCTCAAGCAGGTTCTCTGGATGGGTGACACAGCAGTTTTGTAAATAAATATATAACTGCATAATGTGGAGCAGAAAGAACCCACGTTGCCAGTGTGGGTCGTTCTGCTACACATTGGTCATTTATTTGCCTGTTATTAAAAACTAGAATTTGGCTATTGTTAAAAAAGCTTTTTTTAAAAAAAACCAAAACCCACATAATTATGCATTGAAAATCATGCACTTGAAACAGTGGAAAATAAATTCTCATTCAACATTCCTTTAACACTCTGGCTCTGATCAAGTTAAAGTCAGTCTTGTCTTGTAAGAAGTAATGATAATGGAACAATGACTAATCCGTTCCATTTATTGGTTTTAATAGAAGTTAGTCATATCTAATTTTAGCCACCACTGGGACTGACAGCAGGAACTACAACAAGGCCATGACAGAATGTAAATGCCCATTTGCTTACATATATATACCAAGTTTAATGCAGAAAGCCACTCTCTGTCTTATTCTCTTCACCATTATTTGGCATGTTCTTTCTTTAGGATTTATGCCAGTACTACTCAGATTCCTTATATATGCAATTAGCCTTATTAGAAACAGCATGGTTGCTGTAAAAATGAAGACCTCTTTTATGAGACCGATAATACTGAAAATGTAAAGTAGGATAAAACTTCCCACCACCCAGGTCAATTTAAATTGCTCAGTTGGCCAGTCTGAGATTTTCCCAGCCCTTACACTTTTAGCCAATATGCCAAAAATGTAGTAAAATACCAAGGGGGAATCAAATACATCAGCACACTTTGCTTACTTAGCTGATAGCAATGTGGGTGGGGGGTGGAGTGCAGAGACTATCCCAAACTCCCACCTTTGAGTGCTGCTGAAAGAGGAGGGGAAGCAGCATCTTTTATTAGCAGGTAGGGATGGGCACAAACTAGGAAAATTGAGGTTCATGAAGGTTTGTGTTCCATAATGTTTCATGAAACACGAACCTCCATAAATCTTCCAATTTAACAAACTGGTTCATGGTTCGTGAAGTGGTGCGGATCCTGAGTCATCACTTCTGGGTGACCTCACTGCTTGGACATCATTTGCACATTGCATGGCTCGCAAAAGCCATTTAAAGCAGGGCTCTCAAACTCATTTGTTATGATGGCTGGATCTGATATAACTGAGACCTTGTTGGGCCAGGCCATGCATGTAATAAATTGTAATGCCAGATAGCAGAGATATAAAATTTATAAAGGACACAAACACAAAGGATTTTTTTAACTTAAAATAAAAACATGCTTAAAACATTAGCACTCTTGCAATATTTTATTTAACAGTGTCTGATAACTGACACCTCTTGCTCTGAATTATTGCATCAAAATGTCTGTGCTGTTGCAATCCTGAGTATGCTGTTCAGGTGTGTATCTGTAAGCTGCAGACCTACAATGACGCAGCAGCAGCAGAACTGGAAGAAGAAGCAGAAGGCAGCCAGCTTCACTGCAGGCCTGATAGAAGGCCTCCGGGAGCCTGACCCGGCCCCCAGGCCACATGTTTGACACCCCCATTTTAAAGGGTTCCCTTTAAATGGCTTTTGTAAGTGGTGCCACACACAAGTGCAGCCCAAGCTTGCAAAAGCCATTTAAGGGGTTCCTTTTAAATGGCTTTTGCAAGCCATATCACCATGGCATGACTAGCAAGTGAACTCAAAAGGCATTTAAATGCCTTCTGAGTTCAGTCACCAACTCGCACCACCACAGAGAAGACATTTAAAGAGACCATGGTCTCTTTAAAAGCTTTCTCCAAGCCCCGCCACCAGTGCCAATGTGTCTGCTGACATGAACTGCATGAACCTCCCCAAACCACCTAGGAGGATAGTGGGAGGGTCAGGGTGGTGGGATGGCACAGACCTCATAATGCCCCTGTATAAATCATTGGTGCGACCTCATTTGGAATACTGTGTACAGTTCTGGGCACCACATCTCAAAAAGGATATTATAGCATTGGAAAAAGTGCAGAGAAGGGCAACTAGAATGATAAAAGGGTTGGAACACCTTCCCTATGAAGAAAGGTTAAAACGCTTGGGGCTCTTCAGCTTGGAGAAATGACGGCTGAGGGGTGACATGATCGAGGTTTATAAGATTATGAATGGGATTGAGCAGGTTGGGAAAGAAGTACTTTTCTCCCTTTCTCACAATACAAGAACTCGTGGGCACTCCATGAAATTGCTGAGCAGTCGGGTTAGAACAGATAAAAGGAAATACTTCTTCACCCAAAGAGTGATTAACATATGGAATTCACTGCCACAGGAGGTGGTGGCAGCTACAAGCATGGACAGTTTCAAGAGGGAATTAGATAAACATATGGAGCAGAAGTCCGTCAGTGGCTATTAGCCACAGGTTATAGATGGGAATTCTCAGTCCGGGGCAGGTGATACACTCTATTCTTGGTGCTGGGGGGGCAGCAGTGGGAGGGCTTCTAGTGTCCTGGCCCCACGCTGGACCTCCTGATAGCACATGGTATTTTTGGCCGCTGTGTGACAGAGTATTGGACTGGATGGGCCATTGGCCTGATTCAACATTGGCTTCTCTTATGTTCTCTTATGTTCTTATGTTCTCAGTTCACAAACCATGAACTGGACCCAGTTTGTCATAAATTTAGGTTATGAGCTCATTTGTACCCATCCCTATTAGCAGGTGCCAGGAAATGGCAACAGAGCTCCTGGAGTCATACCTGAAGCACCACTGCTTGCAGGAGAAGAACTGGAGAAGTTGGCTAGCAAAAACTAAATAACAGCTCATTAAGTTTGCTCACCTTTGCTCTGTTCAGAAGTACTTTAGGCATGTGCATGTACACAAAAGCTTATACCCAGAATTAAATGTTGTTGGTCTTAAAGGTGCTACTGGACTCAAACTTTGTTCTACTAGACATACTGTTTATAGAGCCTAGTCTTGCACTTATTCTGTACAAAGTAAGAATAATCAAGGTGGGTAGCCGTGTTGGTTTGAAGCAATGGAATAAAATTAGAGTCCAATGGCACCTTTAAGACCAACAAAATTTGATTCAAGGTGTGAGCCAAAACAGATAACCAGGAAGTAAGCTTGTTGTTCTTTTAATCTGTTAAAAAAATTGTCCTCACTATTTTGCATGCTAATTTAACAAACCACTCCTATATAAACAACTATGATACGTAATTCCATTTTATCTTCTGACGAAGTGTGCATGCACATGAAAGCTCATACCTTGAATAAAACTTTGTTGGTCTTAAAGGTGCCACTGGACTCTAACTTTGTTCTAAAGCAAGAATCAGTTTGCATGACTATGAAGCATGGACTCTTTCGGAAATGCACTTGAATGCATCATGTAATGGTTCTTGGCAAATTGGCCATGTGCATGTGATATCAGGCTCAGGATTGTACATCAACATATGTTACAGTAATTCAAGACTTCTAAATGTGAGTGCAAATGGTGGAGCTTTAAAAGCACAAACCATTACAGGATGGCACATGGTCATAACTACAGGAAGCCAAACACTCCAAGAATCCAACCTCCAAATCATGGAGTGAAATAACGAGTAATCTCCTAGACACATAAGCAGATGAAGATGCATGCAAGGAAAGATTGTGGGCTGAACCTGCTATCCAGCCATTGGTTCCCTAGTATTGCTTGAGGGCAGCAGAGGGATCACAGCTACACATGAGCCTACAGAAGCCAGAGAGTGGCCAACAGCTAACACTGCCCAGCATCCCTGTCTCCATTGCCACCAAAATCCTCCAACAAGGATAGTGGCTCCTATTCTCCTCAGACCCACACAATAGCAATGGACAATGTTCTCCCCGCTCATCCCAAATGTGCACAAACGTATCTATTGCAAAAAAAGAAGCCCTGTCTTAGGTAAAAATTAATGTGTTCTGAACAAGCTTGAAGTTCAGAAGCTTCTTTTCTGCATGCCTGGTAGAGCCATCATAATCTGAATCTTTGTCTGTTTTTCTATGCCACAGGATGCATGTGCTTAAAACACATTGCCTTCCCTTTTATCTGTTTATTGCATTTGTGCCCCACTTGTCATACAAAAATGTTGGGGCACAAAATGGCTCGCAGGAATCAAAACAGATGTGAATGACAAAGTTCAAGGCAAAATGGTCCTTAGGAAGGGAACTCTCAGCTCTGAAGCTGGATCCAGGTACAATGGAGGGGTGCTTGGCTGCTTCCAGTCTTCCATTTTTGATGGCTTTGATGCAACTGCATGACGCTGTACCGCATAAAAAAGATTTCTCCCAGGAATGGTACTGTATAGTCAGGGAGATTTTTTAAAATAGGACGATATAGTAGTTCTATTGCTCTCTCCTAAATGCTATGAAGAAGCCTGCACCTAATGGGCTTTAAACGTATTCAAGAACAATCTGGTTTGAGCTGGGAATCATGTTAAGAGTTTGCCAATGTTCACTTTAATATTCAAGGTAAGAGCCACTGTATGCCACTGAATACGCTGTTTACAGAGAAGTGTAACAAACTAAACAATGAGACACTTCATCCAGCATCCAAGGCAGTAGGTTGTCATTTGCAGTCACTACAACATCCTAGGGATGCGTCTTACATTCTCTTCCACCAGATTTCCACTCAGACTTTGATTTATGACTTTCCCAGTTTTATTTTTGAAATGGATCTGAAGCATGTGGAACTCTCCATTGCATCATTCATCATTTTTCAGATTGTGTACACAGTGCTGGCCATGCATTGTTGGCAAAAGCTTTCAGGTTCAGAGTTGTCACAGGACCTCAGCTGCATATAATGCCATAGAGCACCCTCCAAAGTAGCCATTTTCTCTAGAGGAACTGATCTTAGTCGTCTGGAAATAAATTGTAACAGCAGGAGATCTCCAGATGCTACCTGGAGGCTGGCAACCCTACATGCTACAACTGCATATCTGTAGCGTTTCTTCAGTGCATTGACAAAATATGCAACTGAACTGAAACATACTTAAAGGTTGAATATGCAGATTTTTTTTTTGGGGGGGGAGAAAGAAATAAGAGAACATTTCTAATGTATCAATTCCATTTTGAAACCAAGATTAGGTAATTCAGTACTCCAAGATTTGGGTGGGAACTGAGATCAGAAGAATTTTGGAAGTAGATCCCTAAGTTAAAGCCTAAGCATGAGTTTAGCTGAATGATGCAATTCCTTATCATGCCAGAGAAACCACTTCCCTTCAGCAATAACATCAACGATGTGGGAAGGAACAATGCAAATTACTCCATATCCCACTGGTAAGGATAGGAACATGGAAGGCTACCTCGATGGTTCAGTCGTTATGACTTTTGATTTGGTTTAATTCATGGAATTTGTTCTGTTTTCCTCTATTGTTTTGTTACTTTCTCTTTTTTTCTTTATATCTCTTATAGATGTTTTCCTTTAATAAACTCGCAGAAAGGCCATATAAAAGTATTTCTAGTTCCAACATTATTGATTATGATATTATTAGCTCTATGCAGTGTATGATGTCCGCTCAGAATCCTATTCAGGTCTATTAAATATTACTCACTCCCAGAAAAGTGTTCTTGGGATTTGCAGTGTATATTTTCCCTTTAATTGCTGCAGGTTTGAACTGAAATTTTTACTCAAATTACATCCAAACTGGAAACTCTCAAGATGACAAATGTATTCTGTTACGTGTACTACTGTGTTTGATGCAACGGTCCACCAGGAGATTGCAGAGGTGGATCCCAATTTCCTTTCTCCTCAGCAGACTCTAAAAGCCATGAAAAGCTGATGCTGGGGGCAAGGACCAGAATTAGCCTTCCCCACTGTACTGCTTCCTCTTGTACTAGTGATGAAAATTTGGCAGAGCAAGCTGTTGGCTAATACAAGAGAGAGAAGTAGGGTTGCCAGGTCCCCCACTTGTCACTGATTGGGGATGGGGTGGTAGGGTTGTCAGCTCCAGGATGGAAAACTCTTGGAGATTTGGGGATGGAGCCTGGGGAGGACTGGAACCTCAGTGGGGTACAATGCCACAGAGTCCACCATCTAAAGCATGGGAAACTGATCCCTGTGGTCTGGAGATGAACTGAAATTCTAAATGGATCCCCAGGTCCCACCTAGAGGCTGGCATCCCTAAGGAGAAGTCAATTTCATCCCATTTTTACTCCTCAGTGCAGCCCCTCTAATTCCCGAAAGGATGTAGTGATGGCCAGCTTTGTGGGGGGATCAGACAGCTTTAAAGGGGGATCAGAGGATGTCTATCAGTGGATACTAGCCATGGTGACTGAGGGGAACCTCTGTGTTCAGAGACAGTAAACCTCTGAATATCACTGCCAG
The DNA here is from genome assembly GCA_029375565.1 of Gekko gecko. Classification (NCBI taxonomy): domain Eukaryota; kingdom Metazoa; phylum Chordata; class Lepidosauria; order Squamata; family Gekkonidae; genus Gekko; species Gekko gecko. The sequence continues at coordinate 34,283,841 of JAPDNY010000007.1, forward strand.
GAGACAACATCAGGGGAAGGCCTCCCCATTTATGCCCTATTGTTGGACCTCCAGAGGAACTGGTTGGCCACTGTGTGAGACAGGATGCTGTACTAAATAGACCACTGGTCTGATTCAGCAGGGCTCTTCTTATGTTCTGCCATATGACACACTGGTTTCATAAGTTTGGTGTGGAAGGGGAAGTTCTGCCTCCATAGATTCCATGCACTGGCTGTTTCACAGGATCACACTCAACAGGTACACACATTAGGATTATGTCATCCTCAACAACTGTTAATTAGTATTTATCAAAACTAATGTGTTTATCAAAACTTTTATCAAACTTTATCAAAAATTTATCAAAACTAATGAAAGGCAATAGCAAGACTTAAGTACATGTAATGCAGTACACAGTGTTGCAAGTATTTCAGTACAACTACAGAAAATAATCAAGCTATAATTCATGAATATTTTACATCCTGTAGAACCAAACAGCATCCAGCAGAATTCTTGAGCATTATTCCACTGACTTTTTTTTCTTCTGAACAGGCACAAAGCTATTTTTAGACTCAAAAGAGTTCAAACTGAAATTACCCTCCTGTGTCTGTGATATTTCAGGATACGTAATTGGTGGCACTGCCATTTCATTTTTACTAATTCGTGCTTGAAGGGCCATAATGACTGCAGACTCTCTTTGCCTCCATTATTATGGATGAGTGTGACGTATTATTGATGTCTCTATGGCAGATTATCGTGGCAGATGTGAACAGAGGAAAACGTTTTCCAAAATCATTACAATATGCAGCTGATAGTTAATATTATTTGTCTGTGACAATCTTAATTTTATCAGCTATTCTGTACAATGTTGAGCTGCACATAATCCTGCACAGTTTTGCAACTGTCGGTAGGGCTGCCAACCTCTGTGGTACCTAGAGATTTCCTGGGATTACAACTGATCTCCAGGTGAAAGAGATCAGTTCACCTGGAGAAAACGGCTGCTTTGGAAGGTGGACTCTGTGGATTTATACCCTGCTGAAGTCCTTCCCTCCTCAGGCTCCACCCCCCAAATTTCCAAGTATTCCAAAGCCCAGAACTAATGCTCCTAACTGTTGGGGGAAAAGTCCAGCTTCCACTTTCCTTAAACAGCACAATTTTCTCTTGTTTAGCCTCTTTCCATAATATGTGAGCCTCCCTTTTTTTTTTAATTTGGTGACATTTGTCCACTGTTCTGGTTATTTGCATTTTGTTGCTGGTTTTCTAACTTTCTTCATCTTATGTGTGCACATGTTGAATTTTTTAAATACACCGTTTATGTGGCATGTGTATGTACAATTTAAGTCAGAGATATATAATCATATATCTAATAACCATAGCTGGTCTTTCTGTGTGGATCAAAACGTCTGCAAGAGAGACCACCCAAGGCAATAGTGAACCTGTGGTAATCCTGAGGACTGCAGAAAAACATAAGAAGCTATAGTAAGAGGGTTTATTCCATCCTACCCTCCCATAACTGGCGACATCTGCACAGATGTGGGCACTGAAAAAAGAAAATGTTAAAATGTTAAAAAAAAATAATTCCATTAGTGTGCAGAAAGGAATTTTACTTTTTAAAATGTTTGTCCTCCTGAGTTTCCTGAGACTAACCATACCAGTCATGTAGATTATGAAGCCCTTTGTGACAACTGATAATTTTGCTGTAATTCCTGTAAGCGACCCAAAAACCACAGGATAAGGTGGGATAAGAAATATAATGCAGAGAGACTCCCACCACATTCTGGAGATCTCACATTGGAAAAATCTGAATAGAGTAATTTCAAAGAGTGATTTCAAAGAGATCCTACCTTAAACTGAGCCCAATTATTGAGAAATATAATTTGAAGAGTTAAGAAAAAATCAAGTACTTCTAAACATTCTTTAAAAACCATATTCCATAGTGGCCGATCAGTCAGTTGCCCTGGAAGCAGGGCTGGCTCACCACAGCTGCGGAGCCTCCAGGAAAGCCAAGGAAAGCCGGCACTGGGAGGGAGGGGGTTGAACCCCTGCCCCTTCCCTGGCTTTCCTGGGGACCCCACAGCTGCGGAGCCTCCAGGAAAGCCAAGGAAAGCCGGCACTGGGAGGGAGGGGGTTGAACCCCCGCCCCCTTCCCTGGCTTTCCTGGGGGCCCGCAGCTGCGGAGCACCCAGGAAAGCCAGTGCTCCGCCGCCCCCCCCCAGTTTCCGAGCCTCACCAGGAGGTTGGCATTCCCGGTGGGGTGGGCGCCCCAGGCTGTCCTGCCTAGGGCGCCCAGACACCTGGGGCCAGCCCTGCCTGGAAGGTCAACAAACAAGACATAGAGGTCAATGCTTCCCCCATTGATGTTTCCTCCGAATGCTAGTATTCAGAGCTTTACTGCCTCAAACTATGGAGGCTCCCTTAATTCACCATAGATAGTACCTATTGATGGTCCTGTCCTCCATGAATCAATCCAGTCCTCTTCTAAAACAGTTCATCCCTTTGGCCATCACCATGTCCACTGGTAGTTAATTCCACAGTATAATCACTCATTACATAAAGAAGTATTTCCTTTTGTTCAGCCTTAATCCATTGCCCATCATCAGGTGCTGCAAGTTCTAGTATTTTGGGAGAGGAGAAAATGTTCTATTGTCATCTGTCTCCCCTTCCCATACCTATTTTAAAAATCTGAATCATGTCTTTTTTCTAAACTGAAAGGTCACAGGCTCTTTAGCTTTTCCTCAAAGGAAAGGCATTCCAACATTTTAATCATCTTGGTTGCCCTCTTCTGTATTTTTTCCAGCTCCTTTACTAACATATGGAAAGGATATGTGAAAAGATTAAAAGGTAAAAAAAATATCTGAGAATTTTAACCTCAAGCAAAATATCACTGTATTATATGAAAAAGCAGGATACAATAACATTGCACATACGTTCATAGCAGTCCAATTTCATTTTATATAGCTCAGTAAAAATCTGCATTATGCATACATGGTTCTGTATTTGTATTATGGATATGGATATTATCCAGCATTATAGTGAAATAAGTGGCAAACCCACAAGGACTTGAGGGTAAGGGAATCTCCTTTCCCCTCCCTATTTCCTTTTACCCTTCCATGATCTGTAGCCTGGGTTTTTTCTGCTTCCTTCTCTCCTTCCCACCTATCATCCAACCTAACATTTATCTGCAGCTGTCTTCAACTCTTCCTCCTACCCACTTCCTAGCAGCCTCCACTATGGCCCAGTTGCTTAGTGCCCATTTCCATGCCAAACCCAGGTGTACGGTTGCCAGATCCAACTGTTGCGCCGGGAGAGGAAGGCACTTACCAGGAGTGGGGAGCAGCATCGTGACATGGGCATGTCAGGGACATTGGGGCGATGCTCTGGTGTTTGGGCAAAACCCTGTGGTAGAATTTGCTTCAAAACATAGAGTTTTCCCCCCAAACCAGAGCATGCTCCCCTGACGTCCCCAATGTGCTTATGTCACTTCTGGTTTTCATAGGCACATCGCAATGATTTCCTGGTTCCTGCTGGTAAGAGGGGGTGATTTGAAGGGGAAGGGGAGCACCCAAAAGCGGAAGACCCCTGCCCACACCAGGCAGTCTGGCAACCCTACCCAGTTGCATGGTGAGGAACCCACAATGGCTTGCAGGGTGGGAGGACCTTACAGCACACAACAACCTATAAAGGGCAGTTATCTGAGTTAACTTCATCCATGTATCACAGTCCTTATAAACTTTTACTATACAATAATGTTGTAGTATTAGTTCAGCGTGTCCACTATGTTGTCACAAATGCTTTGTGGAAGATAAAAGACAACATATTGGGGGAGCAGAAAAGAGTAAGAGTCCAGTAGCACCTTAAAGACTAACAAAATTTGTGGTAGGGTATGAGCTTTCATGAATCACTGTTCATACAGCATATTGGGGGGTAAACTATGGCAAATGAGCTCGCCACAGTCAATTACCATTTCATGGATCATTTGCTTGTTCTGAACCAATATGCTAAGACCTGCTTATGGAACATTCATACACATCTGTATCCTGCTAAGAGATTTATTCTGGCTAGGATCCAAACAGCCACTTTACACTCACCCAAGGGTATGCAAGGAGACAGTGTGTGTGTGTGTGTTTTTAAATGCTCTTATTTGAAAAACAAATCCACAAGTTTTACCACATATAGCATGTGATGTCCTACCATTTCAAAAGCTCTCTGCTATACAGCTCTGGGGGAGGGAGTTGATTGTTTGCGAACTAAAGCTTATTGTGCATGGGGGTTTTCCCTCACTTCCAATGTGTATGTGCATCAGGTTTTCTTTGTCATTCTGCATTCATTTTCTTCCCTTCAGTATTCAGTTCACTGTTTCCCCAGGTTTTCTGAGAGTGCTTTTGTGCCAATTTCCGCCTTGTTTTGCTTCCAAGCCAAAGGTAAATTAAAAGTGTACAGATTCCCTCGAATTCCCCCCCACCGTTTTGCCATTCTTGAAAGTCATTCCCTGCCCACATCAAGGATATTCTGTCCACATTAAGATGACAGCTGAGCTTGGGATCAATCCATCTGGAGGAAGAATGCAATCTGTACAGGACAGGCTTTAAAAAAAACTGCCCAAATCATGACCAGTGTGCAGGAACAAATTAGAGAATCACAGAGAGAAAATCATGCAAATGTGCAAGGAAGGGCAGGAAATTAGCATCGCTACACAGCTGCGCTAGGGCATCAGCAAAAATACCCCCAATTTTTTTTCAATTTAATGGCACAAGACTAAAAAAGCCCTCCAGAGCTTCTGCCAGAGGACTCCTCCCCCCTACAATTTGCAGCCCTGTGCAAAGTGTGGAGTTGCAGCTGACTTTGCACAGCTGTGCACAGGCACACACACGTTGCCAACAACCACAGCTTGCAATGCCAGTGTCAGTGGGTTCTACCATGCATTCTGCACACTCAACATGTTTCCCCATATTATGTATATATGTAAGATTCTATTGTATATGACCATTGGCCGTTACAATACAAAACTGCATTCAAAGAGTACTTATGATCTAAACTCCATATTATGAGATCGTGTGACTCTTTCTCATTTTTCACAGTGGCCGATAACACAGCAGGGAATTCCCTAGTGCTCAGCAATATGGATAATGGGGCTTTGCAACGGCTTTTCAGTTTCAACATTGGTTTTCCCCCTTTGCTGGGTTCCTTTCTTTTCCCTTTCATTCAACAAACTAAGCCTAAATTGCATATGCACAACCTGGACCATGAGGATTTAAATGGAAGGTGCTTGCTGGACGCAGCTGTGATAGGGCAATTGTATAATTTTTTTTTAACTTTGTATGTCATGCCCGCACATCACAAGTGATGTTCCACCCTGATTAAGAAAAGTACATTTTTTAAAAAAATTGCAGCTGCAGAATAAATACACCGGAGTAAAAAGAATGGTGCATAAAGTGGGCACAGAATCCGAAGTCAAGATTAAAGGCTTACTGCTCTGAAAATCTGCAGTAAGATGTGCATGCATAATTGTCCTAAGTCTAAAATATTCTTAGATTGGTAGCTTTCCCATGAAAGAAACAGTGGTCTGTAACACTGAAAATGACAGACTATCTGCTCCAGTATGTTCATCCAGCACACTAAATTGGATTGTAAATCCTTTGCATGTTGCCGTGCTGCTGCCTGGGAGTTGTAGTTTGATCCAGCAAGTTTTGTGCATGTGACAATATGATGAATGTGACAGACTGATGAATAATACAAACTATGTATACAGAGAAGCATCATGTACATTTGAAACACGGCTGACTTTAAATGATTCATGACCTGGCCACAATTACCCTGAGGCATGCATCCGATATGCTAAACCATGTAGCAGCTCTGATTAGAATTACAATGGTTATTATTAAGTGCATGTCACTGCTTTTTATCCTCAGTTCCCCTTCTACAAAAATGGCAATGATGACTCATCTCAAAAGTGTTTTTCAAAGATGACTGAAAGATATTTTGCCCAACAAAGGTGCCTTAAAAGGAATTAGAGTAATGAAAACTAAATACATTTTTGTATAGCTATCAAACCCATATTCCACTTACATTTGATACAACATTATTAAGCAGTAACATTGGTCTGTACAAGATCCGTCTCTTCTAGGGTTTTGGGTTAAAGATAATTTCTTGAATATTCCTATTTTGAACCATTTGATCATATTCTAGGTAAGACCTGCATGCACAACACAGCTTTATACCAGAATAACACATACAAAAGGGAAACAGCAATGAGGTTTATCTCTAATGTGCTACTTGACTTGTATCTAGCTGTTCTATGGCACACCAGCATGGTTATCTTCCAAAGCAATGAGTATGTTGTCCTTTCCATTCCTACCTTTGTTCATGCAGGATGCAAATACAAGATGTGTATGTGTTCATTCTGTCCCTAGAATATCAGAGATGGATACATGTAGATGCACTGAAACTGTGTCTGTATTTGGGCAAACATGGGGGGGCAGGACCAGAATGCTCAATCATGAATGGAGGTAGGACCATAGCGCACACTCCCATTTTCTTTCTATACACATTGGCCTTGCACTTAGATGTGCTGTGTGTGCAAGGCCAACTACTGAATCAACATATTTCAGTTTTTGAAATTTCTCATGCTGTCTAATCTGCACAGAACAATTTCTGTTGACCGTTTTGCTACTTATAAGATTAACTTGGTTCTCGAAGGCAATAAACCAATAGCCTTTAGTTTCACAGTCCAAAGCAATGCAATCCTCCAGACACTAAAAGCATGACTTATTTGTTTGAATAAAGTTAGCAGTAGTTAACAAAACCCCAAACCAACCTATTAAAACTAGCTAGAGTAACAACAGGAAAAAGAAGGGGAAGAAATGGAACCATACAACAACCAATTAAAAGCAAGTGGGAATAAAAACATTTTCTGGTCTGCCACCAAAAAACACTTAATGATGGTATCATCCATGAGGACAAGAGAAGGATATCCTAAAACCAGAGGGCAGACACTGAAAAGGCTTTACCCCTTTGGACTACACATCTCACTTCAGAAGGCAGAGAATACATGAGGGAGTGACCGAGTTATGTAGAATATAGGATCTAGGCATGACTATACCCAGCCCCCAGGCCACAGTGGTATTCATGGGTCAAAACTAGCACCTTGGACCTGGTAACCCTATCAGTTAATGGCCTCCAAAAGGTCCTATTGTTAGCTCAGGTCTTGCAAACTGGGGGCCATGGCTTTATTGAGTTAATCACGTTGGGTTTTGGACTTGGTATGAACAAAATGGCAACAAATATGCATAAATTCTTCTTTAAATTTACTTATAAATAATGTAATGGTGCTCAATAGAACTTATATTACACATATCCTTGTTATTTGTATCAATACAAGTGCTACAAAAGACAATATTGTCTACCTTTTACAACAACCCATTGAAACAAACAACAGCATGTTCTATTATACAACGCAGCATGTGAAAGATTCTGACGGTGTCCTGGTTTACTTTCAGCCTGTTTCTTTGTCCTTATCACAGAATCCTCACTGCACATAATATAAAAATGTAAAAAAAAAAAAATAAAAAGGTCACCAAACAAACAGCAGACACATAATGAAGATACAAATAATCTCTTACAAGTCCATGAGCCTGCAATTTGGTGTGGGTTTTGGACTTGGACCAGCATCAAATAGGCAGCTGGTGAAGTTCTTTCAACACTGGTATATTGCTTGTAATACACCTCAGCTAACAACACTCTACTGCAATCTATACTAAATGACTCTTCCGAACCATCTTCAAGGGCAGCCCCATACACAGCACTCAAGTAATCAAGCCTAGAAGTGACAATAATATGATGGACTACTGTAGCCAGTTCACACTTTTTAAGGAAGGGTTCCAGCTGGTGAGCCAAATTACATTGGTGGAAAGGAAAAGGACCAATCAAAACAGAGGCTTGGTAACAACACACCCACACTAATTCTATGTAGAGAGATTTTTTTTGTATGCAGGAACATTTAGTCATCTGTATCTAGGGCTCTTTTAGTAGAAAAAGCCCAGCAGAAACAAATTAGCATATTAGGCAATACCCCTGACAGCACCACTCATTAGCATATTAGGCCACACCCCCATGTTGCCAGAAGTGTGGTCATCCAGCCACACCCACCTTTTGCTTCTTATTCTGTTTACCTTGTTTGTGTCAAAATGGTTTTGACAAAACCAATTACAACTGAGCTCCAAACTACAAAAATCAGGTCTAACAATAAATGACACAATAGGTTGTATATTATTGCAGCAAAGTACACTCACAGGGAGGGCAGTACAGATGTATAAATAAATAAATAAATAAATAAATAGTATTTATGGCCTGTCAGCAAAACATCACAACCCCCCCCCTTTTGGCTAGCAGACACAACTTATAACCCCTTGATGCTGGCACACGGAACCCAATTCTGTGCATTTTTACTCAAAAGTAAACCCCACTGTGTACTATAGAAGTTACTCTCATGTAGGTATACATGTGCTTGCAGACTGTGGTTTCAGTTTCAAGGATTTTATGTAGGGTAGGCATAACCTCAGTAATTATAAGGTAAACTTAACAGATGTGACAACAGTTGTAAAATCAGGATGCTGGAAAATGGATATGCTGTTCATATAAGATATCCAAGTTTTGCTCACTAACAATTTGGAAGTAGCTACAGCAGTGCAAAATACTAGTCTTATATTGTATTAGGATAAAATCTGTAGACTTTACTTAGGTAGGGAATAAAACAGATTCACTGGTTCAGTCTTTTTTAAAACTCCATTTCTTTCACTGCCATCCACCAAAATAAGTAAGCAGATCAGGTATTTTTTGGCAATAATGTGTTGAAGCTAAAGTGTCCCCCCTCACACCTACTGGTAGCTTTTTGAAATCATTATAGCCAAAACTTTGTTCTCATCAAGATTCTTAAAATAAACAGCCTCAACTCTGCTGAGTAGGTACACCTGATAACTTAAGAGCATTCATTTTGATTTTGGCATACGCTCCCATAAACTATAGCCCATTTCTCCAGATGCTCTAGTCCACAAAAATTATGCCACAGTGTATTAGCTTTTATAATATGCAACAAGATACTTGTTTGGGTTTTTCTAGTGGGTTTTTGGTTTTGTTTTGTTTTTCCACTGACTAACACAACTAGTATTCTGTAGAATCCCACTGGGAATGCAGAAACTGGGGAAAAAGAGGGGAGGGGTCTCGCACACTCACACCTGACTCCTCTGATTATGGCAAAGCCAAACATGTAGACTGCACAGCTCTCACAGGACAGTCTCTTTTAAGCTGAGTACAACTGCCAGGAGACACCAACAGCAGTACCCCCACACTGCACTCCTTACCAAATTAGAAGCCATGTAATGAGGGATGCCATTACTGGTGGTGCAAAGTGCCATCAGTCAACATACAGCTACCCTGTAGGGTTTTCAAGGCAAGAGATGGACACAGATGGTTGGCCATTACCTACCTTCATGAAGCCAGCCTGGACTTCCTTGGTGGTGTTATGTGCTGCTGTGCAGGGCTGGTGAGGGGGGGGCAAGGTGGTGGTGGGCCCAGGACTTACTGCTTGTAGAGGCCAGGCAAGGAGGCGCCACCACAGCTGGGCACTCAAAGGAGCAAAGAAAGCACACCACACATGCTCATGGGTGATGGGGGTGCCGGGAGGCCTTGGGCTCTGCCACCCAGGGCTGGTGGTGGCGGGAGAGGGCCTGGGATGGAAGGCAGAGATGTGGCCCACATGTTGTAGAGGAGGTCGGACAAGGAGGCGCCACCGCAGCCGGGTGCCCGATGGAGCAGGGCCAGGAAGCGCACACATTCGGGGGCAGCAGGGGAGACTGAGGGCAGCCAGGCAACAATGCCTGTTTCCCTTCCTGATTTTCTCCAGGTGGCCCACAGCTGCAGAGCGCCTGGAAAAGATCAGGAAGGGAAGCAAGCAAGCATGTGTATAATGCCTTTCTTTCCCTCCCTGATCTAGCAGAGGGAAAGAAAGGCACTGAAACATGGCCCCCGCCCATTTCCCCAGGCTTCTCCACAATAGTGGAGAGGCTCAAGGAACCAATGGGCATGTTTGCCTGCCTGCCCTTGGTCTCCCCAGCCTTCACATCTTAGTGCGCTCACTGGGGAGATTGAGGGCAGCAGTGAAACATGCCTGCTTCCCTTCCCAATTTTCTCCAGGTGCCCCGCAGCCATGGAGCACCTGGAAAAGATCAGGAAGGGAAGCAAGCAGGCATGTTTACAATCATGAGATAAGGGAGGGACAGAATGGAATTTAAACATCCCCCCCCGGCTTCCCTGGGCTTCTCTGTCAAAGTGGAGAGGCCCAGGGAATCAATGGGGCATGCATCTTTGCCTGGCTCCCCTTGGTCTCCCCATCCTGCATACCTTAGCACACTGGCTGGGGAGACCGAGGGCAGCCAGGCAAACATGCCTGCTTCCCTTTCCGATCTTCTCCAGGTGCCCCGCAGCGGCAGAGCACCTGGAAAAGATCAGGAAGAGAAGCAAGCAGGCATGTTTACAATGCCTTTCTTTCCCTCCCTGATCTCGGGGAGGGAAGTTAAGGCATTTAAACATGGCCCCCACCTGCTTCCCAAGGCTCCTCCACAATAGTGGAAAGGATCAGGGAACCAATGGGCATGTTTGCCTGGCTACCCTCGGTCTTCCCAGCCAGCACACCTTGGCGGCCTGCTGGGGAGACTGAGGGCAGCCAGGCAAACATGCCTGCAGGGGTTTTGGCTGTAGGCATGGGTGTGGCCAACTAGGAAGGTTCCGTGCATTCCGGCCCAAAAATAGCCCTGTCTGTATCTGCTGAAGTCGTACATTCCAAGTATAGCTTTGCCACTTCACTAGGAACTAGTCTAAATTCCTGCTTTGGTGTATTGTCATGGACAAGAGCAGGAAATCCCTGTGATTAAAATATCTGGAACATATACATTAAAGATGGCAAACAAAAATATTAGTCATGAAGCTGTAATGAGCGTGAAAGTAGCAGTAATAGTGTCTTTTAACTAAATGGAAAGCAATTAAAAGTCTAGAAGAAAATATTGATGAGGGACAAGAAAATGAATGGCTCTCTTAGGGCAGAGATAAACTTCAGTAAAACTCATAATGGCTGCCAAAAGCAGCAGCCTTGATAATGCGAATGAAGAATAGACTGGGTATGATATTAACACATTCTTCCATGTATAATATTAGACATTAGACAACATGTGGAGAAGGAGAGACAACTAGACATGGTATTTTGGGAGGAGAAAGGCACTAATTTTTGTACTATCTCATTCAATATCGAGAATATAAATACCTTGAACAGTCTAATAAACTCTCTATAGTCTACAAAAGTTTTCTAATCATTACCCAGCCCTGGGTTTTCTAATCATTACCCAGTCCTGACCTGGATGGCCCAACCTAGCCCCACCTAATCATATCTCAGAAGCTAAGCAGAATACACCATGGTTAGTACTTACATAAGAACATAAGAACATAAGAGAAGCCAATGTTGAATCAGGCCAATGGCCCATCTAGTCCAACACTCTGTCACACAGCGGCCAAAATATACCAGGTGCCATCAGGAGGTCCAGCAGTGGGGCCAGGGCACCAGAAGCCCTCCCACTGCTGCCCCCTCCAGCACCAAGAATAGAGTGCATCACCTGCCCCAGACTGAGAGTTCTCATTCTATACCCTGTGGCTAATAGCCACTGGTGGACTTCTGCTCCATATGTTTATCTAATTTCCTCTTGAAACTGTCCATGCTTGCAGCTGCCACGACCTCCTGTGGCAGTGAATTCCATATGTTAATCACTCTACTTGGATGAGATTGCCACCAAGGAAGTCTAGACTTGCTATGAAGAGGCAGGCAATGGTAGACCACCTCTGTCTCTTGCCTTGAAAATCCTATGGGATCACCATAAGTCAGCTGTGACTTGACAGCACTTTCTCCCACCAATCATGACCCAGATAAGGGCATTTGAGATTCTGGGATGTTCATGTCAACACACATGAAGTACTGGTTATTCATTGTAACTCTTATTGCCCCAACTCCAATTGTCAGAGGTACACCCACAGATGTTAATAAACACATCCAGGTGCACACTGGCACTATGAAATTGTTCTGGAAATGTAAAAAAATAAAAATGATTGCCATGTCACAAACTGTCACAACTTTCTTAGCTTCTCCTTCCCCTAGATGAATGACACAATTTATAGATTAATCCTGAGAAACAGAAGCATGAGACAAGATTCTTAAAAATGGTCAGTTTGAAGGCTCCTCATACCTGTATGTCCTAAGTATTTAATTTCCAGAATAGTTCTAATTTTTTACACACAACACACAAACAAACACATAAGATGATGAGAGAGATGTTTGGATTGCATCAAGCAGCCGGAACAGCTGCCAACGAAGACTGCAACTGCCTGTTGGTCAGAAACTGAATAGATGCTGTGAACTGTCAAACAGCCTGTCAATTAACTGGCTGCCTGATCCCCACTGATGAACAGCAAGTGACAGGTGTTAGAGCCTTAGTTAACTCTCTAGAGACTCACAGTGCCATCCTAAGCAGAGCTACACTTCCTTCTAAAAACCCACAGATTTCCATGGACTTAGAAGAGTGTCACTCTGTTTAGGAAGACAGTGCACGCATATGCACAGGTATCTGGCTAAGGTCATTTTTTTAGGCCCTGCTTCAGGTGCCCTCTTCTACTGAGATTAGCCAAGTGGCAACCCAAAAGGGGGCTTATGGCACCAGGTATATGGAACTCTGCCCCCAAGAACAGTATTTGTTCCCCTCTATCAAGGTCTTCTGCCAGTGGGTGAAGACTTCTTTGTTTCATCTGACATTTCCTCAGTGATCCTTCCTTTTGGCCCTATGTTTTAATTACTGTTTGTTTATATATATTCTTAGGAATGGTTTTTATGATGTGTTTTTATAATGTTTTAACCATTAGCTGCCTCAGTGGCTCTAAATGTGCAGAAAGGCAGCACACAAACATTGTAAATCAATCAATCAATCAATCAATCAAATCAAGCCAAACCACGAAGGGGAAACTTTTAGCTGATCGGAAGGGGGCAAAATCACCCCAACTTCTGAGAATTAATGTACAGGTTCAGACTGTGACAAGCTACATCAGGGGTCCCCAACACGGAGCCTGTGGGTGCTGTGGCCTTTCTTTGCACCCACCAAGTGTTTTTTGAAAGTGGGTCAGGCCAGGTGGAGCTCTTGTCCAGCAGGCCTTCTGGTTTGCCATGGAAGATCTGATTGGCTATGCAGATTAAAACAGTGCTGTTTCGATGGCAGCTGCCACCACAGTGTGTGTTTTATTCTCTCTCACCTCACTTTCCCTGTGCATTTTTAATTACCCCCCTTTTCCCCTGCACTTGGGCTTCCTCTCTATTTGTGGCTCTGACGCCTCTGGCAGCCATTTTGTGGTTCTACACACCACTCTGTGTCAGAATTCTAAACGTGCCTGTGATGGACTCCAGGCTTGGGATCAACCTGCAAGAAAAGACACCTGTAGTCACGTGACTAGCAGTGGTGATATAATTTGGATGCAGAACTCAGGGGAAGTTCTAATGAGAAAAAAAAAACTCTTGACAGTTGGAGTTTGGCAGTTGAGACTGTCAGTTGGTGTGTGGTCAGTTGGTACTGTGCCAGGGGACTGACAAGTCTTGCTGAACATCTCTGAGTCCGAGGAGCAAATGAGCCTTCTCTACAGATTCCAATATTAAGGGAACCTGAGAAGAGCCAAACGTAGTTCTATACTACAGTGAAAACTAAGGAGTCTTAAAAGGAAAATAAGATATATATATCTTGTGGTTAAACAAGATATATATCTATATCTATATCTTTTGATTTATTATTAACATATTCACATACCTCTCACATAGGATCTATACCCTGCTGGAGAGAGAGTCAGGTTGAGTGGATGTGTGCCAGGACGGTTTAGAGGACTAGTGGATGTCCAGAAACCAAGGCACAGCAAAGATATTTCTCTGTGGAAGTAGAGAGTACCTGAGAAATCCACACAGAAACTGACAATCTAGAACAGCACTGGGGTTGAGACTGGGGACAGTGTGTTTTGTATTGTGACATCTAAATGGAACAATTATAACGGAACTAACCTAAATCTGAAATATAACATTTGCAACTACATATCCACCTGAATCAGCTTTTCCCTTGTACACATATTCCCTGCCTGTCTTTTAAATAAAATCGTCAATTGGTTTTATTGTTCCCAGTTGCGTGTGCCTCAGTGCCTGAAAAAGTGAAGTATCTGACAAAGTTAAACCACAAGATGCATCTCAGAAAAAGGGTGGTGTGTTCATGAAAAGTCACAGAGTTTAATATTTATAAAAAGGTCTCATCAATAAGTGGCTCGGGGTGTGACAGAAGGACAAACTGGGTGGGTTCCTGGTCAAACAGTGACAGTGTCAGTGAAAAATATGATTGCTCCAGCCTGTGAAAGGTTAAAGGAACAAAACCCCTCACACCCTAAAATAAGGGGATTCGTCACTGTGCCTAGAGGCTCAGAAAGGTTGGAGATGCCTATACTGCATGAAAGATGATACCCAAGAAAGATGATGCTCAGGCCACCAAAGTTAGATCTTTACTGGATCACCCACAAGGCACCAGCAAGACTAATCCAGCGGGATATACAGAAGGGCAGTTTCAAGCATGTTTGTTACCTGAAAATTGATTTGACTATATCAAGTACTTACTCCATTTTCTTTGTCGCACCAAAGCATTAGGAGAAAACCTAAGCAAGACCTAACATTATTTTTAACAAGTTTTGTCAAAACAAATAAAAACAAAATGTTCATAGGGGCACATATAAAAGAGCTGGCACGGCATTGTGGTTAGTCTTGGACTAGAACCTAGAACCATCAGGTTTGAATCTCCACTTTGCCATAAAAGCTTTCCAGGTGAATTTGGGAACATCATATGCCTAACCTACCTTATATTGAATCAGACCATCAGTCCATCAAGGTCAGTATTGTCTACTCAGACTAACAGCAGCGTTCCAAACAGAACCTTACACTGAGGTCTTTCACATCACCTACTGCCTGGTCTTTTTTGTTGTTGTTCAACTGGAGACGCCAGGGATTGAACCTGGGACCCTGTGCATTCAAAGAAAAGCCTGTTCCACTGAGCCACAGAGGAGGAAGGGAGAGTGATGTCCCCATTAGGGGAAAATGCAAGATAGAAATAAAAAATAAGGATGAAATAAATAAACCAACATATCCTGCAAGTAAAATCTCCAGAAATGAAACACCCTAGCTTCTGTGAATGTTATGGTACCTTATCTACACATCCCCATGCACTAGAAATGTCACAGATATCTCAGATGTGTTTTGTGGTACAGTTCCTATCAATATAAGGCTCTTATATTTCTACTTCCTTCCACAATGAGGATCTTAAGAAACCTGATGGTCCCCCTAAGGGACATCCACAGTTATACTGAAGATCCACATGTGGCCACATGGAATCAATGTTCTTGTCTGGTAATTCTTTCAGTACTGACTTAAGAACTTTCCAGTGACTCAGTGATGCCTCAACATCCATGAGCTGAGTAACTCAGCAAAAAGTTACCTAAAAGGATTATGCTCTCCCTGTAGTTTTGTCTGTATAGACAAGAAGCCTAGAGAGCAATCCTAAACCGATCTATTCAGAATCATACTTAGGCCAGGCCAACAGTGTTCTTATGATTGTACTGTCGGTGATGCATTGATGGCACCAGAGTCAACCTGTGAAACTAGGGTAAATTTCTTTTTTTTTTTGTAAATACAATTTATTGGATATATCACATGTTCATACAATTTAAACAAACCACTACATACCCATTTTTGTTTCTCCCACTCCCCCCAAAACAAGGCTTCCCGCACTGCTCCAACCCCATTAATGTCTCCCTTATTCTCTTACCATTACATCTAAACTTATTTTTCTTACTAACGGTAACAATTCAAAAGTCTAACTCTTTTTCATTTTCTTCTTAATAACTATCAAAACAAATCAAACCACGTTTAATATCCCAGTTTTTCAACAGGTATTCTTGAAAGTCTTTCCAGTCTTCAAAAAAAGTTTCATCTTCTTCGTTGTTTAGCTTTCTTGTTAGTTTGTCCATTTCTGCCATAAACAACGTCTTTTTAATCCATTCCCATGTTTCAGGTACTTTATCTTGTTTCCAACATTGAGCAAAAATCAGTCTAGCTGCTGTAATCAAGTACCATAGTAGTGTTCTCTTGGCTACATTTATTTCTTCCATTTTAAGACCTAACAATAACATCTGTGGGTCTTTCTTAAAAGTACATTTCAAAATTTTTTGTAACTCATTGTGGATCTCAGTCCAATATTTTACTGCTTTATCACATGTCCACCACATATGGTAAAAAGACCCTTCATGTTTCTTACATTTCCAACATTTGTTAGACATACTTTCATTTATAATAGCAATTTTTTTAGGCGTCATATACCATCTGTACATCATTTTATAACAATTCTCTTTAACATTTACACAAGTTGAAATTTTCATTGACTTTTTCCACAAGTGTTCCCAAGATGCCATTAATATCTCATTATTAACATTTACCGCCCATTTTATCATTTGCTCTTTTACAACTTCATCCTCAGTATACCATTTCAATAAAACCTTATACAATTTAGAAATCATTTTTTTCCCCTTTTCAAGCCATACATTTTCAATTTCCATATTATGTTCTCTAAAACCATGTTCTCTTTTATCGGTCTTAAATAAGTCATATATCTGTCTATACTTCAACCAATCATATTCAAATTCCACATCAAATCTATCTTTTAACACAAAGTTTTTCCCTTCTGATTTCAAAAGACTTTTATAAGGTAGCCAATCTAACCCTTGATTTCTTGAATATGGATTAATCACTTCTGCTGGTACTATCCAAAGTGGTCTTTCTTCTGAGAAGAATTTTCTATATTTCATCCAAGTCTCGAACAGTGATCGTCTTATAAAGTGGTGTTTGAAGAATTTGTCCATTTTTACTTTTCCATACCATAAGTATGCATGCCATCCAAACTTGTTATCATGCCCTTCTAAAGCCAATAGCTTCTTATTCTCAAGGTTAATCCACTGTTCCAACCATGTTAAACAGACGGCATCATAATACAATCTTAAATTTGGTAGTTGTAGACCTCCTCTTTCCTTTGCATCACATAAGATTTTCATTTTAATCCTTGGTTTTCTCCCTGCCCATACAAATTTAGATAATTCTTTCTGCCACGTATCCAATACTTTCCTCTGTTTTAATATTGGAATAGTCTGAAATAAGAACATCAGACACGGTAAGATATTCATCTTTACAGTTGCGATTCTTCCCAATAGTGATAAATTCAACGTATCCCATTTCTTCATGTCTTGCTGAATCTTGTACCACACCTTTTCATAGTTATTTTTGAACAGATCAATATTTTTCATGGTTAATTCAATTCCTAAATATTTAGTCTTTGTAACTACTTCACATTGAATTTTCTCTTGAAGTTCTGTTTGTCTTTGCTTCGTCATATTTTTACACATCACCTTAGTTTTATTTTTATTGACATAAAATCCCGCAACTGCTCCAAATTCCTCAATTTTTTCCATCAATTGTGGTATTTTCTCAATTGGATCCTGGATCATAAACATTACATCATCTGCAAATGCTCTGTATTTATATGTAAAACCTTTCACTGTAAGTCCTTCAATGCTGTTGTCTTTTCTTATCGCTGTCAATAATATCTCTAATATCCAAATAAACAACAACGGGGATAGTGGGCAGCCTTGACGTGTTCCCTTTTGGACCTGGAAGAAATCTGTTCTTTCTTTATTTATATTCAAAGTCGCTTTCTGTTCTGAGTATATTGCCACAATCATGTTTACAAACGATTGTCCTATGTCCATTTTTTCAATAACTTGCAGCATAAACTCCCAGTTTAAATTATCAAAAGCTTTTTCCGCATCTAGGAAGAGGAATCCAACTTCTTTTTCTGGATGTTTGTCATAGTATTCAATTGCATCAATCACCACTCTTAAATTGTCTCTGATTTGTCTATTTGGTAGGAAACCAGCTTGTTCTTCCGCTATATTGTCTTTCAAATATTTTTTCAGTCTTTCCGAAATTATTTTTGCAAATAATTTATAATCATTATTTAATAGCGATATTGGTCTATAATTCTTAACTTGAGTTAAGTCCAAACCTTCTTTAGGTATCAATGAAATATTTGCTTCTTTCCATGAATCTGGGACCCGTTTAGTCTTTCTTATCTCGTTCGACAGAAGTACTAAGATAGGGGTTAGCTCCTCTTTAAATTTCTTGTAAAACTTTGCAGTAAAACCATCTGGACCTGGAGCTTTGCCCAACTTTGCATCTTCTATCGCCATTGTAACTTCTTCCTTCGTTACTAAGCCATTTAATAACTCTTTAATTTGTTTTCCCAGCTCTGGAACTTCAATCGTCTCCAAATATTTCTTAATTTTCTGTTGATCAATTCCTTTCTTTTTAAACAGTTTGGCGTAATATTTGAAGAAGACTCTTTTTATGCCTTTCAAATTCATAACATCCTTTCCATCTTCGGTGATTTTACTTATAAAATTCCTTTCTTTTTTATTTTTCAATTGCCACGATAAAAATTTTCCTGGTTTATTTGCACCCTCAAATGCTTTTTGCTGTAGTTTCTTCAGATTCCAGTATAATTCTCTGTTTAGTAGAACATTCAATTGATCCTGCAGCAAGTGGATCTCTTTAATAATCTTTTTCTTCCCTGGTCTTTTCTTTAATTCCTTTTCTTTTTGTCGAATTTTTTCATAAAGGTCATTTTGTTGTTGTATCTTTTGTTTTTTGTCTTTAGAGTTCAGAGAGATAAGCAAGCCTCTCATTACCGCTTTGTATGTATCCCATACAACTTGTATATCAGTACCTTTATTTAAATTCAGTTCAAAGAAACTTTTTGTTTCTTTTTTAAAGTTTCATTAATTAATTTTTGATCCAATAAGTCCTCATTAATTCTCCAATATAATTGTTTGGGTTTTTCTTTAGATATCCAAAGTAAGGGGTTGTGATCTGAATTAGTTTTCGGTAAAATTTGTATTTTGTGAGTTTTTTGTGCCATCTCCTCTGACATCCAAATCATATCAATTCTAGAAAAGGAACTATGTCTATTAGAATAAAACGTGTAATCCTTTGTCTTGGGATTCCACTTCCTCCACACATCTTCTAGTTTCTCTTGCTTCATTAGCTGAAAAAAATTTTTTGGCAACTTTCCCACCGTCTCTCCACTTGCTTTGGATTTTCTATCCAATACATTGTTCACTGTACCGTTGAAGTCTCCTGCAAGGACCATTTGATCATAATTTAAACAGTCCAACTCTTCAGTCAAATCCTTAAAAAAGTCTCTTTTGCACCATTGGGTGCATATACATTTACAAGCAATGTCTTTTTTCTGTTCATCATTATTTCCACGCCAATATATCTTCCTTCTTTGTCAGAGAAGATTTGTTTAGGTTCCAATTCTTTTGTAACATATATCACTGTTCCTTTTTTCTTATTGATTGCTGAGGAATGAAATTCTTCTCCCAATTTTTTATTAATTAAGTATTTATTATCTTGTTTTCTAATATGCGTTTCTTGTAAACAGATTATATTACATTTTTGTTTCTCTAACCAATGACTCACTAATCTTCTTTTGTTTGGTGAATTTAGTCCATTTACGTTCCAAGATAAAAATTTGTAATCCATAGTTGTTTTGAATTAAATATCTTTAAAGTCATCAAAGTTGTTCTCTTTGAATCTGTACATATCTCCTTCCGTTTTGAGAGTAAATCTCGCCGAGTTGTAGACAAATGATAATCCATATGGGATCTCCCATCTAAACCTGATATTCATTTCTTTTAATCTGTCTGTTAATTTCTTGAATTTCTTTCTGTCTTGTAAGATCGATCTCGGAATTTCTCTCAAGATTATTATTTTTTTTCCATTAATTTCCAAAGGTTGTGTAAATTGCTTCTTGAAAACGTCTTCCTTCATTTTTGTGGTCACAAATTGAACAATCACATCTCTGGGTAATTGCTTTCTTTTAGCATAAGCTGAGTTTACTCTGTAAATCAGATCAAAGTCTGGATCCAAATCTCCAACATCTTCCCCTATGTAAGTTGTCAATGTATTAATTACTAGAGCCCGTAAATCCTGATCTTCTTCCTCTTCTATCCCTCTCAGTCTCAGATGATTCTGCGTGGCTCTGTATTCCATCATGGACTCCAGTCTTGTACTTTCTAACAGGGTTCTTTTAACTTTCTGATCCATTTCTTCTGATTTTGTCACCAGACTTTTGACCTCTTTTTTAACTTCTTCCGTTTCTTTTTTATCCCTGCCACTTCTGTTAGTACCAGTTCTTTTAATTCTTCCATATTTTTTTTCTGTATTTGGACTTGTACTTGCTCTATTTGCTCCAATTGTAATTGCAGTTGTTGTTGCAACTGTTGTTGTAGCTGTGATTCTATTTGCTTTCCCAAACTCTGCACCACTTCAGTCATCCGTTTTTCCATCGCTTCTATTGCGGCCTGCCACTCTTTTTTTTCCTTTGCAGTCATTCTTGGGCTGGGTGATGAGGCAGCTCTTGGTCTTGATCTCAAATCCGTCTTGGAAGCGACTTCCGGGCTAATCAATCTTTGTATTAACAATCTGCAAGCCAAATCGCCACTTTTAAAACTTTTTCCAGTGCTTTTTCGACTTAAAAATGACTTTTTAAAATTTAGTCCTCCTCAAAATGTCGGGCGCAATTTCTCTATGATTTTCTGGCTAGAGTAGGCTCTTTCCGAACTTCCTGTTTGTTTGTCCGTCACTGTAATCCAACTTCCGGTGGTGATGGTGTCACACACTAAAACAACCGTCTACTTCCGGCACGGCAACTTAGAAAAACATCCACTCTAGCCCACTTCCTGTATCACAGAGTCACAGTCAGTTTCGTTTCTGCTACGTAGAGTTTAGACTTAGCTGACCACAGGAATGCAAAACAAAGTCACTTTTCGGCCGTTTTCTCTAAAGGAAAGCTTTCTTTTTACTTTTAAATCAAGCGGAATAGTTCATCAAAGCTTTCTACACTTATCCGTACGTTTCGATTTCACGTTCTTCTTTAAACCGGTAAGCAAATGTTCTTTTGTTACCTTACTTGTAATCTCGGGTTTCGCAGTGCTTCTTCTGTAATCGATGTCAATCTTGATGTTAAAGAGGTCGGTAGATGACGAATTTATGCTGAATTCTCAGCCCAGCTGGTATCTGTAGTGCTGATTGGCAACTGCCCTCTTCGCGGAAGGGGATCAAGGTGTAAACAAGCTTCCTCCGAAGCTTATCCACACCAATCTCAACTTCCTCTCAGGCTTGGCTGCGTGCTTGCCACCCCCCGTCTGGGGAGTGCTGCGCTGGGCCAGGTAAAGCCCAGACTGTCGTCAGATACAGCTGTGCACTCTGCACAAGTCGCAAAGTGTGTCAATTCGCCATTTTAACTCCGACCGGAAGCCAAACTAGGGTAAATTTCTGATATTTTTGTTTTGCTTGCAGCCAGCAGGATCTTTCCTGAACAAAGAAAACCCTTCACTTGGAAAGAGCTAGAAAAGGAAAGCTCTAAAACATAGAACAGGATGTAGAATGATACAGTACAGCCCAATCTCATCAGATCTCAGAAGTTAAGCAGGGTCAATACTTGGAAGGAAGACCACCAAGGAAGACTCTGCAGAGGAAGGCAATGGCAAACCACCTCTGCTTCTCACTTGCTTTGAAAGCCCTTTGCTGGGGTGGCCATAAGTTGACTGCAACTTGACAGCACTTTATGCACACAGAAACCCTATAACATATTCACCAGACAACTCCCCCCACCACCATAATTTCTGAGAGGGAAGATGTCTTAACCCTTGTACATTTTTAAGTCAATAAATCTAAAACAGACCTATTGTTACTGTTGTCGATAAAGATACTCATAGTAGGAAACAAGGTAAACTAAGGCCAAGAACTAGGAAGAAAATCAGTCAGCAATACAGGCAGATAATGTAGCAACACAGTACAACAACAATCTTTTTGCAAGGCCCAGACTTGATAATTGCCATGGAAATATTTAGCTGATGGAGGCCAACAAAATACTTCTGAAAAGATGAAGATACAAGAGCCTACCATCCCAGTGAAAAACAACAATAATATCTTGTGCCTTGGGAAGTGTTATCCCCTTTCTCAATATGCACAGAGCACGTGGGTGCCTCCAGCACAGTTCCACTGAAAAGCCAACAATGGACACTTGGGGAAAGGCAATGTATCCATGGTTTGGTATCACAGAACTGTTACTCCAACTGATGAGGATAACACAGTTAATAAGTCAGATCTGATTGCTCAGAATTCAGGTTTATTCCATACATTGTAACCAAACATGAAAGCATAACCAGTTTCACATGTTGGTGCTTAGGGCTGCCAGCCTCCATCTGGTGACTGGAGTTCTCCCACTATTACAACTGCTCTCCAAGTGACAATCAGTTCACCTGGAGAAAATGGTTGCTTTGGCAGCTGGACTGTATGGCATTATGCCCCACTGATGTCCCTCCTATCACCAAACCCTGCCCTCCTCAGACTCCACCCCCAAAATCTCCAGATATTTCCCAACCTGGAGCTGGCAACCTTATTGGTGCTCTGCGCAAGTATTTAACAGTGCAATCCCATACTACGTAAAGTACACTGAGTGCATTCTTCATGCACTGAAATCAGTGGAATTAGAAGTCTATAAATCAGTTTAAGACTGCACAGTAAATCTTTCACCACATACATTGTTTCAACCCTATGGATGCGAACTAAGAGGGTCAAGCTACGAACTATATTATACAAAAATACAAAATGTTTATTAGGATGTACACATAGCTAAAACATACTGCAGTTAAAAAAAATAGTCTAAGTCTCAGACTTAAAAGGCTTATGCAACCAAGCTAGTTATTATACAAATACAACTGATGAGTAAAATCTCTTGACCTAAGGACCATACGCGTTTCGGCCCCTTTGGGCCTTCCTCAGTGGTCAATATTCTTTATATTACAATGACACACATCCAGAAATGTACACACAAGAAATATTTATATATATATATATATATATATATATATATATATAACCAGATGTTGTTTTCTGAAATTATTAAGAAAAAGGGGAGGGGTAAAGGAAAAAAAGGCCTGATTATTACATGAAAATTATATAAAGTATATGTATGTAGTAACAAATTTGAATAACATTAATAAGAATTATATACTGGGATTACCTTCTTATGTTTTTGCAACTGCTACAAGTTTGTATTGTAGGCCATCAATAGTAGGCCCTAAATAGTAGCCGTATCAATTTTCAGATTATTCTACATAGAAATAAAATAAAAATACAATTAATGAAATTTATGGGCAATATATAATTTAATATATTTTTTATAAAAAATAGCCAACAAACCAGGGGCTACTTAAAAAAATAGGCCAAAATTAATTTGAATTGTGTGTCATTGTAATAAAAAGAATATTGGGGCCGAAATGCATATGGTCCTTAGGTCAAAATATTTTACCCATCAATTGTATTTGTATAATAATTAGCTTGGTTGTATAAGCCTTTTAAGCCTGAGACTTAGACTATTTTTTTTAACCGCAGTATGTTTTAGCTATGTGTACACCCTAATAAATATTTTGTATTTTTGTATAATATAGTTTGTAGCTTGACCCTCTTAGTTCACAGCTGATCTGGGTTGAGTCCCCCCCCTTTTTTCAGCTTTTGTCAACCCTATGGATGCCATAACTATACAGTCCTGGGGGCTGCTTGTACTAGCATGAAAACTCATCTTGTATTTGTCCATACCACACCATAAGCAACTTTCAAACTGAATGCCTCCCATATTTATTTATTTATTGAATTGATTAACTGCCCTCTCCAGTAGGACCGTGCTTGGGGTGGTGTACAACATAACTGGCACCACTATGGAAAAGTGGTATCTAGTGGCCTCCACACTCAAATTATTAACTAATCCTCTTTGCAATGGCCAGTTGTCTGAAACTGGGTGAAGCAGCAAAACCCCACCCAGCAAAACATCTCTTAGCTGTGGCTTCTAAAACATGGCAGATAAATTAATTGCCATTAAAAGGAACAATACTAAATCATGTATGCTTTTGAGATATGGTTGAATTGTTGTATCAGAGGACAATGCTGTTGCGGTTTATGCAACTAGAGCGACGTGGAAAAACAGCCTCATGGCTACAGGTCAGCCATTTTGCTCTGTGCTGCAGTTCTCTACAGCTATTTGCTTTGCTGTCAATTATTCTTGCCGGTATAGCTCAGCCACTTTATAAAGGGAATCAGTGAATTAACAATTATAGCCTTGAACTCAAAGAGCAAAAACCTTCAGGCATTCTCTAAAATACTTGTCAACTAATTGCTGTTTGTCTGATAGACTCTGGATGAAAGAGCAGCCTTGCAGCAGCCACCAGAGACTACCTTTCTATAACATTTTCAATAAAGATGGCTATTTCCTATATAAAGGCAGGCAGTAAAGTGATTTTTAAAAACTCAAATTTCCATGCAAAAGAGGCTTTGATCATCAGGTAAATTTGTCCCAAGTTTTCTTATCGCTGCATCAATGGGGCCAAATTCTATAAATACTTTTCCCTGTGAAATGTGTCACATTTTTCAGACTGTAAAATCAAATTATTAAAACTGACATCCCATTAAGTCCAGCAGTGGCACAATCCCTTTTAAATAATCTGAGCTCTGTCCTTCCAGTTGGAGGTAGTTACTCAAAACACAATGGCTTCCTTCTGGAACTCTTTGCCACATAGTGTTCCTACATATGGAAACTGTCAAACACTCAGTCACTGGGACAAACAGAATTGTATTCTTTTCAGCATGACTTATCAGGAACATTGGATGGCTGCTCAAAAGAGCTGTGCCAACAACTCCCAAACTTTCTAGCATTGTTCATCTCCTTAAAGGGGAAAAAATACACATCTTTTCCCAAACAGATTGTCCTCCAGTCTCTCCAGATATCTAAGCACTATTATTTTAAAATGTTGTTATGAGTAGTCCACACATCTGTGTTCTTAAATGTCCCCCTCCTTTGCTATACTTTGTTGCGAGACAGTGTAGTGTAGTAGATAGGGTATCAGACTGGGGCCTGGGAGACCCGGCTTTGAATCCCCAGTCTGCTACAGAAGTCTGCTGGGTGACCTTGGGCCAGTCACACACTCTCAGCCTCACCTACCGCACAGCCTTCAACCAAACCTGTACGGAGAAGTGCCAAGCCCTCTGCTATGCCATAGAGCAACTGGGTTCAGCTGATCGTGCTGTACTGTGACCTCTCCAGTTAGGGCCTAACCAACCCCTAAGGACCTAGCCTAATGACACACACTTTAGATGCCATCAATGTGGAACATGTGGAAAAAGTGCACCTGCAGGCAAGGCGGGATATAAATCAATAATAATAATAACAACAACAACAACAACAACAATCCTGTTTCTGGGGAAGCAGAGCTGGCTTAAATAACCACTCCCTGCCTCCCTCCTCTTGACTGGGCAATTTAGCCCAGCCCTGCCTCCACACAGTCTTGTGTTCCATGTCCACTGGGGATAAAGGGAAAATATTCCCTTTATCCATTCAGGTGGAGAATGTGTTTTCTCTAGGGCTGCCAGGTTCCTTTGAGAGACCAGCAGGGGATGGAGAGGACACCCCAGGAGTTGGAAGCGTCACCCGCGATGTGCCAACATCACTGGAAGTGACATTGTGCACCATGCCTACGTCACCTGGAAACTGTAGTTTGGGGGCAAAACTGTATGGGAAAATTGCCCTCAAACAATAGAGTTTTGCCCAAAAACTAGACTGTGGCCCCCTGACATCACCAATGTGCCTACATCACATCTGGGTGACAGAGGCATGTCACTCCACATTGCTGTTGGGGGGGGATTTCCTCCAGTTGGCCAGCTGGCTGCCAGTGGGCAGGAGCCTGCAAAAATGGATATCCCCTGCTCCCAGCTGGGGACAGGCAACCCTCGTTTTCTCTCAAGCAAATGGTTCCAATGAGAGTCACTCCCTTACTACCACAAGACAACTGGACCCTGAGGGCAGACGTGCGGCAATTTTAGGGGAAGAGCAAGCACGCACCTCTAAACCTCACAATTCAATTTACCTGATTCTGGAGAGGAGCTATCACCTGTTTCCATCAGTAGTTCGGGGCTTGCCTTCAGTGTTGTAGGTTGGTACTCTGAACAACCTGGGCTCACTGGCAGAGCATTTGCTTGGCATGCAGGAGGTCCCAGGTTCAATCTCCGGCATCTTCAGTTAAAAAAGGACCAGGTAGGAGATGATGTGAAAGACCTCTGCCTGAGACCCTGGAGAGCTGCTGCTGGTCAGAGCAGACAATACTAACTTCGATGGACCAAAGATCTGGTTCAGTAAAAGGCACCTTCATATGTTCAAATACCATTGTGGTTGTATAGCACAGCAGCTGTTATGCTACACTGCACCAAGGAACTGAATGTTTGCTTAAATTTAAATACTCAGATTTCCCCCTGAAGTGTTGCATAAGTAATAATTTTAGAAGTGTAGTCCGATTAAAATGTTAAGCCTACCATTT
This sequence comes from Gekko gecko, assembly GCA_029375565.1. Classification (NCBI taxonomy): domain Eukaryota; kingdom Metazoa; phylum Chordata; class Lepidosauria; order Squamata; family Gekkonidae; genus Gekko; species Gekko gecko. The sequence continues at coordinate 34,310,451 of JAPDNY010000007.1, forward strand.
TTAGGATGGTACATGGCAAGCTATGAATGACCAAGATGTGTCAGTCTTTTCTTTCTTGAAAATAAAATTGCCATGGACGAAAACCACCAGCCTGTTGTAAAATTCCTTACATTCTGAACATTTTTCATGCAGCAGCAATACTAAGGACAAATGCTGCTCTTTTCCTATCATGTACTTCCTTCTTCCCAAATGTCTTCTTAACCAATTCAATATTTCTAAAATTACTCAATTTGATCCAATTTTGAAAGAGAGAGGAAGAAGGGGAAAACAGATGTGCTTGGCTGATGTTTCAACTCTGACTCACAGCATTAAACTTTAATATAGTACAAATGTTTGTATACAACATTTTTAAAAACCACCTCCTTAACCTCTAATAGCGAGATCCTATGAAAAGTTACCCCAGTCTAAGCCTCATGATTAAAAATGGGCTTAGACTGGACTAACTCTGCACTGGTTCACACTATAAGATTCTTTCTGTACGGAACAGATGTTTGTGACCTAAATTGAAGTTCTAAAGTTCCAACTTCCTTTAATCTTTCACAATTTCATTTTGTCTAAAACTCGGATAGATACTTATCTTCACTTGGCTGACCTAGAATTCTACAACACTAGAGCCTTACTAGTATTCATTTTCGCTAACACCATATAAAAAAAGAGGATCTGTCTGAAAGCAGAGGCCGCCAGTCAATCTTGCACTTTATTCTGCATTGCTTGGCAGACATCTTGGAATTGTTTAGAAGCAGGACAGAACTCTTCCTTCCTTTTAAATAGCATTCCTCTTTTTTTAGTTAATATCGTATCCTTGTGTACTAAATGGAAACATGTTAAACATACCAGGGGAAAATACTTGAGCTATTTATCATGTAGCTCTAAAAAAAATCAATATACTGTCTGAGTTTTCATTTTTTTTCCCCAAAGGTTTTTTTCCCCAGATGGCAAACAGCCTGGGATAAAACAAAAAGAAAGCCTTGATTCTCAATTCTGCTTCAATGTGAACCTGTGTTTTGAGTATTCTCTTTAAAGGGATACAATAGCAACCATAAATTTGACTCCTCACAAAGGTTGCACTTGGTGTGCTATTTGTGTTTTCCAGACAGCCTTAATGTTCCAGTTTCATTTCCCTTTGTTACCATTCCCCACCTTTTCCACACAGCTTTGTTAGCAATCCCTTGCTGCCCCCATTTTTCCAGCCTCTCCCCTCCATTTCTGAAACCTGTTTTTTTCCCATTTCAGAAAGAGTGGAGGAAAAAATGCAAACAAACAGACCAGAACAGCAAGGGATTGCTAATGAAGCTGTGTGAAAATGGGGGTGGGGAGGGAAATGATAAATAACAAAGGAAGGAGCAAGAGTCCAGTACCACCTTAAAGGCTAACAAAAAGGTGCTATTGGATTCTTGCCCTTTTCTACTGCTACAGACAGACTAACATGGCTACCCATCTTGAAACAACAAAGGGAAATGAAACTGGAACATTAAGTAGGGCTGCCAACATCCAGGTGATGTCTTGGGATTACAACTGATCTCTGGGCAATAGAATCAGTTCACCTGGATACAATGGCCACTTTGGAAGGTGGACTCTATGGCATTACACCCTGTTCAGATTCCCTCCCCTCCCCAAACCCCACCCTCAAAACCTAGGCCAGTCGGACTCCAACCCAGACGACCTTCATCGGGCATTGCAAGCTGTGGCTGGATGGCTCAGACTGAGTCGGCTGAAACTAAACCCAGCAAAGACAGAGGTCCTGGGTCTAGGTCGGGTCAGTTCGTGGTTGGGACTCCCTCTCTTGACCTTTGATGGGGCGCCTCTGGCGCCAGTGTTGAGGATTAGGAGTTTGGGTGTGCTCCTGGACCCCTCTTTAATGATGGAGGCCCAGGTAGCAGCCACTGCCAAGTCGGCCTTTTATCACCTTCGGCTGGCTCGGCAGTTGGTTCCCTTCCTTGACCGCAATGACCTGGCCATAGCGATCCATGTTCGAGGCTGGATTACTGTAATGCTCTCTATTTGGGGCTGCCTTTGGCGCAAGTCCGGAAGCTGCAGCTAGTGCAGAATGCGGCAGCCAGGCTGTTGATGGGTCTCTCTAGGCAAGACCACATCCGGCCTGTGCTGAAGACGCTGCACTGGCTGCCAATAGCGTACAAGATTTGCCTCAAAGTGCTGGTTCTTACCTTTAAAGCCCTCCATGGCCAGGGTCCGGCATACCTGAGGGACTGCCTTTCCCCATATGTTCCCCCAAGGGCACTAGGGTTGGGGGCCCAGCATCTTTTGGTTACCCCAAGCCCCAGGGACATCAAACTCACTGTTACCAGGGCCAGGGCCTTCTCGGTGGCGGCTCCTACCTGGTGGAATGAGCTCCCGGAGGAGATCCAGGCCCTGCAGGGCCTTGTGCAGTTCCACAGGGCCTGCAAGACGGAGCTCTTAGGAGCCGCTGCCACCACTGTACCACCATTGCACCGCTACCGCAAAGAGCGGGGATGCCATCGGGGTGCATGATGGCCCTGGGCCGAAGATTGGAAGGCAGTGTTGTCCTGGAACCTGCTTCATTGTTCTGGGTCCCTCTTCCAGAACCCATCTTGGAACTATGAACTTTCAGAGCACCTGCACTTTACTGTCATTGTGTATTGTTTTATTTGTTTTTAACTGTTTTATCATTGCTTTGTGCCCTTATTGTTAGTCGCCCTGAGCCCATTGGGGAAGGCGGGATATAAATTTGAATAATAAATAAATAAATAAATATCAATATAAATACAAAAATGTCTCTCCTTATTCCATAGAATGCAATTCTTTCAAATGAAGTAATTTACAAAGTCTAAAAAGAGAGAATACATACATATTATAACTCTTGGACATTATTACAAAAGTAAAAATTCATTAACAATATTACCAATATTTCACAAAGAGAAAGGACTCTTACCCAATCCATTATGTGTATTCATTCTTACATCAATGGGCCAATAGTTACAATCATGCCTTAACAGGTGCAGCCAGTCCTGGGATGGAGGCGCGAAAATCCCATTGTGAGCTTTGTATACCACCGATTCAGATCAGCACAGGCGCATAATCCCATGGGTGTGATGCACAGAGACCACGAAGAAGATCTGGCTGTCCTCCTGGAAAAGCCCTGGCCCTTACCTAGTGGAACTCTCTGCCGGAAAACATCCATGCCCTGCAGGATTTGTTACCTTTCTGCAGGGCATGTAAGGCAGAGATGTTCTGCCAGGCATTCAGTTGAGGACAGGGATGGTACAGCATGTAGTCTGACACTCTCATACCCTCCGTTCTCCACAAGCCACCCCTAGGAGGCCTGTGAAATCTGAAATTTTGCCATCTTGGAATGACTTGAATTTTGTCATTATGTACTGTATATTTTATTGTAGGATTTTATTTTTTTTAGTTATCTATTGTGTGTTCTTTTTTGTTGGAAACCACACTGAACCCTGCTTGCAGAGAAGGGTGGCCTAAAAATTTAGTAAAATAAAATAAATTGTGGCTGCATCATCTCCAGTTCAACCCCCAGTATTTCCAGTTTAAAAGATCTAGCAGTAACTTACATGAAAGGCCAGGATAGTCTCCAATTATAACTATCTGAACCCTACTCAGCATGTTGCCGTACAAAAGCTACCATTAGATACTTACAGGGTTTTGTCTGAATGTTTAAAATGAACTTTAAATGTTTTTCTTAATGTATTTTTCATTAAATAATATGCCCTTTAAAAAAACACAGCCTCTTGAGCTCTCATATTAGTCAATAACTCTGTTCAATGTTGCTATGTAGAGAGAGCGGAAGAATTTATGTGCTTTGTCAAGATTTGAAAATATAGTTTCTGTGTCACTGTGATATGCATTCCTAATAACATAAACATAATGTGTGATTTAATTTCGAGGAAGAAATATATGAGAAGAAATAAAAGATGGACCCATAGTGAACAAACAAGAGACAGGTGGCTGGCTTGGTTAGACTTGCTATTAGATGTCCAATAAAGAAATTTCATGGGGGGAGGGGAGAAGACTGAAATGGATTTAAAGACTATAACATCTTTAAATCTGCTTTCATAAAGAACTTGCCTTTTGGAGTTTGAACAGGAAACTATTAAAATGTCTCTTTTCTAAAAAAAATGCAGGACTCAATAATTGCTATGTTAATGTAATTTCTCTTCTTTCAAACAGAGGTAATAGCTAAACGTATTTTACTGAGGAAGCTGATACTGTACTTATAGGAATAAATATAGATACTGTATGTATTCCATAGACCCATGGAAATGTCATTTTAAGTGTCTGGTTAAGGAAAGGCTATACTATACAAACTGTATAAACTGATTGATATGGAGACCTAAACCTATATGTGCTTACTGCCTACTGCTGTTTAGGGATGATTATTTGCCTGCATATCGTGTTTCTGGGCATCCCTTGACACTACTGTGACCACACGTGACAATGCCTACAGCCCAAGGCCTGTCTCCAGCTAGTTCCAGGATTATTCTCACCCATACTTCAAGAAGTTTAGCTAAAGGAGAAGATCTAGGTTGCAAGCCTCCAGACGGGGCCTGGAGTTCTCCAAAATTACAGAGATCAGTTCCCCTAGAGAAAATGGAAGTTTTGGAGGGTAAGTTTCATGGTCTCACATCCATGCCTGAATTCCCTCCCCTCCCCAAATGCCACGGTCCCCAGGTTCCACTCCCAATAAAGCTGCCAGACCATCCAAGGCAGGCGGGAGTCCCCTCCCACCAGGCCCCATGCTGATCAGCTGGCCAACGAGGGTATTTACCAGGAGAAAGTGAAAGGCCCAGGAGATGTGGCCAGCAATGTCGTGATGTCACTTCTGGTGCACAAAGAAAGTGATGTCATCATGCCGACAACATTTGGGTGACACTCTGGTATTGAGGCAAAAAAATCTATGGTGGACCAAATATCAAAGCATCACTGTGCTGCCACAGCATGATGATCTCATTTCCTGTGCACACTGGAAGTGACATAGCAACATCACCAGCAACATTGCCTGGGCCTCCTTCTCTCTCCTGATAAGTCCCCCCATCCCCTGCCCATTGCCAGGAGAGACCTGGAAACCCCAACCCCCAATCTCCAGGAATATCCCAACCCATAGTTGGCAACTCTGTCTCCCATTATTGGTTTCTTTCACCAACAGGTGAAGTCTTCTCTGTTTAATCTGACATACCCCCAATAATGATTACTGAGCTTTCTTCTACTCTTGTTTATGTGTTTTAGTTGAATTATTTTATAATTTTAACTGCTTAAATTATTTTATAATTAGTTGCTGTAGATGTTCCAGGTTGTGTGGCCGTGGTCTTGTCAAGACCACGGCCACGCAACCCGGAAAATCTACAGCAACTAATGAACTCCAGCCGTGAAAGCCTTCGACAACATATTTTAAAATTGCTTAAATTGTTTTAATGTTTTTCTTTATGTTCTCTGCCTTGTGGACCCTGATTGAGTAGAAAAGCAGCACTAAAAGATTTTAAATAAATAAAATAAACTCTAGGTAGGAATAGGCCTTCCAGGCTGTGGGCAAAGTAGAATTGATGTATTTTTGGGTTAGGCCATTAATTCTGAGAGTAGAAAGGAACTTTGAAGCGGGTCAAAGCAAAACCGATAGGTCAAATGGCTGCCAGCAATTGAATCCTTCCCAGGTGACCCCCTTTCTCCTGGACGTAGAAAGCTGCAGCCAAGAGAAAGGGAGATCTGAACTCGCTGATTTTGGTGCAGCTCAGGGTTTGGTTCAGGGGCCGTCCTGAACCACAAACCAGAATGTTTAGGTTTGTGCCCATCCCTAGCTGCAACACTGAGATGCTCAGCTTTGGGGCTGGTGCATAGTACTATGGAATATGATAATTCAGTGTGGTCCAACACCCCCCATGTCCACAAACTTGATATCCAACTCAATATTTATATTTATTTATTTATTTTGAGATTTATACCCCGCCCTATCCAGTAGCTCAGTGAGAATGAGAACCATCCGTGGATGTATTAAACCCACTCTGACCTATTGGCTACCCACATTGTGCTACATTGCTCCCCCGCATCTCGAAATACAATGGTCTTCTTTGTGAATATAGAAAGATGTAAATATATAATAAACTGTATAATTAAATAAACTAAGTATCCCTGCATCCCATCTGCTACTGTGGGGATCTACATATGCAGCTACAGCTAGGTGGAACCTTGCTTTCCATAATGCAGTCCAAGGTGGCTGGAAGTCTGTGACCAAGAAGAAAGGGTAAGTGCATGGATGTTTCCCATTCAATCTGCAACCCTCCAAGACAGAGTGTGCCAGCTGAAAAAGACCCATGCGATCCACCCCACATACATGGTTGCATCATTTACACACAGCCCAAGTCACATGGGCTCACATCACAGAAAGGCAGAGCCCATGCAGTTACATGTGGTGAACACAATTTTAAGTATGTTCTTAGAATCCATGGGAAGAAAGAAAATTCAAGCTCAAAGGAAACTGATCTGTCACATTATACTTGCCCATGGAAGCAGTCAAGCAAAAAGAGTAAAACTGCAGAAATGTCACATGCACACATGCCCATGCTGTGTCAAATTAACTGAAAAACTGCAGTATGCAATCACATTCACTTTTGTTCCCACCTCACTATTGTATTGTATACTTACCACAAGCTTCCTAATCGATTTCCCTAGTAAATCATATAAGCCTATAGTTTATGTCCATAAAATGTCCATAAAATCCAGAACTCATTTTCTTACATTGTCCCAAATGCTTTTAAAAACTACAGCTATAAAACATGGAGACAGCAAAATTACAAGCGAAGAGTCCCCCAAGTAGCCTTCCTTCAATCTCGGTGGTGCTTCCATTTAGAGGTAGACTCCTTAAGACCAGGGGAAGGCTTCCAACGTGATCCAAAAGGAAAGGTGAGGTATACATTTTTAAATAAATAAATAAACTTTGTTCAGTGGAGTGGTAGGAAAGAGACAAGATCCACCTCCGGTTGCCAACCTCCAGACTGGGCCTAGAGATCTTCTGGAATTACAACTGATCTTCGGACTACGGGGATCAGTTCCCCTGAAGGAAATGGCTGGTTTGAGGGTGGACCCCACTGAGGTCTCTTCCCCTTCCCCAACCTCATCCCACCCCAGGCTCTACCCCCAAATCTCCAGGAACTTCCCAACCTAGAGTTGGCAGCCTTTGACTCACCCAAATGACTGTGCTCATATTTCTGAGGTGGAAAAAATATCTCCCTGTCTTGGGACACACAGGACCCTCCTGTAGTAGTCTTTTATTGTGTACACTGTACCATAATATTCTAAGTGGCAATACAATTCCAAAGGGGAAGGAGACAAACAGTCAGTAAGATCACCGAACAGACATCATTAGAAATTAGAAAATTCAATAAGTTTTCAGAACAATAGCGTGAGTCACTGTTATGTAGCAAATTAGCTTTGGGTTTGCAAGAAATCCAAATTAATACTTGTGTTTCTTAAACAATGCCAGCCCTTGCCCCTGGACACATATGGCTAATGTTTCACTCAACCCTTATTTATCGGCGATCAGTTTTCAGAGTGAGGTCACTGTTTAGGCAATTTTGCTTGATGAGCTTAAATAAATAGTGGATACCTGACAGACACAGGTAATTACAGGCTGGCTTGAGATATTTTGCAGCATAAGGGGACAGAAAGAAAAGCTGGTAAATGATATGAATGCCTTTTCAGACATCACTGATATGCGATCCGCTAACAATTGCAAAGGTTAGGCTTTGTGCAAATATCACAGCAACCATCAAAATAGCACTCTAATGGATACAGTTTTTGCTAAATTATTATTTAGTCATTTTACCTGCTGTTCATTGTGTCCAATTTTGAGATATTTTTATTAGTGTTTGCCTTTTCTGTTTTTATCAGTAGGAAGCCAAGTACTTCCTGAGCAGACTTACTCCAGTCTAAAGTCTAAACAGAGGTATTGTTTGCAGTTAGACATCTAGGTTTGCCTTGCAATAACCATTTAGACATCTAGGTTTGCCTTGCAATAGCCATTTCCTTGTTCATGAGATAGCCACCTTCTAAATGAGAAGGCACATCTGTTTATCCCAACAAGCATATATCACAATATATTATGTTATAGATGTACTTGCAATACTACTGCAAGTTTAGGAGCTTCATTTCCTTGATCAATAAAGTGGTAATGTTAAGGAACATAAAATCATTAGAATTTTGAAGGCATGAGAATTAAATCTCCCAAATAGGAATGGATTGAAAAGAATCTGTATCCCTCTGTATGCAGCATCTTGAGAGATTATACATAGGCAACCTATATAAGAAGATGGGCATAGTACCCAGATTATAATTTTCCTTTTAGGTGAATAGAGTGGAATATCAGAGGTCATTGCTGAGAGAAGAAAGAACTCACAGCATAGGGATGAGGGCTGAATCACGGAGAAACAAACTAGGGGGGAAATAAGGGTTGGTGGCACTGAAATATAACCAGGGCTACTGGGTTAGGGCCCTGAACTGGATGGCCCAGGCTAGCCCAATCTCATCAGATCTTGGAAGCTAAGTAAAATTGGCCCTGGTTACTACTTGGATGGGAGACCACCAAGAAAGTCCTCACCCTCCCAGATACGCAGCTATGCAGATACAGGCAATGCCAAACCACCCTCTCTTTCTCTGTTGTCTAAAAACTTACAGGGTCACCATGAGTCAGCTGAGACCTGACAGCACCTTTCACTGCCACAGGGGGTCAACAGGGGAATCCTAACATACATTGGCACAGGCAGAACTTCGTATATGGCTGAATAGGAGAACTCATTGAGGGGCAAGGCTTTCCCACAAGGCTCCACAACATCCAGAGTAGATTATATGCAGTAAGAATAGAGATATGTTCTGATTTTAAGAGCACAATAAGTTTTCATTCTTCCTGTTTTATAATAAATATTTGGGGCAAGTGTCTTTAGATATAGATGTGCCATTGCCGGGCAAAGGATTGGATTGGTTTTCTTCTAGCAGTGAGTCCATAAATGCCCTGGTATCTGGTATGTAAATGATTCCCTCAGTGATCTATTTCTAGGCCTCTGCTTTTCAGATTTTTTAAAATAATTTTTTTATTGCTTTTCACTACATACTACAAAGGAAAAGGTTAAAGGGCAATCTAGACTAAAATGCAAAGCTAAACAAGGATCATATTACGATATACATAACTTGTTTCGATACTCCCCCCCCCACTTAAAATTTCAGAAATGAAGTTTAACCATTATAATTTCAGAATCAAACTAGTACAAGCATGGTTTAGCCTGAGTACGTGCGTTGGTTGGTGCTGCTCCAAAAATGTCTTTGCTTTTGCAACAGAGTCAATCTTTTCTTTTTTCTCTTTGTAACTGAAGATAAGTCCTTCTGGTGTTATCCATCTGTAAGGGGTGGAGTTTTTCTGTAGAAAGGATATCAGGTTTTTATATTGTTTTCTCCTCTTTCTTATCTCAAATGGAATATCCTTTAAAACTCTTGTTTCATCTCCTTTGATTTTTAGGGTTATCCCATTAGTCACTTTCAATATTTTATCTCTTGTTGAACTCTTGGAGAACTTCACAAAAACTTCACCAGTCAGATTATTTTTCTTAATAAAGTCAGAACCAGTCTGACAGACCATATCCACATCGTTTTGTAAAAGTTCTGCTTTAAAATCTGCCACTGGAGCCAAAGCTTCGTTTAAAATCTCTTTCAAATGCTCCCCTTTTTGCTCTGGAATACCTTGAAATCTCAAGATGTATGATTTTTTTTTTCATTTCTAACTGCAAGAGCTGTTCTTTATCAGAGGTTCTCTCTTTTTCCAGTGCTTCCAGTCTTTGGTTTATTGCATTTGACTTGGCTTCAATTTTTTTCAATGTTTTGGCTATTCTGTTTTTTGCTGGTCTCCTTCAATTGCTTTTGAAGAGCATCAAAGTTGTTATTAAGATTGGCCATCTGGTCCAGCAGAGGGCATAGTGCTGTAGCTAACGTATTAGGGAAGTCAGTGGTTACTTCTGGTCTTGAAGCTGGAATTGCTGAGCTGGCAGTTCCTGAAGAAGGTTTCGTCCTGGCCGCCATTTTATCTGCCCGACATGACATTGTTTACACATAGAGAAAAGTTCTTTTAAATCTCTGAAAGTCTGTTAAGGCATGCACTTCTTGCTATTCCACACACTGCTTGGCTGGGTTAATGCTTTGCACTCAAAACTCGCTTTCTCAGTAGCTTTTTTGCCAGGTGGGATTGACTCCTTCCCCCTCCATTGTGTTAACTTGGGGCTTTGGGATGATTATCCACTTCTGTGCTTGACTGATTTGGGAAGATACAGATTCACGCTTCATTCCCCATTTGCTTCCGAAAGGTAGGGAAAGTGTCTGCATGCTAGATCACTTGCTCACTCACTCTGGTGTGTGCCTCTGTCTCCATTACTGGTCTCACAGTGGCAGGACCTGTTGGGGCAAAGGGGAGCCTCAATTCCTTGGCCGTTGCCTCAGAAGAGGCACCCCTCATGCCCCAGGCTACGAGTCCCCTCCAAGGGCTCAGGGGGGCAGAATCATCCTGGACCCCTCCTGTCTGCTGCAATTATGGGCCACTCTCATCGGATTGCGATGGAGTGCACCTGCCAGCAAGTCACCAAAACCAGAAGTCCCTGCTTTTCAGAATTTTAAATCTCGTTTCCTAGACAAAACCATGCTGATGTTCTGATAGCAACAATACTACAGCCTCTAAGTTTGGGAGCCAGTGTGGCATAGTGGTTAAAAGTATCAGACTAAGATCTGGGGGACTCAGGTTCAAATCACCACTCTGTGTGCAAGAGGACCTTGGGCCAATCACACACTCTCAGCCTAACTTACCTCATGGAGGTAAAACAGAGGAGAATAATGTCAGCTATTGTCTCCAGACAGTCTTCAAGGGAAGCCTCAAATACAGCGCATTATAGTAATATAATTTAAGTGTCTCTAGGGCATGTACTACAGAACCAAGACTTTCCTGCACAGGAAGGGACGAAGCTGATGAAAGGCACCCTTGTCCATCACTGCCACTTGCTTATCCTACAGGAGGCCTGGGTTCAGCAGAACCTCCAAGTTACAAACTTGCTTCCTTACTGGGAGTGTGACCCCATCCAAAACAGGAGACATCCCAATTCCTGAGTCAAACCTTCCACCCACCATTAGCGCCTCTATTTAGTTGGGATTAAGTTTCAGTCTGTTATCCCCCATCCATCCCAAAACTCCCTCCAGGCACCTATTCACTGTTTCTGTAGCCTCTTTGAGATCTGCTGGAAGGGCAAGATAGAGCTGAACATTATCTGCATATTGATTATCTGCACATTATCAGCCCAAAACTCTGGATGACCTCTCCTAGTGGCTTTATGCAGATATTGTAAGGCATGGAGGTCTTACAACATAGATTTTGTAAGACGGAACCTTGCAGGACCCCATAGGCCAGAGGTCAAGAAGCAGAGCAGTGATCACCCAGCACCACACTCTGCAACCTACCTTTAGGGTAGGCCCCAAACCACTGCAGAGCAATGCCTCCCAGGCCAAACCCCAAAAGCCAGGCCAGAACAATAACATAACTAATGGTATCAAAAGCTGCCAAGAGGTCCACGAGAATCAATAGGGTCACATTCTTCTTCTCTTCGCAGAGGTCATCCACCAGGGCAGCCAAGGCCAGTTCAGTTCCATAACCAGGCCTGAAACCAGATCCCTTTCAATCAGGGATCTCTGAAGTTGCCCAGCCTCATCCTGTTCAATCACCTTGCTCAAGAACGGTACACTTTAGGCTGGGCAGTAGTTTTTCAACTCTCCTGGGCCCAGGGTAGGTTTTTCATATAAGTGGGCATACCGCTTATCATTTCAAGGCAGGGGCAACCATCCCCTCTTTTAGAGAGGTATTTACTGTCTCCCAGACCAGACCGCCAGCCGCCCCTAGCAGATTTAAGCATCCAAGGTGCAAAGGTCATACAAGCAGGCAGTAAGTCTTAAACTGCAAAGAATCCTGACAATATCATCAGAGGCAGGCAAGCTGAAAGGTAAGCAACACAAAAGGGCCAATCCTCCCTTTTCCCCCCTTAATTAATCACTGCAGTACACATATGCATGCTGTATTCAGTATGAGTTTATCATCTCACCTTCTCTTTGGTGTGGCTATAAAGATTAGTAGCCATATGTATTGCTGCCATTGAGTATTTTTGTGCCACAGTAAATACTTTGCAATGCACCCACATGACCTTAAAAGCTTTACTGTGATATGGATTCCTTCATATAGTGTGTATGTGGTATTAACTTGAGAACGCCTTTGTGGGTGAAATGTGTCTGGTCCGATTTCATTGGTTTTTTGCTTCCAATCAGTGCCACTAATATTATGCTGCACTGTATGTAATGTGTACTGCTCAGTGTGAGACCCATTTTGTTTTTTAATGATTTTTAAGTGCACTGTAACATTAAAGATATATTTTGTTTAATCCTTTTTATACATGTTTGTAGGAGCTGCGGTGGCTCAAGTGGTTAAGACGCTGAACTGCAGGCTGTGGAAGATCAGTAGTTCAGCAGTTCAAGACCCGGGTGCCGCATGACGGAGTGAGCTCTCGTCTCTAGTTCCAGCTCCTGCCAACCTAACAGTTCGAAAGCAAGAAATTGCAAGTAGATAAATAGGTACCACTTTGGTGGGAAAGTAACAGTGTTCCGTGCACCTTGGTGTTTAATCATGCCGGCCACATGCCCACGGAAACATCTTCGGACAGCGCTGGCTCTTCGGCTTTGAAATGGAGATGAGCACTGCAACCCTAGAGTTGGATTCGACTGGCTTTCAAGCAAGGGAACCTTTACCTTTACCTTTATACATGTTTGTATCCAATGCCAAGCTGACAGGTATCCCATACAATTGGACAAATCAGCACTCTGGGACCACCCAATCCTACCACTGCTAATGGACAATCCAAGCCAGAATGGATGCAAGAGATACTGTATGCAAAGTGCTTACAGGCAATAATCCATGCAGAAATGGCTGCATCTACACAGCTGGTTTTATATCTTGCACTGCAGCAGCTCACTGCTGAACTACAACCTACATTAAAAGGTAAAAGGATATAGCTAAAAAAATTGCCTGTTTGCCAGAGTGGGCTGATGTGCAACATTTATATATACTTATTTATTGATAAGATTCATATCCTGCCTTTCTTAGTATAAATTCCTGGAGGCTAACAATAAAGCATCTGGTATATACAACAGGCTCATGCTGTATCAGGACCACGAGCAATGACTTTATGCCTAAAATAAATTCCAGAGGTATTATAATAAAAATGGAAGATGAGTCTTCTGGAACATTTACTACAGACTAAGAAACTAATTGTGGCAAAAGGCTTGAGCCTACCTTATGCTACTTACAGTTTGTAATTTACCCTACAATAAATGTGTTAGTCTTTAAAGTGTTACAAGACATTTTTATTTTGCCTAAAATAGTGTGGCAGGATCATTTGTAAATCTAATGTTTTTTTTTTAAAGATTTTTGGTAAAACCAAACCAGAGAATTAAGATTTCTCTTTCTCACACACATACACACCCATTAGGGGTGTGCAAAAAACCCCCAATATAGTATTTTTCTGTTTCGGGTATATCAGTATTTCCTGATATTCCTGAATCCCAATACTGGTATGGTATTCGGATTCTGTAAACATTCAGGATTCCTGAATTTTGTGGAGGTCCAATGGTCCTGAGAAGAAAAAAAGAGAGAGGATCAGCTGGGGCGGCAGGAGCTGAGAGCTCCTTGCCACCTCACCCAATCCTGAGCTGGTTCCTCTATGCAGCTTGTTTTAAGCAGAGCTGCCAGTTCCCACCACCCCATCCAAACCTTGGGCTGGATTTAAACTGAGCTGCAAAGAGCAGCCAGCCACACACAGCTGAGGGTTCTCCCTGCAGGTTCTGCTGGGGCTCTGCTGGGCAGCCCAGTTTAAACCAGACTGACCAACAGAGCCATCCGCATCCTCCATTGTTTCCAAGCTGTGAGTGAACTCTGAAGGCATTTAAAGGGGTTGTGTTCCTTTTAAATGCTTTCTCGAAGCAGTGAGTTCACCCCAAAGACATTTAAACAGATAGCAATCCCTTTAAACACCCATTACTTTCAGCTATCTGTTGCTCCCGAAAAATCCCAAATATTTTCAGGCCTGCCATTTTTGGATAAATATTGGGCTCTATATTCAGCTGAAAAACTATCCCCAAAATACCAATTAGGTATTTTGTGGAGGGGAGTTGGCTTATTATAGGCAGAATGCAATCCCCCAACACACATTAAAGCAATCATCATCATAATGTTTTTTTATTCTAAAATTTATGTCCCAGCAAAGTGTTTTTCTGCACAAAAATGGACATGACCTATTTAAAATGGTGAGGTGAATGTGTGCCTTAAAATTCCAGTGCACATCAAAACATTCTGTGAGGTTGGGATATACTTTTGAAGTAGAATCTGCATTTTTTATTTTTTGCAATAGATACTCTGACATTATGTACCTATTTCCATCTGTGAACTAATTTGCAGTCACAGATGCCTGGAAGCAGAACTGAAGACTTGACCAAACCAAGAAGCTGATGGCATTACAGCGTCTTTGCTTGACACGTTACACTGTTATTGAAAGGATAATCTCAGCGTGGGAGTAGTTTGAGAGGTGGCCAACAAGCACCATACGGTTTACAAATCTGAAGTGTCACAGAAGTTGATGAACAGAGGCTCAAGGGAAGGCAAAGGAAAGCAACACAGAATTTACAAGCAAGAGAGAGAGGGCACTGCTGCTAGGAAACAAATGAATGGGAGAATGGGGCAAACTGCATCTACTGTATACTCACTCACATGTAGGGTTGTCAAGTCACCTACTTTTTGCGGTGGGGAAGACTTCATCCCATTCTGGGACATTTGTGTGTGTGCATAATGCACGTGTGCCATGATTACATCACCTAGAAGTGACGTCATCATGCTGGGCACATTGCCGGGCAACACTCTGGTAATCGCCCTAAAAACTCTATGGTACCATAGAGTGACGGCGTCACTTCCGGTTATGCCATGGCACTGGGCATGTTGGCCTGATCTGGCCACTTCGGGGGTGGGGTTCCCCCCACTGGCCGGATCCAGACCGGCAGATTGGGGGCCCTTTTAGCGGGGGAATCCCTGCCCCCCAGGGGGATTTAGCAGCCCTACTCACATGAGTGAAAAAAGGGGCACCTTGACTCAGAAAATAGTTCCAAACTTGGAACTGGCAATTCTAGGCCAAGGCCTGGCCCCAATGAGTTCTCCTTCAAAGGTCAAAATAGGTCTGGAAAGGGCCCTAATCCCCCTGTCTAGAACCCAGCATGGAATCCTGTTGCCTAGCAACAGCCACTGAAAGAATCCGTTGCTTAAAGCTACAGGTGTTCTTTTTATCATTTTCAAATTTTGTAAGCCCTTTTCAAGTTTGCAGAAGAAGCTATCTTGCACATTCATTGCTCCAGTAACCAGATTTAAGTATCCAAAGATATCCTGACTTTGCTATTAGACTATAAGACAGGTTAACAATGCCAAAAGGTGGAATTACATAAGAATTACATGTGTGTAATCTTTTGGATAATTTTGGTGGCAGTCACAAACATGAGATAATGTGGGGGGAAGTGAGGCTATTTGCTCTGGAGTAATTTGACCCATAGTTGTGCAATCAAGCAGTCCCTGGGAGCTGCAGGGGCAGCTTGCAGACGCAAACTGTTGGTGAATCAGGGGGGTTGCCACGTGTTTCCGGTGCGCTTCAAAGGGAATCAATGATCCGCATCTCCACACTGAGTGCTCCCTATGCAGTGTGCGATGATCCTCATACTGAAATGGGGGAAAAAATGGCATGGAGTTGGGATGGCCCAATCAGACCATCCCGACACCATGAGAGCATGTTGGTGTGATCACACAGGGTCCGTTCCTGGCCAGTAGCAAACCCATTTGCTACCAGACTTTCCCTTGTGTTTTTTTTACTCCACTTCTGTGGCAGAGCAAAACGGGTTGCCCATGGGTGCGGGACACTTCCCAGATGTTTGTATCTGATCTCGCCCTTAAAATCTGCCCAGCATTCATGCCTGTGGCACAGCTAATTCTGCATGTGAATGTTGTTTTAAGGTTCAAACGTTTAATGTTTTGATGTTTACCACCTTGGGGACACTATTTCAATGGAAAGACATGTTTTAAATAAACAAATAAACAAGTAATAATATAGCAAGAACAAGATAATATAGAGGGAAAACATAATATGGTGATACAGCTGCACAACTTTATGGATGACATTTCCATGTTAGATCCCTTCCAGTCCAGTTTTTGCCCAGGCCATGGGATGGAGACAACACTGGTCACCCTCACGGATGACCTCCCGAGTCATCTGGATTGAGGTGGATCAGCAGTGCAGTTACTGTTGGACCCGTTAGCACCATTCAATATGGTCGACCATCACATCGCTGAGACTGGGGTCCAGAGGTCTGCCTTGCAGTGGTTTACCTCCTTTCTCCAGGGTTGGGGACAAAGAGTGGCAGTAGGGGAACAGTTGTCCCAAAGGCACCCATTGGTTTGCAGAGTTCCCCAAGTGGCAGTGCTTTCCCCAACAGTTGTCCCAAAGGCACCCCATTGGTTTGCAGAGTTCCCCTACATGAACCCCCTTGCCCAGATTGCCTGGAGGCATGGGCTGGGGTGTCACCAATATGTCGATGACACCCAGCTCTATCTGATGTTGGACAGTCAGTCTGACTCCAGACCAGAAGATCTGGACCTGGCATTACAAGCTGTGGTGGGATGGCTTAGACTGAGCTGACTGAAATTGAATTCAATGAAGTCAGAGGTCCTCTGCTTGAGTCAGAGCAGTCCGGGGTTAGGGATCCCACTCCCAACCTTCAATGGAGCTCCACTGGTGACAGCATCGGAGTTTAGGAGTTTGGGAGTGCTCCTGGATGCCTCCTTAACAATGGAGGTCCAGGTTGCAGCCACTGCCAAATCTGCCTTTTACCATCTTCAGCTGATTAGGCAGTTGGTTCCCAACTGGCTGCCAATAGGATACTGAATTTGCTTCAAGGTGCTGCTTCTTACTTTTAAAGCCCTATATGTTCAGGGGGCAGCATACCTGAGGGACCGCCTTCTTCATATGTTCCCCAGAGACCACTGTGTTCAGGGTCCCAAAATTATCTGGCCCTCCCTGATTCCAAAGATGCCAGGCTGGCCTCAACCAGGGCTCGGGCCTTCTCAGTGGCGGCTCCATACTGGTGGAATGAGCTCCCAGAAGACATCAGGTCCCTGTGGGACCTCTTACAGTTCTGCAGGGCCTGCAAGACGGAGCTCTTCCAACAGGCCTTTAATTAGGAGCCGAATCTAACTACTGTACTGTGCTTAGGCCTACCCTCCCCCCAGGACTCACTATCAGCAGCCTGTGCTCACCAGCATGATTGGATGGGATAAGCTGAATCACAACACTGACCATTCCCTTATGATTAATCCAACATGTCCTGCTGTGACTGATATTACAATTTTACTACTACCATCAAGTTTGTTCTAGCACCTTAGCACTTTATGATTGTCTATAATTGTTACGACTAATTGTGATGTTTTATATTTGTACTGCTTCCATGTGTTTTTATTTTTTACGTAAGCCACCATGAGCCTGCTTTGCCAGGGAGGGCAGGATATAAGTTGAACAAACAAATAAATAAATAAATAAAATATGCTATATAGCCCACTGTCCCATTCCCTTCATTAAAGCATATTCTTGAACCACTGCATCATAACATAGTCATGTTGCTTTATAAAAATGCCCTCCTGACCTGTTTCACATGGTTTGTGGAATGCTAGAAGTGTATAGGCCTTTCTGCCCTCAGTCAGGCCATTCCAAAAGGTGGGGGCCACAACAGGGAATGCATGAATACGGCAGTTGTTGGTCTTACCAATTTGCAGGGGAGTACCTGCAGAAAATACTCATCAGATGAGGGAAGCTGTCTCAATGGGGGATAGGGGAGAGGCAGCCCTGCAGATATGACGGTCCAAGGCCATGAAGTGTTTCGTATGTGTAGTCATAACCTTGAATTGAGACTGGTAACTAATGGGCAGCTGAGTTGAGACATTCTGTACCCAGTGCTGCCTCTGAATTGACTTCAAGGGTATACCTTGTGCCAAGGATCCAGATGGCTAGACCAGGTAGGGGGCCATCTTTCAGGCTAAACAGAGTTGGAAGATAGAGTCTTTTGCAGCTGCATTAACTTTCCTCTCCAGGAGTAATATTGGGTCTACTATAACTCCTAGGGTCCTAACAAGAGTGAAATATGTTACATTTAAATACACAAAAGGGATAGGGGATTCTTTTCTGAGCACTACTTCTTTCATTTCTTTCTATAATACTGGCAGTGGATGCCAGTATGTCTGCACTGTTCTCAGGCTTTGTAAGAAACCAACCTAGTAAGTATCAAGGGGAGGAAGAAAACTTCTGGCTCAAACAGAAAGCAACTGGCTACAGGAATATAGGGTAAAAGAGGCTCCACTGAGAAATTCAATATCACAAGACGAATGGTGAAGACACTGGGCCTATGTCAGTAGAAACACACCACAACTCCTTGAAATTTTGCCTGCAATAACAGTGCACTTTTATATACTGTTATTCCAGGCTAAGACTAGATTTCAGTGACTTTAGACTGGAGTGATTCTGAACAGGATTGCACTTTGACTTTCTATGGTTCATCTACAGGATTTGACTTTTAAAACAAAAACTTTTACATTTACATGGTGTGAAAAGACAGGAGATGGGATAGGAGTTAGGAAAAACCCACCAGTCTTTCAGACACCCATCTGTCAGTCAACAATTCCACCCACTGGAAAAGAAAGGATATCACAGACAGCACAAGAATAAAGTGGGTCCCAAAAGTGCTAATATATTAGCAAAATATTACTGCTTACTTTCTGTGTAAAAAAAATAACCAATCACATGCTTCAGTTCCACAAACCATAACAATGTAGCATGATAAGGTCACACACTTCTGGATGCAAGAGGACATTCGGGACACCAGCTCTACAAGTATGAATGTTAAATTATTGCTGCACAGCATTTGTTTCTCGAGATATACTGTGGATTACAGGAATCAAATTACTAATGCTTTCTTTTGTTGATGGGGAAAAATGAAACCCAGTGAAAGCTATCCAATGTTAGTAAGCATGAAAAGATGACCATGGATTTAGATAGCACAATATATGTACAACACCATGCTAAAATTATTCTACTGGGCAGGGAAACTCTGTTTTTAATTAAAATGGAAGGGAAAATAACCACTGTGTCAGAAGAGTATTGCTATGGAGCAGGAAAAGGGGGCGTTTTAATTGTCTTGCACCCAGCAGCTATTTAATTTCACTATGCTATATCAACAGCCATTAAGGGGGAAGAGACCACATACTGAGCTGGTAGACAGGAAACGGCTTGCTGAGTGAAGCAGCTGCAACTGAAGAGGCTGTTTTAATTAAGCACCCTACTCACATGATAGTGTCATGTGAACCAGCCTCTGAATTGTGCATTCACCTCTCCACGCAGTACATACAAAAGTGCTACATTGATCCCAGGACTATGCAGACTCGAAGGATATCTTCAGTTCAAGCAACCAGCCAGTTATCCGTCAGATCAGCATTCCTACTTCATGACAAAGTTGTCCCCGTCCTTTCCTAGTCTAATGTCGTACTGCATCATGGGACATCTGTTCTAACAGGACAATCCTATGCAGTTACTCAATATAAAACTATGAGTTTAAACAGCAGGATTAGAACAGGACATGCAAGGATCTGAGAGTCTCATAGGGGAAGGAAATCCTATCTACCTCCTACTGCCCCCCCCCAACATCTCCACCTCCTCACTATGGGTGCCCATTTGGATCTACTCAAGCTGAAAATATATCCCCAAAATATCTTAGCAGTATCCAGGTATCCAGGATTTTTCGGGAAAACTGTGGAAAAAATCCCGAAAAAATACCAGATATATTCGGAAATTACCAGAAACATTGGCAAAGCACAGCAAATGAAAGTAAATTATTAAAGAGTTCAATGTTTTCAGTGTTATAATGTTTAATTACATAAACTAGCAATAAGCTGGCAGTCCAACCTACTCTGATGTATGAAACATTTTTGTCCAAATACTATTCTTTACTGTCTTTTCTTTACTAACATTTGTTTTCTATTTTGAACTTTTATTCTTTCCATCTTCAGATGTGGCAAAAATTACTATTCTTGTACTAAGGCAGTACAGGTAATGAATTTACAAAGGACGTATTTTGTATTGTTAAAGCAGCAAAATGGATAGCTGACAGCAGATGTATTTTTTAAAGAATTCCTTTATTCCTGACACATTTGTAACCATTCCCACTCACTTTCTAAAGTGTAACTATTATTCACAAAAACATAATTCACATTATTATTTCCATAATATAATTTCCACCTTTCTAAGACTGTAACTGAAATTTAGGCTATACAAGTGGAAACATGCAACACAATGTTACGGATTGTTTTACCACTTGCTCCTCATCTTCTTGACAACCCTAGCCCAGCAAGACAGCTTTCTTTGAGGAGTGAATTTCAGAGGTTCATTCAAGCTAAGAGTAGAATCACAGTTCCTCAAGCTAGGAAACAACAAACTGGCTTTTTTTAGTACCTGAAACAGAGCTATTTACTGAGAAGATGCTCATCATCCCAGTCCACAATTTACCCCTCAGATATGCAGAAACTTCTCTTCTATGTTGGTGGCTCTACTATGTTGCTGGATTGATTGAATGCAGTTACGACAGCTTCACTGTTAATTCTGTTCCTTTCTGCCATAGGTTTGCGGTCTTTATTTCATTCTTTAAGTAGTGAATTATCTTCAGCTTCCATCAGAGGCTCATTTAGCCTTAATGGAGATCTGAATTAGTGTGAAAGCAAACCTCAAAACAACTTATATTCATTTAAAACACATGCTGCTTGGGAAATTTAAACAAAATCAGAACAGAAGGTAGAACAGCAAAACTTTTATTTCCATGTGTTAAATAAACAAGAAATTGTTGTTCCATGGAAAGTAACTTAAAAATTAATTACAGTGCCACTGAGGGCCTTAAAACACACTAACAGAAAATCAGGTACTAGCATATTTGAGGTAACCTAGACAAAGCAAACAAATCTTAATATCCATATATTTGGACATGCCAAGCATTAGACCACCCACCCAGTTTTGCAGTTCCAAGCATGGGACAAATGCAATGTTTATCATGACCTGGGCCACAAAGTTCTGCAGGTCAGAACAGGCCGCTCTGCACGTACAAAAATTCTCTTTCAAAAGAAACAACATGGCAAAAAAGGTTACAGATGAAAAGGAATCATGCAAGTAAGGAAGCTTTCAAAATATAAAAATGTTCAGAAAAACGAGAGAATGAATGGAAGAGAGTGACAAGAGAAAAGATAAACGATAACCAGATACAGTGGAAGAGAAAAGGGCTTCATATCCTTTTGTTTTGAAGAAAACAAAGACAAAATACAGCTTAACATTTTAAACAACAAGATCTAATTAAAAAGTTAAAAACCTCTAATGTGTGTTGGAAACAGGGTCTTTTAAAAAGTTTTTAGTCATTTTCCGACAGGGAAGGGGCCAAGAAAATATGGCTGTATCTTTTATTGGACCGAACTAAGGAGGTGATGTTGCTATGACTCTGTAATTTATTTATTTGTCTGAAACACTTCTACTCACCTTATCACCTTGGACTCATGCCCACAATGTTTTTGGTTTGGGAGCCATATTGAGCATTTGCTTTGGCATTTTTGCATGACACAAAGGAAGAGAGCTATAGAGCTGCAACACATATTTTACACCAGTGTTATCAGAGACATCAGCTCTATAACCCACCCACCCCAGTTCTGCTGGCTTCTGACCCAGAGCCAAAACTGGTTCAATTTAGTTGTAAGAAATTATAATTAGATAGCTTGGCTTTATCCAGCAGCTGCTGATAATTCCACACTGTCTACCTTTTAATATAGTATATGTTTAAGTTTCAAACAGCAAAACCTCTTCCTAGGATGGTTAATTACCCTAATGTGTTTATCTAGTTCTCTTAACAATAATACCCTAGTGTCACATGGTTAATTTCACTTTAAAAATAGAGCAGATTAAACAAATCCCTTTACTCGTCTTATAAAAATAGTGGTTGTACACTTTCACAAAATGTATGATTAGTCTATCAAAATCTAAAGCCTTACATCTAATACGGTATTGCCCACTTCTCCATTGAGCTCGGGGCGGTTCTAAGAGAAATTAAATGCCAAGCCAAACTTGCTGAATACTTCCTCATTAGCTATAGTAATCTTACTTTGATGTACCACTTTCATGGGGAAAGGGGAAAACGAGTGTGCATTTATTTAAAAGTCAGTACTTTATCAAATAAATGGTGCACATCTTCTGAACAAATAAGAAAAAGCTGAAATTCAGAAGATTTTCAAACAAATCATTTTGTGTAGGAAACTTTACTGTATGTGTCCTACGCTTAACTTAAATTTTCATTTATTTATGTAGATCATGTATCCACTTATTATAAAGATTCACAGCTAGTAATCAATACGGCACCATATCGTTGAAAATCCTCTGGAACTTCCAGAGCGGACCTGGTGTGGATTTGGTCCCAGACTCCATAAACTGTCTCCCAACTCCACTTACTCCTTACCAAACTCGGATGGCGGTGGCAACAGCGATGTTGGGAGGGCTAGCTCCCTTAGGTGCCAACCACTGCCTGAAAACATACACAAGAGTATCCATGTTCAAGTAAGATTGAAAATGTAGCTGTCATGGCTCCCTGAGTCACCACCACCATCCAGGGACTTGGATAACTATGGGAACTACATGCATGGTGGTCACCAATACCCTGTATGATAACAACAAAGCCTATCCTTAACAACACCCCCCCCAGCCCTCCCCACTGCTGCATCCAGGTAAATTGGGAAAGGCTTAACAAGGAAGATTCAAAAGAGAAAGGTTTTATATATTCTTTTGCTCTGGTTTTACTTGTTTTAATGGTTTTCTGGAGGAGTGTGATCTTGGTGGTGGTGGAAAGTGCCATCAAGACATAACTGACTTATGGCAAGATCTGATGGGGTTTTCAAGGTAAGAGACATCCAGAGGTGGTTTGCCATTGCTTGCCTCTGCATCACGACCCTGATATTCCTTGGAGGTTTCCCACCCAAATACTAGCCAGATCAACCCTGCTTGACTTCCAAGATCTGACAAGATCAGGTTATCCAGGTCAGGGCAGAGTGATCTTAATGGTTTTAAAATGTGATCTTATTGTGTGTGTTTTAATTTGTTAGCCACAGGGTTGCTAGGTACGGCAAGGGATGCAGTGGTAGGATGGCCAGATCCAGGTTGGGAAACTCCTGGGGATTTGGGGGTAGAACCTGGGAAAGACAAGGACCTCAGTAGGGTACAATGCCACAGTCTACCCTTCAATGCACCCATTTTCTCCAGGGGAACTGATCTCTGTAGTTTGGAGATAAACTGTAATTCTGGGAGAGCCTCAGGCCCCACCTGGAGACTGGCATCCCTTGATGGCTACAGTGAGGGCAGAATGACGAGATATAAATGTTGTAAAGTAAATAATATTTCAGGTCTTGTCCAGACTCCAGAGGGATCTGGTCCTGATTTTAAACGGACTGGGGGGCAGTGGGCCTCTGAAACCTGGTGTTCCTCTGATCAGGGGATCAACCTGTTAGAATATGCAAGTTCTATTGTGCACAGAAAATAACAAGAATATCCTGTAGGGGGCAGCAGAGGGGACTAGTTAGCATAGTGAGATTAGGGACTTCCTACTATTTTCAATGGAGCTGCGGTGGCTCAAGTGGTTAAGACGCTGAACCGCAGGCTGTGGAAGGTTAGTAGTTCAGCAGTTCAAGACCCAAGAGTGCCGCATGACGGAGTGAGCTCCCGTCTCTAGTTCCAGCTCCTGCCAACCTAGCAGTTCGAAAGCAAGAAATTGCAAGTAGATAAATACAGTGGGAAGGTAACAGCGTTCCGTGCACCTTGGTGTTTAGTCATGCCGGCCACATGACCATGGAAATGTCTTCGGACAGTGCTGGCTCTTCGGCTTTGAAATGGAGATGAGCACCGCAAACCTAGAGTCGGATTCGACTGGCTTTCGAGCAAGGGAACCTTTACCTTTACCTTTACCTTTTCAAATAGTCTCCTCCCTGTCTCCTGATTGGCTCAATTGGGTTTTTTTCCTGCTCCTGCTGAGAACAGTTCCTTATTGACGCTTCTTAAGATATTTATGATTTATGTTTTTATGCTGGGCATGGTTTTTATGCTGGGCATGGTTTTTATGCTGGATTCTAATTAATACCTTCTAATGTTTTGTTTTATTAATTTTATTTTGTAAGTCACCTCAGGTAGGTTCCTGGAGAGGTGGCATAAAAGTGTTCTAAGTAAATAAATAAAACAGAAAGTGCAGAAGTTGTATTACAAGGGTGATTTATTGGGACAGAAAAAGGTCTCATACTGTACGGACATAATACAGTTAGCATAGCCAAATATCAAGTTAAATACTGTAACACTAAAAAACAACAACCCTGAAAACCCAAAATCTTCAACAGTGCATTATCATCACATAGATTATAGCACATTTCTTAACTGTGGACAAAATTAAGCACATCTAAACACAAAATTGGTGAAGGAAAGTGACTTTATGATTTTAAATCATACGTAAACTAAGAGTATGACCTCTCAACGTTCTAATACTTTCAAACATCCGTTGTTCACACCCCTATTATTACAAAACTCAAAACTGGGTTGGGGGGATGGAGAATAATATATCTGAACAAAAGTACCAACAGAGACAAAACAACAGAAAAGCTTGCGATCTGTATGCTAAGGTGGTAAGCAGTCTCTCACTTCCTAGTCCCAGGTAGCAGGTCTTAATACACTGGCAAAAGTAGTAAGCAGCCACTATATACTGCTACAGTGATCGAAACGGCCAGCTAAAAACCACATAACACACTACTGTTCATATGTAAATATTTATATGAATGTGAACTGACGACAAGGTACATCCTCACCCCACCCACTTGAGGGATTTACCAGCTGGAAAAAGGACTCCAACCTGGAAAGTGACAATTCCAGTAAATAAGACTAATAAACACTGTATGGCTCCCTCCAAAAAGCTGGGGGTGGTGGTGGAATATGTACCTTGATTAACCAGCAACAGGGACCAGGAAATTACTGTCCCTGTTCATTAGGGATAGCTGGAGTCTGTCTGATTGTAATATCATTTCTCCACCTGATAAGATGCCATAATTGTATTTTCAAGTATATATTAAATTTACCCAGGGGTCTTTTGGGGGCAGAGCGCGCTGGAGCACCACTCCGGCAGCTCAGGAGTCACCACAAATGGTGATGGCAGCAAGCCCCGCCCCCAGCCGGTGTCCCCGGGCCGCGCAGAAGAGCTGCGGCCCAGGGAACACCCAAAGAGCCCCCCCGCCAGCATCCCCTGGCCCACGCAGAAACTCTGTGGCCCGGGGGACACCCGAAGAGGCCCCCCGCTGGCGAAAGCTTGATTGCGATAAGTGTTGGGGTGGCAGGGGGCTTGATGGGGGGGTGGGAGAGCCCCCCAGAGCCCCCCCATCTCTTTGCCCTCTTTCTCTCCCTCCTTTCCTGATTTTCTTTCTTTTTCTTTCTCTTTTCCTCCTTCCCTTCTCTCTCTTTCTTTCCTTCCTTCCTTCCCTCCTTTCCTTCTCCCTTTCTTTTCCTCCTTTCCTTCTCTCCTTTTCCTCTTTCCCGCCTTCCCTTCTTTCTTTCCTTTCTTCCTTCTTTCCTTCTCTTTCTTTCCCTCTTTCCTCCTGCATCCCGATTCTAGTGAGAAGGGGTTTAAACTTTGAACCCCTTCTCTTTTCACTCCCCCCTCCCACCTTGGCAGGCTGGCTGGGAAAGGAAGGCTTTTGAAGATGCTTCCCCCCTTTTGCTTCCCCTTCTGACATCACTTCTGGTGATGTCAGGGGGTGTAGCATATGCTAATGGGCTGATATGCTAATAGCCTAATAGCTCATTAGCATACAATATGCTAATGAGCTCCTGCAGCTCTTTTTCTATGAAATGACCCCTGGATTTACCAGAAACAGAAAAAGAACTCTATGCTAATCATGCAGGAGTATCTCATCAGTTACCAGGATCCATTCAAGCTTATAACTATCACCTACAATATTTTAATGATATTGGACCCCACATACCTGCAGGACCACCCATCCTGCTGTGTTCTGCTGCAACTGCTTTGCTCACATAGCAAAACCTCCTGCAGTGTCACCCTGCGACCAGGTAAAATCAGCAACTGCCCGTTGGCATGCATTGTGTGTGGTGGCTTGCACATTATGAAATGGTCTGCCTGAAGCTATAAGGAAGGTGCCAGTGCTTCAATTGTTTCACAAAATGTGCAAAACAAAATGGTTCATAAGAACTTCCTTGTAGAGGGAGTACAGCTGTGATTTAATGATTCACTTAGGAGATGACTTCTATAAGGGATAAAAAAAAATCTTCCATTTCTTCAAACCCAGCCCCACTGAATCATCTTGCTTTACTAGGCATTTTTGCTGTTAGACTCAAATGCTGCCATATTTTGTAAACTGTTTGTTGACTAATTGAATAATTTTGTTTTACTAGGAACCTTTGCTGTTATATTCAAATGTTATCACTCAAACACTATCAAATTTTGTTATCAGCTTACTGATTGACTGACTCATTCTATCATACTTGTAATTCGCCTTGAGTTCCAGTGAGAAAGGCAGACTATAAATGAAAACCAATACGGAAAAAACTGTGACAGTCCCCTTTCATTTCAATACAGCAGGTATACGAGACTGTGCTCATCAACAAGACAGGCAACAGAAACCCATTAGACTTATTACCGTTCAGCAGGGCCTGCAAAACAGAGCTGTTCTGCCAGGCCTCCGGTTGAGGTGATGGGCGTCCAATCTCATGGCCTCCTCTACAAAGTGGGCTTACTGAAATTGCCTATAGTTACTGAAATTGCTCAAGTGGTTAAGACTCTGAACTGCAGGCTATGGAAGGTCAGTAGTTCAGCAGTTCAAGACCCGAGAGTGCCACATGACGGAGTGAGCTCCCGTCTCTAGTTCCAGCTCCTGCCAACCTAGCAGTTCGAAAGCAAGAAATTACAAGTAGATAAATAGGTACCACTTAGGTGGGAAGGTAACGGCGTTCTGTGCGCCTTGGTGTTTAGTCATGCTGGCCACATGACCATGGAAACGTCTTTGAAACGGAGATGAGCACCGCAACCCTAGAGTCAGATTCGACTGGCTTTCGAGCAAGGGAACCTTTACCTTTACCTTTTACCACCTATCCAGCTGCTGGAGCTAATATAGAAAGTTATGCAACCATTTTGGTTAAACTTTAAATCTGATTTTTAAATTTTAATCTGATAATTATTTATATTGTAAATGAAATTTTGATGTTACCCTCCCTGAGCCCGCGTGCAGGAAGGGCAGGATACCAATGCAATAAATGAATGAATAAATAAATAAAACAGTTCCTTCTTTCTCTGCACTGGTAACAGAGACCCTGAAGGTCCTGATACAAATAATAAAAAATACTGATTACTTTCCCTGAAGTTGGGGGTAGAGTGTTATTTTTAAACCTTCCATTGAAGAGTTTCTCAATGCACAGAAACGCTTGCTGCAGGATACAGGAAAATGTATTCAGGTATATTTGTTCTAGTGTAACTATCCTTGCCTTTTTTTTTTTTTAAGAAAATCTCTTTTTAACTATACCAACTCAATTAAAATATGACAAGGATATTAAGGACATACAGGAAGCCAGACTGAAAAGGCTGCTTAACTCAATTTAATCACTTAACAGCCTCTTCAGATTAAAAAACGTAGGAAGAATAAATACCTCAATGATATCCCACAACTGCCCTATGAAATTTAATCTGAACAATTCTTTCCAGATAAGTTATTTCTAGTTATCACATGAAATTCTTAAGTAATCTGTCTTCATTAATCCATAAGAAGAGATTCGTCTTCTTCATGGTTTAAAGATGGTATTTTATGGATTACATTCTTTTTAAAAGGAATCCCCCCCCTCCAAGTGCCTTGGCGTTGGTAATTTTGATCATATTTGTGGGATTTGTGATATTTTAAAAATTGGTTTTCATTTCAAACCCTCTCTGGCATTAGATATGCTTCTTGGGCATTATCTTGGTGCCGAGCTATTCTTCTGTTCCTGCATCACAGTTCCAGTTTGACACAAAACAGGCTATGAACTCCACTCTAGCGAGTGCATTGACAATACACAAAATCTGCATCGTGACACTCACCAAAACACTACTGAAAAGGCAAGACATAGGCTTTCCTATGAGAAAGGGGATGCACATCAAAACCCAGCAGCCGCTATTATATATTTATATAGTACTCTCCAATGTACACAGCAATCTGCAAAGAGACAGGCCCCAAGGAATTGAAACCCAATACAAGGACAACAATTTCCCCATTAATATATCTGGACTAAACTATGTCTGTTTTGGAATTACAGCTGGATTGGTGCTGTGGTATACAAATGAAGCCAATTACATAATGGTAGAGAAAGAAAAAAAACCACTGTTGACTGCCCTGCTTTATTGTTGTTATCATAACTAGTAGCCCATTTGATCTAAGTGCTGCAAGCAGCTAATACGGTATTTTAATAAAGGAGACATAAAATGCTGCATCAGAAATCAGTATAAGAGCATCACAATCCAGAAGGAACTCCAGTACGTACATGTCAGAGACTGTAAAATAGACTAGAGGCAGATCTCTCAGGCCAATGAATTCTGCAATATGAAACAATAGCTGAAATCTGAGCAATTTTTCTTTCCACGCTGCAGTAGCTTCTTTTATTCATTTGCTGTTTTGCACCTATCTACATTTTGCCTTTCTGATTCAGTTGAACCCCAACAATTTTCATGCTGATAATATAAAGAGCAGGACGGAAATGTCAAGCAATTTGCATGGTACATACATGAAAGGGTAAATAATGCAGAGAAGCAATTGATCCTTCCCAACTTAATATTGCCCAAATTCCAGGGGTCTGCAGTCCTCCTCAAATCCATGTCCATTTTCATCTTTTCACATACAGCTTTACATTTACATTTCACAACATACACTGGAACTTTGGGTATGTGCTGTGTAAAGTGATTTGTTAGCAAAGCAGCAACAGAACAGAACATCTTGTCCCTTGTATCATTTCAATCACTCGTATCTATGCAGCTATGTTTTCCTGTGGCAAGAAAGTGAATGTCACCATTACTTAAGACAGCGCATGTGAGCTGGATGAGGAACTCAGCTGCTTTGCCTTGGTTTCATTTGTATCCCTGTAGAGTGATATTTCAAAGAAGGAAATTATTTGAGGGCAGTGGGAGGTTACGCTAAAAACATTAGGCTTGTGAAAATCCAGTCATCTCTCTTGCTTCTGGCAAACACCTGCCTCTTCAAGGTGACCAGGCAGGGATGCATTTCTAACTTGCTCAGGGCTGGCTCCTTCTTTGCTTCTAATGCCATCCATTTTTTTCACAAATGACCAATGTAGGCATGTGTGAGGTTAGGCTTCTTTATAAGGTTCTCCTCATTTATCATTAACTAGCCTGATACCCCTGTTTTGCTACAGTATTTAATTTCCGTAAATCCAGTTAGAATACTGATGATGTGAAGTTTTAAATGCAACATTTGTTGTAGGAATTCTAATGGAGAAGACTGTAGTGTAAAAAAAATGAAGTGAGACAAACGTACTGTTTTTTTCTCTACTGAAGGACATCTCTGTAGACCACATTGCTGGTTCTGCCCTCAGGTGCTAGGATCACCAAGCTGCTTGGTGAGCTCACTCTAGAGCAGGCCACATAGAACTGTCTGTGTGAGAAGCAGTCATCTATTAAGTCAATTCCTGCCGCCTTCAGCATCTGGCCTTGGGACTTGTTGATGGTCATAGCAAAGCAGACCTTGAGGGAGAACTGCAGCCTCTTAAACTTTGCTCCATTCCTAAATTGCCTCTTCCTTGTAGCATTGGTGTATCTGGCTTTACGTTTGCCAAGAGCTCTCTTGGGGGCAGTAAGAGGTGAGAGGTGTGAAGGGGAGTTGGTGTGAGGGAGTGGTGATGTGGTGGACATTTCTTCAGGTTTATGAGGGAGGCACACACTGAAATGGCTCCTAGAAAGGTCCTTAACTCTCTCCCCATGAACATTCATAAACTCAATTGCCATGCTGGCTGTTATGAGACATGTACATTCAGGAGTCTTGAATCACTGATTTCTGTAACTGTGCTCAATTGTCTGTTTCTTGTAACTGTTTTTACCTCAGAACACTGTGATCCACAGCTGAGCAATCAGACAGAGGTGGGTGCAAGCAGGCAGCTTTTACCTCAGAACTCTGAGCTACACAGCTGACCAATTGGAGGCAGGGGTAAAGGGGCAGCAGCCTGCCAGACACATGGAAAACAATTGGGAACACATTTTGCCCCTTTTTTACCCCATCAGGGGTCGTGTTTCTCAGAAATCTCTTTGTAGTGAGGATTGACATCATAGTAGGAATGCACTCCCCTTATTTTGGGTTTCTTGAAGCAGGGGTTTGGCCTGGGCATTGAATTTTTTTGAGGGGGGTGCAGGGCATACTGCCCCCCCCTTTTTTTACAAAAATGCTTCCCGTTTATGTTACATTTAAGAAGTGGGACATAGCTACATATTCAAAACAACATCCGAACAATCAGATATTAAGCAAGTTCATATGAACCAATTTTCTAGAACCCACATTGTGAGGAGTTAAATAACCTAATAAAGGAAACCAGTTTTCTACAAATTTCCATAGTGGATGGGAGTGTGGCTAAGCTGGGCCAGCAGCATCGCTAAGGTAATCCTGCTGCGGTGGCCTCCCTGATGGATTAAAGTGCCCTGGTCCTGCTCCTACACCCAACAAACACCTGCCTGTCTGGTACAAGGGGGTGATTGTGTTTAAAGGCATGGGTCTCGTTCATATATGTTTAACCCATGTTGTGCAATTCTATGGAGGAGAGACAGGGAGGAAGAAGCTCGAAAAGAGGTCTGCTCTCTCTGGAGCCCAGCTGCTCTTAAAGCGAATGACTGTGAACTGGGCTTCCTTTGCTTTCCCAGCACCAGGCATCGGAATCAGGTTTCCGGTCACCTGTGAAGGCAGAGCCCAGAGGAGAGCCATCCAGGTGCAGCAGGACTCGCCGTTCCCCCAGGAAATGCAGAAACAAACAACTCACACAACATACACACACACACACACGAAGAAAGGTCAAGCCTGCATAAATAAACCTTTGCCACTGGACTCTAAATTTGTTCTAAAGATTACAGCCTAAAACAGCTACATCTCTAGAGTTTACTTCCTTATTTGCCACCAAGTGTCAGCTGATTTAGGGTGATCCTATAGAGTTTAGGGGGTTGAAAATTTATGTTTGATGGTTGGTACACTGGGGTGGGGTGCCAGAAGGTAGCCTTGCCTAGTGTGCAAAAAACCTGGAGCTGGCCCTGGGGGGGGGTGTTTTTAAAGGCATTGGGGAGGCTGGGCCAGCAGCAGTGCTAAGGCAATCCTGCTAAGCAAGCCTCCTCGATGGCTGTAAGCATTCCACCCCCTCTTCTACACCTGATAGGCAGCTGCCTGTCCAGTGGGGGAGGGGGGGTATTGCAAGCCCTTGTGGAGACTGGGTCAGCAGGTTTGCTAAGACGTTACTGCTGGGGTTGGCTCCATGATGGCTTTAAGCACCCTACACCAACTGCTGCACCTGAAAGACTGCTGCCTGTCAGGTGTAGGAGGTGGGGGGAGCATGTTTGAAGCTATCAGGGAGGCTGGGCCAGCAGCACTGCTGCACCTCACAGGTGGTTGGCCATTCCTGATTTCTTCAACTTCATTAGCACTCTGCAGTCTCCTGTAACTGTTTTTTTTTTTTTTACCTCAGAACAATGAGCTCTGCAGCTAACCAATCAGAGAGTGGGGGGTGCAAGGAGGCAGCAGCCTGGCAGCCACATAGGAAGCAATGGGGGAGCACATTTTACCTCTTTTGACCCCCTTAGGGGTTGAATTTCTAAAAATCCCTTCTTAGTGAGCATCTATGTCATGGTAGGAGTGCTCTCCCTGAATTTCATGTTTCTCGGTCCAGGGGTTTGGCCTGGGCATTGATTTTACAGTGAGGGGACTTTCTTTTGGATAGATAGATGGATGGATGGATGGATGGATGGATGGATGATAGATAGATGATAGATAGAGGATGGATGGATGGATGGATGGATGGATGGATGGATGGATGGATGGATGGATGGAGGGAGGGATGGATGGAAGGAAGGACAGACGGACGGACAAGAGAGATGACAGACAGACAGACAGACAGACAGACAGACAGACAGACAGATAGATAGATAGATAGATAGATTAGACAGACAGACAGATGAATTTTAAAATCATGTCATAGCGACCTAAAAAGGACACCTTAACGGCCAACAATAGTCATTAAAAATACAAAAAGTATCAAAACTCTTTTAGCAGCATCTCTTTCAGTCTTCTCCAAGTACATAAAATATAACAGTAGAAAACGAATTAACAAAAATAGAATCAATATGTTGTTGAAGGCTTTCACGGCTGGAGTTCATTAGTTGTTGTAGATTTTCTGGGCTGTATGGCCATGGTCTTGGTATTGTAGGACCTGATGTTTCACCAGCAGCTGTGACTGGCACCCTCAGAGGTATATATTTTTAAAAATACTTGAGGATGTCAGTCACAGATGCTGGCAAAACGTCAGGTCCTACAATGCCGAGACCACGGCCATACAGCCTGGAAAATCTACATAACTAAAAAAACAGAATCCTTTGGGAATTTATCCTTAGGCCAATTGTCCAACACATCTGTCTAAACAGTTTGCCACCAGCTTGAATGTAAAAGTAGGTCTTAACTTTCCTCATAACTGCTTTCCTGTTCCTCAGACCCCTAGGCCTTGTTATTATCATTATTCTCCCTGCCACTCACTCTTCAGTTTTCCCTACACATATGACATGTTCAAGATTATGCTACATTTTTTTTCCCTCATGCTGTTTCTTCAGTCTAGTTAATGATCAGTACGGTCAGTTACTGTTGTGATTTCTGTTGGCAAACTGGTGAAGAGGCTAGGTGACGGTACCCTACAATTTCCTTGTGAAGAAAGATGATATTCCATTTTACCGCTACATGGCATAAAACTCAGATCCTTAGAAGTCAGAAACTATGCTCCTGCAGGAAGACTGCAGCTTTTATACCTGGATTTTGGTATTGAAAAGTGAATGTCTGTGTAATTAACAAAAAAACAAACTAACTCATAACTGGGCTTGGCTTTATTAAAATATATTAACCAGACCTTCATTATGCATTGGTACCTAGACTTTATGAAATAAGTGAGCCAACAATTCAACACTAAGGTCTTTCACCTATTTAATATTCAGTAGTTATTCAGTCCTGTATTAAATTGCTACGCTAATCCTAGAATTCAGTGCAGTAAACCAAAAATTGATATTTTTTAATTAGTAAATGCCAGCTGTTCATGAAGATATCACTAAGAGAGCTGGGGAGAGGGA
This sequence comes from Gekko gecko, assembly GCA_029375565.1. Lineage (NCBI taxonomy): Eukaryota > Metazoa > Chordata > Lepidosauria > Squamata > Gekkonidae > Gekko > Gekko gecko. The sequence continues at coordinate 34,344,030 of JAPDNY010000007.1, forward strand.
ATAATGTGTACCGAGATTATACAATAAGCAAACTGAGAATATCATATAATTCCCTACAATACCACACACCTCTGCTTCATTAGCTATGATCCCTGTACTTGTCTTCTAATCAATAGACTAAAATCTATGACCTTCTGAACAAGCTTATTGACAACTGTTATGGAACAGCCACCTACAGGAGTAAAAGCTTAAGTGGAGGGAATGGGTTAAGAAAAGCAGAGAATCCTATTAGTGGGTTTATTAAGGCTTTGATAAACCATGAGGCATGACCAGCTGTACCACTCACTGAATTCTGAATATCATCAAGCAAAATGTTTGCTGGTAAGCAGAAATGATCATGTTTCTAAAGGACAGCTCTACATATCCAGGCATCAACACACAACCAAGAGTGATCTTTGATTTTTGTTAATGCCTCTTGCTATAATGTGCAACTCAATATCAAAAGCAGTGCTTGCATGTCATAACAGATTATTTATTTATTTATTTATTCATTAAAATATTTATATGCCACATTTCTTCATGGCTTATCAATGCATTAAGAGTTTGGCAACTACCTTGAAAAATTGTTTTGATGCACAAAATCTGATAACCCCCATGTACACTGCCCCAAGCTAGTTAGAGAAGGGTTGTGTCATGTTTCACTTTTCCACTCAACAGGAAGTTCAAAGCTCAGTAAAGTATTATGGGCTTTTTGCTACCAAATATTATAGTTATGGCATAATTCTTAACCAGTTTTACATTCCTGAAGAGTGTTGGCCAACCTAGTTGTTGCCTAAAATGCCTTACTACAGGTAGGACTGAAAATATAGGATGGTTCCAACTGGTTTTGAGTAATTATATTTGATCACCCATACTACCATGACCTGGATTGCCCAGGCTAGCCCAATCCCGTCATCTCGGATGCTAAGCAGGGCTGCCCTTGGGTAGGATTTGGATGGGCAACCTCCAAGGAATAAGAGAGTCATGACACAGAGGCAGACTATGGCAAACCACCTCTAAAACATCTCTTCCCTTAAAAACAAATTTAGTTTGCCACCTAGTGGTGCATAATGTTAAAAGAGCTAGAACCTCTAGCTGCAAGACAATCTTAGGATCTCCTGGCTATTCTACACACAATTCTATATGATAATAATTATTATTAATTATCACCCATACTGTGCTTCCCTGTAACAATCAGGAAGCTGATCATTCACCAAGCTGTTTGGATGTATCCAAATAAATTTGGCTGTGTCCATTTGTACAATTAAGATTGCTTTCTCATAGCTGCTGCCTCCCAGCTCTCTGCTACTGTCTCCAATTAAGATTTTTCAGCTGAGACTTACTACGTAGATTCTTGCAATCAATTGTCGTCATCACTTTTAAAAACATGCCACTAATTGCACAGGTGTAAAATGAAGGCAATCCAATACCTGCAAAGGCAATGCAATTTCAATAAAATGTAATTCAAGATCAATAGCACCCTCAGAAACCAACAAAATGTCCCAAGGATTAAGCTTTCATGAAACAAGCTTGCTCTGTCAGATATAGGATTTCATTATATCTGATGAAATGACCTTCAACTCAAAAATGTTTGACCTCAAACATTTTTCTTGGTCTCTAAGGTACTCCTAGACTTAAATTGTGTTCTATAATACTACAAACTAATGTGGCTACCCATGTGAAACTTAAATAAAATTAATATATTAATAGATATAGATTTACTTCACTTGGCTTAGAAGGCAGTAACTCTACATAGGACTACATTGTAAATCTTGGGGGCAAGTTGACTGTATGATCAATATAACATTAAATATAAAAATCCACTCTGAATCTACTAGGTTTTCTGAAACAATTCAGTGCTAAGAGAAAAAAGAGAGAACAACTTTGATTTTGTTACTGTGATAGCCCTTTAAATAGGAAGGTGAATAGCTCACAGGTTAATGTCTTTACACTGCATACAGAAGGATCCTGATTTAATGTCAAGCATCTCCAATGAAAAGGACCAGGCACTATTGTGATGTGAAAGACCTTAGTTTGATACTCTGGAGAGCTGCTGCCAGTCAGAGAAGGCAATACTGACTTTGATGAACCAACACTCTGATTCATGCTGGGCTTTGGAAATGTAAAGACATACTTAAATTCAGAATTATCTTCTCAGACTCTGGATCTTTGCAGGATTGATAACCTTACTTGATATATCTGGATCAAGGGTGCTCATAAGGCAAGTTAGAACAAGTTTGGAAACAGTTTAAAGATACCTACCTGGAATTCTAATTACTACAGTATTGCTCTGTTAAAGTACTAGGACTCTTAAGATGCAGTGTTCTTTTGGGTGGTATTTATTTCTTATAAACCAATAATGTTTTAATTTATATTTTCTAGTTAGGCTTCTATGGATCATTTTATCTCTATACATAACTATGTTGGAAACTTATGGTAATTCTGTCTCTGTAAATTTGCAACAAGAAAAATTTGGAGAGGGAGGGGACACTAGAGGCAAAAATGCATTGCCTAAGAACATAGCAACGCTTAGAAGAATGCACAGCCTTCTACCTGCTAAGGTAAAAATTCTAAAGGCTTATTCTGCATCCCATCCCCAGAACTACAAATACCAAGAAGTCATGAATCTCTCAGTTTAAATGGAAAAGCTGCCTATGTTGTTAACAGCAACATCTTCTCTTACTGTAATATGTTTGAAGAGAGTCTTCTTGTGTTCTACAGTCTGAACTATAACCAGCGATAATATCTTGCGATCAAAATGAGAACACCACTAAGCAATGATTGAAATGTGGAAAGCTCTAATAGCTTCATAATTGTTCCAGGCACCATAATGCTTTTAGCTGTTCCTGAAATGGTCTATTATAGAGACTCCATGCTCACCAATTTCAGTATGTACAAAAAAGCTGTTATTACTTGGATCGTTCAGGGTTTTCTCTCTCTCTCTCTTCTATTTCAAACACAGACAGAAGTCTGTGATGAGTCAGCATGTTGCTTTAATTGCTGTAGACATAATTCTAAAAATTAGTTATTTTGGATGATATATGTCTATTTGGATCAATTTAAGAAGGGAGTTGGCATATTAATTCAGAAATTGATTGAACTACCAATATAGCTTGCAAGCTATACAAAGAATGTTAAATAAATGATTTTTATATCTCTCAGGCATGTGAAAAACTTAACTTTGCAACTGTATAACCCTAACTTCCCTTTTTGACATAATAATTTCCCCATCATTTGACTGAGGGAAAAATCAGATTGGATCTTTTCCGACATTCTGAAATTACTTAACATATTATACCCCATACTGCATTCACAGTGCTAACTCAAATATTAGCAAAACTCTATAAAGCTTCAGGCATTACAAGAAGTGCTGAAAAATGGAATGTTCAAGTGACTCACACCTCTGCTTTCCATGCTTTCTCTACTGAAGTGACAATTTCTGCATCTCCACTTGTGCTTAGTTGCACACCATCATTAGAAGTAGGAAGCCAGCCAGGGAGGCAGTGGGGCCCTTGGATGACCAAGGGGTAAAAGGAGTAGTGAAGGATGATAGGGAAATGGCTGAGAAGCTGAATGCATTTTTTGCCTCTGTCTTCACTGTGGAAGAGGAGAAGTGTTTGCCCACTCCAGAAGCACTGATTTCGGGAGGGGGTTTGAAAGACCTGAATCAGATTGCGGTGACAAGAGAGGAAGTCCTCCGACTGATGGACAATTTAAAAACTAATAAATCACCAGGCCCGGATGGCATTCATCCGAGAGTTCTGAAAGAACTCAAATGTGAACTTGTGGATCTCCTGACAAAAATATGTAATCTTTCTTTAAAATCTGCCTCCATTCCTGATGACTGGAAGGTAGCTAATGTCACTCCCATCTTTAAAAAGGGCTCCAGGGGAGATCCAGGAAATTACAGGCCAGTCAGTCTGACATCGATACCGGGTAAGTTGGTGGAAACTGTTATTAAGGAAAGAATTAGTAGGCACATTGATGAACAAAAACTATTGAGGCAGACTCAGCATGGGTTCTGTAAGGGAAGATCTTGTCTCACTAACCTGTTAGTGTTTTTTGAGGGAGTGAACAAACATGTGGACAAGGGGGACCCAATAGATATTATTTACCTTGACTTCCGGAAAGCTTTTGATACAGTTCCTCATCAAAGGCTCCTAAGTAAGCTCAATAGTCATGGGATAAAAGGACAAGTCCTCTTGTGGATCAAAAACTGGCTTATAAATAGGAAACAGAGAGTGAGTATAAATGGGAAACTTTCTCAGTGGAGGGTGGTAAGCAGTGGGGTACCACAGGGATCAGTACTCGGTCCGATGCTTTTTAACTTGTTTATTAACGATTTGGAATTGGGAGTAAGCAGTGATGTGGCTAAATTTGCAGATGACACGAAGTTGTTCAGGGTGGTGAAAACCAGGGAGGATTGTGAGGCACTCCAAAGGGATCTGTTGAGGATGGGTGAGTGGGCGTCAACGTGGCAAATGGGGTTCAATGTGGCCAAGTGCAAAGTGATGCACATTGGAGCCAAAAATCCTAAATATAAATACACGTTGATGGGGTCTGATCTGGCAGAGACTGACCAAGAGAGAGATCTTGGAGTCGTAGTGGATAACTCGCTGAAAATGTCTACACAATGTGTAGCTGCAATAAAGAAGGCCAACGCTATGCTGGGGATTATTAGGAAGGGAATTGATAACAAATCAGCCAGTATCATCATGCCCCTGTATAAATCATTGGTGCGACCTCATTTGGAATACTGTGTACAGTTCTGGTCACCACATCTCAAAAAGGATATTATAGCATTGGAAAAAGTGCAGAGAAGGGCAACTAGAATGATAAAAGGGTTGGAACACCTTCCCTATGAAGAAAGGTTAAAATGCTTGGGGCTCTTTAGCTTGGAGAAACGACGGCTGAGGGGTGACATGATCGAGGTTTATAAGATTATGAATGGGATTGAGCAGGTTGAGAAAGAAGTACTTTTCTCCCTTTCTCACAATACAAGAACTCGTGGGCACTCTATGAAATTGCTGAGCAGTCGGGTTAGAACAGATAAAAGGAAATACTTCTTCACCCAAAGAGTGATTAACATATGGAATTCACTGCCACAGGAGGTCGTGGCAGCTGCAAGCATGGACAGTTTCAAGAGGAAATTAGATAAACATATGGAGCAGAAGTCCACCAGTGGCTATTAGCCACAGGGTATAGAATGAGAACTCTCAGTCTGGGGCAGGTGATGCACTCTATTCTTGGTGCTGGAGGGGGCAGCAGTGGGAGGGCTTCTGGTGCCCTGGCCCCACTGCTGGACCTCCTGATGGCACCTGGTATATTTTGGCCGCTGTGTGACAGAGTGTTGGACTAGATAGGCCATTGGCCTGATTCAACATTGGCTTCTCTTATGTTCTTATGTTCTTATGTTCTTATGAGGGATGCCAACCTCCAGGTGGGACCTGGGGATCCCCTGGAATTACAACTCATCTCCAAGCTACAAAAATCAGTTCACCTGAAGAAAATGGATCCTTTGGAAGGTGGACTCTATGACAGTATACTCCACTGAGGTCCCTATCTTCCCCAGACTCCATCCCCAAATCTCCAGGAGTTTCCCAGCCTGGATCTGGCAACTTTTCCCACCCCCCATCCCCTGCCAGTGGCCAATATATACTAATATAATCATTTAGAAAGTGAAGAATATTGTTCTATTAGTGCTGCCCTGAGCCTGCCTCAGCGGGGAGGGCGGGGTAAAAATCAAATGAATAAATAAATAAAATTGAACAACACGTGAAACACCTGTGGTAGCTATGAAATCAGTTTAAAACAAGTTAAAACCGACTGAGCTTCATTAAGTTGATGCTCAAGTGGCTTATAAAAGGCAAATTACAGCCCTGAAATTATTTACTGCACTTACTTCTTCACATTGAAAATCTGGATTACAGAATTATAAGGAAAATGAAAAAAGAGAAGAAAAATCAGTGTTATACCAATGCAAGGCAAAGCAAGGCAACAAACTTGAAAACAACAGCAATTCCTGTACATAGTCCAACTGATTTTTGCCCTGACCTGGATAGCCCAGGCAAGCCTGATCTCATCAGATCTCAGAAGCGAAGCAGGGTTGACTCTGGCAAGCACTTAAATGGGAGACCTCCTTGAAATACTAGAGGTGGGAGCAGGCTTTATTCAGCTGCCTCTCTGAATATCCTCCAGGCCCCCAGTAGGAGTCAGTCACCAGAGGTCGCCATGACTTCCAGGTACACTGACATGAATGTGCATGCATGCATGCACACACACACAAACATGCACATATAAAAAATACCCCCCAAAAGTCCAACTGATTTCAGCATTTTTGTTTTTAATTTTAAGCTGATTTCCTATCATAAGTATTTTAATGTCAAGGTGCATTTGTTGTTGTTCAGTCGCACAGTCGAGTCCGACTCTTCGCGACCCCATGGACCAGATTATGCCAGGCCCTCCTGTCTTCCGCTGTCCGCTGAAGTTTGCTCAATTTCATGTTCGTTGCATTGATGACACTGTCTAACCATCTCATTCTTTGCCGTCCCCTTCTTCTTTGACCTTCAATCTTTCCCAGCATCAGGGTCTTCTCCAGTGAATGCTCCCTTCTCATTTGGTGGCCAAAGTATTTGAGCTTCAGCTTCAGGATCTGGCCTTCCAGGGAACAGTCAGGGTTGATTTCTTTTAGGATTGACTGATTTGATCTCCTTGCAGTCCAAGGGACTCTCAAGAGTCTTCTCCAGCACCATAGTTCAAAAGAATCTATTCTTCGGCGCTCGGCCTTCCTTATAGTCCAACTCTCACAGCCATACATTACTACGGGGAATACCATTGCTTTGACCATGCGGACTTTTGTTGGCAAGGTGATGTCTCTGCTTTTTATCATGCTGTTTAGGTTTGCCGTCGCTTTCCTCCCAAGGAGCAGGCGTCTTTTAATTTCATGGCTGCAGTCACCATCTGCAGTGATCTGGGATCCTAGGAACGTGAAGTCTGTCACTACTTCTACGACTTCCCCTTCTATTTGCCAAGGAGTGATGGGGCCAGATGCCATGATCTTAGTTTTTTTGATGTTGAGCTTCAAGCCCACTTTTGCACTCTCCTCTTTCACCCTGAGCAAGAGGCTCTTTAGATCCTCTTCACTTTCTGCCATCAGAGTGGTATCGTCTGCATATCTGAGGTTATTGATCTTTTCCCCAGCAATCTTAACTCCAGCTTGTGATTCATCCAGGCCAGCATTTCGCATGATGTACTCTGCATATAAATTAAATAAGCAAGGTGACAGTATACATCCTTGTCGTACTCCTTTTCCTATGCTAAACCAATCAGTTGTTCCATATCCGGTTCTAACTGTTGCTTCTTGACCCTTATACAGGTTTCTCAGGAGACATATGAGGTGGTCTGGTACTCCCATCTCTTTAAGAACCTGCCATAATTTATTGTGATCCACACAATCAAAGGCTTTAGCATAGTCAATGAAGCAGAAGTAGATGTTTTTCTGGTATTCTCTTGCTTTCTCCATAATCCAGCGAATGTTGGCAATTTGATCTCTAGTTCCTCTACCTCTTCGAAACCCAGCTTGTACTTCTGGCAGTTCTCTATCCACGTACTGTTGGAGCCTAGCTTGTAGGATTTTGAGCATGACCTTGCTAGCGTGTGAAATGAGTGCAATTGTGCGATAGTTTGAACATTCCTTGACGTTGCCCTTCTTTGGGATTGGAATGTAAACTGACCTTTTCCAATCCTGTGGCCACTGTTGTGTTTTCCAAATTTGTTGGCAAATTGAGTGCAGCACTTTAACAGCATCTTCTTTTAAGACTTTGAATAACTCAGCTGGGATACCATCACCTCCACTAGCTTTGTTGTTAGTAATGCTTTCTAAGGCCCATTTAACTTCGCTTTCCAGGATGTCTGGCTCAAGGTCAGTGATTATACCATCGTGGTTGTCAAGGACATCGAGGTCCTTCTTGTATAGTTCTTCTGTGTATTCTTGCCATCTTTTCCTAATCTCTTCTGCTTCTGTTAGATCCCTACCGTTTTTGTCCTTTATCATGGCCAGCTTTGCATGGAACGTTCCCTTGATTTCTCCAATTTTCTTGAAGAGATCTCTAGTCCTTCCCAATCTATTGTTTTCCTCTATTACTTTGCATTGTTCATTCAGGAAAGCCTCCTTATCTCTCCTTGCTGTTCTCTGGAAATCTGCATTCAGTTGGGCAAATCTTTCCTTTTCCCCATTGCCTTTAGCTTTCCTTCTTTCCTCTGCTATGTGTAAAGCCTCATCAGACAGCCACTTTGCTTTTTTGCATTTATTTTTCTTTGGGATGGCGGTGAGTGCTGCCTCCTTTACAATGTCACGGACCTCTGTCCATAGTTCTTCAGGCACTCTGTCTATCAAATCTAGTCCCTTAAACCTATTCTTCACCTCTACTGTATATTCATCGGGGATGCGATCTAGGTCAAATCTGAATGGCCTTGTGGTTTTCCCAACTTTCTTCAATTTAAGTCTGAATTTTGCAATGAGTAGCTCATGATCTGAGCCACAGTCAGCTCCAGGTCTTGTTTTTACTGACTGGATAGAGCTTCTCCATCTTTGACTGCAAATTATATAGTCAATCTGATTTCGGTGTTGCCCATCTGGTGATGTCCATGTGTAGAGACGCCTCTTAGGTTGTTGGAAAAGGGTGTTTGCTATGACCAGCGTGTTCTCTTGACAAAACTCTGTTAGCCTTTGCCCTGCTTCATTTTGTTCTCCAAGGCCAAACTTGTCTGTTATTCCGGTTACCTTTTGATTTCCTACTTTAGCATTCCAGTCCCCTATGATGATGAGGACATCATTTTTTGGTGTTAGTTCTACGAGCTGTTGTAGGTCTTCGTAGAACTGGTCCACTTCAGCCTCTTCTGCAGCAGTGGTTGGGGCATAGACTTGGATTACTGTGATGTTGAATGGTTTGCCTTGGATTCGGACCGAGATCATTCTGTCATTTTTGAGATTGTATCCCAATACTGCCTTTCTCACTCTCTTGTTGACTATAAAGGCCACACCATTTTTTCTACGGGATTCCTGGCCACAGTAGTAGATATAATGGTCTTCTGAGTTAAATTCGCCCATTCCTGTCCACTTTAGTTCACTGATTCCCAAGATGTCGATGTTCATTCTTGCCATCTCATTTTTGACCACGTCAAGCTTACCTTGATTCATAGATCTTACATTCCAGGTTCCTATGCAGTATTGTTCTTTGCAGCATCGAACTTTCCTTTCACCGTCAGACACATCCACAACTGAGCGTCCTTTCGGCTTTGGCCCAGCCGCTTCACTCTTTCTGGGGTTACTCGTACTTGCCCTCTGCTCTTCCTCAGTAGCATATTGGACACCTTCCGACCTGAGGGGCTCATCTTCCGGCGTCATATCTTTTAGCCTTTTGTTACTGTCCATGGGGTTTTCTTGGCAAAGATACTGGAGTGGGTTGCCATTTCCTTCTCCAGGGGATCACGCTTGGTCTGAGTTCTCTGCTGTGGCCTGTCCGTCCTGGGTGGCCCTCCACGGCATAGCCCACAGCCTCATCGAACCACGCAAGCCCCTCGCCACGACAAGGCAGTGATCCATGAGGGAGGTCAAGGTGCATGGCTAAATACAAAACACTGTTTGAGCAGAAGTCAACAAGTTAAAAGGAGAGAAAAGACAAAGAAAACTGTATTAATGGGATATTCTTCTTCTTGCTTTGTTGCCTCCAACTAAAAAGGAAGCACTTGTAGCCAGCCTTTCATTAATTTTCATTGTTTAAATTATCTTCATCTACTGGATTTCAAAAGTAATTGCCAGTGGAGACAAAAATCTTTTCACCTAAAAGCTATTGTTGAAAAATAACATTATTGTGCCATACTGAAATTGAATTTCAAGGTTTGATTATCAGAACAGAAGGGAACAGCAGGGCAATTTTTGACAGCCCATATTCAAGATAGTACGAGATCATATGCAAGAATTCATTCTGGAGTTGAGCCAAGGTAGACGTTTTTCTCATCCTTGTTATCACGGTAGATCATTTGCAAACTCATGGTTTCATCAAGCAAATAACAGAGTTGCTGTCCCTATTATTAGAATTGAATATAAGAACATAAGAACATAAGAGAAGCCAATGTTGAATCAGGCCAATGGCCCATCTAGTCCAACACTATGTCACACAGTGGCCAAAAATACAAGGTGCCATCAGGACGTCCAGTGGTGGGGCCAGGACACTAGAAGCCCTCCCACTGCTGCCCCCCCAGCACCAAATATTGGATTTGGGTGTTTTTTTAAAAGAGAGAGAGAGAGAGAGAAGGCATTATTAAGCTAATATATGTAACTCATATGACAGCTGCGCGTTCAAATATGACATTCAAGCAGCTGATCAGGAAGTTGTGTAGTTCAGTGTATTCACTGAGTAAAGAAGTGTTTCCTTTTGTACATCCTGAATCTTCTGCCCATCAATCTTGTGCGTGCCCCTGAGTTCTAGCATTTTGGAAGACAGAGAAAAAGTTCTCTTTGTCAACTCACTCCATCCCATGCATACTTTTATAAATGTCTATCATGTCCCATCCCCCACCCCGTTCACCTCTTTTCTAAACTGAAATGTCCCAGACTCTTTCACTCTCTCCTCATAAAGAGGGCGCCCCAATCTCCTGATTCTCTTAATTGCCATCTTCTGTGCTTTTCCCACATCTGCAGTGGCCTTTCTGAGATATGGAGACCACAAGTACACACAAGTATTCCAAATGAGACTGCATCACAGATCTATACGGGGGCATTACAACAGTGGCTGCTTTATTTCCAATCCTTTTTCTACTAATCCCCAGCAAAGCACCGAGGTTGCCTTTTTCTTCACTGTGGCACACAGGCTTGACATTTTCATTGAGCTATCGGTTACAAACCTAAGGTCTCTCTCCCTCTCAGTCTCAGCAAGTTCAGGCCCCATTAGCCTATACTTGAAGTTGGGGGGGGTTTCGTCTCGGTCCATCACCTTACACTTGCCTATATTGAACTTTATTTGTCATATTGTTCCAACAATTTGTAATGGTCCTTCTGGAGCTTTTCACAGTCGGTTTTCACCTCCTTCCTGAATAATTTTGTGTCATCTACAAACCTGGCTAACTGCTTATCCCCAGTTCCAGATCATTTACAAAAAAACTTAAGTTGTATCAGCCCTTGTGCTTATCCTTGTTGGACTCCACTGCTTATTTCCTTCCACTGAGAGAATTATTCATTCATTCCAACTCACTGCTTCTGTTTGTTTAACCAATTTTTAATCCATAAAAGCACCCATCCTCATACCCCGTGATTGCTGAGCTTACTCAGAAGTGTTTGGTGTGGTACCTTGTCAAAAGCCTTTTGAAGTCCAAGTCTACTGGGTCACCATTATTTACATGCTTGTTCACTTTATCAAAGAACTCCAAAAGACTGGTTAAGCAGGAGTTCCCTTTGCAGAAGTCATTTTTACTCAACAGGCTTTGTTATTCTATGTGCCTAATAATTCCATCTTTGATTACAGTTTCCAATTTGCCTGAAAAGACATTAAGCTAACTGACCTGTCATTTTGGGGTTCCCCTCTGGACTGCTTTTAAAAAATCGGTGTAACATTTGCTACTCTGCAGGCTTTTGGTACAGCGGTTGGTTTAGTGACAAGTTAGCACATCAGCAGTCTTACATTTGAGTTCCCTAAGGACTCTTGAGTTCTTATATATTGGTTTTTAATTTCCTCTGCTTCTTCTCTCATCACCTCGGTTTGACTCAGTTTTTAAGACTCCCTTCTTGAAAACAGTGGTTGTGTCCTTGGGTACATGCCCCACAATTTTCACAGTGAACACAGATGCAAAGAATTTATTTAGGTTCTCTGCCATCTCTCCATTTTCCTTTGGTGGTGGAAAGTGCTGTCAAGTTGCAGCCAATTTATGATGTCCCCATAGGGTTTTCAAGGCAAGAAATGAACATAGGTGGTTTGCCATTGCCTGCCTCGGTAGAACAACCATGGAGTTCCTTGGTGGTCTCCGATCTAAGTACTAACCAGGCCCAATCCTGCTTAGCATCTGAGATCTGAGGCCACCTGAGACATCCAGGCTAGGGGGCCATTTTCCTTTAGCAATCTTTTTTATTTCTTGGTCATCCAAAGGCCCAACTGCCACTTGGGCCAGTTTTGTGCTCTGGTCATATTTAAATAAATGCTTATTGTTTGTCTTGGTGCTTCTAGCAATCTATTTCTCAAATTCTCTTTTAGCTTCCAATAATTATCAATTTGTACTTCTTTGCCCTGAGCTCCCTTCTATTCAGTTCACTGGGGTACATGTTCCATTTTTTAAACGAAGACTTTTTGCCTTCTATGGTGGTTTCTTTTTTTTTTTAGGGTGCAAAATGAGCAACAATGATACGAAAACACTCATTTTGAGTGGGGAGGAGAGAAGGTGCAGGACACAAACAATATCCACCAGCATCTAGTTTAAGTGTCTAGATTAAAACTAGTTTAATTGAGTTTACAAAGGAGAGATTAAAATCCCTTCTTCAATTTTCCATAGGGAGGAAAAAACCCACACATTAAACAGCCCATTCACACTTTAGGGAAGGGGAATAACATCACACAATAGAATGCATTTAGATCAATTAAGAAAGCACGCAAAGAAACAGACATTTATTTTTCATAAAAAAGATATTTTAAAACATTTAAATTTATTGTCATTCTAGCCTGAAGAGATACTCTGAATTCAGACTTGTGGGAAAAGATCCAAAGGAAAGATAAAGAAAACCTCTTCAAACATTAACAAACTAAAAAAAAAAAAATCTAAAGGTTTATCCATCCCTGGTTACATTCAGTTGAGGCACACTCTTGTATCCTATACTAAACAGGCATGCCTCCAGAACAAAGACAGAAGCAGCCTCCTACAAAAGGACTAGAGAGAGTCTACCACCCAAAAGTCATCAGAAGAAGAATGACTAGAGAATGAGGGCACTTCATAAGCAAAGATTCATTCCTGTTCCCTTCCACACAGTGGCCCAGATGACAAAATCATATCTCTTTGAAAGGTAGCATACCAACAACAAATGGTAAGCCACCACTTAATGAGAAATGCAGTGTCCTACAAACTGCATTAATGTAAACTGGAATAGGAGCAGCTCACCAGTTTCCAGAGCTATAGTACAACACAGACTGTATCAAGTAGGGTTGCCAGCTCTGGCTTGAGGAGTGGAGCCTGAAGAGAGTGGGGTTTGGGGACGGGAGGGACTTCAGTGGGGTATAGTTTCATAGATTCTACCTTCCAAAGCAGCCATTTCCCCCAGCTGAATTGATCTCTGTCACCTGGATATCAGTTGTAATAGAGGAGATCAACAGCTACCTGCACTTAAAGGGAACCCTTTAAGTGCAGACAGCTAGGGTGAAAGGGCAATGCCACTCGGGGCTCGGGGCTTGGAGCTGGGATGTCCCCAACAGGATGTCATTGTGTTGGGGACACCCCTCCCCCTATGGGAACACCCCCCAAAGTCCCCTGCTGGGGACAAAGATAGACCTGGCAACCCTATCTTGGGCAAGTCACATTTCCCTCAGTCTAACTCTCTCAGCCCCACCTACCTCACAAGGTGCCTGTTGTAGGGAGAGGAAGGAAAGGTGATTGTAAGCTGCTTTGAGATATCTTAGGGTAGATAAAAACTGGATACAAAAACCTACTTCTACCATGTGAAAATCCCACACCTTTGTGGCAGAGTTGCCAGACCCTTGGTTAGGGCAGGGGTTCCCCCGATTTCTGGGGCTCCAACCCACTTCTGGCCAGTGGGAAAGCCCCGCCCCCAAATAGGCACATTGCTGTGCAATGTCCTTGTCACAATGACATTACCTGTCATTATGTTGCCAACGGTGGGGGGATGCTCTAGTTTTGGGGCAAACTCTATGGTTTTGAAGTCAAAAACAGGCCTGGGACTCCCCTGCTCAACAAAAGGTAGGACCTGACAACCCTTCCTTGAGGATCCCAGGTGCCTCATTGCCTTGAGACTAGCACTGCATCTACAGCTGTGTGACTGGACTGCAATGAACTCTCTGTTTTCTGGTCAGTGTAACTGCACTTTACCAATTTTACTAGTCAAATGTTTGGACTGGCACACAGGTTGACCAAACACTGGAAGCCCTACTGTTAGTATCCCATGTTATCAAATGGAACCAGAACAAGGATAGCCCAGGATAGACCGATCTCATCAGACCTTGGAAGCTAAGCAGGGTTGGCCTTGGCTAGGATTTGGAAGGGTGACCTCCAAGGAATACCAAGGTCATGACAGAGACAGGCAATGGCAAACCTCCTCTGAAATGTCTCCTGCCTTCAAAACAAATCTAACTTGCCACTAGTGATGCATAACACAAAAAGAGCTAGAACTCCTGGTTGCCAGACAATCTTAGGATCTCCTGGCTATTCTACAACACAATGTCAGAACAGAGCCTGTGAATTACAAGAAATAACCTGTACAAGGTTCTGTTTTAGGACTAAACTAGATATGACTATTTCACCAGGTCCAACCTGTGGACAGCAGCATCATTTTATAGCCTAATGAAGCCATTTATAAATGCCACAAGGACCCAATACTGATTGGGCCCACAGCACAACAGAATGAGCCATTCTTGTTCTCCCCAAACTTTTTCAAATGCTGACATGGCAACCCCCCACACACAGCTCTTGGGCACTGGAAAAGGCAAGGGGGGAGTATAAGAGCACCTTATTTTGCTGTGCTATGGGCCCTATCAGGATCACACCCTTGTAGCATTTTTAAGTCTCTTTATCAGCTAAAATGGTGTCATCATCCACAGGTTGGACCACAGATGTTGTCACATCTTGCTTGGCCCTTAGAATTTAGAACTAGTACACCCACCCTGCTTCTGGTGAACAGGTTATCTCAGTAACTGCAGCCCATCAATCTGCCTACAACATGTGTGATACAAGTTGTATGTATGCATGCTCTCAGAACTTTGGCCCCTCATTACTGCCAAATTGTCAAAATGTGTTTTATGCTTCCATTTTATCAATTTGGCCCAATAGCAGAGAGAGAAAACAAGAAAACAAGAGAAAACACTGCAAGAAATAAAATAAAATAAATCTAGGCAAGAATACATAAAACCTTCCATATACAATTTAGAGACTCACCAGATTGCTTGCCTAGTTTTACATGTAATTTCTATCACCTAATCACCAATCATGGATTTTATTTCCAATAAGGGACTCTAGCTGTCAGTTGTCATAACACACTTATTAGCAGAGAATCATCATTTTGCCAACAGGAAAATGAGATGGTGAAAATATGACAGTTGTTCATTTTCCCTAGAAATGTGGTATCTAACAACCATTTCCAAATAAACACTAAGCACAAAGACAAATGCATTTCAAAGTACAACAGGTCACATCCATTTAAAATCAAAACAAGTTGAAGTCTTGTAAGCATATTTTCTTATTTAGTCAAGTAAGACATTGTCACCTAAAACCAATCTTGTGTTGAATTTTCAGAGCTGGAGAAAGGATCAGAGGACCCCAAGCAACAAATTCAACAGCATGTTCTACATTAGTGCTGACATTTCACAACTCGTGCCTTTGAGCGCAGTGTTAAGGCATGCCGTTTTTCAGATATTTGTGACAAATGGAGGAAGGAAGGAAGATTGTGTGACAGAAGGATACTACAAAATTAATGTCTGTTGGCATATTTTGCTTTCTGCAAACAGCCGACTGGAGATTACCTAAGTATATCTGCAGCTACAGTGAACCATAGTTTTATGGATAAAATCTCACAGTTTTCAACTCAATCATGGATTAGCTGCAAGTTTACCATGAACAAGAAAGCATAAAGGAAATAGCTGAAGCTGGTTTTGTCATATTTAAACATTATTATGAGTGAGATGAACTGGCAAGACCACCCAGCAAGACTTGATGCAGGGCTGATTATTTTTTCCAGTTCAGTTCTGACTACCCCTCTCCTATTTCACCTTACCAATCAGAGCAGTAAAACGCCACAAGCTCATCTGCAGCTAGTCTTTGTGACTATACCAACTGGACTTCCTGATTTCTGAACTTTCCAAGCCTTTGGGTTTAGATAGTCAAAAATAGTGAACAAAGCAGCAGGAAAGAAAATTACTAACTACTCAACAGTGCATCAGTGCAACAGATTTCTGATAGGATAAGAAGGCTGGATCAGACTAGTGGTCCATCAAGTCCAGCCTTCTGTCTCACACAGTGGCTAATTGGCTCCCCTGGAGGTCCAGCAATAGGGATGCCAGCCTCCAAGTGGAACCTGGGGATCCCTTGGAATTACAGCTCATATCCAGTCTACAGAGATCAGCCCCCTGGGGAATATGGCTGCTCTGGATGGTGGACTCTATGGCACTGTACCCCACTGAGGTCCCTGTCCTTCTCAGGCGCCACCCCTACAACTCCAGGAGTCTCCCAACCCAAATCCCCATCCCCTGCCAGTGGCCAGGGGGGACCTGGCAACCCTATCTAACAAAAGGACACGAAGGATGAGGCCTTCTCTTGGTGTTGCCTCCTGACTGCCTCTGAACTTGGAGGTTCCTGCTGTTAAGTCACACATTCAGTACAGGATTGCTTTTCAGCTGTGGACATGAGTTTTGAAAACCGAGAATATGGATATTAATATACTACATGCATACATGTAAAAGTTCTGGTTCCATTATGATGTTATTTCAGGTGCCATGCAACAAGAGATAGCATAGCCCTTTATGACCTTAACTTGCAAGAGAACTCATACCCAGAAGGGTACTCACAAAGCTATCCTGGGTCCAGCTCATATCAGCTTAGCAGTTCAAGTCAGCTGCAGTTATTTTTGCATTATTTCTGTGTGTTCTTGTTCTTTCTCTGCTTCACTGATCTTCCTGCATATCTCAAAACACTGAGAAAAGGGGTCAGTGAAGTAAACAAAAGTACATTATACATAACTCTGTTGAATTTTAGCCTTAAATAGCATTAGCTAAAATACATAAACAGAACACATTCATATTATCTTTCCCCTTGTACGTCCTCTATACAATGTGAAGGGGATTGCTCCAATCTGAAACAGAAGAATATAGTGAGTCAGTGAGGCAAGGACAGCCAATCAGTCTGCCAGGTGAGATGCAGGTAAAGGATGCTGCATTTATTTATGTGCAAGAAATGTTGGGTCTTTGGGTTTTAAGGAACTAATCCTTATAACTGTAGTTTATTTACCCGATCAATACATGAATGACTTGACTGCAAAGGAGTATATTCACAAGGGACATATGGTTCTGCTTTTAATAAATATCCCAGTGCATTAAGCATTAAGCCAGACACTGGTGGTTTATTTCACCCAAGACAAAGGAAATGCAGTACCAAAAATATTTGTATCCCTTCTGTGCTTTTTATAGTATCCCATTTGAGTGGGTGAAAAGCTATGCATTATAGTCTTATCCATCACTCAACCGACTGTGGGTCAAATCCAATGAACTATGAACGGAATATATTCTTGCAATGGAACTCTCCTCCTGCCTCTGGAGCTCTTGTCTGTCCCAAGAAAGGTGCTCCCGAAGGCTTGGGGGACCCTTGGAAATGGAGCGGGATATCGTCTGGAGGGAGGTTGCAGTTCAAGGTGAAACCTGCGGGAATCACACATTCTTTTCATGATTCGTGGCATCCAACGTTATGAAGTACTAGCACATACCGATAATCCTAGATCCATCTCTGGCTGCTACTAGAAATTCCAGTCCCCTAGTCAGAAACAGATTACTTCTCATGGTTCAATATTCTCTCTCATTGTTGTCTTGGCTCACTCTGTGCTGGAGTGCAGGCTACTGTTAAGATCACAGTTTGAGCCAAATTATTGTTATATATAATGTGTTACATTTTAACCAGCCTTTTTGTACCTGCTCAGTTTCAGAAAGGAAGAGCTGTATCAGTAGCCTATCTCCTTGATGGTGCTTGCTTACAACACAAAATGTTCAAGTGGGTTAGACTTACAAATTATGAGAATATATATCGCAGCTTCCTAGAACACACACACAACAGAGTATGAAGACACAGAATTAAAAAATGTTGCTCGTTCATTCTGCTGTACAGAACGGGTTCATACTGGTAAGAAAGAAAGTATTTTTAAAGAAGCCTTAAGGAGATAGATATGTATTGTGTTGCCTATTTCTGACCTAAGGATTATCATATAGAAAATGAATTATGTTTAACTAGGATCCCAAGGGAAAGAGAAGAGAATGATTTCACATTTGAGGAAAATGCTGGAAGCTTTTCACAACTCCTCCAGAGATTCCAAATTTTATGAGAATATTGGACGACATTTATACAAATAATTTGCATCTAGGTAAACTTACTGTTATAGGCTGTGGAACGTGCTTCAACAATTCCCCAAATTCTTAACATGCTTTGACTTCTTTGAATCTTCAACATAACACCTCATTCTCTACAGATAACACTACTATAGCAAGGTAAAAGCAGTTACCCAAGATTCACAACAAATTATTAACCCAAGTATTGCCTGTATTTCTCATTTTAGTTTTTAAAAGGTGCTAAAAATAAGGGGCCAGACTTTGCTTTAACACTAATCATCTGCGGAAGAATGGGCAGGGGAATAATTTCAGATTTTATATTTTCTCCATGATTAAAATTTCAGAAATGTGCCTGAGGGGAAGATAATGTTCAATTTGTATGTCTAGGAAAATCATTTCTTGTACAATCTGCCTACTGGTGAAGCACTGGTACGTTTAGAAGAAGGCAACTTTCAACTTTTCCTTCAGAAATATTGTCTTTACGGGAGAACCATGACTGCCTCTTTAACAATATAAATGCTGATGAAATGCCTCTTGGGTTTTGCAAAGCATGAGTTGCCACTAAATCTTCAGCCTCTTGTGTTCCTCATATATGACCAGCTACTTAGACATTTCCACTTTTACATCAACCCATATTTCCTGGCATGATCCTCGTGGCATAATCCTGGTGCAGAAGTGGCATAATCCTGGTGGCATAATCATGATTTGCAGTGAAAAAAAAGAAGCCATAGCCTTTTCTGATCAAGCCTAATGGCAAACTATGGTTTACCATAGACTTGGAAATCCCTAAATAGCT